>JARPMR010000031.1:2435216-3044021 GCA_029955525.1 Oeneis ivallda | reverse complement strand
CCATCATACATCCATCCTACATCCATCATACATCCATCCTACATCCATCATACATCCATCCTACATCCATCCTACATCCATCCTACATCCATCCTACATCCATCATACATCCATCCATCCATCCTACATCCATCCTACATCATCATACATCCATCATACATCCATCATACATCCATCATACATCCATCATACATCCATCATACATCCAACATCCATCCTACATCCATCCTACATCCATCCTACATCCATCATACATCCATCCATCCATCCATACATCCATCCTACATCCATCCTACACATCATACATCCATCATACATCCATCATACATCCATCATACATCCATCCTACATCCATCCTACATCCATCATACATCCATCATACATCCATCATACATCCATCCTACATCCATCATACATCCATCCTACATCCATCATACATCCATCATACATCCATCATACATCCATCCTACATCCATCATACATCCATCATACATCCATCCTACATCAACATACATCCATCATACATCCATCATACATCCATCTACATCCATCATACATCCATCCTACATCCATCATACATCCATCATACATCCATCCTACATCCATCATACATCCATCATACATCCATCATACATCCATCATACATCCATCATACATCCATCATACATCCATCATACATCCATCATACATCCATCTACATCCATCCTACATCCATCATACATCCATCATACATCCATCATACATCCATCATACATCCATCATACATCCATCATACATCCATCAATACATCCATCATACATCCATCCTACATCCATCATACATCCATCCTACATCCATCATACATCCATCATACATCCATCATACATCCATCAACATCCATCATACATCCATCATACATCCATCATACATCCATCATACATCCATCCTACATCCATCATACATCCATCATACATCCATCATACATCCATCATACATCCATCATACATCCATCATACATCCATCATACATCCATCTACATCCATCCTACATCCATCAACATCCATCCTACATCCATCATACATCCATCATACATCCATCATACATCCATCCATCATCCATCATCAACTCCATCCTACATCCATCCTACATCCATCCTACATCCATCCTACATCCATCATACATCCATCCTACATCCATCATACATCCATCATACATCCATCCTACATCATACATCCATCATACATCCATCCTACATCCATCCTACATCCATCATACATCCATCCAACATACATCCATCATATCATACATCCATCATACATCCATCATACATCCATCCTACATCCATCATACATCCATCAACACCAATCATACATCCATCATACATCCATCATACATCCATCCTACATCCATCTACATCATCCTACATCCATCATACATCCATCATACATCCATCCTACATCCATCATACATCCATCATACATCCATCATACATCCATCCTACATCCATCCTACATCCATCATACATCCATCATACATCCATCATACATCCATTCATACATCCATCATACATCCATCCTACATCCATCCTACATCCATCCTACATCCATCATACATCCATCATACATCCATCATACATCCATCATACATCCATCATACATCCATCATACATCCATCCTACATCCATCATACATCCATCATACATCCATCCTACATCCATCATACATCCATCATACATCCATCATACATCCATCCTACATCCATCATACATCCATCATACATCCATCATACATCCATCCTACATCCATCTACATCCATCCTACATCCATCATACATCCATCATACATCCATCATACATCCATCATACATCCATCATACATCCATCTACATCCATCCTACATCCATCATACATCCAACATCCATCCTACATCCATCATACATCCATCCTACATCCATCATACATCCATCATACATCCATCCTACATCCATCCTACATCCATCCTACATCCATCATACATCCATCATACATCCATCATACATCCATCACAACATCAACATCCATCCATACATCCATCATACATCCATCATACATCCCACATCCACCTACATCCATCATACATCCATCCTACATCCATCATACATCCATCATACATCCATCATACATCCATCATACATCCATCATACATCCATCACAACCATCCTACATCCATCCTACATCCATCCATACATCCATCAACATCCATCATACATCCATCATACATCCACATACACCATCATACATCCATCATACATCCATCCTACATCCATCATACATCCATCATACATCCATCACAACCATCATCATCCATCAACATCCCATCCACATCCATCAACATCCATCCTACACCATCATACATCCATCCTACATCCATCATACATCCATCCTACATCCATCACACATCCATCCATACATCCATCATACATCCATCATACATCCATCATACATCCATCCTACATCCATCATACATCCATCATACATCCATCATACATCCATCAACATCCATCATACATCCATCATACATCCATCATACATCCATCCTACATCCATCCACACATCCATCATACATCCATCATACATCCATCATACATCCATCATACATCCATCATACATCCATCAACATCCATCATACATCCATCATACATCCATCATACATCCATCATACATCCATCATACATCCATCATACATCCATCATACATCCATCATACATCCATCCTACATCCATCATACATCCATCCTACATCCATCCTACATCCATCACATCCACTACATCCATCATACATCCATCATACATCCATCATACATCCATCATACATCCATCATACATCCATCCTACATCCATCCTACATCCCACCACCACCCAACATCCATCCTACATCCATCATACATCCATCCTACATCCATCATACATCCACCTACACCCATACACCATCCATCCATACATCCATCATACATCCATCAACACATCCATCCACCACCATCCTACACCATCCTACATCCATCCTACATCCATCATACACCACCACACCACATCCCTACACCATCCTACCATCCATCACTACATCCATCACACATCCACATACACCATCCTACATCCATCCACTACATCCATCATACCACATCCAACACCCACTACATCCATCAACATCCATCCTACATCCACATCCATACATCCATCATACATCCATCCACATCCATCCTACATCCACCTACAACCATCCTACATCCATCATACATCCATCCACCACATCACATCCTACATCCATCATACATCCATCCTACATCCATCATACATCCATCAACATCCATCATACATCCATCCTACATCCATCCTACATCCATCCTACATCCATCATACATCCATCATACATCCATCAACACATCCATACATCCAACCATACATCCATCCTACATCCATCATACATCCATCATACATCCATCATACATCCATCATACATCCATCATACATCCATCCTACATCCATCCTACATCCATCCTACATCCATCATACATCCATCATACTCATACATACATCCTACATCCATCATACACCATCCTACATCCATCAACATCCACATACATCCATCATACATCCATCATACATCCATCATACATCCATCCTACATCCATCATACATCCATCCTACATCCATCATACATCCATCATACATCCATCATACATCCATCATACATCCATCATACATCCATCATACTCATCCAACATCCATCCAACATCCAACACATCACATCCAACCTCCATCATACATCCAACATACATCAGTCCTACAACCATCATACATCCATCAAACATCCATCCTACATCCATCATACATACATCCTACATCCATCATACATCCATCATACATCCATCCTACATCCATCCTACAACCATCATACATCCATCCTACATCCATCATACATCCATCCCTACATCCATCAACTCCATCATACATCCATCAACCATCCAACCCAACATCCACCCACAACACCATCCAACATACATCCACTCCATCAACCACCATCAACATCCATCCTACATCCATATACATCCATCCTACATCCACATACATCCATCATACATCCTTCCAACATCCATCATACATCCATCATACATCCATCATACATCCATCATACATCCATCATACATCCATCAAACATCCATCATACATCCATCATACATCCATCATACATCCATCATACATCCATCATACATCCATCCTACATCCATTATACATCCATCATACATCCATCATACATCCATCATACATCCTTCCTACATCCATCATACATCCATCATACATCCATCATACATCCATCCTACATCCATCATACATCCATCCTACATCCATCCTACATCCATCATACATCCATCCTACATCCATCATACATCCATCCTACATCCATCATACATCCATCATACATCCATCATACATCCATCATACATCCATCCTACATCCATCCTACATCCATCATACATCCATCCTACATCCATCCTACATCCATCCTACATCCATCATACATCCATCATACTCATACCATACATCCTACATCCATCATACATCCATCCTACATCCATCATACATCCATCATACATCCATCATACATCCATCCTACATCCATCCTACATCCATCATACATCCATCCTACATCCATCCTACATCCATCATACATCCATCATACTCATACCATACATCCTACATCCATCATACATCCATCCTACATCTATCATACATCCATCCTACATCCATCATACATCCATCATACTCATACCATACATCCTACATCCATCATACATCCATCATATATCCATCATACATCCATCATACATCCATCCTACATCCATCCTACATCCATCATACATCCATCCTACATCCATCCTACATCCATCATACATCCATCATACTCATACCATACATCCTACATCCATCATACATCCATCCTACATCTATCATACATCCATCCTACATCCATCATACATCCATCCTACATCCATCATACATCCATCATACATCCATCATACATCCATCATACATCCATCATACATCCATCATACATCCATCATACATCCATCATACATCCATCATACATCCATCATACATCCATCATACATCCATCCTACATCCATCATACATCCATCATACATCCATCATACATCCATCATACATCCATCATACATCCATCATACATCCATCATACATCCATCATACATCCATCATACATCCATCCTACATCCATCATACATCCATCATACATCCATCATACATCCATCATACATCCATCATACATCCATCATACATCCTTCCTACATCCATCATACATCCATCATACATCCATCCTACATCCATCATACATCCATCATACATCCATCATACATCCATCATACATCCATCATACATCCATCATACATCCATCATACATCCATCCTACATCCATCATACATCCATCATACATCCATCATACATCCATCATACATCCATCATACATCCATCATACATCCATCCTACATCCATCCTACATCCATCATACATCCATCCTACATCCATCACACATCCATCCTACATCCATCACACATCCATCCTACATCCATCATACATCCATCCTACATCCATCCTACATCCATCCTACATCCATCCTACATCCATCCTACATCCATCATACATCCATCCTACATCCATCATACATCCATCATACATCCATCATACATCCATCATACATCCATCCTACATCCATCCTACATCCATCATACATCCATCATACATCCATCCTACATCCATCCTACATCCATCCTACATCCATCATACATCCATCATACTCATACCATACATCCTACATCCATCATACATCCATCCTACATCCATCATACATCCATCATACATCCATCATACATCCATCCTACATCCATCCTACATCCATACATGCATCTGTCATTTGCGTTTTGTTATTCCATGTCAGATGCGTTTTTGTTATACCACGTTTTATAGTGACTTGACGGAAACGCGGTCGAACGGGATAAAAAGTACCCTATGTCCGTCTCCTGGTTCTTAGCTACCTCTCCACCAATTTTCAGCTAAATCGGTTCATCCGTTCTTGAGTTATGAATAGTGTAACTAACACCACTTTCTTTTATATATATAGATTTAAGTTATAAAAAATTAGGGAAAGGTTCCACATGTAGAAATTGTTTAAAATAAAATTGATAGAATAGTTCCATTTGGTATAATCAGATTTGCGTGCATACTTAACTTAGGTATATTGACCAAATGGAAGGCACCTGGCTGTTCATGTCGAACCCGAACCTAATCTAACTTTAAATTTTGGCAAACATAGTACTTGTTAGGCAAGATTCGGTGAACAGTTGCTTGGGAATTGCGTGAGCTGATGATCTGCAAACGCCTGAACAGAGCTTTATAAATTATATGTTACAAACCATTTGCTAAGCTACATGCTGGACCGTTTCATACACGTTACTTCCGGATTATACACCAGACAGTTTGATTACTTTAACTAGAAATAATAATTAATAATGAGTAAATCTTATTTTGTTATGAATTTACGCTTAGCCGAATTATTGATTGATTGTTTATAAATAACGTCACTAGAAGTTGATTCATATTGAGTTACTCAAATACGAAACCATCGTTTAAATAGTTTATTCAATCAATTCCTATTTTATTATTTTATGTTTTACGGATAATTATATTTAGTTTGCATAATAGCACTGATATCATTATGATCACAGGTATTTGATTGATATTGAGTTGCCTGAATATTTAATTCTTATTTAAATAATTTACTCAGTTCACTTTAATTGTAATTTAATTATTTCGTGCAGCTAAATTATTTCTATTTTGTAAAATAGCATTCGGAATACTAATACTAATAATATTAGGTCAGGTCAGGTGCCCGGGCACTTAGTTTCCATTTGGTATAATCAGATATGCGTGCATACTTAACTTTGGTATATTGACCAAATGGAACCACACAGCACAGATGAGGTTGGAGAAATTGGTTGTAGAGATAATACGTGTATCATGATTTCATCATCATCAACCCATCATCGGCTCACTACTGAGCGATGTCTCCTCTCAGAGATGGGTAGGCCATAGTCCACCAAACTGGCCCAATGCGAATTGGCGGACTTCACACACCTTCGTGGACGAGTTTATATACCTTAAACACACAGTCCAGCTAGGTAGGTCCAATTTCGAGAAAGAGATCAACTGCCGAATCCAACTCGGCTGGGCAGCGTTCGGAAAGCTCCGAGATGTCTTCTCGCCCAAAATTCCTCAGTGCCTGAAGACTAGTCTTCGAACAGTGCGTGTTGCCAGTGATGACTTACGGATCCAAGACAAAGTAGCTAACTAAGGGCCTCATAAGTAGGCTCAGGATCGCTCAGCGGGCGATGGAGAGAGCTATGCTCGGAGTGTCCCTGCGGGATCGAATCAGAACTGAGGAAATCCGTAGGAGAACCAAAGTCACCGACATAGCTCACCGATTCGCAAACTGAAGTGGACATGGGCGGAGCACATAGTTCGAAGAGCTGATGGTCGTTGGGGTCCCAAGGTGCTGGAGTGGCGACCCCGCACCGGGAAGCACAGTGTTGGCAGACCCCCCGCCAGGTGGACCGACGACATGAAACGAGTCGCAGGGAGCCGCTGGATTCAGGCGGTGCAAGACCAATGCCATGGAAGGAAGTCCATGGAGGAGACCGTTGTCCAGCAGTGGACGTCTATGGGTTGATTAAGAAGAAGAAGTAGTATATTTTTTTTTATTTTTTATTTTTCATAGTATATTTCTGCGTAAGCCGCATATATTTGGAAGATGGAGATCAAAATATTATAATTTTCACAATAAATTATAAATAACTAGCTGATGCCCGCGTATTTGGAAGATGGAGATCAAAATATTATAATTTTCACAATAAATTATAAATAACTAGCTGATGCCCGCGACTTCGTCCGCGTGGATTTAGTTTTTGAACTCCCTTGGGAACTCTTTGGTTTTCTGGGATAAAAAGTAGCCTATGTCACCCTCCAGGTCCTCAACTATACCCATGCAAAAAATCAAGTCGATCCGTATCTGTTTTAAAGGACAAACCAACAAACCAATTTCGCATTTATATTATTAGTATAATAGTATGATTACTGATTTTATTTTATTAAATGACAATATATTTCTGAACGAACAAACAATGACCCGACCCGAGTGGACCAGAGTCTACCTACGGTAGCTAAGAGACGAACGTCAAATGCTTGACAGGAAAGTAGGTAGAACACTTTATATGGGAAAATGAAATTGTTGTTTTTACTATCTTGCTCCCATATTTTCTCACCGTTTTAGCCTTCCCTGGACTACGACAGACATTTCAAAACAAAAATAATAGTTTAAAAAAACTAAAAACACGCTTTTTATAGAAAACCAAACTAAAAAATAGAAAATAAATTTTAATAAATTTAAATTAAGAATAGGGTCCAAAAATTTCAATAAATATAAAATAATAATAGTGTAAATAAAAAAAATGTATTTTATTTTAAAAAAAGCGTGGGGTGCATGGTGTCAATAGTTATAAATATTTTATTGACAGATATGAGTAGAGTGATTATCATTTTGATAATATCTTAAAAAGCACCCCACGCTTTTTTTAAATAAAATACATTTTTTTTATTTACACTATTATTAATTTATATTTATTGAAATTTTTGGACCCTATTCTTAATTTAAATTTATTAAAATTTATTTTCTATTTTTTAGTTTGGTTTTCTATAAAAAGCGTGTTTTTAGTTTTTTTAAACTATTATTTATTTTCTACTTTTTAGTTTGATTTATTTTTAATAGCTTGTTTTTTTAATTTTTTTTTTTTCAAATTAGTGTATTGTCATCGGTCCTCGATAAATCTACAAAGTTTGAACGAAATCTGGCCGCTTAAAGTGGGTAAAAATCGCGCCCAAAGAAGTCGGTTACAAGTTACAAACATACAAGTGAAATCGCGCCCAAAGAAGTCGGTTACAAACATACAAGTTTTTTTTTTTTATCAAATTAGTGTATTGTCATCGGTCCTCGATAAATCTACAAAGTTTGAACGAAATCTGGCCGTTTAAAGTGGGTCAAAATCGCGCCCAAAGAAGTTGGTACAAGTTACATTGTTACAATCATACAAGTGAAGCTAATAAAAAGCGTATAATATAAAAATCAGCTAAATCGGCCCAGCCGTTCTCGAGTTTTAGCGAGACTAACGAACAGCAATTGATTTTTATATATAAAGAGATTCGTTCTAATCGCAATACTCATCAAGGCATTTTACGGAGTAAAAACAATCGGTCAAAATAATTATGTAAATGTCATTCGTAGTCATTTTATTTCTTAACTAGCTGATGCCCGCAACGTCAGCCGCGTGTATTTAGTTTTTAATATCCCTCGGGAACTCTTTGATTTTCCGGTATAAAAAGTAGCCTATGTCACTCTCCAGGTCTTCAACTAACCCATGCAAAAAAACATGTCGATCCGTAGCTCTGTTGTGGCGTGATAAAAGGACAAACCAACAAACAAACACACTTTCGCATTTATAATATTAGTATGATTATTAAGGATTCGCTCATTTTGTGGTGGTAATACATTTACATGGCATACTCAAAGATGGCAGCACTATGAATTGTTTAATTTTATATAGGTTTTATAACTATTAGCCGCTGTTTTAACGTTTAAAAGAAAGCGTGTTTTTTCTCTTTGGTATATTCAGACAATAATATGCCTACTCGATTTTTCAAAGCTATTAATTTGATATTATCATAATGGTAATTTGTCTTAAAAATAATTAAATGGAAATATAGCCTCATTTTTAACAATTCACTATTGAATATCTTTTTTCTTCCAACTTTGTTTAATTGACTTTGATTAACTTTTTTGTGTCTGATTCATTAGAATAACTTATAATAATAGCAGAAGTTTGATTCGTAAACGTGGGCCTCAAGTCTAGGTCCGAAACTATATGGAGCTCGCCATCCTCCTTTCTACTTAGTATCTCTAGCTGTTTATGAGAAAATGGACATTGAAAAAAAAAATTCGTCTTCAACTTACCCATCAAAGCAATGAGCGGCGGTCACTATGAAATGTGGATCAACGATCGCACCCGAGCAAAGAAAGGTACCAGGTAATGTGAATATTTGTGCATGATATAAGAAACCATCTTTAGCTTGCTGCCCTCCGGAAATCCTTGCATCCACTTTCTCGCTCTCATTACTTCTTCCGGAAGAGAGATCTTTTTCTGAAAATGGATTCACAAGTTTAGGGAATCTCATATTCACGCGCGGAACGCGTCAAACGTGACTGACGAAGGCGACGTGTGACAGACATATCAAAACAATATGGAAATAATACTACTCTGCGTTGGTGGTAGATCCCCCCCCCCCCCCCCATAGCCAAGTAACACTTCGTTGTGTCTATTCTCTTTCTACGATAGTTGTCACTTGAAGTTTTGGCTAGAGCTAGACTAGATGGCGCTGCAGCTGATCAAACTATTAAATGTTAACTAACCTAGAAACAACAGTTATAACTCCTTAACTTATGAACCCTACTTAGCCGTGATAGTTTTCCTATAAAATTCTTTATATATACTACTGCTGTGAATTTTTTCATGTATCCTTTAAACAACCATTTAGCTGGCAGAGGGAGGGGGGGACACTTGACTAATATTTAGCACTTTAAAATATCATATTTCACAAACGGATCCCTGAATCAAAAACTGGTATTCTCATACCCACAATATTTTTGAAAGACCAATTCAACGACACCCCACACTATAGGATAGACGAGGAAAAAACTTCACGTCACGTTTGACGCGTTCCGCGCGTGAATATGAGATTCCCTAAACTTGTGAATCCATTTTCAGAAAAAGATCTCTCTTCCGGAAGAAGTAATGAGAGCGAGAAAGTGGATGCAAGGATTTCCGGAGGGCAGCAAGCTAAAGATGGTTTCTTATATCATGCACAAATATTCACATTACCTGGTACCTTTCTTTGCTCGGGTGCGATCGTTGATCCACATTTCATAGTGACCGCCGCTCATTGCTTTGATGGGTAAGTTGAAGACGAATTTTTTTTTTCAATGTCCATTTTCTCATAAACAGCTAGAGATACTAAGTAGAAAGGAGGATGGCGAGCTCCATATAGTTTCGGACCTAGACTTGAGGCCCACGTTTACGAATCAAACTTCTGCTATTATTATAAGTTATTCTAATGAATCAGACACAAAAAAGTTAATCAAAGTCAATTAAACAAAGTTGGAAGAAAAAAGATATTCAATAGTGAATTGTTAAAAATGAGGCTATATTTCCATTTAATTATTTTTAAGACAAATTACCATTATGATAATATCAAATTAATAGCTTTGAAAAATCGAGTAGGCATATTATTGTCTGAATATACCAAAGAGAAAAAACACGCTTTCTTTTAAACGTTAAAACAGCGGCTAATAGTTATAAAACCTATATAAAATTAAACAATTCATAGTGCTGCCATCTTTGAGTATGCCATGTAAATGTATTACCACCACAAAATGAGCGAATCCTTAATAATCATACTAATATTATAAATGCGAAAGTGTGTTTGTTTGTTGGTTTGTCCTTTTATCACGCCACAACAGAGCTACGGATCGACATGTTTTTTTGCATGGGTTAGTTGAAGACCTGGAGAGTGACATAGGCTACTTTTTATACCGGAAAATCAAAGAGTTCCCGAGGGATATTAAAAACTAAATACACGCGGCTGACGTTGCGGGCATCAGCTAGTTAAGAAATAAAATGACTACGAATGACATTTACATAATTATTTTGACCGATTGTTTTTACTCCGTAAAATGCCTTGATGAGTATTGCGATTAGAACGAATCTCTTTATATATAAAAATCAATTGCTGTTCGTTAGTCTCGCTAAAACTCGAGAACGGCTGGGCCGATTTAGCTGATTTTTATATTATACGCTTTTTATTAGCTTCACTTGTATGATTGTAACAATGTAACTTGTACCAACTTCTTTGGGCGCGATTTTGACCCACTTTAAACGGCCAGATTTCGTTCAAACTTTGTAGATTTATCGAGGACCGATGACAATACACTAATTTGATAAAAAAAAAAAACTTGTATGTTTGTAACCGACTTCTTTGGGCGCGATTTCACTTGTATGTTTGTAACTTGTAACCGACTTCTTTGGGCGCGATTTTTACCCACTTTAAGCGGCCAGATTTCGTTCAAACTTTGTAGATTTATCGAGGACCGATGACAATACACTAATTTGAAAAAAAAAAAATTAAAAAAACAAGCTATTAAAAATAAATCAAACTAAAAAGTAGAAAATAAATAATAGTTTAAAAAAACTAAAAACACGCTTTTTATAGAAAACCAAACTAAAAAATAGAAAATAAATTTTAATAAATTTAAATTAAGAATAGGGTCCAAAAATTTCAATAAATATAAATTAATAATAGTGTAAATAAAAAAAATGTATTTTATTTAAAAAAAGCGTGGGGTGCTTTTTAAGATATTATCAAAATGATAATCACTCTACTCATATCTGTCAATAAAATATTTATAACTATTGACACCATGCACCCCACGCTTTTTTTAAAATAAAATACATTTTTTTTATTTACACTATTATTATTTTATATTTATTGAAATTTTTGGACCCTATTCTTAATTTAAATTTATTAAAATTTATTTTCTATTTTTTAGTTTGGTTTTCTATAAAAAGCGTGTTTTTAGTTTTTTTAAACTATTATTTTTGTTTTGAAATGTCTGTCGTAGTCCAGGGAAGGCTAAAACGGTGAGAAAATATGGGAGCAAGATAGTAAAAACAACAATTTCATTTTCCCATATAAAGTGTTCTACCTACTTTCCTGTCAAGCATTTGACGTTCGTCTCTTAGCTACCGTAGGTAGACTCTGGTCCACTCGGGTCGGGTCATTGTTTGTTCGTTCAGAAATATATTGTCATTTAATAAAATAAAATCAGTAATCATACTATTATACTAATAATATAAATGCGAAATTGGTTTGTTGGTTTGTCCTTTAAAACAGATACGGATCGACTTGATTTTTTGCATGGGTATAGTTGAGGACCTGGAGGGTGACATAGGCTACTTTTTATCCCAGAAAACCAAAGAGTTCCCAAGGGAGTTCAAAAACTAAATCCACGCGGACGAAGTCGCGGGCATCAGCTAGTTATTTATAATTTATTGTGAAAATTATAATATTTTGATCTCCATCTTCCAAATACGCGGGCATCAGCTAGTTATTTATAATTTATTGTGAAAATTATAATATTTTGATCTCCATCTTCCAAATATATGCGGCTTACGCAGAAATATACTATGAAAAATAAAAAATAAAAAAAAATATACTACTTCTTCTTCTTAATCAACCCATAGACGTCCACTGCTGGACAACGGTCTCCTCCATGGACTTCCTTCCATGGCATTGGTCTTGCACCGCCTGAATCCAGCGGCTCCCTGCGACTCGTTTCATGTCGTCGGTCCACCTGGCGGGGGGTCTGCCAACACTGTGCTTCCCGGTGCGGGGTCGCCACTCCAGCACCTTGGGACCCCAACGACCATCAGCTCTTCGAACTATGTGCTCCGCCCATGTCCACTTCAGTTTGCGAATCGGTGAGCTATGTCGGTGACTTTGGTTCTCCTACGGATTTCCTCAGTTCTGATTCGATCCCGCAGGGACACTCCGAGCATAGCTCTCTCCATCGCCCGCTGAGCGATCCTGAGCCTACTTATGAGGCCCTTAGTTAGCTACTTTGTCTTGGATCCGTAAGTCATCACTGGCAACACGCACTGTTCGAAGACTAGTCTTCAGGCACTGAGGAATTTTGGGCGAGAAGACATCTCGGAGCTTTCCGAACGCTGCCCAGCCGAGTTGGATTCGGCAGTTGATCTCTTTCTCGAAATTGGACCTACCTAGCTGGACTGTGTGTTTAAGGTATATAAACTCGTCCACGAAGGTGTGTGAAGTCCGCCAATTCGCATTGGGCCAGTTTGGTGGACTATGGCCTACCCATCTCTGAGAGGAGACATCGCTCAGTAGTGAGCCGATGATGGGTTGATGATGATGAAATCATGATACACGTATTATCTCTACAACCAATTTCTCCAACCTCATCTGTGCTGTGTGGTTCCATTTGGTCAATATACCAAAGTTAAGTATGCACGCATATCTGATTATACCAAATGGAAACTAAGTGCCCGGGCACCTGACCTGACCTAATATTATTAGTATTAGTATTCCGAATGCTATTTTACAAAATAGAAATAATTTAGCTGCACGAAATAATTAAATTACAATTAAAGTGAACTGAGTAAATTATTTAAATAAGAATTAAATATTCAGGCAACTCAATATCAATCAAATACCTGTGATCATAATGATATCAGTGCTATTATGCAAACTAAATATAATTATCCGTAAAACATAAAATAATAAAATAGGAATTGATTGAATAAACTATTTAAACGATGGTTTCGTATTTGAGTAACTCAATATGAATCAACTTCTAGTGACGTTATTTATAAACAATCAATCAATAATTCTGTTGATATTGACACAATCCTGAAATCAGAATAAGAACTTTTTATTTAAAAATTTACATACATTGCTGTGATGTAAGCTACAATTTGTATTAGGAGCAAACTGAAATCAAACAGAATAGTACTAGATAGGGCTAAAAAGTAACCTTGAATGTCGAGGTAGTACTTTTTTTGGTTGCAAACCAGTCTTCTGACAATGCCATTTCCTACTTCTACGTACTTTTTATCAAACTAGCTGATGCCCACGACTTTGTCCGCGTGGATTTGGTTTCTAAAATCCCTCGGGAACTCTGATTTTCCGGGATAAAAAGTAACCTATGTCACTCTCCAGGTCCTCAACAATCGATCTGTAGCTCTGTAGCGCCGTGATTGAAGGACACACCAACAAACACACTTCGCATATAAAATATTATTAAGATTAAGTAAGATATAATACAACTTTAGAATGAACATGATAAGAAAACTTTTAACCAGGCAAAGCACTTAAAAAACTGATGTTATAGATAAGTGATAAATGCGCACAATGAAAGATTGATTCTTGAATAAAGAATAGAAAACGTATAGTATTATTACGTTTTAACAATTTAATTTAATTGATTCATTTCATGTTCATTCTAAAGTTGTATTATATCTTACTTAATCTTAATAATATTTTATATGCGAAGTGTGTTTGTTGGTGTGTCCTTCAATCACGGCGCTACAGAGCTACAGATCGATTGTTGAGGACCTGGAGAGTGACATAGGTTACTTTTTATCCCGGAAAATCAGAGTTCCCGAGGGATTTTAGAAACCAAATCCACGCGGACAAAGTCGTGGGCATCAGCTAGTTTGATAAAAAGTACGTAGAAGTAGGAAATGGCATTGTCAGAAGACTGGTTTGCAACCAAAAAAAGTACTACCTCGACATTCAAGGTTACTTTTTAGCCCTATCTAGTACTATTCTGTTTGATTTCAGTTTGCTCCTAATACAAATTGTAGCTTACATCACAGCAATGTATGTAAATTTTTAAATAAAAAGTTCTTATTCTGATTTCAGGATTGTGTCAATATCAACAGTATTTGTAAATAAGAGTCTGCTAAGCGGCCAGGCTGTGCACTTGGAAGCTCCATTGTTCATCAAATGGTTTCAGTGCATAGTATCATTTGTTATATGCTTCACACTGAGCAGTACAGGAGGAATTCCTGGTGTATTTAATTTTCCCAAAGGCACCCCTTGGTGCAGAGAGGTTGCTAGAAATGTAAGTATTTTAGTAACATATCCATCTTCTTCCTCTTCTTGTCAATCAATTGACATCCATTGCTGGACAAAGGTCTCTTGTATGGACTTCCACAGGACTCAGTTTGCACCGCCTGAATCCGGTGGTCCACCTAGGGGCCGAACATATCCATATACTTAATCCTACTAATATTATACAGGCAAAACTTTGTGAGGATGGATGGATGTTTGTTACTCTTTCACGCCACAATAAATGATTCAATTTGGCTGAATAGTGATAGCTCATACCCAGGATTAAGACCTAAGCTACATTTTATCCCTGGAAAATTGAAGAGTTTCCGCAGGAATTAAAAAACAATTCACGCGGAGGAAGTCACGGGCATCATCTAGTAAGTTATGAAGACTTGCAGTGCCAACCCTTTATACTTTCCACTGCGAAAATTTTGCCAACTTTTTCCCAGTTGTGAATGAAGAATCAGAATGTTTACATAATTAAATTATGTTTCAGGTGGTCCCTTTATCCATAATGTTCACATTGATGATAGCTTTAAACAACCTCTGCCTCAAGTATGTTGGGGTGCCATTTTACTTCATAGGCAGATCGTTGACTACTGTCTTCAATGTAGCATTCAGTTGGTTTCTGTTGAGACAAGCAACATCGCTGAAATGTATGCTGTGTTGTGCTGTCATCATATTTGGATTCTATCTTGGAGTTGATCAGGAGAATTTGTTAGGTAAGATTATTATTATTGGAACGAAGTTACAGACGTATGGACTTGGTTGATGTGGGCTAGGGGAAATTTTTCCGTCACAACCTTTGTGTGTTGTCTTCGTTTATTACACACATTCCGTCATAGCTTTGGTGTCGCAGCAGCTAAACGAAGGAGTGAAACTATCAGTTTGGGGGTTCGAATCCTGACATCAGATTACAATTTTTTATTTTTATTATTAAATAATACTAATTAGATCTAATTAGATTACTATTTTTTTTAATTAAATAATAAAAATAAAAAATAGTAATCTGATCTGATCCTTTTCAGGGGCCATCCATAAATTACGTCACACGTTAAGGGGTGGGAGAGGGTCGACGAAGTGTGACAATATTGTGTGACAAGGGGGTGGGAGGGGTCCTAAATTTCGTGACGTCACATTTCAAAATCTATTATAATCTACGTGTTAAAACACGAACTTTTCTATTTCATTTGACCACTGACTTTCACGGATGAAACAAAGTTGTTCTTAGTTCTGCTATTTTATGATTTTTAACTTACGAAACAAGTTTAAAATGAACAAAAAAAGTGATTTAGGTAATAAATAAACTTTATTCCAGCTGAGTGTTCCATGACACGCACGCATTTTTTAACATTACCAGCTTTTACCTGTGACTTGTTCTCGTGGAGTTAGGTTTTAAAATTTCTGCAGGAATCTTCACTTTTTCAAGGACAAAAGGTAGCTTAAGTCACTCTCAGAGTCCTTAACAACCAATGGATCAAATCAATATAATTTTTTGCATGCATTAAATAACATCAACCTGTTGTTCTGTTGCTGCATGATTGAAGACTAACAAACAATATTTAACTATAAATTATGGAACAAATGTGTAATGTTAATAATAAATGAAAAAGTGCTAAGCTGAATAAAATATTTTAACATCTTCTGTACTCTTAAAGGGTTATTGAAATATTTGTTGGTTTCAGGTTCATTTTCTCTCCTTGGGACGATATACGGCATCGCAGGTTCCCTTATGCTGTCTCTCTATTCTATTTACACTAAGAAAGTATTACCAAAGGTCAACCAGGAGGTTTGGCTTCTCTCTTACTACAATAATGCATATTCGATAATAATATTTCTACCTCTGATAGTGATCAATGGAGAGCTGAGTGTCTTGTGGAATTATAACAATTTTGATAGCACATATTTTTGGGTACAAATGGTCATTGGTGGAGTGTGTGGCTTTGCTATTGGATATGTGACGTCACTGCAAATTAAGGTAAGAAACTTAGATTAAATACTCATAGCAAGAAAAGGTTAGAATTATTTTGCTATAATCCGCCAACAGAAAAAATCTGTATAATTTTTACACTACTCTCGACGCACGTTTCGCCCCGACACCGGAGCATCCTCAGGAGATGTCGACTCTACAACGATGCATTGTCTAGTCTAGATCGTTGTAGAGTCGACATCTCCTGAGGATGCTCCGGTGTCGGGGCGGGCGTGCGTCGACAGTAGTGTAAAAATTATACAGATTTTTTCTGTTGGCGGATTATAGCAAAATAATTCTAACCTTTTCTTGCTAATCATGGACTTCCGCAAAGTAACGCCTGCTTCTATCCAATATTTAAATACTCATAGATCAGAAGTTTCTAACAAAGTTCCACTCCAAATTTAGGCTCAAAACAAGCAATGATTGTGTGAGTGCCATGAAATTATTTTCTGTACTGGTACTGTTAATTACCTTTTTGATGGTTTTTGTGATGAAAGACACCCTTTCACAGCACAGTACATTAATTTTTTTAATAATTTTCTGCGAGCTCTAACGCGACGATATTGCGTAGTAATATGCTTTTGGCTCCCTAAAAATCACTCAGTCGACTATTGCATTTCTAGAAGTATTAATCTAAGGTAGGAAATTATTTTGCTGATGATACGGTCTTAGATGGTCATGGGACAGATTGCAACTAACGCACTCTGTCTTTATGAAACACTAGGTTTTACCCGCAGCTTCGCTTTCGCCACCTATACCACCCCTGTATTCAAGCGAACAAAACAAAAAAAACTGATCAAGCCATTTTTAAGTAAGCCAATCTAATGAACAGCAATTGAGTTTTGTTTATAAGAATAAGACTATTTATTACACCTTTGTGGCGAGACATACTGTTAAAAGTCACATTCATAAAATATGTTATAGGGCAGTGCTGTTCCTGTGGACGCTTGTGCCTGTAGACACAATCGATTCCATCGAAACTAGCAACCCTAAAATTCTTATTTGAACGCGACCATAAAGCTTTGTCTATGATTGACAGTTCACGTTCAAATTAGAATTTTAGGGTTGCTAGTTTCGACGGAATCGATTGTGTCCACAGGTACTAGCGTCCATAGGAACAGCATTATATCATTAAATGTCAAATTGATAATTAATGTTGCTATGATGAATTCCTAGAAGTCCTGGAACTTTATTTTGACAACCGTTTTCGAAAATTTTGGACAAAGACTAGAATTATGGTGGAAAAATGAATTTTCCTTTATTCCATTTCATTCTATTCCATATTATTGTTTTGAAAAGAGCAACTGCCGAGTTTCTTGCTTGTTCTTCTCGGCAGGAACGGCATTCCGAACCAGTGGTAGACTTATCGACGATTCATAAGCACTTGTAAAAAAGTTTATTTGAATAAAAAACATTTCTATCTCTATTTCCAGGTTACATCTCCCTTAACCCACAATATATCCGGGACAGCAAAAGCGTGCGCCCAAACAGTGATAGCCACCCAATGGTACCACGAGAGCAAGAATATCCTCTGGTGGACATCCAACATCATTGTGTTAGGAAGTAGCGCATTGTACGCAAGGTTCAAGCAACTTGAGATGGAGGAAAACTCTAGGAAACCCATTCCAGAAGAGCGAAAGAGCTTAGTATGAATTATTAATAATATTTTTATAATATTTAATAATTATTTTCTTGTAAAAATATACTTAAATTATTTTTTAGTAAATAGGGTATAATATTTTCAACCTCGCCAGCCTTAATTGTACATATGGTAATGTAAAATTAAGGTGGATCTGGTGTGCATTAAATCTATTTGGCCCAGTGTGCATTACAATTGTGAGGCCCTTAGCACATCCCCGTTGTGAAGCCATAGAAGTACTTGTAATTATGACCGTCACATATTATTATTTGAGTGCTGAGCCTGAATACGTCAACGAAATAGTATGGGAAAGAGATAGACTCATAATGAAATCTCGGATTTAAAACAGTAAGTTTTGCTTTAGTTTAGCATATCATGCAATCTTGGATCATTCAACCAATGGACAAGTCATGGCGAAACTTCGGCGATTTCGCTATTTTTATTTCGTGGCGGAGGTCTGCTACAGGTCTTATAATATCTTAAGGAACAGTGAGATTCTTTGATATGAAAATAATTTGTACATTATAAATTGTAAATTGTGTTCTTTGACCATTGAGTTATCTAAAATAGGTTCTTAAATAAAGCAATGGTAAAAGAAGTTAAATGTTAGTTTAAGTAAAAAAAGTAGATTATGTGGAAAATTCAGTATTTGTGTTCTTCAGCCATTTCATAAAATGTCGGAATTTTTCAGTTACAATATATACATATATTTCAAGGCATTCTATGGAATGGTGAAGAAAACATGACAACAAACCAAAGCTTTTAATGATAAAAAAATAATTCAGTGCTATTTCATTAACACAATATAATTGTATTATGTAATACAGGTTATGTATATATGCTTTATATCATGTAATACATGTTATGTATATTTTGTATTTTGAATTAAATATTTATAGTAAGTATAAATAAATAGTTATTTACGATATAGGTGCTGAAAATTAGAATATAGTCGCAAATTTTAATATAGTTATTACTTATTTCATACATACTATTCAAGACTATTATCCTTCCCCTCCAAATTAAGTTCGCACGAGCACTTTTTTAACGAGCGGTTAAAACACATTGCTATGACACAAAGTTGGTAACTATGCATTTAATACATATCAAATTTTTAAAATATTTTCGCTGTTTATGTTTGTTGAATGTTTAAGCAAATTATTTCGCCATACCAACTTGTTGAATCGAATGCTTTATAAAACACGTTCTCGTGCGAATGAAATTTAACAATCAGGGTCTATTTGTAGCCTAAGTAGTTTAGATAACTTTTGTCTAACATGTTTATACTGTGGATCCACATGCAGATTGTTCGATTCATCACTGTCTATTATGTGATTGTATAATTCAATGCCATAGATTTCATTCCAGCTCCTAGTAAACTGTGTGTTATTAAACGATATCCATTCCGTGTATCTATATCTTTTTGTTCTTATACTGTAACCCATTATTTTTATATCTTTTAACCTTGGTTTATCTGAATTAAGCATTGGATAAACACTTGGCCGTGGATATTGAGATATCGCAAATGATTTACGACTATGGGAGTTAAAAGGTACTTTATGGCTTTTCATAAAAGGCACTAAACTTTTTCCTTCAAAACATAAAGTTGATTTATCATTAACCCCTTTGCATTTAGGTGTATGTATTTTTAAACCAACAAGTTCTACTAGGGTTGGGAAAATATCGATTAGTTCGACAGGGGTAGTTATAGATTTTGGTGCTAATCCTGGTATCCTAAATATTAAAGGGACTCTCAAAGCCACGTCGAAGTTGCTGTATTTAGCCCAGAGACCATTTTCTCCTAATGACCACCCTGGAAATGAGAAAAAAGCTATTGCAGTACCTATCATATATTATTATTTATTAAGCAGTGATAGCCTAGTGGTTAGGACTGCGGTCTCCTATTCGGGGGGTCGAATCGAATCAAATATCACATGCTTCATCGGTGATGGAAACATCGTGAGGAAACCTGCACGCCTCTAGAGTTCTCCATAATGTTCTTTTTTTTTTATTCGATGACAAGATAGTCCTTGACTGCGATCGCACCTGATGGTAAGTGACGATGCAGTCTAAGATGGTAGCGGACTAACTTGGAAAGGGCATGGCAGTGAAAATTCAACCCATACCCCTAATAGGTTTCTACACGCCATCGTGCCGGAACGGCAAATCGCTTGGCGGCACGCCTTTGACGGTAGGGTGGTAACTAGCCACGGCCAACGAAAGCCTGCCACCAGACCAGACCAGAGACAATTCAGAAATTATAAATTCCCAAATCGAACCCGAGACCTCCCAGTTATAAGACAACAGCGCTCACCACTGCGCCAGGGAGGTCGTCAAAGGTTCTTAAAGGTGTGTGAAGTCTACCAATTCCCATTGGACCAGCGTGGTGGACTATGGCCATATGACTATACCCTTCTCTGAGATGAGACCTGTGCTCAGTAGTGAAACTTCAATGATTTGGTGATGTTGATGATTATAATTATCCATATCCATCTATACTTCTATATCCCTTCAAATATTATGTGTTAAATGCTAGTTTTGCATTTGTAAATAAGCATAATATCATAATTACGTATTGAACAGTGGCGTACCGTGATCGCTAGTGACGACAACAACAGTGTTGTTATCGACATGCCTGATCAGTTTTCCTATAAGGTCATCCACATACAAAGACGCGGCGTAGTAACTCTGCCTGATCTTTAGCGTCCACTTTGGAGGCATTGTACCGAAAGGGAAGGATATATTTAGAGCTGCAATGTCGTCTCTATGGCGGACGTCCGTCCAAGGATGCCAGGCTACTGAGGGCATTCCTTTAGGCATATGAGAATGACTAGGAGGTTTTATCTCGCTGATGGGAACTTTTTCTGAAAATGGTAAGCCTTTTAAGTAAGTATTTCATCAAATTCGATCCAGTGGAACAAAATTATGCTCTCTTTTAATTCTAATAAGTACTTACTGAGGTATTGGTGAGGGTATTTCAACGGAATATGTGGTTTATGGAATCCAACCGCGAGAAAAAACGGATTGATCCTGTTTGGTTGTTTTAAAATATTAATTGAATACTGTAAGGTTTCCAAATCAGGTAATGTGCTATCGGGCTGAGTCTTAACAGTTACGGGGCATATTAGATTCCTTTGCAGTTTTTTAGTCCGTTTATCCTTACAAACGGCTGAATTTCGATACTTTTCCGATGGAGGGTGATATGGAAATTCGGACCAGCTGTACGGATAATCGTCAGTAAAATTTGAACTTTTTCCCGGGTGAAAAACTTTTCCAGCCGAATAAGTATCGTAACCGAACTCTTTGAATATTTGAGGCATAGTGGAAAAGTTCGATACGGCATCACGCCAGTAGCTATAGAAATCGTACAGGTGCAATGCATCGGGTCGACGACCTGTTAGTAATGAATTTCTACTTGGAGCGCATAGCGATTGCTGCGAAAAGAAGAAAAAACAATCAATTAAAATATTTAAGCTTAAATAAAATTAGTAATAAACAAAATGAAAAGAGTGAATTTACTTGCACGAAAGCATTACAAAATTCAATGCTTTTTCCCGCCAATTTTTGAATATTTGATAAATGAACTTCCTCTTCCGACAGATGTCGCATGTCGTCAACAAAAATAATCAATACATTACTCTTTATAGTATTAGTTAATTGTTTATCGCAATTAATTATTTTAACACATAATAATCCGTAAAACAATGGATGAAAATTCATGTTTCACTATCGCATAGATAGACTGAGAGCTGGCTTAATTTCACCGCTGAAAACAGGCTGAAAAGTAAGTACCACAGACCATAGACCACGAACACTAGTGAACACTAGGATCACTGTGATACCCATGGACTTAGAAAAACAAACAGGACCGAGCACTCGCAGCTGAAAAGCGAGATAGCTAGTACAGAGGCCGTGTGTCCCTTTCTAACAGGGTGACAATAAGATTTTCGATATATGTGAGACAAATTCAATCTTGCAATCTTCCTACTAATTATAAGTTTATTATAAACACAATTATTGAAGTTTTTCATTAGCAATGGAAAATTTCTTAGGGATTAGGGATTGATTACGAAATAAATAATACAAATAGTACAAGGTTTCGATTTGTCCAGTCATAGTGAGTATACATTGCTCGATATTATAATGACTGGTCATGTGTAGATAATGTGATAAATTATTCATTTTCTCTAGATATTAATCATAATAGCTGGTCAAAGGCACACAAAGTAATAAATACGGCCCCACTTCCCCTTCCGCGCCTTATTCCGTTGCCGCACGATCGATATATTTACCAAAATCTTAGGTTAGGTCAGGGTTGTACAGAAATTCTGTTCTATTGGTTTGAAATGAAACATTAAAATAATGAAAATTGTAATAATAATAATATTAATAATACAAAAGTAATAAGTAAAGGACCATCGTAATCGGCATCTGCATCGTACGTATTCGACCCATCACACAATACAAGAATTTAAAAATTCATGGTCAACATAGTTGTAGATTTAGAGTTCACGTTTTAACGGGTTGCCGCTCGAAAAAAATAGACTAGATAAAAATTTATATTTTCTTTTTTGTTAAGCAATATATCTATCGAAATTAATGCAATTAAATACGGTGACTTAAAAATGTTAAAATAACATTAAATTATAAGTGTTTCAACAGAGTTTCTTTGAGCCAAAATTTACGATCAAACACATTTTTAAGGCTGGCAAGAGAAAGAACGAGACACACGGCCTCCGTTGTTACTATCTCTCTCGGCTCGGATTAGCCTCTGTGTAATGCGCAACAGGAAATATACTTTATCTACTTGTCATAAGGTTCATTTTCGTAAATACAAATTTTCCGAGTGATCAGTTCTGTTTGTAATTAAGTTCATGGTGATACCACATACCATCACATACACAGAACACCATAGATTAAGAATAGGTAGGTACTATTAGCATAGAGTAAAGACTAATAGCACCATAGCGGAGACCACAGATACTTAATACCACAGAAAAAAATTTAAGTACCTACTGCCCTACTGCCCACAGCACACAATTTGTTTTTTTGGAGTTTATTGGATTTAAGAATCGATTTTAGCAGCCCGGTATGAGAAAAATCCGGACAGTAAAATCAATTTATCAATGACCTTGTTACGTTTTTCACAACGTTTAAATTTCTACCCTAACGTTGAGTAAAAAGAGCGATTGTCTATCTTTATTCCATCAAAATCTTATTCATTTGATGACAAAAACGTACATTTTAATCTGTCAAACAGCAAATTCGAATTGTCTATGCGGTTCATCGATTCTTAACGATAAGCCCCCGATTTCATTGTTATTTTTAACGATGAGCACACGATGAGTGAATGATTCTGTACCATTTGACAGAAAATAGCGATTGTCTATCTTTTATGAGCTCATGGCCATCTCATTGCTAATGTCAAATGATTGCGGTGAGTCCGAGGCTACCTTATTCGTATAAATCCATTGTATTTGCGCCATGTAAGTGTTGATAAATTTAAAAATAATTAATAAAAATAGTGTTTTAATGTGTTTATTATTAAAATAGTATTGTTGTGTGTAGGGTTTTTTTAGTGATAGTTAGTTTTTGCGTATAATTTGTGTTTTATTATTGTGATTTAGTTTATAATAAGTACCTACATCCATTTAATAAAGCCAATGGGGGAATTCGTCGACAATTAAACTATAATAAACGACGAACTCAATCCATACATGCCGCCAAGGAAAAGATCCACAGGAATATCTACCTACTGAAATCAAAAGTAGGTAAGTTTTGTTAGTTGTTTGGATAGCTAAGCAGGCGTTACTTTGCGGAAGTTCATGATTAGCTAGAAAAGGTTAGAATTATTTTGCTATAATCCGCCAACATAAAAAATCTGTATGGTCAAACATGCAATTACAAGCTAAGCATCGCTCACCTTCCCAGCCAAGCAAGAAAGCCAAGTTCCCAGCAAGCAATGCCACCACCACTCACATGCACCACCACACAAGACCTAAAGTACAATAATTCTAACCTTTTCTTACTAAGTCTTATTTGTTTTACTAAGCGAGCTAAGCCTTAATTTGAAAATATTATGTTCAGACTAAGACTAAGCAGTGATAGCCTAGTGGTTAGGACTGTGGTCTCCTATTCGGGGGTCGCAGGTTCGAGCCCGGGTACGCACCACTGACTTTTCGAAGTCAAGTGCGTTTAAGCAATTAAATATCACTTGCTTCAACGGTGAAGGAAAACATCGTGAGGAAACCTGCACATCTGAGAGTTCTTCATAATGTTCTCTAAGATGTGTGAAGTCCGCCAATTCGCATTGGGCCAGCGTGGTGGACTATGGCCTATAACCCTTCTCTGAAAGGAGACCTGGCTCATTAGTGAGCCGTTGATGGGTTGTTGATGATGATGATGATGTTCAGACTAAAGAAATCATAGGTAGTTCATAGGTAAGAAAATGATGAGAGTAAATTTTCTGTCCTAATTTTCTTACTAATACATAACTACTTTAATCTAAAGGTTACTTACACTACCTACTTTAATCTCTTAATTTTTTGTACCCATTGGATAAACTTAAAGTGCCCTGGACAATGCCTATGTCTAAATAAATAAATAAAACAGTGCATTAAGTAATGTCTAAAACTTAATATATTTAAATAACAAAAATAATTGGTATAGGTAATACAATGTAAATAATTTGAATGAAAGAAAACTCAATTCACTTATTAAATTATATCTCACTTACAAACCTTACAAACCTTGACTTTACAAACCTTTTGAGAACATTATGAAGAAGAAGAGGTGTGCAGGTTTCCTCAAGATGTTTTCCTTCACTGTTGAAGCTTGTGATGTTTAATTTCTTAAGTCAGAGGTGCGTGCCCAGAATTAGATTGAACCTGTGACTCACCGGATAGGAGACCGCAGTACTAACCACTAGGCTATCACTGCTTCACTTACAAGGCTTATAATATTAATATGATAAATATTTTTTACAGATTCATGGACAGCTTTGACTTCCCTGGTGCCTGTTGTAACCGGCTCCTAGACTCAAATTAGCAATTTGTTCGTTGATAGCTGTGTCCGTTTGTATGATAAAGTCCAAAGTTTTTGTAAATAATTAACTTATTTAAAGAACAAGAAAGCTTGGGAATGAATGGTGCTAGCGGCACTAGATAAGAATAGAAATGTTTTTATTCAAATAAACTTTTGTACAAGTGCTTTTGAATCATTATTATGTACCACGATTTTTGTTTTATAAAGTATATTTGTTTTATATAATGTCAATATTTCGATCCAGTTGCATGGACCGTGGTCACGATGGGACTGTGGTACGTACTTGTATAATACATTATAATTATGTCATTAAGCCACTAAATAAGTCTAAAATCTTTTGCTTTTGAATCATCGATATCACTGGTTTGGAATGCCCTTCCTGCCGAGAAGAACCGTCAAGAAACTTGGCAGTTGCTCTTTTCAAAACAAGTTTACAATATAATAGATATTATGCTATGTATGCAGTGTTTCCACAATGAGGGGAAGTTCCACAAAAGCATACCTAATTATAATTAAACACATGTTAAGACTGAAACTTCTAATTAGTTTTACATGATTTGTGAAATGGTGGTAATGAAAAAATACCCCAGCTGATTTTGAAGTGGGCTCTTCTCGGCCCAGGGCGCGTTTGGAACCCTGGTATCAATTTTCTTTATAATCGGTAGTAGTAAATAAATATTTTATTAATAATAGCTAGTTACACATATAATAAAATTACAGTGTAGGTAAATAAGCAAACCATAGGGAATTTATATGAAATAAAAACCTTTATGGATATACATTTATCTTTTTTATTTCTCCAAATAATTAAAAATGTGTGCAGCCTTATTTTACTCATTATAGGAACATTTACTAACATACTTCTTTCGATGTTGTTTTGGCATACTTTAAGCTTCTTCAGGTTTATATTAGTATGCCAAAACAATATAGAACTGCAATATACATACTGAATAAATAAAACAAATTTACTATTGTCAAACTTAATTTAATTTTAAATACAATAAAATTATACAATGATTTGTAAAAATAAGATGTAAACTATTCAGTAATAAAGGCTTATATTATTATTATTACTTACTAACATCCTTACTAATATTATAAATGCGAAAGTGTGTTTGTTTGTTGGTTTGTCCTTCAATCACGCTGCAACAGGGCTACAGATCGACGTGATTTTTTGCATGGGTATAGTTGAGGGCCTGGAGAGTGACATAGGCTACTTTTTATCCCGGAAAATCAAGGATTTCCCGAGGGATTTTAAAAACTAAATCCACGCAGACGAAGTCGCGGGCATCAGCTAGTACTATATTTAATTATAATAATTTATTATTCACAGTTTTCTTTGTATTATTAGAACAGCAAAGCAAATTTTTTCTTTAATGAATCTCAACACTATATTCTTCTTAATCAACCTATAGACGTCCACAGCTGGACAAAGGTCTCCTCCATGGACTTCCACAGGCTTCGGTCTTGCGCCGCCTGAATCTAGTGGCTCCATGCGACTCGTTTGATGTCGTCGGCCCACCTAGTAGGGGGTCTGCCAACACTGCGCTTCCCGGTGCGGGGTCGCCACTCCAGCACCTTGGGACCCCAGCGACCATCAGCTCTTCGAACAATCTGCCCCGCCCACTTCAGTTTTGCGACTCGCTGAGCACTACACTATATTCATTAGCAACCCATCAACGGCTCACTACTGAGCGCAGGTCTCCTCTCAGAGTAGGGTTATAGGCCATAATCCACCACGCTGGCCCAATGCGAATTGGCGGACTTCACACACCTTCAAGAACATTATGAAGAACTCTCATATGTGCAGGTTTCCTCACGATGTTTTCCTTCACCGCTGAAGCAAGTGATATTTACCTAATTGCTTAAACGCACATAACTTCGCAGAGGTGCGTACCCGGGATCGAACCTGCGACCCCCCGAATAGGAGACCACAGTCCTAACCACTCGGCTATCACTGCTTGCTACACTATATTAGGGACATGTATTTACTTACCATCATCCTACTAATATTATTTTCCTACTAATATTATAAATGTGAAAGTGTGTGAGGATGTATGGATGTTTTTTACTCTTTCACGCTACAATGAATGAACCGATTTGGCTGAAATTTGGAATGGAGATGGCTCATACCCAGGACGAACACGTAGGCTACTTTTTATCCCAGAAAATTACAGCGTTCCCGCGGGAATTATAAAACTTAATCCAGGCGGACGAAGTCGCGGGCATCAGTAGTACTAGTACTAAATAATTAGTCTTGTTTATCACATCTTCAAATAGCCTTTATAAGACTATGATAAACAAACATTTATTTACTTACTAAATTAATTATATTGAGCACAGCTGCAGTCTTAAATGTCTTTTACTTCCTTGGTGGTTCATAGTGGACAATCAATGGCAATCAAAGATAATCTCCTCAGAAATTAGGAGATCCGTAGGAGAACCAGTCAAAAGTCTCTTGCATAGACTTCCACAGGTCTCGGTCTTGCGCCGCCTGAATCCAGCGGCTCCCTGCGACTCGTTTGATGTCGTCGTCGACCATTAGCTCTTCGAACTATGTACAGGAAGTAATTGAAACCTAAATCTCGCACTGTATGTACATATATGACTGTCGTGTAGTTAACATATTTTAATTTGCAATAACAAACATTGATGTCATTATAATTAAGATAAAACTATCCTATCTTTTAAGTCGCGGGCATCAGTAGTACTAGTACTAAATAATTAGTCTTATTTATCACATCTTGAAATAGCCTTTATAAGACTATGATAAACATTTATTTACTTACTAAATTAATTAAATTGAGCACAGCTGCAGTCTTAAATGTCTTTTACTTCCTTGGTGGTTCCTAGTGGACAACCAATGGCAATCAAAGATAATCTCCTCAGAAATTAGGATCCGTAGGAGAACCAGTCAAAGGTCTCTTGCATAGACTTCCACAGGCCTCGGTCTTGCGCCGCCTGAATCCAGCGGCTCCCAGCAACTCGTTGGATGTCGTCGTCGTCGACCATTAGCTCTTCGAACTATGTACAGGAAGTAATTGAAACCTAAATCTCGCACTGTATATACATATATGACTGTTGTGTAGTTAACATATTTTAATTTGCAATAACAAATATTGATGTCATAATAATTAAGATAAAACTATCCTATCTTTTAAGTTCGACCAAATTACAGATAGTTACAAAGTTTGATCAAAATCGGTTCAGTAGTTTTCGAGTTTATTCCGAACATAGGTAGGAGGTAGAGGTAGAGGTAGGAACATAGGTTTCCAGCGTGTACTGCTACACACAAACATGATAATAAAAAGTAACATTTTAGTAAAAAGTAAAAGCTTTCTTATAATTATAAACATTTTACATTTTCACCTACTTACTATAGCATCTTATTGAATTAAAACCTGTATGAACATACATAACATTATCTTTTCTTTTTTAGGGTTCCATACCCAAAGGGTGCCAACAGGACCCTATTACTAAGCCTCCACTGTCCATCTGTCCGTCCGTCCGTCCGTCAACGGGCTGTATCTTGTAGACCGTAACAGATAGACAGTTAAAATTTTCACATAAATTGTGTATTTCTATTGCCAATATAATAACGAATAATAAAATTAAATTAAATTACAAAATATAGGGGGTATGGGAGATGATACATGGAAAAGGAGTCTAAATAAAATTTTATTTTTTTACCCTGGTATGTGGGGTGTCATTATCTAGAGCTCGTTAAGGCCACACCACTCCAGCACCTTGGGACCCCAGCGACCATCAGCTTTTCGAACTATGTACAGAAAGTAACTGCTATAATTAAAAAAAAAAGTAGCAAAATTTTTACATGAAATTCATTATTTATTGGTGTGCACTAAAACTATTGATGATAGATGAAATTTTATGTATACTACATCATTTAAGTACTTACTTCTTATTACCTACAAAAAAGTCTGTGAGGGAATATATCTTTAACTCTAGCTTTTGTGTTCTAAAATATTAGATTGCTGGTAAAATTAAAAGTTGGTTACATTAGTATCACTAGTATCAATTCTTATTCAAATAAATGCTTATTGACTGATTGCGATGAAACTTGATAGGTACATAGGTAGCTGTTACCTATAGCTGTTACTTTTATTCCGATATTTCCATGGAATGTAAACTAACGCGGGTGAAACTTTTAACTATATGCAAAATTAGATGCGTTCTTATTATCTCCAACACTTGTGCACGATTTCCACTGGATGTTCAAGCAGCTATCAGCAAAGAGATGTGGAGTGATAGCTTTAATACAGAATCTCATGATTCTAGCTAAGCTATTACTAGTATCCATTTTTATTCGCTATGTTATAAGTTCTTTGGATTAATAAATATTTTTTGTTGTTGTTGTTGTTATCCTACGCGTAGCGACGTGTTGATCTGAAATAATCAAAATTTAAGATTTTTATTTCTTCTATAAAGAGCAGTGTTTCCCGCGGGGATCATTTAGTAATATTATGAATGCGAAAGTTTGTGAGGATGGATGTATGTTACTTTGGAATGGACACGGCTACATTTTATCTCGAGAAAGTAGTTCCCTCGGAAATCAAAAACCCTAATCCGCAGGGAGCCGCTGGATTCAAGCGGCGCAAGACCGAAGTCTGTGGAAGTCCATGCAGGAGACCTTTGTCCAGCAGTGGACGTCTATAGGTTGATAAAGAAGAAGAAGAATCCGCACGGACGAAATCGCGGGCATAATCTAGTATAAATGAAAAGTTACTTTACTTACCTATTTCCGATTAGAAAGCACTTTGTAAAAGTTTATTTGAGTAAAAAAATTCCTTCAATTCAATTCCCTTAGTCGTGCCTATTATACAAAGCTAATAAATAATTTAATATAATTAGAATTTAGATTAAAAACAAAAGAATTTTTCATAGATTAATGACTTAAGACGGCAGTCTAACATTGACACTGATTGACACTTGACAGCGACAAAGTACACAGACTTACTTCTAACAAGAAAAAATACATGGCTGTAACCACATATAACCCTAGAAGAATGATTAATAACACAGAAAATATACAAAATTAGAAGCTTTTAGCGCCACCTATAGTTGAATAGCAGAAGCGACTAGACTAAGAACTATTGCTACTCGTCAATAGGTGGCGCTATTTATGTTCAATCTCCGATCGTTCTACATCGGTCTTTATTTCATCATGATGTCATCGGTAGGACTTACACAATCGCTATTTTTTTTTAACGATATATGAAAATCGTAAAAAATATTCATCATGGAATAAGAGCGATTGTCTATCTTTATTCCATCAAAATCTTATTCATTTGATGACAAAAACGTACATTTTAATCTGTCAAACAGCAAATTCGAATTGTCTATGCGGTTCATCGATTCTTAACGATAAGCCCCCGATTTCATTGTTATTTTTAACGATGAGCACACGATGAGTGAATGATTCTGTACCATTTGACAGAAAATTGCGATTGTCTATCTTTTATGAGCTCATGGCCATCTCATTGCTAATGTCAAATGATTGCGGTGAGTCCGAGGCTACCTTATTCGTATAAATCCATTGTATTTGCGCCATGTAAGTGTTGATAAATTTAAAAATAATTAATAAAAATAGTGTTTTAATGTGTTTATTATTAAAATAGTATTGTTGTGTGTAGGGTTTTTTTAGTGATAGTTAGTTTTTGCGTATAAGTTGTGTTTTATTATTGTGATTTAGTTTATAATAAGTACATCCATTTAATAAAGCCAATGGGGGAATTCGTCGACAGTTAAACTATAATAAACGACGAACTCAATCCATACATGCCGCCAAGGAAGAGATCCACAGGAATATCTACCTACTGAAATCAAAAGTAGGTAAGTTTTGTTAGTTGTTTGGATAGCTAAGCAGGCGTTACTTTGCGGAAGTTCATGATTAGCTAGAAAAGGTTAGAATTATTTTGCTATAATCCGCCAACAGAAAAAATCTGTATGGTCAAACATGCAATTACAAGCTAAGCATCGCTCACCTTCCCAGCCAGGCAAGAAAGCCAAGTTCCCAGCAAGCAATGCCACCACCACTCACATGCACCACCCCACAAGACCTAAAGTACAATAATTCTAACCTTTTCTTACTAAGTTTTATTTGTTTTACTAAGCGAGCTAAGCCTTAATTTGAAAATATTATGTTCAGACTAAAGAAATCATAGGTAGTTCATAGGTAAGAAAATGATGAGAGTAAATTTTCTGTCCTAATTTTCTTACTAATACATAACTACTTTAACCTAAAGGCTTAGATTAACCTAAAGGTTACTTACACTACCTACTTTAATCTCTTAATTTTTTGTACCCATTGGATAAACTTAAAGTGCCCTGGACAATGCCTATGTCTAAATAAATAAATAAAACAGTGCATTTAGTAATGTCTAAAACTTAATATATTTAAATAACAAAAATAATTGGTATAGGTAATACAATGTAAATAATTTGAATGAAAGAAAACTCAATTCACTTATTAAATTATATCTCACTTACAAACCTTGACTTTACAAACCTTTTGAGAACATTATGAAGAAGAAGAGGTGTGCAGGTTTCCTCAAGATGTTTTCCTTCACCGTTGAAGCTTGTGATGTTTAATTTCTTAAGTCAGAGGTGCGTGCCCAGAATTAGATTGAACCTGTGACTCACCGGATAGGAGACCGCAGTACTAACCACTAGGCTATCACTGCTTCACTTACAAGGCTTATAATATTAATATGATAAATATTTTTTACAGATTCATGGACAGCTTTGACTTCCCTGGTGCCTGTTGTAATCCGGCTCCTAGACTCAAATTAGCAATTTTTTCGTTGATAGCTGTGTCCGTTTGTATGATAAACTCCCAGAAGACATATTGGAAATGTCTCTCAACAAGTCCAAAGTTTTTGTAAATAATTAACTTATTTAAAGAACAAGAAAGCTTGGGAATGAATGGTTCTAGCAGCACTAGAGAAGAATAGAAATGTTTTTATTCAAATAAACTTTTGTACAAGTGCTTTTGAATCATTATTATGTACCACGATTTTTGTTTTATAATGTATATTTGTTTTATATAATGTCAATATTTCGATCCAGTTGCATGGACCTGTGTACGTGACACTGTGGTACATACTTGTATAATATATTATAATTATGTCATTAAGCCACTAAATAAGTCTAAAATCTTTTGCTTTTGAATCATCGATATCACTGGTTTGGAATGCCCTTCCTGCCGAGAAGAACATTCAAGAAACTTGGCAGTTGCTCTTTTCAAAACAAGTTTACAATATAATAGATATTATGCTATGTATGCAGTGTTTCCACAATGAGGGGAAGTTCCACAAAAGCATACCTAATTATAATTAAACACATGTTAAGACTGAAACTTCTAATTAGTTTTACATGATTTGTGAAATGGTGGTAATGAAAAAATACCCCAGCTGATTTTGAAGTGGGCTCTTCTCGGCCCAGGGCGCGTTTGGAACCCTGGTATCAATTTTCTTTATAATCGGTAGTAGTAAATAAATATTTTATTAATAATAGCTAGTTACACATATAATAAAATTACAGTGTAGGTAAATAAGCAAACCATAGGGAATTTATATGAAATAAAAACCTTTATGGATATACATTTATCTTTTTTATTTCTCCAAATAATTAAAAATGTGTGCAGCCTTATTTTACTAATTATAGGAACATTTACTAACATACTTCTTTCGATATTGTTTTGGCATACTTTAAGCTTCTTCAGGTTTATATTAGTATGCCAAAACAATATAGAACTGCAATATACATACTGAATAAATAAAACAAATTTACTATTGTCAAACTTAATTTAATTTTAAATACAATAAAATTATACAATGATTTGTAAAAATAAGATGTAAACTATTCAGTAACAAAGGCTTATATTGTTATATTATTATTATTACTTACTAACATCCTTACTAATATTATAAATGCGAAAGTGTGTTTGTTTGTTGGTTTGTCCTTCAATCACGCTGCAACAGGGCTACAGATCGACGTGATTTTTTGCATGGGTATAGTTGAGGGCCTGGAGAGTGACATAGGCTACTTTTTATCCCGGAAAATCAAGGATTTCCCGAGGGATTTTAAAAACTAAATCCACGCAGACGAAGTCGCGGGCATCAGCTAGTACTATATTTAATTATAATAATTTATTATTCACAGTTTTCTTTGTATTATTAGAACAGCAAAGCAAATTTTTTCTTTAATTAATCTCAACACTATATTCTTCTTAATCAACCTATAGACGTCCACAGCTGGACAAAGGTCTCCTCCATGGACTTCCACAGGCTTCGGTCTTGCGCCGCCTGAATCTAGTGGCTCCATGCAACTCGTTTGATGTCGTCGGCCCACCTAGTAGGGAGTCTGCCAACACTGCGCTTCCCGGTGCGGGGTCGCCACTCCAGCACCTTGGGACCCCAGCGACCATCAGCTCTTCGAACAATCTGCCCCGCCCACTTCAGTTTTGCGACTCGCTGAGCACTACACTATATTCATTAGCAACCCATCAACGGCTCACTACTGAGCGCAGGTCTCCTCTCAGAGAAGGGTTATAGGCCATAGTCCACCACGCTGGCCCAATGCGAATTGGCGGACTTCACACACCTTCAAGAACATTATGAAGAACTCTCATATGTGCAGGTTTCCTCACGATGTTTTCCTTCACCGCTGAAGCAAGTGATATTTAATTGCTTAAACGCACATAACTTCGCAGAGGTGCGTACCCGGGATCGAACCTGCGACCCCCCGAATAGGAGACCACAGTCCTAACCACTCGGCTATCACTGCTTGCTACACTATATTAGGGACATGTATTTACTTACCATCATCCTACTAATATTATTTTCCTACTAATATTATAAATGTGAAAGTGTGTGAGGATGTATGGATGTTTTTTACTTTTTCACGCTACAATGAATGAACCGATTTGGCTGAAATTTTAAATGGAGATGGCTCATACCCAGGACTAACACGTAGGCTACTTTTTATCCCAGAAAATTACAGCGTTCCCGCGGGAATTATAAAACTTAATCCAGGCGGACGAAGTCGCGGGCATCAGTAGTACTAGTACTAAATAATTAGTCTTGTTTATCACATCTTCAAATAGCCTTTATAAGACTATGATAAACAAACATTTATTTACTTACTAAATTAATTATATTGAGCACAGCTGCAGTCTTAAATGTCTTTTACTTCCTTGGTGGTTCCTAGTGGACAATCAATGGCAATCAAAGATAATCTCCTCAGAAATTAGGAGATCCGTAGGAGAACCAGTCAAAGGTCTCTTGCATAGACTTCCACAGGTCTCGGTCTTGCGCCGCCTGAATCCAGCGGCTCCCTGCGACTCGTTTGATGTCGTCGTCGTCGACCATTAGCTCTTCGAACGATGTACAGGAAGTAATTGAAACCTAAATCTCGCACTGTATATACATATATGACTGTCGTGTAGTTAACATATTTTAATTTGCAATAACAAATATTGATGTCATTATAATTAAGATAAAACTATCCTATCTTTTAAGTCGCGGGCATCAGTAGTACTAGTACTAAACTAGTGGTTCGCCCCGAACTGAGACCTCGCGGTAACGGTATCCCATGATTATTCATTCAATCGATACATGATAACCAAAACTGACATTATTATTATGCCCGTTTTCACCAAACATACCTAAATCATCCCCTAAGTAGGAGTCTCTTAACGTAGGTAGCTCCTAAATACAATCCTAAGTCCTAAGATCCGTCCCAATATCCTTTTAGGTGTCCCGTACAGGATCGTGATAAATAAGTTGACAGAAAACATCAATCACCTAACTTATAGGTAGCCCGTAAAGGTTAGGGAACGTTAGTAAAAACATTGAATTATTATGTAGGTACTAACGAGTGAAACCGGTTCCACTGTCCATCTGTCCGTCCGTCCGTCCGTCAACGGGCTGTATCTTGTAGACCGTAACAGATAGACAGTTGAAATTTTCACATAAATTGTGTATTTCTATTGCCAATATAATAACGAATAATAAAATTAAATTAAATTACAAAATATAGGGGGTATGGGAGATGATACATGGAAAAGGAGTCTAAATAAAATTTTATTTTTTTACCCTGGCATGTGGGGTGTCATTATCTAGAGCTCGTTAAGGCCATACCACTCCAGCACCTTGGGACCCCAGCGACCATCAGCTTTTCGAACTATGTACAGAAAGTAACTGCTATAATTAAAAAAAAAGTAGCAAAATTTTTACATGAAATTCATTATTTATTGGTGTGCACTAAAACTATTGATGATAGATAAAATTTTATTTATACTACATCATTAAAGTACTTACTTCTTATTACCTACAAAAAAGTCTGTGAGGGAATATATCTTTAACTCTAGCTTTTGTGTTCTAAAATATTAGATTGCTGGTAAAATTAAAAGTTGGTTACATTAGTATCACTAGTATCAATTCTTATTCAAATAAATGCTTATTGACTGATTGCGATGAAACTTGATAGGTACATAGGTAGCTGTTACCTATAGCTGTTACTTTTATTCCGATATTCCCATGGAATGTAAACTAACGCGGGTGAAACTTTAACTATATGCAAAATTAGATGCGTTCTTATTATCTCCAACACTTGTGCGCGATTTCCACTGGATGTTCAAGCAGCTATCAGCAAAGAGATGTGAAGTGATAGCTTTAATACAGAATCTCATGATTCTAGCTAAGCTATTACTAGTAGTAGTTTTATTCGCTATGTTATAAGTTCTTTGGATTAATAAATATTTTTTTGTTGTTGTTGTTGTTATCCTACGCGTAGCGACGTGTTGATCTGAAATAATCAAAATTTAAGATTTTTATTTCTTCTATAAAGAGCAGTGTTTCCCGCGGGGATCATCTAGTAATATTATGAATGCGAAAGTTTGTGAGGATGGATGTATGTTACTTTGGAATGGACACGGCTACATTTTATCTCGAGAAAGTAGTTCCCTCGGAAATCAAAAACCCTAATCCGCACGGACGAAATCGCGGGCATAATCTAGTATAAATGAAACGTTACTTTACTTACCTATTTCCGATTAGAAAGCACTTTGTAAAAGTTTATTTGAGTAAAAAAATTCCTTCAATTCAATTCCCTTAGTCGTGCCTATTATACAAAGCTAATAAATAATTGAATATAATTAGAATTTAGAATACAAACAAAATAATTTTTCATAGATTAATGACTTAAGACTGGCGTCTGACATTGACACTGATTGACACTTGACAGCGACAAAGTACACAGACTTACTTTTATCAAGAAAAAATACATGGCTGTAACCACATATAACCCTAGAAGAATGATTAATAACACAGAAAATATACAAAATTAGAAGCTTTTAGCGCCACCTATAGTTGAATAGCAGAAGCGACTAGACTAAGAACTACTGCTACTCGTCAATAGGTGGCGCTATTTATGTTCAATCTCCGATCGTTCTCCATCGGTCTTTATTTCATCATGATGTCATCGGTAGGACTTACACAATCGCTATTTGGTTTTAACGATATATGAAAATCGTAAAAAATATTCATCATGGAATAAAGTTACACAATCGCTCTTGCCTAGTCAACTTTGTTATATGTCATTGCGACATACCTACTTGGGCAAATCAATATGTTGCCAAGTGTAAACAACTTTTTTATTTTTCATACTAGTAATACTGTTCCGAATTTCGAAATAATTGAGGGTTACTAGCAACTAGCTTAAACTCCTGTTTTGGTAGTTAAGTTTTACACAATAAACAACGCGTACAGAATAATAAATCCAACAAAGCAAACTTTACCTACAATAATAATTGTTATCATTTTTTTCTATGTCTAGTGACCCGTACACGCAACTCATACATAGCATATAGAGAAAATATAAAAAAAATAGTTAATAAAAATATATTATCTTTGTTTAAATTTATCTTAACATTATCAAGAATATTTAATTAAAAGATAGCGGTGGCATAGATCTCAATTATCGGGTCGTAAAAATCACTCCTGGTACAAAAATTATTTTGTTTATGGCAACTTTGTTTGAATTCTTGAATTTTCTTCAGAACAAGAAAACGTACTTTTTGAGGTTAAAATTTCTACAAAAATAGTAATTTTCAAACACAAAAAAGTACATTTCAGATTTCAGAGTTTGCTTTTCTGAAAATGTTTACTTTGCCTGCGTTGCTGTTTAAACGTTTTACTTCGAGTCGAGCTTCTGCTCCTCCGTAACCGTAGAAATAGTGTGAGGTGCTCGTTCAATTAAAACTTATCTGGACAATAATAAGTGAAATAGTGGTTTTAAAATGGCAGAAAATAGCAGGAAGTGTTTAAAGTGTGGCCATTCACCGGGTGTAGACCCCGACACTAAACTATTCCGCTTTCCTAAGCCTGGCAAAACCAACATTCTCAGGTACAGTACTAATTTATTTTATTAAAATCACTAGATGATGTCCGCGTTGATTATTTTTATTGCTGCGGGAACTCCTTAGTTTTCCGGGATAAAAAGTAGACTAGTGTCCTTCGCCGGGCAACCTATCCATATATGCCAAATTTCATCAAAATCGGCTGAAAAGAGGGGTCGTCAAAGCCTAACAGACACTTTCGCATTTATAATATTAGTATGAATTTGAAACATCTGAATGCCAATAATCCAAATTTTATCCATTATCCAAGGATTAAGACATGGTAAATAATTTGTAGAAAAGCCATATTATTGTGTCATTTTTTCTAATAGTGATTGAACAAGAAGGTATTTGATCACATAATTATTATAAACAAACTACTTGTAAGAAGTACCTTTTACATATTTGGTCTGTAGGAGCATTCAGAGTATCATTCCTTTGTAATGCTAATGACATAAATTGTTATTTTAGGTGTGAATTATGGGCCAAATACTGTTTCCCCGATGGAGAATGGTCTTCACAAGAATTCCAACAAAAACTGCACAGGGAACATAGAATGTTGTGCCACAGACATTTTAAAAGGACTTCATTCAGTGATTATCCCCATAGTACAAAGAAGCTACATAGATTTGCTGTTCCAGATGAAGAGGTAATGTGTACTTTACATAATATTAATAATAAAATGTGTGAAAGGTTAAATTAATAGGACGGCCCCCAATAACAAAGTCACATCTGCTAAACTCCTGACTTCAAATTTGAGCCTTAGCTTTAGTAAACTATAAATTGAATTTCTGCCTTAAGGGGCCTCAGTCCATATGTACGCTCTTACTAGTGATTTATTATTGCACACATTATTGCATATTGTGCTTTCAAAACTAAGTATTAGTTCGATTTGTCTCATCATTATCTAGGTTTATTGATGTTTATAATATCGAAAAAATATTAATCTTAAAGTTACGAGCATTTCTATAGGAATCTTTCAAGGCTCGTAACTTTAAAATCATAAATTTCTTCAAAATTTTACATATCAATAAACCTAGATAATGACGAGACAAATCGAAATAATACTTAGTTTTGAAAGCTTAACAAAAAAAACTGGGATCAATGAATTCATAAAAAATAGGGAATACCATCAAAGATGTTGCTTGCATATATTTCAATAAATAATAGCTGATTAATTGTAGATTAACACACTAAGCATACTATTATTGTTAATAATTTCAGATGACAATATTTGTTCCTCAACCAAAACCTTTGAATGTTGTGCCTTTACAAGACAAAACAAATGTGTTTACTGGTGTGGATAATCCAACCAAAATAATGCAGCCTACAGAAGAAAATGAAATTAAGCTGTGTTTGCTAAATCAGCCTAGCAACAGCAGAAGCTTAGTAGAAGGAAAGTGTCCTGAAGCCAAACAGCCTTTAGATGAAAATGTCCAAATTCCAATGAGTTCTAAGAAAACTGCAGGAGAAAGGTATCTCTACAATAAATGCCGAAAGCACATGAAAAGAATATGCCAACTGCGCAATAGAATAAATAAATTAAAAAATAAGGAATATTTAAGAGAAATTTCAAACAATGATTCAGTGCAAGAGTTGATGAAAAAACTGACACCAACATTTGCTTTGTTGCTCCAAGCTCAAATAAAAAATTATTGTAGGAAATCTAAAGGAAGACGGTGGACACCAGAAGAAAAAATCATTGCCTTAAGGCTTTATAAACGATCACCAACATGCTACAGACTAATGAGGAGGCTTGTGTGTTTACCAGCTCAATCCAGTCTGAGAACCTTATTAGGTCAATTTGAAATGAATGTTGGAATAAATAAGAATATTTTCAGCATTTTAGCAAAATTTTCTAAACTCCAGAAACCCTCTGACAATGAGTATATTCTCCTTTTTGATGAAATGTCTATAAAAAAAACTTACGATACAATAGAAAAAGTGACATTATTGAAGGATTTCAAGACCATGGGCATCAAGGCAGATCTCCACATATAGCATCAAATGCTCTAGTGTTCATGGTGGCAGGGATAAGAAAAAAAGTGAAGCAACCTCTTGCTTTTTACCTGTCTAGTGGCTATGTGACAGCAGATAGATTAGCAGCATTGATAAAAGAGGTACACACTTAATCAAATTCGATTAAATTTTATGATTTCACATATTAACCAACCTTATTTATAAATTGAATCGGCACATGCTAAAAGGGCATTAGTTCAGAGCACATAGTTTTGAGAAAAACAAAAAATCGGTTTCTAGGCAACACAAATTTTTTTTTAACCAATCCACTGTGTTCACAAGCCAATATTTAGGTATACCAGGCATGGGACTGAATTCCTTTTAGCATGGAAGCTATGCAGAAGATCAAAGATGTGATTTTCATGCTTAACTCAATTTGCCATTTTTTGTGACAGATTCCCTTTTAGCATGTGCCCATTCTATTGAAGTATCAAAAATTATGCCAAATTGTTTTAATTCTAGTCATAGTACTTCTATTACCTTTTATGGCCTTTCAGTCTTTCCTTCTTCCTTTAATTCAACTGCCTGAATTTAAAATGAAAGTATTAATCTACTTCATGTATTATTTTTAGGTATTACGGGAATGCTACAGAGCTGGTCTCAATATAGCAGCAACAGTTTGTGACATGGATGGTGTTAACCGCAGAGCGTTAGGCATCTTGGGTGCCACTGTAGACAGGCCATGTATCAATTTGGATGACAAAGATATTGTTAGTATCTTTGATCCTCCTCATCTTCTAAAATGTTTTAGAAATTTACTAATGAAATACGACATGAAATGTAACACTGATATAAAGTCAAGCAATAACCGTGGAATAGGTAAGATTAATACTACCATAGCCATACCAATATATCATACCCATATTTCTTTCATTGGCTAAAGTGATAGCAAGCCTAATAAGTTGTTTGTACAAGACAACGGAGAAGCTCTGTATATTAAACAAAGAAAGCAAAGAACTAGAAGTAGACTTATTTCTAGAAAAATATGATACACATATGTTGTGTTTTAGGGAGCATTGGCTTCTTAGCCAACAGTTGCCAATATTTATTAAAAACTTAACATAGTCAACTGTGTTCACTAGAGTGGTTGATCCTTAATTTTGGTTCATGAAAATAAAATGACTAGTAAAAGAACAACTGATGAGTTTGTTGCCAGCTCTTCTCAGCGAAATCTGCATTCCAAACCAATGGTAGAATCTAGACTTATAATAAGAGCTACAGGTTGGCCTACATGAAATAAATAGCTTTTGAATTTGAATTTATGATTTATTCACCCTTTCAGGAGTTGCCAAATGGAGCCATATCATCACATTTTATGAACTGGACAGCAGCAACCCTAATTTCGTATTTGCACCTGCACTGAAACAGGAACACTTGAATCCGAACACTAAACAAAAAATGAGAGTTAAATTAGCTGCTCAAGTTTTCAGTCATACTGTTGCAGCTGGAATGATGGCTAAAATATCACAAGGTAAATAATATTATTTATTTGGGTTTAGGTACAGAGGCATCATTGTTATTTTTTTGTCATATTTATTACTGAATATTCTCCGATTACTCAGCCGTGCCTGTGATTCCAACATATTCAACAAAAAATAATTATAGTGTGACAAGTAGTATTGTAATATGTAACTATAATCACACTATAATATTTGTGAATAGTTGTGAAGTTTGAGTGTGTGTGTTGTGTGTGTGTATGTTACTCTTTAACACAAAAACTACTGAACGGATTTGGCTGAAATTTGGAATGGAGATAGATTATACCCTGGATTAAAACATAGGCTACATTTTATCCTGGAAAATTAAAGGGTTCCTGTGGGAAACCAAAAACCTTAATCCATGCAGACGAAGTTGCTGGCATCATCTAGTATTATAATATGTTTGTATAACTATAATCATAATTGATGAGAATTTTGGAAAAAATCCTGTCATAATATGAATGTTGATATTATACTTATGCTACCAGTGTGATTTCATCAGAAGTCCCAATTTCATAATAATATATTAGTTAAATGTTTAATGTTAAATTAATAGTTTATAATATGTATTGAATATGCTTCGAATAAACTTACTTAAGATGTCATAAATAACAAAACCTTTTATTTGATATGTTGCAGGTGAACTAACTACAGATGCTGTAACAACTCTGCATGTTATAGAAAACATAGATAAACTTTTTGATTCGCTGAACAGTGACTCATTGGACTTGAGAAGAGGGAAAATATTTGCAACAAATATAAAAAACTCCAGCCCACATTTACAGTTCTTCCGAGAGATGAGGACTTTCTTCAAGTCAATAGAATTTATAGGGTGCAACCGAGCACCACCTTCTAAAGAAGGCTGGATTTGGACCCTGAATGCAATCGAATTACTGTGGGAAAAGATTACTAGTAAACATTCAGATGTTAAAAGTCTTGCTACCCGCAGGCTACAACAAGACCCTCTCGAAAATCTGTTTGGCTGCATTCGGGGTCACTGTGGTGCTAATGTTAATCCCACTGCTGGGCAATTCGTAGCAGCCCTAAAAACTACTATTTTGACCAATTTAGAGCACATTACAACAGGAAATTGTGAATCTGACAATAATGATAGCATTATTGATAATTTTAAAATGTTATTGAGGAAAACACCCACAAATATATGCACTGAAGCTTCAACTTCATCACAAAATGTTATAAATTCCTCAGATATGCTTGATGAATTTGAAACATTTTGCGATACAGTAATTCACAATGAGGACAGTGGAGAGATGCAGGCATGCGCATATGTTTGTGGGTTTTTAATTAAGAATTTAAATAATGATGCTTGCGAAAAATGTAAAACTATTTTCATAGCAAGTGAAAAATCACAAGTACATTTATTTAGCCAATGTAAAGAGTATAATGAATTAAAAAGTAGGTTAAGTTACTGCACAAAAGAATTAATCAAATATATTGAGTGTTGCAGTAAGGAGGTAAATAAAATTTTACATGATAAAGGCCACGAAGGCTATATAAAATCAAATGTATTGGCAACTGTAATAATAATAAACGATGAGTTTTTAAGAATTTGTCCTCTGCATTATAGAAAAAACAAAAACTATTTGCTAAATAGTGTATTTCATATATGTGTCAATAGATTTTGTGTTTTAAAAAATAGGCTTTTACAAGAAGAGGCTTCAAAAATAGCTCTTAAGAAAAAAATTGATTTATTAAAACATATTTAAATAAATTTCAAGTATAAAAGGTACCCAAGAATTTGTTTTATTTCAATCGTAATAAGTAAACCGTTTTATTTTCAATTATTTTCTGTCTGCCTATGCATGTGCCTTTACTTACTTATCCTCCTCTTCAGGTTTCTTTGTTTGTCTGTGTATGTTACCTATTATTATTGTAACTGTAGGTACAAATACTGAAAGAAACCTGAAGAATCCAGAAGGATAAGTAAATAAAGGTATAAAGTAGGTGGATATAAGTAGCAGAAAAATAAACATTCAGAATTTCCCGCTCATAATTTGAAATTGCCGCCATTGAAAATTCGAATATCCCTCTCAAGCTATTTAAACTTGGCGCACAAAGTTTTTATCTTGGGGAGCCAATAGATGGCGGTATTAATTTTTGTTCCCCGTTTCTTTGTATGGACTTGTAATTCTTCTCCCCTGAGTATATGTTGTTCTGTGCGAGTGTCATTCAAACAAAAGTTCAAAACATCTGTTGTATGTTGTTGTGTTTTGTATTTTTAATTATAATTTAATTCCTGTTTAAATAGTTTAATTTACAAAGCATTTTAATATAATTAAACCGTGTGTTTGAGTGAGTGCCGTAATATTTTTCTTATTGTTGTGACGTCATTTTTTTCGACTGCCAGTAAAAACGACGCAATTACACCATTTAATTGAAATGGAATTAAAATGAGCAATAAATATATAATCGAGGTGAGTTTTATGTCATAATTGAACAAATTTTCGTAGTTTGATTGGGTACAGACAGAGGTGTCGATCGATCGTATTGTCAAAAGCTTTAACTTGCATCGATTTCCTTTGTCCTCGGTCTCCTGGTTCACCTTTACACAGCTTGCTCACAATTTATTGTATACAGTTCATTCTGTACACATCTACATGCCATGTATCTATGATAGCACCAGTTGTGTTTCGCAAATAATATTTTTCCATAAAAATACCATTAGGTTTGTTTTGAATTGATGTTCATTATGTAATCTAGCCTACACAAGTTTAACAGTGTTTTGTTTTCATTATTATTACTTATGACTTGTTAAAATAAAAATCGGCCAAGTGCGAGTCGGGCCTCGCTCTTTTAGGGTTCCGTTAAAAAAATTAAATTAAAAAATTCCCATCTACCCACCTACCCATTTTATTTAATTTTTTTAATTTAATTTAATTTTTATTATTTGTTGTTATAGCGGCAATAGAAATACATAATATGTGAAAATTTCATCTGTCTATCTATTACGGTTTACGAGATACAGCCCTCTGACAGACGGACGGACGGACAGCGTAGGCTTAGTAATAGGGTCCCGTTGGTACCCTTTGGGTACGGAACCCTAAAAAACCAAGTTATTTGATTACCAATAGGGCCCAAAATGGATTTTTTTTTCGAAGAAAAATTAATTTATATTATTGTTCTTTTTAAAAATAGATATTTGTAGTTTCTATTTTCTGTTAACTTATTTCTTTCAATAATTGGTATTCTGGTAGCGATAAGGTCACCAGATTGTATTGTACATATATTTATAGTTACCTATATTTTTTCTTGTTCATTCTATATGTTGTACATTATACATTGTACACTATACAGTATATTATGTAGAAATTCAATCATGCTTTCATTAATCTTTATGTTGTTCATAGAGCAAATAAACTAGATAAAAAATTTAACATCTATCCTATATATAATATCTTGTGGAAGATAGGCGTTATAAGTTTTTCTTTGTTGGAGTGTCATTTTATTACTGACTAGAGGATGCCCGCAACTTCATCTGAATGGATTAAGGTTTTTAATTCCCACAGAAACTCTATGATTTTCCGGGATAAAAAGTAGCCTAAGTCACTCTCCAGGTCCTCAACTATACCCATGCAAAAAATCACATCAATCCATGGCTCTGTTGCGGCATGATGACAAACCGACAAACACAATTTTACATTTATAATATTAGTATGATTGCATATCTTAAAAAGTATAATAAGGCCTGAGTCTAGTAATGAATTAGTTCACTCATCAATCTGTGAAGTGTGAACTCCACAAAATGATGTACAGTCGGCCACAAAAGTCCATACAGAATAAGCAAAGCATGCGAGTTATACACAGCATTGGTTGCTCACAGTTTTAGCCTTTAAGCTATGTATGTACTTTTGACGTAGACTGTACATGAAGTATGTAATACACATATGCTATCTTTGAACTCCAATGTCTTAGAAATATTTTTTTTTTTTTTTTTTTTTTTTTTTTCTTTTCTGGGTTTATCATGCGATCAGTCGGTGGACTATGAGCAGATTTGTTGTAGGATGGGTTGGCGATCAGAGGCAACTTCCCCAGCGGGAAGCACTCTATGTCTCGGCTATATATCGTCTAGGATATGCCTTCTCTTTAAGCGACGGATCGCTTGCGGCATCGTCAACTGTGCTGCCAGGCAATTCGGGTGTTTGACAAGCCTTGTTTTGTATTCAGAGCCATGAGATTTTATTTCATCCTTTATTGTGTTCACATTTAAGTGCTCATGGATTTCAGAAATGCGCAGGAACCATGGCGCGTTCGAAAGTTGTTTCAGGATGTAATTTTGTGCTCTTTGAATAATTTCAATGTTGGAGTCGCATGCTGATCCCCAGAGTTGGATGCCGTATGTCCATATCGGCTTAATAACTGTAGTATATAGCAGGAGCTTATTATCTAGGGACAGTCTTGAGTTCCTGGAAAGCATCCAATATAGTCCTCTATATCGATGGTAGATCTCATCCCTCTTGGTTTTGATGTGCTTCTTCCAGGTGAGCCTTCTATCTAGGTACATGCCCAAGTACTTGACATTGTCACTCTGCGGAAGCTGGTTGTTACGCAGTGAGACAGGAGGACAGTTTCCTCGACGCAGAGTAAATGTTATATGGACAGATTTAGTGGCACTAGCTTTTATTCTCCATCTTGACAGCCATTTGTCAATCTCATTTAAACCGCGTTGCAGGGTTGCTGAGGCTTCGTCCGGGCATCTACTGCGAGCAAGGACCGCAGTATCATCCGCGAAGGTAGCTACTATGACGTCGTCAATATGTGGTAGGTCACTTGTAAAGATTGTGTACAGCACAGGTCCCAGCACAGAGCCTTGCGGCACGCCAGCTTTGATGGGATGGAAAGCAGATGTGTAATCGTCTTCCTTTACTTGAAATATTCGGTCTGAAAGGTACGATTTGAGTAGTCCAAAGAATGAATGGGGTAAGAGCGTTTTTATTTTGAATAGAAGACCTGTGTGCCACACCCTATCAAAGGCCTGCTGCACATCAAGAAAAGCAGAAGAACAGTATTCTTTACGTTCAAGTACATCTCTGATGGTTCTACATACTCTATGGATCTGTTCAACAGTCCCATGATTCTGTCGAAAGCCAAATTGATGATCTGGAATGATGGACCTTCCCTGAAGTTCTTTTATGAGTCTTCGCAGCACAACTTTTTCACATACCTTTGACACCACAGGTAATAGACTGATTGGCCTGTATGAGGTCAATTCATTAGCTGGTTTGCCAGGCTTTTCTATCATTATAATCTGGGAAACCTTCCATAGCGCTGGAAAATAGCCGACTCTCATAATACCATTAAACAGGATAGTAAGGAATACCAAGCCTTTTTTGGGTAGTTCTAATAAGACTTTTTTGTCTATCAGATCAAAGCCGGGTGCCTTTTTGTCTTTCATACGTTTTATTTCGTTCATAACTTCTTTTGGAGTAGTTGCCGCAATAGGCAGATCTAATTGGAATGGCTGTCCAATGACATCTTCTATTTCTGCATCGTCGACTTGATCAGCTTCGTTTGGCGTAAATATTTTTGCTAAGTGCTCTCCAAAGGCATCTGCTTTCTGTTTCTGACTTCTTGCCCATACGTTGCCATTCAATCTAAGCGGTGGTTTGGATTTTGTGGGTTGGCTAGTACTTTTGCAGGCTCTATACAGTGAATAGTTAGTGGCACTTGTTGCTGTCAAAGATTCCAGAAATAATTCTGTTGAGACATCATTCCCCTTAGCTATGGCTTCTTTCAGATCCTTTATTGCTTTGTTTAGTGCAGATTTATCTTCTGGATGTCGACCATTGTGCCATATTCTACGCAACCTTCTTTTTTCCATAATTTGGTCTTTTATTGCAGGTGGAACTACATTGTGCCTATGCAATGAATTGTGAATTTCCGGTGTGCATCTCCAACAAGCTGATTGAACTGTAGACATGAACTTGTAGGTTGCATTGTCAATATCATCTTCGGATTTAAGGGCTATTTGAAGCTGGAGCTCTTCAGTAACTATATCGCGAAATGCTTCCCAGTCTGTCCATTTGTTGTAAAGTTGTTGCCTTTTTTCATTTTTTAACACATTGGAACTCATGGTAAGTACCACTGGGATGTGATTGGAGGAACCATCCAAGGTTGAACTTATATCGAAGAATAATCTAGACAGACCTTTAGCTATAAAAAAGTCCAGGACATCAGGCAGTCTGTTTGGGTCTGTAGGCCAATGAGTAGGTTCTGATGTTGCAATGGTAGTCAGAAAGTTTTTATCTACACTCTTCTTTAGTTCCCTTCCTCGGGTGGTTATCAGCCTAGATCCCCAGTGGGGGTGCTTGGCATTCCAGTCTCCTCCAATGACAAACCGAGAACCAAGGCTATCGAATAACTTTGAAAATTGCTCCTCCGATATCCTGTACTTGGGTGGACAGTACACTGCTGAGATGTTAAAGTCGCCATTTCTGTCCGAAACAGATACTGAAGCGGCTTGAATTTGTTCAGTGCTGTATTGTGGTAGTTCATAGTGCTTTATTGTTGCTTTTATGATGACTGCAGTTCCTCCATGTGCAGTTCCGTCTGGGTGATTTGTATGATAAATATTATAACCTTTTATCTGTATCCGACTAGTACTAACAAAGTGGGTTTCTGATATGAGTAGGATATCAAGCTTGTGCATATGAAGTAGTATTTCTACTTCATCTTTGTTGGGAGATAATCCGTTAATGTTCCAAGTAGCAATTTTTAGAGCTATTTTGGCGCCTTAGAAATTAACGTTGTTATGAGATTGAGCAGTGTACTCATTTGTTGTAGGAGAAAATCGATTTTTTCAGATTGCTTGACAAACATGTTTTCCAATATTTTAAAAGATTCTGACTGTGTATCTGGTCCTGGTTTATTAAACTTTGTGTTGGCAGCTTCTGCATATGTTTTCTTTTCATTCTTTTTTTGGGTTGGTGGTGGTGTTCTGCCATCAATGGAATTCAGGTTAATTGTATGAGCTTGCATATTGTCACCCTCTTTTTGTGTATGGTTGTCTTTCCTTTGTTTTGGAGGATATTGCTTGTGAGTTTTCCTTGCGAGGATTTCTTTATACACTTCACACCCCTTATAGTTAGCTGGATGTGGACCTAGGCAAAGAGCACATATAGCTGGTGTATTGCGGTCAGTCTTTTTGCATTCTGATGTCTTGTGAGCTTCTGCACATTTAACACAGCGGTAGGGTTTCATGCAATAATTTTTTGTGTGTCCATACTGTTGACACCTTTGGCATTGTACAACTGTTTTTCTTTTTCTAGGATCTTCTATGATTACAGTTTGATGGTATATGACCTTTATGTTTTTTACTAGTTTATTATTGGGGCTAGGAAGAAGATTTGCAAAGAATGTTGTAGTAGGTTTCTTTTCAGGTCCAAATTTAGCGTTTATTATTTCTCCTGTCACAGAGTTGCCTGTTTCCTCGATAGCTTCCTTAATAGCATGAAAAGGGGTTGTGTGGTGTAAGTTCTTTATTACTATTCGGTAATTTCTATTGTCTTTCCGATTGAAGGTGTGTCCTATCAACCCATTTTCTCGAATTACAGAAATTAACATCTTGTATATGTCAACATCATAGGTTAGAATTTTTAGTTGATTTCTGTTGATGATTTTGTAAGTAAACTGAGATTTATGTGTGACTGATTCCAGGAGTTCTGTTAGTTTGTTTAGGTCATCAACACCATATAAGATTATTGGCGGGGGCTTGCTGGGCCTCTTTGTATTTGATTTGTCTGGCTGTTCTTCAGTTAGATCGACAGTTAATCCACTAAAGCTGTTGCTTGTCTCGATTTTGTCAGGTGAGGGCGAGCTTGCCAGTTTTTTTCTTTTAGGGTTTCTAATAGTTGGTACTCTTTGCCAGTCAGGAGGCTGAACAGATGTTTCTTTGCCTGGTGTTGCATCATGACACTGACTTTGTTGAAGTACTTTGGTGGACGACTCTGCATTACTAGAGCATGGTAGGCTGCTCATAGACATACTTCTTGATCTCGATATAAATAAGCTGGGATGGAACGCTTGCTGTACTAGTCTTTTTCCAGTAACATTTACAGGCACCGGAGCCTGGTTACTCACTCCAGTGGTGTCTTCGGTAGCAGATTTCACACTCTCCAGCCCGGGTACCGGAGAGCGCCGGTGGTTAGCCGGATCGCATGACAAATCGCATTCTCTATTATTTGACATTTCATAAAAGGGGGGGTTGGGAAAAACAACAGCAGCACTTTCCCAAGGTACAACTGCCACACTTTTAGAGGGTATTTAGTGCCTCAGGGCTTGTGGAAGCCCGGGTACAGGTTATTTACCGCCGCCTGTTACTCGGCGTTGTCGCTCGTTTAGCACCACCCAGGGGACACGTGTAGGGTGGGCCTTGTTTGAGGAAAAGGTGGTAAAAATCCTACGGACGCGAGCGACATCGTCCCCCAAAAAATAGAAATCCGTCTTAGAAATATAACACTTAAGAATCCTACTAGCAAATCTTAAATGCAAAGGTTTGTCCGGATAAATGGATGGATGGATGATTGTAACTCTTTAACGCCACACTAAATGAATCAATTTGGCTGTTTGGAGATAGTTTATACCCAGGATTAACACATAGGCTACTTTTTATCCTGAAAAATCACAAAGTTCTTAATCCACGCGAACAAAGTTGCGGGCAGCATCGTCATCATTGTCAACCGATTGACGTCCACTACTAGACAAAGGTCTCTTGCATGGACTTCCACAGGCCTCGGTCTTGTGCCGCCTGAATGTAGTGACTCCCTGTAACTCATTTGATGCTGTCGAATGGTGTTGTTGTCTGGTGGGGGGTCTGCCAACACTGCGCTTCCCGGTGTGGGGTCGCTACTCCAGCACCTTGGTACCCCAACAATCATCAGCTCTTTGAATTATGTGTCTAGTATTATGCATTGAAGTAATTTCAGAGATAGTTATCAATTCCTGATTTGCCGACGCTGGAAATCTATCCCTAGTCCAGTTTAAATAAGACAGCAGCTCTTTCTCCCACTGCACGTGGGAGATTATCAAAATGATTTAACCAATGCTACAATTTTATAATTATTTTTTCATAATGTGCATTCTTTCACTCCATAATAAAATGCAGACCCCTTTAAATCGGCAATTAGAGCTGTGATTTAGGAGTTAGTTAGTTATTAAAATCAAATGTATGAATAAAATCGGTGTTTGGATAATCAGGATTCTTCTTTTTCTTTATTAATCTATGGACATCCACTGCTGGACAAAGGTCTCCAGCATGGACTGCCACAGGCTTTGGTTTTGCGCCGCCTGAATGCAGTGACTCCCTGCAACACGTTTGATGTCTTCGGTCTACCTAGTGTTGGGTCTGCCAACACTGTGCTTCCCGGTGCGGGGTCGCCACTCCAGCACATTAGGACCCCAACAACCATCAGCTCTTCAAACTATCTGCCCCGCCCATTTCCACTTCAGTTTCCCTACTCTGAGATATGTCAGTGACTTTGGTTCACCTACAGAACTCATTCTGATTCGAGATTCTAGTGATGTGATGTGATGAATAGTATGTTTGCTTTAAAGGCCGTGTCAAACGAGCATGTCAGCGGAGTCGCCGCGCCACGCGCGCGCGGGCGGGCCGCTCACGGTCCCGGCGCAGCCCCCCAGCGACCGCAGCATCATCGACGCGGTGTCCGGCTTCATCAACGACGTCACGCTCTCCTCGTCCTCCGCTGTTGATCCTAAGGACGTTATACAGTGGGCGAGGTACGTCTGTCATCTATTAGAAAACTTTGACTGGCCATTAATAGTCTATTTTTCACCCCCGACGCAAAGAGGGGTGTTATAAGTTTAATGCCTCAATAGCCCAACGGTTAAAGGTGCAGACTGAAAACTGAAAGGTCGCAGGTTCGAATCCCACCCGTTGCACTATTGTGGTACCCACTCCTAACACAAGCTTTCCGCTTATTTGGAAGGGAGAGGAGGATATTAGTCAAGTTCAACTTGACTGATATTCTTTTAAAAAAAAAATGAGTGTATCTGTGTATGAGTCTATCTGTGTGTCTGTCTGTTCCTTTGCAGCAGCTTCCCCTATGGACCGATTTTAATGCGGTTTTTTTCTGTTTGAAAGCCAATGTAATCGAGTTGGATCTTAGATATAATTTATGAAGATCTGCTCAGGCGTTTGAAGATCATCAGCTCATTTCCTGCTTGATTAAAGGGTCTTACAAGCTTTCACTGAAATAGTATAGAATAGAATAATTTTTTAATTATTATTTAGAGGGGATTAATTAATATTTGGAGGGGAGAGGAGAATATTAGTCAAGTTCAACTTGACTGATATTCTTTAAAAAAAAAATCAAATAAACTTTTACAAAGTGCTCCAATCATCAAGTGAATCTTCTATATCACTGGTGCAATTGGTAAAATTTGGTGTGGTGTTACTTCAGATTATTTCCAAGGCTAGGTAACCTTGAACTGATGTTGCAGCATCAATTAGTCTGCGAACTTAACTGTATGAAAAGGTAAATAAACAAAAATGTTTCGGAGAAACGCGTAACCGACGAATGGCGCTTGGTGTTTACGAGTTACGACGCTCTTAGGTTAAGGTTTGACTGATGACTTTGCAATAGGGTATTTGACTATATTAAAAATATCGTTTCATTTGGTGTCATCCTAAAAGATTATTATCTAAAAACCTTATTCCATACAACAAAACTAAAAATAAAGCTTTATTTATATAGAAAACATTAATTAAAATTGCTAGAATTCTGGCCATGTTCACGAGATCGAAAACGTTCTTGAACCTCGAATGACGTCACAGTTCACACCACCTCGAATTGTCATCTTGTCAATACATTTCGACGTGTTTGTGTGGCGTTTATTATGCTAATTTCCTCTGTTTTTCGTCGTTAATAGTTTATTAAAGAATACCTAGAAAAATAGAAACCAATTTCGTAAAAGCTAATACTGGAAATGTTCTACAAGTTGATGAAATTACGATTGAAATGTGGACTGTGACGTCATTAAAGCAAATGGAACGTTTCCGCGGCAATTTATTTTTTTGAATTTATTACTCGATTTTTATGAAAAATACTAAAAAATATACGTCTTGTTAGCTTCAGCATAGCTTTATTAACAATTTAAGATGATTTCCCAAAAGTAGTCAGATACCCTATACTAGCGGCACGCTATGATGGCCGGTTTGACACATTACAATAGTGATGTGGAATGTCAATTTATTCTCGAACAAAAAACAATTAAGTTTTGTTTTTGTACCTGATTAAATAGGTTTAATAAAACAAAAATGTATATGTTTATTTAATTTATTTGAACGAACTGAATATTTGAATGAAAATGAATATACATACTTTATATGCACACAAGAAACATATGAATACAAAAGATACCAAAAAAGGTGCCACAAAAGGCCATAATTAATCAGATTCGTCCATACTACTATTTTCACTGTCGTCACTGCTATCATCACCTACATTAATAATTATATGTTCGTTTTCTATAATATTATCTATTTTCACATCTCTTTCATAATCTTCCCTTATTAATTTAACAGTTCTATTCACAACCTTTTCCCAGTCTCCTTTAGTCACATGTTCACAAGCTTCTTCTAATAATTTTAGCATTTTTTTTGTGGTAAATGGGGGTTCTGTATTGTGTCTTGCAGCATATCCCTTAATTTGAGCCCACACCAACTCAATCGCATTATACTCACAATGGTAAGGCGGTAACCGTATAACTCTGTGCCCATGTTCTAATGCTATTTCGTCAATGACGTATCGGATCTTGGTTGGTTTGTTTTCTTTTAAAAGACGTACTAATTCCGCTTTTAACATATTCATGTTTGCATCTACGCTATTTTTACGAAGCCATGCGACGATATCAGCTTTCTTTTGGGATTGGGCAGGTGGCTTGTCAATTTGCATCGAGTGGTATGGGGCGTTGTCCATAATTATAATAGATGGTTCAGGGAGGCTACACAACATTGAGGTAAACCATTCAGTAAACTTTTCTCCATTCATGTCTTCATGATAGTCTCCAGTGGTTTTTGACGCAAAAGCCATGAGAGAACCTTCGACAAACCCGTTGATGGTTCCGGCGTGACAAATTATAAGTCGCGATCCTTTTCCTACAGGAACTTTGGAAGTAGATGCTGCTGTGTCATCGTTCCAAGAACGGCCTACAGTATGGTTAGCATTAAGCCATGTTTCATCCAAGAACACAACATTTTGCCAATTTTTGATTTCTTTCACTTGCCGTAAAAAAGTATACCTTGCCATCGCTATATCAAATCTTTCCATCAATATTTTGCGTTTGTTACATTTTTTGTATCGAAATCCAATGGTCTTCAAAATCTTCGTTAAAGAACTTTCCCCACCGAAGAATAATCCAGCTTCCTTCAGTGAATGCACCAACTTTTTTCTTGTTGGATACTCCTTCTGTAAATAGTAGCCGTAAACATGTCTTCGGATAGCATCGGCATCAAAGCTATCGATGCCTACGACTGGTTTTGCTCGTTTTCTCTTTTTTGGTGTGTGAAGTTTATTTTCTTCTGTGCCAGTCTCGCCATATTTTTTTTTAGTTATCCGTCTAACAGTTCGTTGTCCAATATTAAGCGCATCAGCTACGCGTTCAACCACTGACGTTATAGGTAAAATTGGCCCTCCATTTTGAGCTTCACGATCGAAATAGTTACGAAGGCGTATTACGAACTCACGTGTCTGACTATTTAGAACAGTTCTCTGCGTACGTTCGGTCATATCGACGAAATCCACAACAAAGGGCTTGAACAGAGTCCAAATTAACGAGCAAGGGTCAACAGTAATGCAGTATCAATATTTGAAATCCAAAGCCAGGTCAAAACTATATCACAATCGCATTGCACTGACAGTTTTTTCGAAGCAACGTCAATTCGAAACTGCTTTGTTTTGCATTGAGCATTGACGCGAGTTTGCCGGAGGTAGTAGTTGTGCTAGCCAGCGATCCTATGTGACGATCGTATTAGATTCCATTTTTAAAAATTTTCAATTTAGAAAACCAAATGCCGAGTTGTGGTATATATCATATAAAAATAAAAATTTTACCTTTTGTATGAAACAGCTGATATTTTTTTGCGATTTCAGAGGTTTGTCCACATAGTGAAAATTGTTCATATTCACAAGTACATTCACCCCTTAAATGGTGCAAACTGATTTTTCTACACTTGTATACATTTTAGAAATCAATTTAATAAATAAATTTTGAGTCCTAAACCTAAAACTACATTCGATAAAATTTATGAATCTCTGCACATCACTATCGTCAATAAAGTAATACAATTATTTCCTTCAAAGTCGTTATCAATTAATACGGAACTTCATGAGCGGACAAACGTCAAACCGGCCATCATAGCGTGCCGCTAGTGTATTGCGAATTGTGGAGTCAACATCTCCTGATGATGCTCCGGTGTCGGAGCGAAACGTAGGTCGAGTGTTAAAGGCTTCATTCTGTTTGGCGGATTGTAGCAAAGGAATATTAGTTTTTCCTTCTTCTTCTTCTTCTTCTATTGCGCGGCTATGCAGGTTCGATGCCCTGTAGCACGTCGACCGTCGCCGGTCCATTGTGCTCGCCACTATTTATAGCTCCTCTCCAATATTTGTTGCCGCCAGAAATAGCAGCATCTTCTTGGCTGGGATTAGTGTAGCCCCCTCAGGGTGTACGATGTGTTTCCCTAGAAGAATGCTTCGTTTGTGCATTAAAGCGGGGCAATATATAGTTTTTCCTTAGAATGCATTCAACTTTTGTCGTTTGCCCCACAGGTTCGAAACAGCCGACATAAACGAACCTACACCCGAAGGGGACGTCGACAATGACGTGCCGCCACTGCTGCTCATCCTGGGCTACGGCTCGGGCGTGCAAGTGTGGCTGATCCCGCCCACGGGCGAGGCGCAGGAGGTGCTGTCGTGGCGACAAGGCACTGTGAGGGTGCTCCGTGTACTGCCCACTCCGCAGCACGGCGACTGCTTCGCATCGAAGAGGCCCCTCATCGCCTTGTGCGACTCCGCGAGCCCCGGCCCGGCGTTTTGCTCGCTCAGCTTTATATCTATCCGCGGTGGAGAACAGTAGCCTAAGCACGAACATTTTCAACTTTCGAATAGTAAAGGTAAAGTTAACGCCGATGAGAAATTTTGTATGAAAACGACTGCAGCGCTCCTGGTGAGCGTATTTGGCGTTAAATTCGGCAGCACGAATCAACTGCAGCTACGTTAAGTTAAACGTGACGCTGCTATGACGTCATTGTCCAGTTTCGCCGCGTTTTTCCCGAAGAAATTCAAAAAATCGGTAGCACGAACTTTTTTTTGACGTTCGGTATCGAGAGTTTACGAAAGCTGGGTATCGAGAATTACCTAACCTAGCTCACTGAACTTTTTGAAGTGAGAACATTTACGTGGTCATCATATTTGTTGTTTTTTCTGAATTTTCTTAGTAAAAAAATTTTAAAATAATGTTGAGTGTGTCTAGGAGTCATTTGAAGGCATTTTATTACTTCGCCTGGCGCTTGCAAGTTGCAAGTATTAAAAAGAGCGCGGGAAACAAACTTCACCTATTACCTACTTTTTAGTAAAACAATAAGTAGGTAGTTATGTAGTAGGACTGTAAAAAAGCAAGTAAGTAATAAACAAAATACCTAATTTTAATATTATTACTTCATACGTTAGTACCTACGTCATTACATTATTATAATAAATAAGTAATAAGAGTTAATTAAGTAGGTCTATACATAAAGAACAAAGATATCAAATACAACATCTTTGCCGACTTTTAGGAGACCTTAAATCGTCAATGCCTAGCTAAAGATATGCTAGTATGTCTTATTTATATTATTTACTATATTTTCAGTAGGTTAGGTGCTATTTTTAACATAAATAAGGAAATAAATTCAAATTTTGCCGCGTAAAAGTTTCCTTTGTTTTTCATGTACTTAGGACCAATAATTGACCAATGACTATTTGTTTTTGTATGTAAACAGTATACTTGTCATTTGTCATGTGATTTGTACTTTGTAGTAAAACGTGTTGAGATTAAAATCATGAAATTTAGATTTAGAGTTTTAAATGACAAAAGTGTTTCAAGAAGTGCTAAGATACGAAAAAAAGTTGTTGTTTACACTTAGGTACAACCTATAATATTTGCTCTGCTGAAGGAAACCTATAAAACTTCGAAAGTGTTTTTCTCTGTGAGGATATTTTGTTGATGTTAATAAACATAGCACACTTTATAATTTCACTTGTAACAGTGAAAAACGTAATAGGTACATTGCCATTCTGAGGTTAGATGTAGATGAAAGATTGCATCTTTCTTTTTGGGAGTGTTTATTTTTGTACCTACTAGGTACATTACTAATATTTTATAATTCAAGATAATTATGTATTAATCCAATTATTGAGTATACACATAGAATTAGGATTGGGAGCTTAATATTTAAGTTATAGTTCCATAGTACATATTTCAAGTTGGATTTGGAAAAACTTCACAGACAATATGCATAATGTAATATACCTAGTATAATATATATTTAAATATTTCAGATGGAGAAAACTTTTGTAAACTTCAGTCAAAACAAAATGGATATTCAACAAAAGACTCAACATAGAATTTGGCCATGAAAGTTTATTTGTCAACAAGTTACATAACTGAAAAAGATTGTGTGCTGTATTTCTTGAAATGTTTTCATCATAGGGCAAAAGTTTAAAAGATTTTATTCAAGAAAGTGATGAACAAAACTATTTTATTTTGGAATACACCATAAAATAATATAAAATAAAACAATGAAGTAGAACAATTACTTTTATTAAACCTAGAATTAAATAAATAATTGAATGAGTTTTATTTCTCTTTGGATTCTTAAAAGTCCTGAGAAGTACGGATAGAAAGTACTATGGTGGTGTTCTTGCCCCAGCTATTTTGCCCTCTAGGTGGTATGTGGGACTTTGGGACTTTTGGGAGTTCCACTCTTGATCATCTAAAAACAAAAATATCAAGTTATCAAGTATTACCTACCAATTAAGTGTCTATATTCCATTTTGGAACTACCCCTCATTGTAGAAACACTGGATACATAGCATAGTATCTATTGTATTGTGAACTTGTTTTAAAAAGAGCAACTGCCAAGTTTCTTGCTGGTTCTTCTCAGCAGGAAGGGCATTCCGAACCAGTGGTAGACTCATCGACGATTCAAAAGCACTTGTAAAAAAGTTTATTTGAATAAAAATTATTTCTATTCTATTCATAAAATATATTGGGGTTAATTGATGCCTCTCTATATAACTTTCAAAACCTGTGAATACTGCCTTCCAATTTGTCATTCATTCATTTCATCAGCAACTGATCAACGGCTCACTACTGAGCGCAGGTCTCCTCTTAGAGAAGAGCTGCAGACATAGTCCACCATGCTGGTCCAATGCAAATTGGCAGACTTCACACACCTTTGCGAACAATATAAAGAACTCTCAGGTGTGCAGGTTTCCTCATGATGTTTTCCTTCATCGTTGAAGCAAGTGATATTTAATTTCTTAAAAGTCAGAGGTGCGTACCAGGGATTGAACCTGCGACTCCCCGAATAGGATACCGCAGTACTAACCACTAGGCTAGCACTGCTTCCAATTCCAATTTGTTAATCACATCAAATACAGGCTTCTAATCTATAATATAAGATTATATCAATGATAAATTATGGTTTATCAATATTAACATGTTGAAGTATTATTATAATTTCTGTTACTGAGATTTTAGGTCTTAAACAAAAGACTAGTCTAGACTTGTAGGTTTTGATTTTTTATGTTATCAACGAACGCAAAAACACCCACATGAGTTGTGCCGCGAATGACTGCAGGCGGCCCATGGCCGCCCATGGGATGTCTAATGTAGGTACCTACCTATTCCACTTATTTAATCTAAATTACTTGCGTTTAAAATTTTTAATTTGGATAGAATATTATATTTTATACTTACATTATCCCTGTGTATGATCGAATTGAGATTATATTCTCATTGTTTAGTAGACTTGGGTATAGGTAGCATTTTCTTCACTGTCGAAAAACTATTGTACATACTTAGTCAATCATGGACGCAATTAAAAAATATCAACAAAATTAAATAAATAATGCTACATCCAAGTCAAGTCCAGTGAAGTCAATGGGATTGGCCGATTGGGACATGACAGTTCAAAAACCTGTTAAAAAACACAAAGTTAAATTCTTATTAAATTCGGTTTTACTGGCTATTTTATTGCAAATCATACAAAATGAAATGAAAATATATTAAATTTAGCTAAAAATATTATTATTATGATACGAAGTTTGAAAATTTCCGTAATTATTTTTCTAAAAAAGAAATTATACAATTATACAAATATTTAGTTTTTGAACGTGCAGCAGGCTATGTGTCGCTATAGTGAAGTAATCGTATCGAGTTACGTGAGTGAATTTTTTCGGTTCGTGCTGAGGAAGGTGTGCGTTATAGTATCGAGTAAGTATCGTTATCGTCACTCGATACGATTACTTCACTTGACATTCAAAATGTTCGTGCTTAGGCTACAGGTCAGATAAAAATAAATGAATAATTATAATTATTTCTATTACTATCTATTACTATCTTCAAAGGACTTGTGAAAAATCACTATTTGTCACTATAATGAAATTCTGTTTCCTATTTATTATTTGTTTATATATTTATGTTTATTTATATGTATATATGTATGTATATGTATGTATATGTATGTATGTATATTGTATACTATATTATTATATAAATTGTATCTTATGTATATATTTTTTTATATATATAATGTCTAATATGTCTGCACCATCTACCGGTTTTATCTGTAGACATGTCCTATTACACCATTGGTTGCCTGGAAGAGATCGCTAGGTAGCGATAAGGCCGCCAAATTGTATGCTTGTTTTGGCTATGTATAATTATTTTATTTCACTGTATTATTAATGGTGTACAATAAAAGTATATTCATTCATTCATTCATTATTTTTTGTCTGGTGGAAGGCTTTCGTTGGCCGTGGCTAGTTACCAGCCTACTATCAAAGACGTGCCGCCAAGCGATTTAGTGTTCCGGCACGATGGCGTGTAGAAACCGAATAGGGGTATGGGTTGAATTTTCACTGCCGTACCCCTTCCAAGTTAGTCCGCTATCATCTTAGACTGCATCGTCGCTTACCATCAGGTGAGATTGCAGTCAAGGACTATCTTGTCATAGAATAAAAAAATACAATAGAAATACTTTTTATTCAAATAAACTTTTACAAATTGCATTTGAATCATCGATGAATCTACCACTGGTTCAGAATGCCCTTGCTACCGAGAAGAATCAGCAAGAAACTCCGCGGTTGCTCTTTTTAAAATCGTTTACAATAGGTTCTATGCTATGTATGCAGTGTATACCTACAGTGTTTGCACTTTCCACAATTAGGGGAAGTTCCAAAAATGAATACCTACTTACAATTCAATACATGTTAAGATGGGCAGACAAAAAGTAGCCCCATTCCCGCCGGTGGAACCCGTTCACGAGCGTGAAGCATGACCCAGCCGTTGCTTCGGTCAACCATATTTGAGGGAACGTAACAACCCGTATCACATGCGACACCACATCATAATAAGTCAGTCAGTAATCTTACTAACCCTAGTAGCAATTTCCGTTGGGGTTTTGTAGCCAACAGTAACCAAAGGTTGGGAGATAGTAGAGGTGATGCCGATGGCCTTCGTAAGGCCAGCTAAATCCCGCTTTTCTATGGTTGGCACCACGATTTTTAGGGATGACAAGTCTTAGCCCCGCCGCACATGCCCACACTCGCACTTGTTCACGATACTGCGCCAATGTGGCACTGACATTGGTGGACACGGTGTGTCCGCATTTGCTTACACGAATCGTACATCATTCGACGCCTCAGTAGCATTCGTCGACGGGAATCAAGCAAGATGGACGCGATAGATTTAAGTTCAGAATCCGACAATGATTTTTTATATAGATTATTGTAAATAAGGAAAGCATCCGGAAAAAAAATTTGGAAGAGCTCTTTCATGTCCAAAAGGCAAACACATGCAGAATTCAAATTAACTTCTGAGTTTTCAGACGAAAAATTCAAAAATTATTTTAGAATTACTAGGAACGATTTCAAGGAATTACATGTGAATTATATACGTCGTATAAACATTTTTCGCTTCGAACAGCTTCAATTAGTTCTTCCATCTTGCAAACACTCGCGCCACTGCCACTCGAAATTAGTGTCTCGATCACCTAGCCGGCACGCGCGTACACGCGCGTACACGCTCATGTACGTGCCTGCATCGACACGTGCGAGCAAATGCGGAGTTCGGTACTGTGCCATAGGTTATAAATATTGCCACTCGCACGCGCCTCGTGAAGACCAATGCGAGTGGGTGCATGTGCGGCGGGGCTTACTGTTGGCCAACCAAACTAGGGACAAAGCCCCAAGTAACAGCCAACGCAAATTGCTACTAATGAATATCCTTGCTTATGCGAGTGTGTTTGTTTATTGGTTTTTCCTTAAATCACGCCGCAACAGAGTAACTTTGTGTTCATACGAGTAATGTGTCTCTTAAAATGATTTCATCAGAGTAGCAATTGCAATGACCTTTGATTCGCTGAATTTATGGCATTCTTGCTGCTTCAATGTATTTTAACATATAGCGGGAGAGTACCGGCCAATCAGTGGCCTGATCGATGTGATGATTTGAAGGACTGGGAGAGTTACATAGGGTACTTTTTATCCCAGAAAATCAAAGAGTTCCCGAGGGATTTTTTAAAACTAAATCCCCGGGGACCAAGTCGTGGGGAAAAGTATGCACAATAAGTTCTTAACTACCCTGTAGATAACTGGACCGACGACATAAGATGAGTCACAGGGATGAGCCGCTGGATACAGTCGGCGCAAGGCCAAGGCCTATGGAAGTTCATTCAAGAGATCTTTGTCCACAATTGGACGTCTATTGGTTGATAAAGAAGAACTTCTTTAATAAATAATTCTTTATCGTTTGATACATAGTTTTATCCAATTTTTGGCGAATATTTTCTGTAAGTATTCTTTGACTTTGTCTAATGATTTGGTCTTGACCTTTTGACCTTGAATTATATCTTGCAAAACGTGCAGTTATACCTAGTCCCATAAAAATATTTTTTTATTATTATTGTACACTTTATTGCAAATTGGAAAGCCAAGTGTGTAAATTAGTCCAACTGTTGCTGCTAAGTTAATTTTATGCTCTAAAATTAATTTTTTTGCTGGATGATGATAAACTCTATTTTTTTTATATTTTCGTAATTTTCCATATACTAAAATTCCATGTCCTTTACATTCAACTAAAACAAAATTATTGTGTTTGTTTTAGTTGTATATTTCTGGTACTAAATTTATACAAATAAATAAATTTAAGTGTCCGTTTGTAATGTAAAAATAACCTGTCGATTTTATTAATAGACTAGCTGATGCCCGCGACTTCGTCCGCATGGATTTAGTTTTTAAAAATCCCGCGGGAACTCTTTCATTATCCGAGATAAAACGTAGCTCTCCCGGTCTGAGGAACCACTACTACATCCATTACGATACCCATGCAAAAATCGCATCAATCCGCTGTTCTGTTGCGACGTGATTGAAGGACAAACCAACAAACAAACACACTTTCGCATTTATAATATCAGTAATGCTTTATTATAACACTTTTTATAATTGTCAAATTTTTTACAATACTTATCCAAACACAAAATTACGTTTAGATGTCATTTACGTTTTGTTTTTCCACTGTCATTTGCGTTTTGTTATTCCATGTCAGATGCGTTTTTCTTATACCACGTTTTATAGTGACATGACGGAAACGCGGTCGAACGGGATAAAAAGTATCCTATGTCCGTCTCCTGGTTCTAAGCTACCTCTCCACCAATTTTCAGCCAAATCGGTTCATCCGTTCTTGAGTTATAAATAGTGTAACTAACACCACTTTCTTTTATATATATAGATATTGAAGTTAACAAGTAAAGACTATATCGTTGAACTGCAGGATCTAGCTCCTCAAGCCTGATTCTGCAAGAAACTGCACTATTGAACTGGGTTTGGGAACTGTTGATTGTGAATTGACCTTATAGGTAGATAACTACTAAGCTGGGAATGGCTGGGATAGACTTCATCTTTGAATTCCAGATACCACTCCAAACTAACCCTGAGGCTAAAAAGCTTTAAATATTTTTATTTGAATAAAAATCGAACGCGGACGAAGTTGCGGGAATTAGCTAGTCTCCAACTAAAATTGCGCATATCCTTTATAATATGTTTACGTTTTAGTTGTATGTTTCTGGTACTAAATAAACAAATATTGAATGTTGAATAGGGTCATCTTAAATTGTTAATAATGCTATGCTGAAGCTAACAAAACGTATATTTCGGCATAATTTTCAGTATTTTTCATAAAAATCGAGAAATAAATTCAAAAAAATAAATTGCTGCCGAAACGTTCCATTTGCTCTCATGACGTCACAGTTCACATTTCAAACAATGACAATTCCATAGCCCATAGGTGGTGTGGACTGTGACGTCATTCGAGATCACGGAACGTTTTCGATCACGTGACCATGGCCGGAATTATAGCAATTTTATTTAATGTTTTCTAATTAAATAAAACTTTATTTTTTAGTTTTGTCGTATCGAATAATGTTTTTAGATAATAATCTTTTAGGATGACACCAAATGAAAAGATATTTTTAATATAGTCAAATACCCTTTTGTTTTAGGTGAAAAGCATCAAATTCAAGAACCCAATACTAGATGTACTGGCGAACAAGCGCTCCGTAGTGGTGTCGTTCTCGGAACGCTTCGCTGTCTTCGACGCAGCCACCCTGGAAGACAGACTGGCCATCACCACCTGCTACCCTTGTCCTTGCCCTCTGGGGGGCAATGCCCCCATCAACCCCCTCGCTTTAGGGGACCGTTGGCTCGCGTATGCAGATAAGAAGTTGAACCCGTCGAAACGGAGCAGTGGGGGATGTGAAAGTAAGTGGATCTACCCCCCTTGTCTATATAAACTAGTGGTTCGCCCCGAACTGAGACCTCGCGGTATCCCATAAATTCCCATAAGGTAGTTTTAACTATATTATATTGTAATTAAAACGCGCCGAATCTGATGACATCAATCGTCATCTGCTTTCGTGGATGGGATGCGTATTTACAATATTAAAGACAGCGCCATCTATTAACAGTATAGTGAAGTTTTGTTAAAAACATTGATGCCCATTAAACTTAAATAATTTCGTTTCTTTATAATATTTATCTAATCTTAGTATTTGTTGTTCAAGTACAGAATATAACTCAAATTATGTGTAAGTTTCAATTTTTAAAATAAAGTGGTTTTAGAGATCTAGCCTCGAATAAAATCTCCACTTTGAAAGCCCCCCATTTTGTCAATTTAAAAAAAAATACATTTGTACTCTGTTCCAAATTATCTTTAAAATGAGGTACTGCAACCCTATGAAATGAAAAAATTTTATTTTACTTCGCATTCGCTTCTATGAGAGCCCCCCTGAAATAAAGATTTTTATAACTTTTTAAGCCATTTTCGGCTGGAGGCCATCGGTTTACATATCATATCTAAAATTGAAGTAATTACGTTCAGTAATTCAGAAGTTATAAGGCTCTGACAGACGGACGGACGGACGGACAAGTGCAAATCGCTCTAGTAAACTCAGAGACCTTCGCTTCGCTCGGTCGATTAATTTATTGCTGAAAATAAAGCGTCCTTTAAGTTCTATGAACTTATTTGTACAATATAAATAGTTGCTGGTTAACATAATAATATATTAATTATAATTTATTAATTTTATAAGCCTTTCTTATTACATTGTTATTATTATATTTACACATGTTAATTAATTTTAATTACAAATCATCCCACTGCTGGGCAAAGGCCTCCCCCTTCTTCTTCCATTCTTTCTTGTTTTGGGCTGAGCGGGACCATTGTTTTGCCTCGAATGTCTCTAGTTCATCTCTCCACCTTAGTACTGGTCGTCCTTGTTTCCATTTTAAGTATCTTGGTAGCCAAGTTGTAGTGCTGTTACTCCATTTCTCAGTTCCTGCCCTCGCTACATGTCCCGCCCAGTTCCATTTTCCTGTTTTAGCTATCCTCACCACATCTTTTAGCCTACTCCTTTGTCTTAATTATAATATTATATTAAAAAAAAGCGTGGATATAATTCGTTCCAGCGATTCATGAGACAGTAGATAATGATTAACCTGTAAATTCTCTTTTTCCTCATTGTGGAAACACTGCATACATAGCATAATATCTAATATATAGTAATGTTGTTTTGAAAAGAGCAACCGCCGAGTTTCTTGCTGGTTCTTCTCGGCAGGAACGGCATTCCGAACCAGTGGTAGACTCATCGACGATTCGAAAGCACTTGTAAAAAAGTTTATTTGAATAAAAAACATTTCTATTCTATTATATTGCACGAGAATCAAAATAGAAAGGCATTTTTTTTTTGATAAAAAGAATATCAGTCAAGTTGAAGTTGACTAATATCCTCCTCTTACCTCCAAATAAGCAGACAGCTTGTGCTAGGAGTGGGTACGACAATAATGCAACGGGTGGGATTCGAACCTGCGACCTTTCAGTTTTCAGTCCGCACCTTTAACCGTTGGGCTATTGAGGCTTCATTGCAACATAATATGCCAGGAAGTATATATTATTATAGTCAAATAGAATATCTTCTTTAGGTGGCTCTTCTCTTTCTTGGCAGTCATCATCCTATGCAATAAGGAAATATCATTTCTTGACACAAAATCAAGTGCTGTGTAGTATATATAGTAAGGTATAATAAACTGCTCTGCAAAACCATTTTACATCGATTGGCAAAAAAATTCAGGATATTCTATTTTGATGTTTCCAACTGATCTCGTCTATCTTTTGAGTCCGTTAGAAATTATGTAGAATAATTTATTTACTTCATTTTCAATGAAAAAAAAACGGACATTTCGTTTTTGTTGTCTCATCAAATAATCAAGGTGTAAGGTACATAACCTAACAGAAATGTTAATTTGAATTCTGATAAAATAGTAAAAGATAATATCTTGTGAAAATACCGCCACAAATGCGTTTCCTTTGTTTTATCGATCGACTGTAGAGGCCAGCGGGCTGCGCTGACCTTACACTCGTTATTGCACTGTAGTGCATTTTATTGTTTGCATATTCACAACAAAACTAGTCTTATTATTGCACCACTTACAATTATTATTAATTGTACAAGAGTGTGCCCGTCATTCGGCCCGCATAATACTTAGTTTAACCAATTTCAGTTTTTATTCCTTATTAAAACAAAACATAAAGGCAAAAGCGTCTGCGACTCCGTCCGCGTGGAGTTAGCTTTGTAGAAATCTCGCGAGAACCCTTTGTTTTTCCGGGAAGTATATGTCACTGGACAGTCCTCAAATATACTCATGCGAAAATTACACCGATCGTTGCTGCGTGATTGAAGGACAAACAAACAAACAAGCACTTTCGCATTTATAATATAAGTAAGGATAATACAAGGTAGGATGAGGTTTTAGATTTATATTACCTAGATAAAGGGGCTTTTTTAAATTTTCAATTTACACTTGTTGGGATATGAAAAAGACCTTATAGCCTATCGGCTAATATTAACACTTGTTGGGGTATGAAAAAGACCTTATAGCCGATATAATATTTCCCAGGTGAAGGCGTAACCAGCTACACCGCAACAGTGCTTCACGCGGCGAAGTCGCTAAGCAAGGGTCTGCGCGGGCTGGGCGAGAGTGTGGCCCACAGTCTCGCGGGCGGCCGCAGCACGTCACAGTCGCCGTCGCCGCCGCACGCCGACATACAGCAGCCAGGAATTGTCACTGTGTTGGACATTGAGGTACGTCTCATCATCATCATCGTAACCAGCTACACCGCAACAGTGCTTCACGCGGCGAAGTCGCTAAGCAAGGGTCTGCGCGGGCTGGGCGAGAGTGTGGCCCACAGTCTCGCGGGCGGCCGCAGCACGTCACAGTCGCCGTCGCCGCCGCACGCCGACATACAGCAGCCAGGAATTGTCACTGTGTTGGACATTGAGGTACGTCTCATCATCATCATCGTAACCAGCTACACCGCAACAGTGCTTCACGCGGCGAAGTCGCTAAGCAAGGGTCTGCGCGGGCTGGGCGAGAGTGTGGCCCACAGTCTCGCGGGCGGGCGCAGCACGTCACAGTCGCCGTCGCCGCCGCACGCCGACATACAGCAGCCAGGAATTGTCACTGTGTTGGACATTGAGGTACGTCTCATCATCATCATCGTAACCAGCTACACCGCAACAGTGCTTCACGCGGCGAAGTCGCTAAGCAAGGGTCTGCGCGGGCTGGGCGAGAGTGTGGCCCACAGTCTCGCGGGCGGCCGCAGCACGTCACAGTCGCCGTCGCCGCCGCACGCCGACATACAGCAGCCAGGAATTGTCACTGTGTTGGACATTGAGGTACGTCTCATCATCATCATCGTAACCAGCTACACCGCAACAGTGCTTCACGCGGCGAAGTCGCTAAGCAAGGGTCTGCGCGGGCTGGGCGAGAGTGTGGCCCACAGTCTCGCGGGCGGCCGCAGCACGTCACAGTCGCCGTCGCCGCCGCACGCCGACATACAGCAGCCAGGAATTGTCACTGTGTTGGACATTGAGGTACGTCTCATCATCATCATCGTAACCAGCTACACCGCAACAGTGCTTCACGCGGCGAAGTCGCTAAGCAAGGGTCTGCGCGGGCTGGGCGAGAGTGTGGCCCACAGTCTCGCGGGCGGGCGCAGCACGTCACAGTCGCCGTCGCCGCCGCACGCCGACATACAGCAGCCAGGAATTGTCACTGTGTTGGACATTGAGGTACGTCTCATCATCATCATCGTAACCAGCTACACCGCAACAGTGCTTCACGCGGCGAAGTCGCTAAGCAAGGGTCTGCGCGGGCTGGGCGAGAGTGTGGCCCACAGTCTCGCGGGCGGCCGCAGCACGTCACAGTCGCCGTCGCCGCCGCACGCCGACATACAGCAGCCAGGAATTGTCACTGTGTTGGACATTGAGGTACGTCTCATCATCATCATCGTAACCAGCTACACCGCAACAGTGCTTCACGCGGCGAAGTCGCTAAGCAAGGGTCTGCGCGGGCTGGGCGAGAGTGTGGCCCACAGTCTCGCGGGCGGCCGCAGCACGTCACAGTCGCCGTCGCCGCCGCACGCCGACATACAGCAGCCAGGAATTGTCACTGTGTTGGACATTGAGGTACGTCTCATCATCATCATCGTAACCAGCTACACCGCAACAGTGCTTCACGCGGCGAAGTCGCTAAGCAAGGGTCTGCGCGGGCTGGGCGAGAGTGTGGCCCACAGTCTCGCGGGCGGCCGCAGCACGTCACAGTCGCCGTCGCCGCCGCACGCCGACATACAGCAGCCAGGAATTGTCACTGTGTTGGACATTGAGGTACGTCTCATCATCATCATCGTAACCAGCTACACCGCAACAGTGCTTCACGCGGCGAAGTCGCTAAGCAAGGGTCTGCGCGGGCTGGGCGAGAGTGTGGCCCACAGTCTCGCGGGCGGCCGCAGCACGTCACAGTCGCCGTCGCCGCCGCACGCCGACATACAGCAGCCAGGAATTGTCACTGTGTTGGACATTGAGGTACGTCTCATCATCATCATCGTAACCAGCTACACCGCAACAGTGCTTCACGCGGCGAAGTCGCTAAGCAAGGGTCTGCGCGGGCTGGGCGAGAGTGTGGCCCACAGTCTCGCGGGCGGGCGCAGCACGTCACAGTCGCCGTCGCCGCCGCACGCCGACATACAGCAGCCAGGAATTGTCACTGTGTTGGACATTGAGGTACGTCTCATCATCATCATCGTAACCAGCTACACCGCAACAGTGCTTCACGCGGCGAAGTCGCTAAGCAAGGGTCTGCGCGGGCTGGGCGAGAGTGTGGCCCACAGTCTCGCGGGCGGCCGCAGCACGTCACAGTCGCCGTCGCCGCCGCACGCCGACATACAGCAGCCAGGAATTGTCACTGTGTTGGACATTGAGGTACGTCTCATCATCATCATCGTAACCAGCTACACCGCAACAGTGCTTCACGCGGCGAAGTCGCTAAGCAAGGGTCTGCGCGGGCTGGGCGAGAGTGTGGCCCACAGTCTCGCGGGCGGCCGCAGCACGTCACAGTCGCCGTCGCCGCCGCACGCCGACATACAGCAGCCAGGAATTGTCACTGTGTTGGACATTGAGGTACGTCTCATCATCATCATCGTAACCAGCTACACCGCAACAGTGCTTCACGCGGCGAAGTCGCTAAGCAAGGGTCTGCGCGGGCTGGGCGAGAGTGTGGCCCACAGTCTCGCGGGCGGGCGCAGCACGTCACAGTCGCCGTCGCCGCCGCACGCCGACATACAGCAGCCAGGAATTGTCACTGTGTTGGACATTGAGGTACGTCTCATCATCATCATCGTAACCAGCTACACCGCAACAGTGCTTCACGCGGCGAAGTCGCTAAGCAAGGGTCTGCGCGGGCTGGGCGAGAGTGTGGCCCACAGTCTCGCGGGCGGCCGCAGCACGTCACAGTCGCCGTCGCCGCCGCACGCCGACATACAGCAGCCAGGAATTGTCACTGTGTTGGACATTGAGGTATGTCTCATCATTATCATCAGCAAACCATTACTACTGAGTGTAAGTCACCATCACAGATTTTACATTGAGGCTGTCTATGGTCACTCTCTTATTATAGTGTTTCCTTGTCCACCATTTTTTAACCGATTTCAAAAAAGGAGGAGGTTCTTTATTTTTCATGGCGATGTTACTCTATAACTCCGTCAAATCTGCAGGCCTAGTATGCACACGTGAGAAAATTTTGTATTATCTCTATATCTCTATCGAAACTAACATGGTTGCACAGTTGCACACCATGATTCGTATCGTTACTTCAAAAGTAGAGGCAAAATATTTTCTCTACGAACAATTTCAATAATTTCTTTTATTTGAAAGGACATACCGTATTGGTCAGATTTCCTGCGATTTTTTTTTCAGAAAATGATATTTCCAATATCATTTTTGTAATCACAAAGTTAATATGGTTGATATGGTGAAATATGGTTGAGCGAAGCAATGGCTGGGTCATGCGTCATGCTCGTGAACGGGTGCCACCAGCGGCAATGGGGCTACTTTCTGTCTGCCCGTCTTAACATGTGTTGAATTATAATTCTCTGGAAAACTCTGGAAAACTCTGCATATATAGAATAATATCTATTAAGTAGGTATATTGTAAAAGTATTTTGAAAAGAGCAACTGCCGAGTTTCTTGCTGGTTCTTCTCGGCAGGAACGGCATTCCGAACCAGTGGCAGACTCATTGACGATTCAAAAGTACTTGTAAAAGTTTATTTGAATAAAAAACATTTCTATTCTATTCTATTCTATTCTAATGTGTTTTTTGTTCGCAGGGTAACGAGGACGAAGACAGCCAAGACTGCGAAGACCCCTGCGATCCTATCGTTGCTCACTTCATTGCGCACTCTGAAGCCATAATCGCCCTGAAGTTCGACCCAAGTGGGATGCTGCTGGTGACAGCTGATCGGCGTGGCCATGACTTCCACGTGTTTCGCATCAACCCACACCCTTGCGGACCGAGCTTGGCGTCTGTCCACCACCTCTATATACTGCATAGAGGTGATACTACAGCTAAAGTGCAGGCAAGTGTTAATACGAAAAGATCATGTTTTTAATGTCATGTTTATCGCTGTGACCTTGTACTGATATCTGTTATACAAGTGGTTTAAGTCACGTTCCAAGAGATAGGCACTGCTTAGGTTTTCATTATTTTATACTGAATAAATAGATTCTAGTAAAAAATAATTCAGCCATTGATAAAATTATAAATTATTATTTTTGTATGATACTGAAAGTTAAGGCAAATAAGAAAGAGAATTCTTCGTTTTTTCGCTTCGATTGGCCTTGATTGGGCACGGCCATTTTAGAGCAAGATCCCAGTGCCGCCAGACCTAAGTTATTTTCTCAGCAATTATTTGTGTACGATAGAGTACTGTTCGAATGTCCTTTCAGTATATGCGTACCAGCTAGATTATGCCGACGGCCAATTTCCAGATACCAGGTGCTAAAGGTAGGTAAAAACTAGAATAACTTATCTTAAATTCTCAGGGCTGATTTTCATATATGTTTTAAAGAATATTGTAAAAATTAATAAATTAATACTGCCAGACGCTTACCGCCGGCGGTTACTTTAGCCAGACGCTTTGAAGCTCCCAAAAATATATATAATTTAAGTTAACTTATATTCTCAGCTCTGATTTTTATACATGATACTCAGGGAACTATTGCGATATTATCTGTAAGCTGCCAGACCTATTGGAAGGGTCAAACATCCCCCCAGACACACATTATGCGTCCCCATATGTATGAGCGCTAGAACATGATTCACTTGTTTAAGTGTGTGAGAGATAATATCATCATTCTATAATATTATAAATGCGAAAGTGTGTTTGTTGGTTTATCCTTCAATCACTCTGCAACAGAGCTACGGATCGACGTGATTTTTTGCCTGGGTATAGCTTGCAGAAGATATTGCAATAGTTCTCTCTCTCTAGATCCTAAGCTATACCCAGGCAAAAAATCACGTCGATCCATAGCTCTGTTGCAGAGTGATTGAAGGACAAACCAACAAACACACTTTCGCATTTATAATATTATAGTATGATGATATTATCTCTCACACACTTAAACAAGTGAATCATGTTCTAGCGCTCATACATATGGGGACGCATAATGTGTGTCTGGGGGGATGTTTGACCCTTCCAATAGGTCTGGCAGCTTAAAGATAATATCGCAATAGTTCCCTGAGTATCATGTATAAAAATCAGAACTGAGAATATAAGTTAACTTAAATTATATATTTTTTTGGCAGCTTCAAAGCGTCTGGCTAAAGTAACCGCCGGCGGTAAGCGTCTGGCAGTATTAATTTATTAATTTTTACAATATTCTTTAAAACATATATGAAAATCAGCCCTGAGAATTTAAGATAAGTTATTCTAGTTTTTACCTACCTTTAGCACCTGGTATCTAGAAATTGGCCGTCGGCACAATCTAGCTGGTACGCATATACTGAAAGGACATTCGAGCAGTACTCTATCGTACACAAATAATTGCTGAGAAAATAACTTAGGTCTGGCGGCACTGGGATCTTGGACCATTTGGCACACTTTGTGATGGGATAGCAAGATATCATAAAAAAAAATGAGAGCCGTCGCGGGACGCCTGACAGATGAGAAACATTGAAATTATTTTTTACAGGTAATATCAGGCTTATAACATCATAAATGGACACTCTAATTATAATTTTCTTTCTTTGCAATGCTCACTTTCACTTTCTAATCTATCACTATCAGACATATATTATTGTTAAAATTATTTCTTTTAAGTAAGACACAGGCTACGTGTACCGTAGTATACAACACTGTTTCGTGCTACATACATACATACTACTACATATACATACATTCTGTTGCGATACACATACGTATGTAGTAGACATACATATTTTTGTTGGCATGGCGACGCGTCGCCACGCCAAAAGTCTGTCTGACCCGCCGCTATAGATGTTTTACATCAAAAGCGGATCGTGCCTTATTTATTGAGTATAGACGCGACACACGTTGACTCTTACCGACGAGCCAATCGAGGGTAATCGACCAGGTGGAGAAGCACCTTCACTGCTCACGATTTTTTTTCTCTAATTTTATCATCAAGCACTTGTCATTTGTTTACTTTAAAATTCGCTCTCGGATGAGTAAACAGGTTATATAAAGGTTATATTTTGTCTTTCGGCAGGACATCGCAATATCGGGCGACTCCCGCTGGACGGCCATATCGACGCTGCGGGGCACCACGCACGTGTTCGCCATCAGCCCGTACGGCGGCGCGTGCGGGGTGCGCACGCACACGCAGCCGCGCGTCGTCAACCGCCTGTCGCGCTTCCACCGCTCTGCGGGGCTGCCCATACACGGCGCGCCCTGCGCTCATAGCCCCGTGAGTAACTATGACGTGTGCACATCGCAATATCGGGCGACTCCCGCTGGACGGCCATATCGACGCTGCGGGGCACCACGCACGTGTTCGCCATCAGCCCGTACGGCGGCGCGTGCGGGGTGCGCACGCACACGCAGCCGCGCGTCGTCAACCGCCTGTCGCGCTTCCACCGCTCTGCGGGGCTGCCCATACACGGCGCGCCCTGCGCTCATAGCCCCGTGAGTAACTATGACGTGTGCACATCGCAATATCGGGCGACTCCCGCTGGACGGCCATATCGACGCTGCGGGGCACCACGCACGTGTTCGCCATCAGCCCGTACGGCGGCGCGTGCGGGGTGCGCACGCACACGCAGCCGCGCGTCGTCAACCGCCTGTCGCGCTTCCACCGCTCTGCGGGGCTGCCCATACACGGCGCGCCCTGCGCTCATAGCCCCGTGAGTAACTATGACGTGTGCACATCGCAATATCGGGCGACTCCCGCTGGACGGCCATATCGACGCTGCGGGGCACCACGCACGTGTTCGCCATCAGCCCGTACGGCGGCGCGTGCGGGGTGCGCACGCACACGCAGCCGCGCGTCGTCAACCGCCTGTCGCGCTTCCACCGCTCTGCGGGGCTGCCCATACACGGCGCGCCCTGCGCTCATAGCCCCGTGAGTAACTATGACGTGTGCACATCGCAATATCGGGCGACTCCCGCTGGACGGCCATATGGAACTCGAAGCAGTCTTGGGCAAAAGCTGTTGTGTATGACTATAATGTCAACTGACATATTATGCAATCTTCTACAGATAAAATATAATCTATGATAACACTGAATTGGCTGTCCCTATACAAATGACAGCTTAATATGGATCATTTTGATACGAGTGGCTCTGGAACTAATAATATTGCAAATGGCACAATGACCTCTATAATAAAATCTATGAAATCATAGATAAAACAAACGAAATCTTAGATTAACTATAGATTTCTATAATAATTAATCTATGAAATCATAAACTAAATATAGAGTTAGGTACGCCATTTGCAATATTATTAGTTCCAGAGACACTCGTATCGACTTACAGCGCCAAAATGACGTCAATCAAGTCCAACATGGCGTCAATCAAGGTCCAAAAAATATGACAGCCTCTCGTGTTAATCATAGATTATATATCTCAGTGTTCTGTAACGTAGTTTTAACGCCGCCAGGTGTGCGAAGGCATGGGCGCGGGCGCGTGGTTCCCCAACCCCCGCCTGCCGCCCTACCCGCAGCCCAACAGCAGCACGCCGCTCGCGCAGCTGCGGCCGACGCAAAACCTAGCCACGCACACCATCACTCGGACCAGCTCGGGTGAGTAGTATATTGGTATCGTAGTGTGAGTCTTCGTAATCTGTGATATTAAAACGAGGGAAACTATGCTTAGTTAAAAAAAAGTGTGTGTGTCAGCTCCGACGTACGACTGGAGTTTACTCCTTAAGTACGATTGTCTAAACATCGGTCCTAATGCATTTGCGGCGCTCGCTGCGTCTCGGCGCCGCTCGGACCCGATCGGTACGCGCTCGGCTTCCCTCGGAAAGCTCTTTCGCACGAAAACCAACCTTATTTACTCAACGTTAGGGTAGAAATTTGCGTCGTTGTGAAAAACGTAACGAGGAAAGCTCTTTCGCACGAAAACCAACCTTATTTACTCAACGTTAGGGTAGAAATTTGCATCGTTGTGAAAAACGTAACGAGGTCATTCATAAGTAGATTTTACTCCTCGAATTTTTCTCATACCGGGCGCCTTATATATGAAAATCGATTCTTAAGGAGTAAACTCCAAAAAATTTTTTTTTAAATATTTTTTATGGAATTTTTAAAATTTTTGTGTCCACAAAACACAGTTTGTGTTGCTGGCACAAAATCAGGATCACTCAGCGGGCAATAGAGAGAGCTATGTTCGGAGTATCCCTTGGTGCACCAATCAGAAGAGAGAATTCAAAAATGTGTCGAAATTCAAAAATGTTTGAGAAGCTGTTGTCTTCGATAAGTCACGTGATCAAATTTGTCGATTAGATATATACGCCCATACTTCCAACATAAATATTATTAATGTTTAATTATTTCATAAAAATTTATTTGTGTTTTATTTAAACTTTCAATATACGTATTGGTAATGTCTATACATAGTAGGTTGATACTCCTAGCTTTTTCTCATAGGTAATGATGAAAAATAGTGTGTGTCATTCGGGGCCAAAACTTTTTGTTCTCGGGCGGCGTATATTGAATTCCTCGCTACGCTCAGGATTCTACTTTAGAATCCCTCGCTGCGCTCGGGAGTCTACTATAGAATCCTTCACTTCGCTCTGAATTCAAAATAACGCCCTCGGGGAACAAAAAATTCCTTTGGCCCCATATAACACAAATAACTATTACACAATCGCTCCTCTGTACTTATAAAATAGTGCCGTGAGAGATTGTCTATGATTGCTACAATACAATGCTAAATTGCTAAACAAACAAGGATTATAAAAAACGTACAGTACCCGGCGATATATATTGCACATCGGCCTTTGGAATAAAACGCTATTCCATTCTATTCACAGTTTTTATACTATATATGTTACGTGAGTGCTCGCCGATTGTGAAGAGATTCCAGTAATTACTACGTGAATTTCTGACTAGCTTTCCTTGTAATAGAATAGAATAGCGTTTTATTCCAAAGGCCGATGTGTATATATATCGCCGGGTACTGTATTTACTTTTCTATTTTGACCGAGGTTGATATTTATTTTCATAAAATCTTACTCAAACTGTAGACGTCCATTGCTGGACGAAGGTCTCCTCCATGGATATCCACAGGCCTCGGTCTTGCGCTGCCTGAATCCAGCGGCTCACTGTGACTCATTTGATGTCGTCGGTCCCCCAATTGGGGGGGGGGGGGGGGGGGCGTCTGCCAACACTGCTTCCCGTTACGGGGTAGCCACTCCAGCACCTTGGGACCCCAACGACCATCAGCTCTTCGAACTATGTGCCCCGCCCATTTCCACTTTAGCTTTGCGACTCGCTGAGCTATGTCGGGGACTCTGGTTCTCCTACGGATCTCCTCATTTCTGATCTGATCGCGCAGGGATACTCCGAACATAGCTCTCTCTATTGCCCGCTGAGTGATCCTGAGCCTTCTTATGAGGCCCACAGTTAGCGACTGTGCTTCGGATCCGTAGTCATCACTGGCAACACGCACTCTTCGAAGACTTTATTCTTCAGGCACTGGGGGATTTTCATAAAATAAAACTATATAATTCAGCAATCCGCCATTTTGGATTGAATACTAATCAGAGCGATACGTCACATCTATGTTCAAACTGACAAACTACTATGAAAAACCATAGAGGTGACGTCACGAACGACGCCATGACAACGTCGAGCGTTTTTGCGTGAATTTTAAAACTTAAAATTAAAAGGGCCATTTTACTTACCAAACCTTTTTGTTTTGCTGAAATAAGATATTTTTTCAAAATACTAGATTCTTCCGAACATCATCGAACAGTTTTTCAAAATTGATCATCATGCCTATTATTGTGGTGATCGGCTTTTATGGCATTCTTACCGCCATAATGCATTTTAGCCAATAGCAAGCGAGTGTCGGCCATTCACAGCTGATTGCGATCGACACAATCTAGCAATCATGTTTATGTGATCCCTCAGCTGATTGGTGAACGGAACAAGTGTGATCTATAGATTTAAGCCTTTGAACTTGAGGTAATACTTGTGTGATCCAAAAAAACCGGCCAAGTGCGAGTCCGACTCGCGCACCGAGGGTTCCGTACCTACTCTAGAAGTAAAAGTAAAACGATAATATTGTATTAATTTGCTTATTAATCGTTCACTTTCTTTGTAGAGGTTTATTGTTATTATAAAAAAAACTATGCTAGTCAGAGCGTTGGTTTTATTTTTCCTGTAAAATATACATATACCTCTATTGACCATAATTATTTCTGATTTTTCGATTGGTAAACTTTGGAGATAGAGGGGGGGGGGGGGGGGGTTCGACATTTTGCCCGATTGATGAAAAACTATTATACAAAAATAAATAAAAATTTGTTTTAGAATGTACACACATCTTACTTTGAAATTTCAAACCCCCGATTTTCCCCCTTTTTAGGGTTCCGTACCCAAAGGGTACCAACGGGACCCTATTACTAAGCCTACGCTGTCCGTCCGTCCGTATGTCAGCAGGCTGTATCTCGTAAACCGTAATAGACAGACAGATGAAATTTTCACATATTATGTATTTCTATTGCCGCTATAACAACAAATAATAAAAATTAAATTAAATTAAAAAAATTAAATTAAAATGGGTAGGTGGGTAGATGGAAATCTTTTAATTTAATTTTTTTAACGGAACCCTAAAAGAGCGAGGCCCGACTCGCACTTGGCCGATTTTTTAATTAAACTAAAAATATTGATATTTTTTTTTCCAATATTGTTGGGCCACTATTATACACAACTGTTCCCATGTCGATAGCTTTAATAGTTACTAAAATAATTGACTGTGACAGACGGACGGACGGAGAAAGTCTCACCATAAGGGTTCCATTTTTACCATTTTGGTACGGAACCCTAAAAACTGTATCAAAAACGATCCAGTAGTTTTCAGGAAAATGCTGATGGTATAAGCACCTTGACACCCCTTTAACGCGATGTCACCACTGTGGATTAACGAGTGTAAATTGAAAATTTAAAGTACCCCGACATGTGAATCTATGGCCGGACATCCTATACCTGACATCCTGTTACCCAGTTTGCTGCTCCATCATCAGATCCTCCTCGATCCTCGATCATCATCTATCTAACACCTTACTGAGACCATTATATTGAGCCCAAACATCTAGTATCTGCTGTAAGTTGCTGAGGAGTTGGGTATCCCGCAGACTACTTGATGCTGCAGCATCAGCTCAAGGTTACCATGCCTCGGAAATAATCTGAAGTAACAGTACACCAAACAAATCAATCGCACCAGTGAAAATTTGTAAGACCCTTTAATCAAGTAGGAAATGAGCTGATGATCTTGAAACGCCTGAGCAGACGCTTCATAAATTATAGCTAACATCCACCTCGATCATGTTAGTATTAAATAGAAAAACCGCATCAAAATCGGTCCATTGGCAGAATAGACACACACACAGATACACGCGTCAAACTTATAACACCCCTCTTTTTTTCTTCTTTCTTCTTCTTTATCAACCTATAGACGTCCTCTGCTGGACAAAGGTCTCCTGCATGGACTTCCACAGGCTTCGGTCTTGCGCCGCTTGAATCCAGCGGCTCCCTGCGACGCATTTGATGTCGTCGGTCCACCTGGTGGGGGGTCTGCCAACACTGCGTTTCCCGGTACGGGGTCGCCACTCCAGCACCTTGGGACCCCAACGACCATCAGCGTAGCTATGTCGGTGACCTCATTTCTGATTTGATCTCGCAGGGATGTACCGAGCATAGCTCTCTCCATCGGCCGCTGAGCGGTCCTGAGCCTACTTATGAGGCCCTTAGTTAGCGACCATGTCTCGGATCCGTAAGTCATCACTGGCAACACGCACTGTTCGAAGACTTGAGTCTTCAGGCACTGAGGGATTTTGGACGAGAAGACATCTCGGCGCCTCTTTTTTTGTTGGGGGTTAAATATAGTAAAGTTGTCCATTATGTCCAGGAGACAGTTCCCGAGGCGCCCGAAGCGGAGGAAGCCGAGCCGCAGGACAGCGAGAGCGAGGCGGCCAAAGAGCGGGAGGCGAGAGCGCAAGCCTCCATCAAGGAGCGAGAGAGACAGGTGCAGCGCGCGCTCGCCACCAGCCTGCGGGACAGGGACAAGGAGAGGGAGTACCACAAGCGGGACGAGGCCGTGCAGGTATGTACTATGAAATAAATAAAATTTGCGCTCGCTGCGCTCGAATTAATTTCAGGTTTCTTGAAGAGAAGGCGTTAATAGTGAAAAAAATTAGATACCAGCCAAATTTCCGACTTCCGTTGGATTATTCAAAAAAAAATTCCGCACTAACCTGACGAAAACAGAAACAAAAAAATCAGACATTCTCTAGTGATGATCTTTCATACATATGGCAATTGACTTTTATTTGTATAGATTGATGATGATTTCGCGCTCGCTGCGCTCGCGATTTTTTCTCTTTGGTTACAGTAATAACACCTTATTTTTCTTCTTCTGTATCAACCGATAGACGTCCATTACTCGACAAAGGACTCTTGCATGGACTTCCACAGGCCTCGGTCTTGCGCCGCCTGAATCCAGAGGCTCCGTGCGACTACCTAGTGGTGGGTCTGCGAACACTGCGCTTCCCGGTGCGTGGTCGCTACTCCAGCACCTTGGACTAACTCCAGGACCCCAACGGCCATCAGCTCTTCGAACTATGTGCCCCGCCCATTTCCACTTCAGCTTCGCGACTCGCTGAGCTACGTCGGTGACTTTGGTTCTCCTGCGGATCTCTTCATGTCTGATTTGATCTCGCAGGGATACTCCGAGCATAGCTCTCTCCATCGCATGCTGAGTGACCCTGAGCCTTCTTATAAGGCCCATAATTAGCGTAAAAACTCCATATAACAAATTGCCTGAGTAAATGGGTAGCCTAAGTATGTCACGCACTCTTTAAACATCTCTGTGGTGGTGTCGTGTGATGCGGGTTGTTACGTTCCCTCAAATATGGTTGAGCGTAGCAGCGACTGGGTCATGCGTCATGCTCGTGAACGGGTTCCACCTGCGGGAATGGGACTACTTTATGTCTGCCCATCTTAATATGTATCGAATAATTGCATAAAACACTGCATACATAGTATATAATAGGCTGCATAGTAAGCATAGTATCTATTGTATTGTATACTTGTTTTGAAAGAGCAACTGCCGAGTTTCTTGCTGGTTCTTCTCGGCAGGAACGGCATTCCAAACCAGTGGTAGACTCATCGACGATTCAAAAGCACTTGTAAAAAAGTTTATCTGAATAAAAATATAATATATTCTATTCTAATTAAAGTGTGAATATAATATCGGCAGCACTTCAACGCGCTGCTGGCCGACCTGGTCCGAAACCCTGACCTGACGTGGCGGGAGGCCAAGAAGCAGTTGAAGAAAGACCACCGCTACAGCCTGGCTGACGAGCTCAACAAGGATGACAAGGTATATCATCATCATCATCAGAAACCCATGAACGTCTCACCACTGAGCGCATAAGTGCGATTGTCTTAAGTTATTCCGTTGATCGTAATCGTATTTGATGACATTGGTGTCAAAGTAAAATAAACCGTAATAGCATTGAATTAGAGCTCAATACGTTTACGTATGTACAATACGCTCCATGTTAATATCGGTTATACTGAATTTGTGACTTTAAATCAATACAGTCAAGGATCATTTTACTTTGACGCTAATGTCATCGAATACGAATACGATCAACGGAATAACTTTTAGACAATTGGTACCCAGGTCTCCTCTCAGAAAAAGGTTACAGGCTTTAGTCCACCACGATGACCCAATGCGAATTGGCAGACTTCACACACCTTCGAGAACATTATGGAGAACTCTCAGGTGTGCAGGTTTCCTCGCAATGTTTTCCTTCATCGTTGAAGCATGTGATATTTAATTGCTTAGACGTACAATTCTGAAAAGTCAAAAGTGCGTGCCCGAGATCGAACCTGCGACCCCCCGAATAGGAGACCACAGTCCTAACCACGAGGCTATCACTGCTTTACAAGGTACATAAATATACCGTGCATGATGGTATCAATTCTGATGCTGCAGGGTACTGGTCACCTAAGCTGTGGGTATTTAGAGACCGTATTATTTGGTAATATTGTTGTTGTACATCTAAATAAGCAGTGATAGCCTAGTGGTTAGGACTATGGTCTCCTATTCGCAGGTTCGATCCCGGGTACGCTCCTCTGACTTTTCGGAGTCAAGTGCGTTTTAAGCAATTAAATATCACTTGCTTCAACGGTGAAGGAAAACATCGTGAGGAAACCTGCACACCTGAGAGTTCTTCATAATGTTCTCGAAGGTGTGTGAAGTCCGCCAAGTCGCTTTGGGTCAGCGTGGTGGACTATGGCCTATAACCCTTCTCTGAGAGGAGACCTGCGCTCAGTAGTGAGCTGATGATGGGTTGCTAATGATGATGATGAATGACATCTTAATATAGAAAACGAAAAGGTGACTGACTGATCTATCAACGCACAGCTCAAACCACTGGACGGATCGGGCTGAAATTTGGCACACAGATAGCTATTAAGATGTAGACATCTGCTAAGATAGGTTTTTTGAAAATTCAACCCCTAAGAGCGTAAAATAGGGGGTTTAAACAATCGAAATTTACGTGAGCGAAGCCGTAGAAAAAAGTTAGTGTAGTATAAAACATCACTGAACTTCTGACTTCTCAATCCTGATGCTGCCTGGTACTTCCCATCCAAACTCTTCTTCTTTTTCTTCCTAGCGTTTGTCCCGGCATACGCCAGGGTCCGCTTTCCTGCTAAGTTTCTTCCACTTTGCACGATCTAAAGCATCCTCTTTACGAAGACCGTTGGCACGTGCATCTGCCTGTGCTATGTCAATCCACCGTTTCTTTGGCCGGCCTCGGGACCGCTGTCCAGGGACGGGCATATTTAGGCACCTGTGACTCACATAGTTTTGGGGACGGCGCAGTAAGTGGCCAAACCAACGCAACCGAGACTCTTGCATTTTGTCTGCGATATCTCGCACGCCAAGGCTACCGCGGATGTACTCGTTGCGAATTCTGTCCAAGCGAGTAACACCACACATCCACCTAAGCATCTTCATTTCATTGGAGTGAAGATCGCGGTTATGTCTCGTTAGCGCTGGCCAGGCCTCGCTGCCATAAAGCATTACAGGACGTATGATGCTCTTGTAGACCAATCCTTTTAGGCGGACAGGAACTTTTGGGTCACAGGTTACTGCCGTTATCTCCCTCCACTTGGCCCAGGCTGCGGCGATTCGGGACTTGACATCGTAGTCGACGCTTCCGGATTCATGTAGTACAGACCCAAGATATTTAAACTTATCCGATCTTTTAACGGGCACGTTATCTACATGGATGGTATCGTGATCCCCCACACTACAGGCCATGTACTCTGTTTTTGCGGTATTGAGTTTTAAACCGCCCTTCTCAAGAGTATCTTTCCACGAGTTCACCTTAACTTCAAGTGTGCCCCTGTTCTTACTGACAAGTACAATGTCGTCGGCATATTTCATTAGCCACGGAGGAGTACTCTGAATGTCCGCCGACAGAGCATCAAGTACGACACAGAAGAGATACGGGCTTAGCACTGAACCTTGGTGTACTCCTACTGTGATTGGAAAGGTCGAAGTGTCACCGACTGCGGTCCTTACTATAGCTTCAGTCTGGGTGTACATGTCCTGGATTATACGTATGTACCCTTCCGGCACGTTTTTAGACCTCAATGCAAACCAGATTTGCTCCCTTGGTACACAATCAAAGGCCTTTTGTAGGTCCAGAAAAGCCAAATGTAAGGGTTGATTACGCTCTGTATGCGTTTCTATGAGTGTTCTGAGAGCGAAAATTGGGTCTATGGTACTACATCCAGACCTAAAGCCATACTGACATTCTGACACAGAGCACTCTTGACGGAGTCTTTGGTCTAAAATCCGTTCAAAAAGCTTCATGGTATGGCTCATGAGTTTAATCCCCCTATAGTTGCCGCACTCCTGTACACTGCCTTTACCCTTGTAGATAGGGGTTATTACATTAATGCGCCATGCATCTGGCATTCGACCTGTAAATACGATGATATTAAAAAGTTCAGTGAGCAGGAGTACGCCTTGGGAACTCATAGCCTTCCAGGCTTCTATTGGTATGCCATCATGTCCACAAGCTTTACCATTCTTCATACGGTGTAAAGACTTCGCCACTTCATCGGGTGTTATGGGTGGTATTAGCCCCAAGTTAAAAGTCTGTGGGGGCGGCTGTGGTGTCGCAAACGTCTGGTTAGACAGCTCATTGAAATAGTTTCGCCATTGGTTCTTAATAGAATGGGTGTCCGTTGCCAAAACACCAGCAGAGTTTCTAATAGCGACGCACTTGGTAATGTCTTTGCTTGCGGTACTTCTAGACTTAGCTAGTTTATAGATAAGTTTTTGCCCCTCGTGACTTTCCAGTGTGTCATACAGTGGAGCATACATTGCAGCACGTGCTTTTGCCACTACCTTTTTCGCTTGGTTTTTGGCACGTACATAATCCTCTTTGTCTAGTGGCGTTTGGGTCTGCTGCCACCTTTTAAAGCGTTCCTTCTTATTTCTCACTGCCTCCTGAACATCTTTGCTCCACCACCCTGTCTCCTTGTTTATCCTGCGGCCACCTTTAGATGCACCAAGTACATCACGTCCTATCTTAGTAATGCTGGACTGGTATAGTTGCCAGAGCTCATTGCTGTTTTTGCCTTCCACTTCCCAATCAACCATTTTAGATGCAGCTTGAAACTCTATACTCTTTACACCTTTAAGCTTCCACCACTTGATTGTAGACCTGCAGTGTTCACGCAATAGGCGCTCATAAGGCTGGAGGACATCCATTACGAGAAGTCGGTGCTGGCTTGTGATACCCTCACCAGGGATTACCTTACAGTTCTTTACTTTGCTGAGTTGGTTTCGCCGTACCAGAAGGTAGTCTATTTGTGTCTCCACGGGACCACTTTTATAAGTTACCAGGTGAGCCTCTTTTTTCTGAAAGAAAGTATTGACTATTGCCAGGTCAAGAGCCATACAAGTATTGAGGAGTTCTTCTCCTTGACTATTTGGCTGTCCGTAACCATGTCCGCCATGAACCCTGTTGAACTGTTCGCACTTCTCGCCAACGTGACCGTTAAAATCTCCTCCCACCACTAGATATTCTGAAGGCGGTATTTGCTGGAGTGTATCCTCGAAAGTATTCCAGAACGAACTTCTGACTGATTCTGGCAAGCCAGTTTGCGGAGCATAGGCGCTGATCACGTTAGCGATCTTTCTTCCAATCAACACTTTAACCAGTATCAGACGATCACTTATTCTTTTAACTTCTAGAACTTTGTCCGTATACTCTGCCGATAAAACCACAGCCACACCACTTCGACCACATTCCGATCCGGTATAAATCAACTTATAGCCATTCCCAATTTGTCTAGATTTAGCACCTTTCCAGCGGGTTTCCTGTAGGAAAGCACACTGAACCCTCCGCCGGTGAAGCAGATCAGCGAGCTCTCCGGTGCGTCCGGTTAACGTGCCAACGTTGAGTGTTGCAAAGCGGATCTTATGCGCTCTCGTCTTTAGCCGTGCCCGCGCGGAGCCCGGTAGCCCTCGCACACTTATCGCAGGTGTAGGGCGATGTGCCTGCGAGTCGTTTCGTGGCGACGCCCTATCCGTAGCGCAATTTCTTATCCTTGTACTTTCCATATTTATTTGGTTGGTTAGCTTTTTATTCTCAGCGACTACCGTCTGACCTGAAAAACCCCAGATGGGGAAAAGCTAGTTCGCCATTGCCTCGTTCGTTGATTTGCAGGGTGCACCACGGGCAGGTGAGGCTGACTTGGGTCCCGAAGATGTTAGTGGGCCCCCTTACACCCCAGTGGGCCCCCTTACACCCCTTCCCATCCAAACTGTGGGGATTTAAGAACTATCAAGTGTGAATTGATATTGTTTCTGTTACGGTTTGGTACATAAAATTGTCATCGCGCATAAACGCTAGCCGGTGGTTTTTAAAAGAGATGACGTCACGAACGGCGCCATGAGGTGTCATGGCGTCGTTTGTGACGTCATCTCTTACATTTTTTAAGGTGGAAGACAAGGGTCTGCCCGCGACATTTCACACAAATTGTAATTGCGACAATGGCAGTATCATCTTCACAGGTATATATAAAAATCTGTACTTGAAAGTGACCAGTTTAAGAAATTAATCAAAATACTGAGTTGGACGTTAGTTACTCACAAATTAGTCGATATTTTGATTAATTTCTTAAACTGGACACTTTCAAGTAAAGATTTTTATATATACCTGTGAAGATGATACTGCCATTGTCGCAATTAGAATGCCATAAGCCTACTTTGTCGTATTAGTTTACAAATTGCGAAAAACCAAATTAAATTTGAATTTCGCGAGCAGTACTGTGTCTCCCACCTTAAACAGTATTTTGTCAAAGTTTGAAGACAGATAGATGAGTTATGTGACGTATCACTCTGATTGGTGTTCAATCCAATATGGCGGTTTGCTGTATCTTATAGTTTTATTTTATCAAATATAAACATCAATCTCACACAAAATAGATAAATAAATACGTTTTTTTATAATCCACGATTCCTATTTCATTAAATAGTTTCATCGACTGTTGATCAGTCATGTTGTCATGACGCCTATCGCACGTGCCGTGTACACAAAATTCAAAATTCAAAATTATTTATTTCATGTAGGCCAACCTGTGGCTCTTATGACACCACTACATTATTATTATCTTATATACCACCGGTTCGGAAAGCGGATTCTGCTGAGAAGAGCCGGCAAGAAACTCAGCAGTTGCTCTTTTCAAAATAATCATTTTACAATATTAATAAGTAGCTACTACATTGTAATAAGTTTTTATACTATCTTGTGGGCAGCTGGATGCCAAGCTGATTTAACCCGTGCATCTTTGTTAGAATAGAATATGACATTTCCACAAAACGTACTACAATTCAATTCAATTCAATTAAATCACAGGAGCGCCTGTTCAGCCAGCACATCAGCGCGCTGGCGAGCAAGCGGCGCGACAAGCTGCGCGCGCTGCTCGCCGAGCTGGGCGTGGGCTGCACGGCGCACTGGCGCGACGTGCGCAAGCAGCTCGCCGAGCACGCCGCCGCGCCCGTCTACCGCAGCGCGCCGCAGGTACGACGCGTGCTCACGTGACACACACACACACATACACACACAGGCACGCGCACACGCACACGCTGCGCGCAGGTACGACGCGTGCTGTCACTCCACTAGAGAGACGAGGAATGACGTTAGCTGCTGCTGCACGCTGCTCTCCCTCTCTTTCTCTCTCTCCCTCTCTTTTTTCTCTGTAATAAAACATAATTTTTATATAAAAAAAATAGGAAAATGAAATCAACGAAACAAAAAGGCAAACAAATTTTTAAAACAATATAGGTAAAAACATTTTAAAATAAAATTTCAAGTTTTATATTTTAAATGTTTTAAAGTTTTTCTTTTAATTGGTATAGGGTGAAATGCAACAAATCTAAATCAAAAAGTTACGGTTATATAGTTATAACATATACGATAAATGAAGTTATTCTTAGCATATTTTTATTTAGTATTAACTAATGGTAAATAAAAAGGAGTTCTGCGACGTGCAACTATTGCTTTAGGACACAAAAAGCCGTCATATTTAATAGATCTAGTGCCAATTTGGTAAAATTGTCGTATAAACGTCGAGTGATGTTTATCCGAGGGATGTTAGGCGTTTTGACAGTTATTGTATTGAAAACTCTGTCAAAATATAAAATTTACGCTCAGATAAGACTTATTTTACGTTGGTGAAATCGGCCCATAGAGTGTCAATTTCGTTCCTTAAAATATTTAAATTCTCTATAAACATTTTATTTTGGTTTTGGAACCCCCAGTTTATAATAACTCATGTTTTCAACAAGTACTTAATATCTTTATAACGTATTCTCCAGATGGAGCGAGAGTTCCGTGACTACCAGCGCGACAAACAGAGCGCGGCAAAGACTGCGCTCCGGCAGCTGCTCCTAGAAACCCGCTCCATAACGCACCGCTCCATGGCCGCCGTGCGGGAGAGCCCAGCCGCGATGACCTCCATACAGGACACGCTGAAACACGACGCGAGGTAGGTGACATAACCGGTAGCTCCATGAGCCCTGTGCGAATATAACGCACCGCTCCATGGCCGCCGTGCGAGAGTCAAGCCGTGATGACCTCCATACAGGACACGCTGAAGCACGACGCGAGGTAGGTGACGTAACCGGTATCTCCATGAGCCCTGTGCGAATATAACGCACCGCTCCATGGCCACCGTGCGAGAGAGCCAAGCCGCGATGACCTCCATACAGGACACGCTGAATCACGACGCGAGGTAGGTGACGTAACCGGTATCTCCATGAGCCCTGTGCGAATATAACGCACCGCTCCATGGCCGCGGTGCGAGAGAGCCAAGCCGCGATGACCTCCATACAGGACACGCTGAATCACGACGCGAGGTAGGTGACGTAACCGGTAGCTCCATGAACCCTATGCGAATATAACGCACCGCTCCATGGCCGCCGTGCGAGAGTCAAGCCGTGATGACCTCCATACAGGACACGCTGAAGCACGACGCGAGGTAGGTGACGTAACCGGTATCTCCATGAGCCCTGTGCGAATATAACGCACCGCTCCATGGCCGCCGTGCGAGAGAGCCAAGCCGCGATGACCTCCATACAGGACACGCTGAATCACGACGCGAGGTAGGTGACGTAACCGGTATCTCCATGAGCCCTGTGCGAATATAACGCACCGCTCCATGGCCGCGGTGCGAGAGAGCCAAGCCGCGATGACCTCCATACAGGACACGCTGAATCACGACGCGAGGTAGGTGACGTAACCGGTATCTCCATGAGCCCTGTGCGAATATAACGCACCGCTCCATGGCCGCGGTGCGAGAGAGCCAAGCCGCGATGACCTCCATACAGGACACGCTGAATCACGACGCGAGGTAGGTGACGTAACCGGTAGCTCCATGAACCCTATGCGAATATAACGCACCGCTCCATGGCCGCCGTGCGAGAGTCAAGCCGTGATGACCTCCATACAGGACACGCTGAAGCACGACGCGAGGTAGGTGACGTAACCGGTATCTCCATGAGCCCTGTGCGAATATAACGCACCGCTCCATGGCCGCCGTGCGAGAGTCAAGCCGTGATGACCTCCATACAGGACACGCTGAAGCACGACGCGAGGTAGGTGACGTAACCGGTATCTCCATGAGCCCTGTGCGAATATAACGCACCGCTCCATGGCCGCGGTGCGAGAGAGCCAAGCCGCGATGACCTCCATACAGGACACGCTGAATCACGACGCGAGGTAGGTGACGTAACCGGTAGCTCCATGAACCCTATGCGAATATAACGCACCGCTCCATGGCCGCCGTGCGAGAGAGCCAAGCCGCGATGACTTCCATACAGGACACGCTGAAGCACGACGCGAGGTAGGTGACGTAACCGGTAGCTCCATGAACCCTATGCGAATATAACGCACCGCTCCATGGCCGCCGTGCGAGAGAGCCAAGCCGCGATGACCTCCATACAGGACACGCTGAAGCACGACGCGAGGTAGGTGACGTAACCGGTAGCTCCATGAACCCTATGCGAATATAACGCACCGCTCCATGGCCGCCGTGCGAGAGAGCCAAGCCGCGATGACCTCCATACAGGACACGCTGAAGCACGACGCGAGGTAGGTGACGTAACCGGTAGCTCCATGAACCCTATGCGAATATAACGCACCGCTCCATGGCCGCCGTGCGAGAGAGCCAAGCCGCGATGACCTCCATACAGGACACGCTGAAGCACGACGCGAGGTAGGTGACGTAACCGGTAGCTCCATGAACCCTATGCGAATATAACGCACCGCTCCATGGCCGCCGTGCGAGAGAGCCAAGCCGCGATGACCTCCATACAGGACACGCTGAAGCACGACGCGAGGTAGGTGACGTAACCTGTAGCTCCATGAACCCTATGCGAATATAACGCACCGCTCCATGGCCGCCGTGCGAGAGAGCCAAGCCGCGATGACCTCCATACAGGACACGCTGAAGCACGACGCGAGGTAGGTGACGTAACCTGTAGCTCCATGAACCCTATGCGAATATAACGCACCGCTCCATGGCCGCCGTGCGAGAGAGCCAAGCCGCGATGACCTCCATACAGGACACGCTGAAGCACGACGCGAGGTAGGTGACGTAACCGGTAGCTCCATGAACCCTATGCGGATATAACGCACCGCTCCATGGCCGCCGTGCGAGAGAGCCAAGCCGCGATGACCTCCATACAGGACACGCTGAAGCACGACGCGAGGTAGGTGACGTAACCGGTAGCTCTATGAACCCTATGCGAATATAACGCACCGCTCCATGGCCGCCGTGCGAGAGAGCCAAGCCGCGATGACCTCCATACAGGACACGCTGAAGCACGACGCGAGGTAGGTGACGTAACCGGTAGCTCTATGAACCCTATGCGGATATAACGCACCGCTCCATGGCCGCCGTGCGAGAGAGCCAAGCCGCGATGACCTCCATACAGGACACGCTGAAGCACGACGCGAGGTAGGTGACGTAACCGGTAGCTCCATGAACCCTATGCGAATATAACGCACCGCTCCATGGCCGCCGTGCGAGAGAGCCAAGCCGCGATGACCTCCATACAGGACACGCTGAAGCACGACGCGAGGTAGGTGACGTAACCGGTAGCTCCATGAACCCTATGCGAATATAACGCACCGCTCCATGGCCGCCGTGCGAGAGAGCCAAGCCGCGATGACCTCCATACAGGACACGCTGAAGCACGACGCGAGGTAGGTGACGTAACCGGTAGCTCCATGAACCCTATGCGAATATAACGCACCGCTCCATGGCCGCCGTGCGAGAGCCAAGCCGCGATGACCTCCATACAGGACACGCTGAAGCACGACGCGAGGTAGGTGACGTAACCGGTAGCTCCATGAACCCTATGCGGATATAACGCACCGCTCCATGGCCGCCGTGCGAGAGAGCCAAGCCGCGATGACCTCCATACAGGACACGCTGAAGCACGACGCGAGGTAGGGGCGGGGCCAGCGTGGTGGACTATGGCCTGTAACCCTTCTCTGAGAGACCTGCGCTCAGTGGTGAGCCGTTAATGGGTTGTTAATGATGATGATGAGGAATTACAACTCATCTTCCTAGTTCCATGGACATTTGAGTGAGTCGACCATCGAACTGGAATTGCGACTATAGTCTACCTATTTATAGGGAGTTGACAATTAACATTGACATAAATAATTTGACAAGTTTTTACTCTTTACTCCGTAAAATGTTAAGTATTGCCATTAGAACTACGGCCTGAAACCCTTCGTTGCCGATGATGATGATAATTTAATTTTTTTTTTTGGTTCATTTATTCATTTATTTATTCATTTATTCCTTGCATTCCAACTAACAATATATAATATTTACATTGGAAGCCCGTTGGGGCATAGCAATTACTAGTTTAAGTAGAGAGACGGACACCATTATTATTATTCTTCAAAAAAAATCTTTTACTTTATAATACGCTCTTTCTATCAGAAACATTTTTAAGGACTTGATAAACGCTGTATCACTTGTAATTTGTTTTATGTGGTTTGGGATATTATTATATATTTTTACGCACATCGGGTTGGGGCCGGTACTATGGATCTTTAGGTTGGAGCTTGGTATATGCATATTATGCTTACGCGCTGGCCGAAGTTCATAGCGTCGCGGTACTTCTTGTAGTTTTGTGAAGTTTTGTGGTTACTGTCATGATGCCTATTGTGTAGTACGCCACACGTCTTAGTATTTGTGATGCCCCCGCAGGTACGCCGCGCTGGAGCACATCCCGGAGGAGCGGCAGCAGATCCTCACGGCGTACCTGGAGGAGCTGGAGAAGAAGGGGCCGCCGCCGCCACCCACCGCCACCGAGCCCAGCCGCCGCTCCAAGCAGTGACAGGTGACGCGGCTTGTACCTTTTTGGAACGTAGTTCCTTACCGCGCGGTGCGGAAGGGGGCTAGACGGAAAAAATTAAGACAAAATTGAACCGACACGTTTTTGAATGTGAATTTGGCATTGTGTTCAATATTTTCACACTACAATATTAGATCTCCGTAGCCTTGTGGTTTCTACAGTCGCATAAAGGTCGATAAGGGTCAATGGTTCGAATCCCAGCTAGACAGACTGAATTTTATATTTTCAATTTTATTTTAAATAATTTCTACATGAAAAAATAATTTTATTAAATAATAAATTAATAATAAAAATAAAAAAATTAGGGAAAAATTCCACATGTAGAAATTATTTAAAATAAAATTGAAAATAGAAAATTCAGTCTGTCGAGCTGGGATTCGAACCATCGACCTTTAACTATTTAGCGACTGTAGAAACCACAAGGCTACGGAGATCTAATATTGTACTGTGAAAATATTGAACACAATGCCAAATTAATTAATCGAAAGGAACTTCGTTCCATCCGGGTGTCCCTTGACACCTCTCAAGTTTTTTTTTAAGCTATCGCATGGCTTTTATCGCGGGCTTTGAACTAGGACAAACAGTTTGAGCGCGGCGACCGAATCAAGAAATACCGTAACGAAAATAAACCTAACACCGTCGTTCAGTAAGCGTTCAACATTTTAGAGGTTCATAAGTAGCTCTGTTCGGCGCAGTGGGCGAGCGGCCGCTTTCTTTACCGTATGGTGTATGATGTCGCAGGTTCGAATCTCACTCGCGAAGTAGTGACAGTGCGCTTTTCTTGTTTGTTTGTTTTGTATTTTTTTTTGCATAATTCTTATTTATGCATAAATATTATAATTGCATAAGTTGATAAAAATGTTATGCAATAGCTTTACCGCGGCAGTCCCCGAGTGCCACTTAATTTTTTTTTAATAAAAAGAATATCAGCCAAGTTGAAGTTGACTAATATTCTCCTCTCCCCTCCAAATAAGCGGAAAGCTTGTGTTAGGAGTGGGTACGACAATAGTACAACGAGTGGGGTTCGAACCTGCGACCTTTCAGTTTTCAGTCCGCACCTTTAACCGTTGGGCTATTGAGACTCACATCAGATCAAAAGAACATGGGAGAACCCTTCCCCGCCCCTGTAGCGCTTTTTGACCGACTTTAAAAAAGAGGATGCTCTCAATTGGGTATTTGACTGTGGTCAAAATGTTGATATTTATTATTATTTATAATCGAAAATGTAACATGTAAGAATAACATTCTTCTCGGCAGGAAGGGCATTCCGAACCAGTGGTAGACTCGTCGACGATTCAAAAGCACTTGTAAAAAAGTTTATTTGAATAAAAAACATTTCTATTCTACTTCTATTGTATTCTATTCCATTTGGTGGAACAGAAATTAATCGGTCCAAAAACAAATAAGTTATAGAGCTTTAAAGTCGCCTGTTAGACAGAGAGAGCGCTACTGAAGTGTGATGTCACAATTCAGCAGCTCCATGCACGCTTCATAGAAAATTTAGTTTTAGAAAGAGACAGAGACAGTCTCAGTAAAACAGCTGATAAATCCGAGACTAGTAAAGATATTCAAAAAAGAGAAATGAAATTGTGTTACAATATGTAAAAACGTTATTTTAAATAAATAAAAATTAATTATCAGTCCAATACCCAATTCGTCGAAATCTTTCTTTTTTATGTATGTTCACCGATTACTCGAAGACGCCTGAACCGATTTGGAAAGTTCTTTTTTTCGTTTGAAAGGTTATACTTCCCAGGTGGTCCCGTTTAAATTTTATCGAAATCAGTCGAGCGGTTTTTAAAAATCAACAATAAATTATAAGTTGTATACTTTGTAGTGGCGGGGGTGTTTTCAGTCGGTTTTTTGATAAGAATTTTTTATATTAAATTATTCATATGTCAAACGAAAGAGCATAAAAATACATCATTTCATTGTGTATCAGTAAATCTGTGAAGAATCGGGGAAAAAGTTATTCATCATCATTCATCATTTTATTAATAAAATACTAAGCTAATAAAAGCGTATTAAATAGATGATTACTCATGCTTTATTAAATTTTTTTTAGTTGTTGTTGATTGCATATAGTAGTTGCTAAATAGTCTAAAATCTTAAATCTAAAAACACTACCACTGAGGATCTAACAAGGGAAAAGTCTTCAGAATGAAATCGAAATTCAAAACTAAAAGCACAACAGTTTTTTCCACTGACGTTGACATTGGCGGAATTATTATGGACCAGTAAAGGAAGACACAGCCCGAGGTCCCAAAAAAACTAAAACTTTTGACTTATTTATTAAATTGAACTTAAAACTAATTACAAACGAAGTTTTATCTAAAGCTACGCGATGTAGCTATTAGATTTGATGTTGGATTCAGAATGACAATAAAATTACAAGCAATTATAAAGAAAACTCTAATTTGGGTCGCGGTGTCGCAATTGCTGACTCTGCTCCTCGTGGCTCGCGGTTGCGTGTTAGGTCAGCGTTCCATCTATAGCTTGGCGATGTAACACCTCCACCCTGAGATCAGCAACTATTTGAGAACGGTGTGATAAAATGTTGCTGGAAACTGCACCTGGGGTCTTCCGGGATTTGCGTCTTCTTGATGGTCATTTTCTTCGTTAATTTTCTTCTCAGTTTTAACTCTAGGTGTGCTCTTACATCGGCGAACTGTTACGATACTACTGATGAGTGCAAGTGTACTTAATAGAATGACGTAGAGTGGTATCGTCGTGTGGTACAACGTTGAGGGTTCCTTTTCCTTGTGCAGTGTTGGTTGCAGCATGACATTGCTCTGTATAGAATGCAGGTTTCCGAGGTCGATAGATTTCAGGTTGACGTAGTTGAGGCTCGTGCTTTGTGGTCCCATCTCGTAGTTGATATCCACGATTTTGATGGGTTGGTGGGTTCCGTAATTTTGTCTTCAGTGTTGCTAATTGAAAAGCTTCCTGCGTGCAGGATGCAGTCTAGCAGGATTGTGGCTAGAAAGCTCCCTTTTAGCTTGATAAAATCTTCTCTTTGGCATATCGTATGGACGTGCATAGGGCGTGGGAATGATAGAATGTAATGTCGTCAATCCAATTCCTCCATAGCTTCTTGAGAGAGTTTCAGAGTAGTCATACCGCAGGTGTGGTCCATGGTTTGGTTTTGAATTAGGTTCTGGATACAGTCCGATGATGTGCGAAGCTGGATACTGTTCTTTTCGCAGAGGTACCATTGGTTGTTGTACTTCGGGCATTCAGCCTCCATGTACAAGAACATATGCCTGTTGGATAGGATATAGGGAGAGGGTGGAAAGAGGAGCCTGCATGTTCCTACTTGGAAATACGGCTAGCTTGTATAAGTGAAAATACTCTATAGATACTATGATTCCTTGCCATATTTTGGTAACCTGGCTTTATAATATCTCTTATAGCTTATAGAGCGCGTATTGTCTAAGCTCTAATTCTAGAAATAATACCGGATGCTATTTGTTAAGGACCTTAATCTGTCTATGAGACCTCGCTTCGAACGATTTGGCTTAAAGCGTTTCAGTTGAATTATCATTGCTATGAGGATATGTAAATAACTAGCGAAGCAAAGGTGTCATTTTCCAGGGTCATTTTAAGTCAGTTATATTGTAGAGATGAGTGATAGTGTGTTTCTAGTTTCATCGGTCCTAGTTTAAATGGTAATAATCCAGATCTGTTCTCTAAACTCTCAAGTCGTACCTTCTGAGTCACTGTCAGTCGAACTGTCGGGAGGATCAGTGGGATTACAGTTAAAAGAGGTGTCCTGTACTAGTTGAGGGGTTTTAGGGATTCGCTTGATTCTATGTTTCGCGATTGGGTTTTCCTTCTTAGATGTATAGTTAAGGATCGGAAGGTCAGCCAGTACTTTATCCTGACTTATCGTAGTATTATGTATTGAGCTATTATAGACAATGATAGCGTAGGGAATAAGGGAGGTCACTGCGTCATTTTTATTTTGTAGTCTTAAAATACGAAGATGTTCGAGTAAAGTTAGGTGAAGTCTTTCCACATTCCCGGTACTGGTGGGACAGTAGGGTAACATTCTATGGTGATTTATTCGGTGCGGATCGATACGAAGTTGCGATAACACTTCTTTCGCGCGGGATGCTAACATAACTTTTTGAAAACTTTCCATATTGTAAACGGTACTAATCGACTTATCCATGGAGAAAATAACGTCATGTGGAGTTGGGTTAAAAACTTCTAAAATTCTTCGATTACTTTTAACAGCTGTTAAGCAACTAGGTATTATGCAATTTGATATTACTTGCTCGGGGACAAAGGCATCGCCGTCTAGACTATTTATCGGTAACCTGATCAGTTTTGATGAATTTGCAGGTATAACGGCCTCATAATAGTTCGTATTACGCGAGTTGTACATTTGAATAGGGTTCACTGCAAAAGGGTCATAGCTTAATGAAATATGAGGGAAAAATAATTCAACAGCTTCCGGGCTAATAAACGGTTGATTAGTGCCAGTATCAATAAGTAACCTAATAAGGGGGTTGTTAATCTGTATATATGGAAGCTGCATCTGCGTTTGCAAGTTGAACTCTATTTTGGTCTTTTTGATTTCACGACTTTCTGAAAATCCGACTTAGGATCATTAGTCGAAGGATGTTCGTCAAGGTCTGTACTTGGAGTCTCATTAGTCACGTCATAGAGAGGTGTACTGTTACAGTTCGCGTCATCGTCGGTTTCGGAACGTTCATGAACGTTCATCTCGTGTGGGTGATGACTTGAGGTCGTTTGTGGCGTGAATCCATGACTATTGAAATTCGAGGGTGGCCTAGGTATATAGCTAACAATTCCAATCATGGGCTTTGGTAACTGCATGGTTAATCTTTTATATAGAGCGCGTTTCGCGTCTACTGTCGTGGCAAGGCAACGCTCGTACTCTTGGGGAGTACTAATGCCCTGAGTTGCTAAAGCAAGATCGTTATAAAGGGCGGTCTCATCTCGCTGGTCTGAAAAATTATTTATTAGAGCCGTCCTAATCCCTAACCAATTCTCTGCAATACTATTGGAGTTAATGAAACGCGCGGCTGGGCCGGTAATCTTATTTAAGATGCAATTTATGAGAGTTAGGTTAGTTAATGCAGATCCGGGTTCGGTTCCTACGTAGTGCCCTACTATTTGGTCACATATGTTAATAAATCTTGGTAGTATGTGCGGGTTCCCGTCGAATTCGGGAACGGCACGTACAGCCTTAAGGATCGTGTCGGGGTCATGACTCGCCATGACTGTTGATATCTAATCTAAATCCCTATCTATACTCGTATCTAACCTAGATCTACGAGAGGCCCTGCTCGATGCAGTCCCTCCGGGGCTTGATTTCCTAGGATGGAAAATCTTGGAGTCCTTAAAAATCTATATCTAACCTAGATTGACGAGAGGTCCTGCTCGATGCAGTCCCTCCGGGGCTTGATTTCCTAGGATGGAAAATCTTGGAATCCTTAAAAATCTATATCTAACCTAGATTGACGAGAGGCCCTCTTCGATGCAGTCCCTCCGGGGCTTGATTTCCTAGGATGGGAAATCTTGGAATCCTTAAAAATCTATATCTAACCTATCTAGGTTAGATATGCATCGAGCAGGGCTTCTCGTAAATCTTTACGAGAAGCCCTGCTCGATGCAGGCCCTCCGGGGCGTGATTTTCAGGATGGAAAATCTTGGGATACTTAAAAATAGAGGGAGCAAGGACACAGGCTAGTTCTATGTACTTACATATGCTTTTTAGTCTTCTTCGGGATCGATGTTTGGATTTCACCTCAGGCAGTGGCTTCTAGGTTCTTCAGTAGGTCTTCTTGAGAAGATGGTCGCGATGACTGCAGCTTCTTCCAGAAATGCCTACCCCTTTAAGACTGCCCCAGTAAAGGAAGACACAGCCCGAGGTCCCAAAAAAACTAAAACTTTTGACTTATTTATTAAATTGAACTTAAAACTAATTACAAACGAAGTTTTATCTAAAGCTACGCGATGTAGCTATTAGATTTGATGTTGGATTCAGAATGACAATAAAATTACAAGCAATTATAAAGAAAACTCAAATTTGGGTAGCGGTGTCGCAATTGCTGACTTTGCTACTCGTGGCTCGCGGTTGCGTGTTAGGTCAGCGTTCCATCTATAGCTTGGCGATGTAACAGACCTATCCGCAGTACCACCAAAGAACCATAGAGAAGTAAACAACAACAACTACCAAAGCGAAAAACAGTCATAATTCCTTATTCATTGGGTACTGCACTAAACACTGACAAGTGACAATCTTACCTTGTCACATGTGACATTGACAGGTTTCTTGGATTTTTTAATTTTTTTTAAGCTGTTGCATAGCTTTTATCGCGGGCTTTGAACTAGGACAAACAGTTTGAGCGCGGCGCGGCGACCGAATCAAGAAATTCCGTAACGATAAAAACCTAACACCGTCGTTCAGTAAGCGTTCAATATTTTAGAGGTTCTCAAGTAGCTCTATTTGGCGCAGTGGGCGAGCGGCCGCTTTCTTTACCGTATGGTGTATGATGTCGCAGGTTCGAATCTCACTCGCGAAGTAGTGACAGTGCGCTTTTCTTGTTTGTTTGTTTTTTAATTATTTTTTTGCATAATTTTTAGTATGCATAAAAAAAAATATTGCATAAATATTATAATTGCATAAGTTGATAAACAATGCTATGCAATAGCTTTACCGCGGCAGTCCCCGAGTGCCACTTAATTTTTTGCCATCGCTTGGGAATTGAATTGAATTGAATTGAATTTTTTTTTTTTTCTTTCCGCAGCTAGTCCAGGGCGCGCCCGTCGCCGTCGCGCCAGCGTCTGTGAATAAAGTTCCCTTAGATATAAATTTGTGATAATTAAAACAATCTTTCAAACTAAAGTAACGCCTTTTATTGTTATCCAGAATCATGATACTACTAATCCTAATATCCTACTTCCTACTAATATTATAAACTAGCTGATGCCCGCGACTTCGTCCGCATGGATTTAGTTTTTAAAAATCCCGCGGGAACTCTTTCATTATCCGAGATAAAAAGTAGCTCTCCCGGTGTGAGGAACCACTACTACATCCATTACTATACCCATGTAAAAAATCGCATCAATCCGCTGTTCTGTTGCGACGTGATTGAAGGACAAACCAACAAACAAACACACTTTCGCATTTATAATATCAGTAATAATTGTCAAATTTTTTACCATACTTAACCAAAGACAAAATTACGTTTAGCTGTCATTTACGTTTTATTATTCCACTGTCATTTGCGTTTTGTTATTCCATGTCAGATGCGTTTTTGTTATACCACGTTTTATAGTGACTTGACGGAAACGCGGTCGAACGGGATAAAAGGTAGCCTATGTCCGTCTCCTGGTTCTAAGCTGCCTCTCCTCCAATTTTCAGCCAAATCGGTTCATCCGCTCTTGAGTTATAAATAGTGTAACTAACACCACTTTCTTTTATATAATTATATAGATGTGAAAGTTTGTGAGGATGGATGTATAGATGGATGTTTGTTACTCTTTAATTTTTTGTTATTCTTTCTTTGAAGGGCATTCCGAACCAGTGGTAGACTCATCGACGATTCAAAGCACTTGTAAAAAACTTTATTTGAATAGAAAACATTTGTATTCTATTCTATTCATGCCACAACGAATGAACCGATTTGGCTGGGAATGGAGATAGCATCATATCCAGAATTGACACCTAGGCTACTTTAATCCCAGAAAATAACAGAGTTCCCGCGGCATTGTCTGTTAATTATTCTAAATGCGAAAGTGTGTTTGTTGGTTTGTCCTTCAATCACGCAGCGACGGAGCAACGGATCGACGCAATTTTCGCATGGGCATAGTTGAGGATCCGGAAAGTGACAGACTACTATGTTTCTCCCAGAGAAATATTCCAGGGGATTTTTAAAATGTACCTGCACACAAACGAAGTCCCGCGGAATTAGAATACAATAGAATAGAAATGTTTTTTATTCAAATAAACTCTTTTACAAGTGCTTTTGAATCGTCGATGAGTCTACCACTGGTTTGGAATGCCCTTCCTGCCGAGAAGAACCAGCAAGAAACTCTGCGGTTGCTCTTTTCAAAGCAAGTTTACAATACAATAGATACTATGCTATGTATGCAGTGTTTCCACAATGAGGGAAGTTCCAAAAATGCATACCTACCATAATAACATTGCAACGTGTCTTAAGATGGGCAGACCCCCAAAAGTAGCCTCATTCCCGCCGGCGGCACCGGTTCACGAGCATGACGCATGACCCAGCCGTTTCTTCGCTCAACCATATTTGAGGGAACGTATGATCCGTACCCATTCCGTACTTAAGAAGTAAGTACTTCCTAATTCCACGCGTCCGTACACAAAAATCCGTGGAAGTAGGAAGTACCAAATTTTAAGGTACATTATTTATGACTTATAACCTTCTTATAACGAATCTTTCAGCTCAGAAGAAAACAAAATAGTTTTTATTTATCAAATAGAAAATTGTATTTTAAAATTTAAACTCTTGTCAAAATATATTACTATTTTTATTTATATATTTTTTGTAAGTCATATTGAATTTTATAACTTTTTTTATTTTATATAAAATTCCTAGTTTCAAAACTCACAAAAATCAAAAATATTCGGAAAAGCACGTAATAATACGTCTGTGCATGTAAAATTGTAATATCTAAATTAAATTCACGGTGACTGTACGGCCTCAGTGATTGCAACGTCCAGGTAACATATCCAACTCATCATCATCATCATCATCATCATCATCTACATCATTCATGAGCATCCCGTTAGCGTCTCACTACTGAGCGCAGGTCTCCTCTCAGAGGAGCTCGGCTATAGTATAGGCCATAGTCCGCCACGCTGGCCCAATGTGAATTGGCGGACTTCACACATCTTTGAGAACTAAGGAGAACTCTCGGGCGTGCAGGTTTCCTCACGATGTTTTCCTTCACCGTTGAAGCATGTGATATTTAAACGCACATAACTCCGCAAAGTCAGAGGTGCCCGGGATCGAACCTGCGACCCCCGAACAACAGTCCGCAAACCGAACCACTAGGCTATCACTGCTGCCGTCTTCTTAACGACCATTTGTCCACACGATGTATTTTACCGACTGACATGGTGATTGCGTCGTAACGATCACTTGTCCACACGATGTATTTTACCGACTGACATGGTGATTGCGTCGTAACGACCACTTGTCCACACGATGTATTTTACCGACTGACATGGTGATTGCGTCGTAACGACCACTTGTCCACACGATGTATTTTACCGACTGACATGGTGATTGCGTCGTAACGACCACTTGTCCACACGATGTATTTTACCGACTGACATGGTGATTGCGTCGTAACGACCACTTGTCCACACGATGTATTTTACCGACTGACATGGTGATTGCGTCGTAACGACCACTTGTCCACACGATGTATTTTACCGACTGACATGGTGATTGCGTCGTAACGACCACTTGTCCACACGATGTATTTTACCGACTGACATGGTGATTGCGTCGTAACGACCACTTGTCCACACGATGTATTTTACCGACTGACATGGTGATTGCGTCGTAACGACCACTTGTCCACACGATGTATTTTACCGACTGACATGGTGATTGCGTCGTAACGACCACTTGTCCACACGATGTATTTTACCGACTGACATGGTGATTGCGTCGTAACGACCACTTGTCCACACGATGTATTTTACCGACTGACATGGTGATTGCGTCGTAACGACCACTTGTCCACACGATGTATTTTACCGACTTACATGATAATTGCGATCGATGCATTATAGCAATCATTTTTAACTGACTTCAAAAAAGGAGGAGGTTCACAATTCGTCGGAACCTTTTTTTAAGTATGTTCAATTGTTCACCGATTACTCGAAGACGCTTGAACCGATTTGAAAAATTCTTTTTTTGTTTCAAAGGGTATATTTCCCAGGTGGTCCCATATGAATTTTATCGAAATCGGTTGACGGGTTTTTTTAAAAGCGTCGTGTTATTACAGTAAAACGACGTAACCCCATCGAATTTGGGCTCATTTGAGACGTCTTGACAAGTACTCTGGTCCTAGATGATATCCAGGGTCTGATGATGTAGCCAGCTACTAAAAGCTTGTTTTTTAAAAATATTTTTTTATTTACACTTCTTAAATTAATTACAGATTTGGAATTTTTCTTGGGCATTGCTAGAACCCAAACGAGTCGTCCCTTCTCTGAGTCCTTACCTCAATATAACCAAATATGAGTAAGTCATCATCATCATCATTAGCAACGCATCAACGGCTCAATACTGAGCGCAGGTCTTCTCTCAGAGAAGGGTTATAGGCCATAGTCCACCACGCTGACCCAATGCGTATTGGCGGACTTCACACACCTTCAAGAACATTATGAAGAACTCTCAGGTGTGCAGGTTTCCTCACGATGTTTTCCTTCACCGTTGAAGCAAGTGATATTTAATTGCTTATACGCACTTGACTCCGAAAAGTGAGAGGTGCGTACCCGGGATCGAATCTGCGACCCCCCGAATAGGAGACCACAGTCCTAACCACTATCACTAACACTAGCCTCTAACACTAGGCTATCACTGCTTTATGAGTAAGTAGATTGCATCAATACTGAATACAGATCTAAGATATCCACAGCTGGACAAAGATCTCTTGAAAGGATCACCACAGATCCCTAGTAGCAATTTGCGTAGTCTGTTAGTTGGGCCCTTGTCCCTAGTTTGGCCCTAAAAATCGTGGTGCCAACCGTAGAAAGCGGGATGCGGTTGGCCTTACGAAGGGACTTAGTCGGCATCACCACTACCATCTGTGACGATAAGGTATATGTGCGTAGATGCAAAATAGAGAGGCGCATAAATACAAGACACTACTAGCACAGAATATATAATAGTACTACGTAAGCGCGTGTGCATAAAGTGCAGTGTGAGTACCGTACATATTATGTGCGGTACACATCGTGTACATATATATTATGTACATATGTATTATGTACATAATATGTATTATGTACATATTATGTATTGTGTACATATGTATTATGTACATACTACTTATTATGTACTGTAGAATGCATGAGCATTCTACAGACATACAAGTGAATTATACTTACCCCCGTGACGACTGGACGTCACACCATCTCCCAACCGTTGGCTACCGTCGGCTACAAAACTCCAACGGAAATTGCTACTATAGGGGAACACGACCTAAATGTGCCACCAGCATTCATTGGCTGCCAGCGACCCACCTGAGATCTTCCATCCACCAAGATGAGGGGTCTACCCGTGCGGGGTCCATATTCCAGCACATTGAGACCTCCAACGTCTATCGGTGCATGTGCCCCACCCATAGCCATTCCAGTTTCGCTATATGATAAGTTACTAGCTGATGCCCGCGACTTAGTCCGTGTGGAATTAGTTTTTTAAATAAATATGGTCGAGCGAAGCAATGGCTGGATCATGCGTCATGCTCGTGAACGGGTGCCGCCGGCGGGAATGGGGCTACTTTCTGTCTGCCCGTCTTTGACATGAATTGAATTGTAGTACGTTTTGTGGAAATGTCATATTCTATTCTAACAAAGATGCACGGGTTAAATCAGCTTGCTATCCAGCTGCCCACAAGATAGTATAAAAACTTATTACAATGTAATAGCTACTTATTAATATTGTAAAATGATTATTTTGAAAAGAGCAACTGCTGAGTTTCTTGCCGGCTCTTCTCAGCAGAATCCGCTTTCCGAACCGGTGGTAGAATCTTGACGTGTCATAAGAGCCACAGGTTGGCCTACATGAAATAAATAATTTTGAATTTTGAAATCCCTCGGAAACTCTTTGATTTTCCTGGATAAAAAGTAGCCTATGTCACTCTCCCAGGTCCTCAACTATACACATGCAAAATATCACATCGATCCGTAGCCCTGTTGCGGCGTGATTGAAGGACAAACCAACAAACAAACACACTTTCGCATTTATAATATTAGTAAGGATGTCGGCGATCCGGTTCTCCCATGGATCTCCGTATTTCTGACTAGATGTTGCCCGCGACTTCGTCGGCATGGATTAAGGTTTTTTAATTGCCGCGGAAACTTTTTAATTTTCCGGGATAAAATGTAGCTTATGTGTTAATCCTGGGTATGAACTATCTCAATTCTAAATTACAGCCAAATCGGTTCATTCGTTGTGGTGTGAATGAGTAACAAACATCCATCCATACATCCATCCAGTCCAATCCTTACAAATTCTCACAAACTTACAACAAGTAGGATTTACATAATTAATGAAACCTTACTGCTTGTTTCAGAAGTCACAAATAATAGTACTGATAATAATGAAATTAATCCTACTGCAAGGCAAAGAAACCGACCACAAAAGAGAATTAAAAAGGTAAAATTTTTAAATAAGTAGGTACTACTTACTTAACTGAATTAATTAATTTATAGAGTGACAGAATACTTTAGATCTATAATAAACTACCAAAGACATTTTGGAGATGTCTCCAAAAATGTTCCAAGATTTCACAGAAAGAAAACTTTTAGAAAAATCTTATAACAATGTAGGTAAGTATAAGATTTTCTTAGGGTCCTGGAATTTAACTATTTAGTGTTTGCTTGGTATCTAAAACAACTTTTCATCTTCTTCTTCTTTATCAACCGATAGACGTCCACTGCTGGACAAAAGTCTCTTGCATGGACTTCCACAGGCCTCGGTCTTGCGCCGCCTGGATCCAGCGGCTCACTGCGACTCGTTTGATATCGTCGGTTCACCTGGGGGGGGTCTGCCAACACTGCGCTTCCCGGTGCGGGGTCACCACTCCAACACCTTGGGACCCCAACGACCATCAGCTCTTCGAACTAGGTGCCCCGCCCATTTCCAACTACTATTCATAGTCGACAATTAATAAATAACCTGTTTAGGTGGACAGTACCCCTGCAGCATCAGGATTGAGGAGTTTCTATATCGATTAAAAAAAGATTCACGCAAATCTGTTTAGAAATCTAATAAATATATTAAGTAGGTATATGTATATGTATTGTATGTTTGTGTACAACCCTAACCTAACCTAAGATATAAAACACACAATATAATATTACCTTGTGGTATCGTTTAACTTTGAAATATCCACCATACCACCAGAGGTCGACCAGGGGTACGATGGCTCTGAATCTGTTCAAACGTATATTTGTATATTTTTACAATTTACTTATCACAAGTCACAACACTAACGTTAAGACAAACCCGCTGTGTGAAGACAAGGAAAAAATACTCGTAGTCACACTGGTGTTACAAACTGGCGTGACCACGAGTCGGTCACGAAAATTCCATATTCCTGGTCAAACTACACAATAATTATGTCGTTTTATAAACTTAATTTTTTTTGCATAATATTTAATTTATTCACTTGGAATTTTAAGTAATAGAATAGAAATGTTTTTTATTCAAATAAACTTTTTTACAAGTGCTTTGAAATCATCGATGAGTCTACCACTGCGCACGCTTATTAATAAACCGAAATAAGTCAAAAAAACACTTTTGTGGGAAATCGCTGTCAAAGTTTTGAGCATCTACCTCGTTGGAAACATTCTGTCGTCTTTCACGTGTTTACGATACTACTTTTAGGTATTTGGTCTTAAATTGTAGGGCGATGTATAGCAGATTTAAATAAGTATACAGTATTATGAAATTATTTATATATTTTAATGAATTAATTTTTTTTTTTCGAAATTTCCGACTTCTGCCAGTTTAGTATTAAAAATTGGGACAAATTGTTTGAATCTCTTTGAAATAATACTTAATAATTCAGTTAAGTATTAAAAATTCTATTAGATTGTTTGGAAATTTTATAATTACTACAGTTTAAAAGAAAAGTAAAAATAAAAGTGCAGAAATATTTAGTGAAAAATCTTTTTATTTGTTAATCTGTTGTTTAACATTTCGCATTTAAGTTTTATCAAAACTGCTTTGGTATCCTTATAACCTTCTTCTTCTTCTTCTTTATCAAACTATAGACGTCCGCTGCTGGACAAAGTTCTCCTGCATGGACTTCCACAGGCTTCGGTCTTGCGCCGCTTGAATCCGGCGCCTCCCTGCGACTCGTTTGATGTTGTCGGTCCACCTAGTGGGGTCTGGCAACACTGCGTTTCCCGGTGCAGGGTCGCCACTCCAGCACCTTGGGACCCCAACGACCATCAGCTCTTCGAACTATGTGCCCCGCCCATTTCCACTTCAGTTTCGCGACACGCTGAGCGATGTCGGTGACTTTGGTTCTCCTGCGGACCTCCTCATTTCTGATTTGATCTCGCAGGGATATTCCGAGCATAGCTCTTTCCATCGCTCGCTGAGTGACCCTGAGCCTTCTTATGAGGCCCATAGTTAGCGACTATGTCTCGGATCCGTAAGTCATCACTGGCAACACGCACTGTTCGAAGACTTTAGTCTTCAGGCACTGAGGGATTTTGGACGAGATGACATCTTGGAGCTTCCCGAACGCTGCCCAGCCTAGTTGGATTCGGCGGTTAATCTCTTTCTCAAAATTGGACCTACCTAGCTGGAGTGTATGTCCCAGGTATATATACTCGTCTACAATTTCGAGTGCAGAGTTCTCAACGATTACTGGGTGGAGCGGAGCATGAGCATTGGATATCGTTTTCGTCTTGCTCATGTCCATTTTCAGGCCCACCTGTTGAGAAACCCTGCTGAGATCATTGAGCATTGTATTGAAATCTCTCAGAGTCTCTGCCATGACTACTATGTCATCGGCAAATCGCAGGTGAGTGAAGTACTCGTCGTTTATGTTGATGTCAAGTCCGTTCCAATCCAGAAGCTTAAAGACGTCCTCCAACGCAGCGGTAAATAGCTTCGGGGAGATTACAATATCTCCCTGTCGCACTCCACGCTGCAAGTGGATTGGTCTCGTAGTCTGGTCCTGTATACGTACAGACATAGTGGCTTATCATAAAGGGGTATGAAAAATAGATGTTGGTCGATTCTCAGACCTACCCGATGTGCACACAAAATTTTATAAAAATCGGTCCAGTCGTTTCGGAGGAGTTTGGTAACAAACACCGCGACATGAGAATTTTATATTAGATTTATTACAAAAAAATTGAACAGAAAAAATTGGGTGTTTGTAATAAACTGCAATAATTGCTAGAGTACTTTTGGACTTTTGGATAATTTTAAAAATAGACAGAAACAAATACGAATACTTTTTAAATTTGCCGATAGTTTTTGTAACAAAGTGAAATAAAATGATTTGTTTCCAGAATTTAAGTTATAAGTTTAAACTAAAACGCACTAAGACATATTTTTTTATAAATATTCACAGTAAATTTAATAAAATACTGAAATATGTCTTAATAATGCATGTTCTAATATAGCACAATTTTAAACTAAAGTGAAATAAATCAAAATCGGGCTTGTTTAGAAATAAAAACAAACGGAATAAACTTACGTGTGCTCGCAAATAAAACGAAATATTTCGCCTTACTTCGTCGTCGTCAAAAAAATCCTCACATCGCGGTTGGCGCATCACTGAATGATTCCCTATATCACGAAATGCTTTGTCGCGCGCTTTAATAATAAAGAGAAGGGTGATCCATTAAATCGGCCATTTTGCTCTGTTTCGCGTGGCGGCAAGATTGTACCTATTCTTTGAGTTGAGTTAGTTCATTTTATTAGTAAAAGTAGGAATCAAAAAATTTTGACTTATTTCGGTTTATTAATAAGCGTGCGACTGGTTCGGAATGCCCTTCCTGCCGAGAAGAACCAGCAAGAAACTCGGCGGTTGCTCTTTTCAAAACAAGTTTACTATACAATAGATACTATATGCTATATTTTATGCAGTGTTCCCACAATGAGGGGAAGTTCCACAAAAGCAATACATGTTAAGACGGGCAGACAGAAAGTAGCCCCATTCCGGTGGAACCCGTTCATGAGCATGACGCATAACCCAGCCATTGCTTCGCTCATAGACAATCTTACTTCGACCAATATTTCGAAACTTATACAATGTATGTGTGCATCACGATGTCCATTTACTTCTTTTTCAGGCAAAGGAGAGACCAAGTTTCACAGCACTTAAAAGCATCTATAAATCAGGCGGCTGTGCCATCTGCTTTGAGCAGCTGGGTTGCAAGCCACTCGCGTCAACTTGCTGTGGACACGTCTTTTGTATGGAGTGCCTTGAACGGTCACTGAAGCGCCGTAGGAATTGTCCTTTGTGCAGGGCCGGCCTTAGAGGAAAGCTGGCGTATCACTCGTTGCATTTAGCGCAATAAATAAAAATACCTAAAGGAGACATTTTTTTTTGTATGGCGATTGGGCCCCACTTCAAATTGTCGCGTATATTTGTGAAACTTTGTTGATTTGTTTCTTATGATCTCGTTAATAGAATAGTAAAAGTAGCCAAACCGCATCTAACCGGAATATTGAGATATCAACAGTCAAACTTGAACCTCACCTAATACCTTACTCACTTACGACTGACGGAACTGAAGAACTAGGTATAAAAATCAAAACATCGCCTCTTTTTGATGATTTCACTATTCCGGTTAGATTTTTCTATGACATTAATTCCGTTTACTATGATAAATCGGTTACTTTTTTAAAATATGATATGATTAATAAATGCCACCATTTCAAGTGGGCCTAAAAAAATTATCTCCTTTATGTCGAAAAAACATGACTGAATTCTAAATTTTTGTCGAAAAAATGCGTCTTTTTTGATAAATCATTGCATCATATATTTAGGATTGGTAGTCGCTTCGCACCCACTAGATACCGTCCGTCGTCGGCGTACCTACCTACTTACTAGTAAATTGTGGCAATTCACAGTACGCCTGAACTGGCGTACCTACATAGTTCCGTAATAGTCCAGTAAATAAAGCATTTAACCTCGCACTAAATTTCCGATCCAATTTGAATTTTTTATAGGTTAAGGGTTACTTACTGACCATAAAAACAAAATGCTGACAGATCCAGGTCGCAATCTTAAAGAAAAGTTTTTGACCGATATCTCTGAAGCTATCCACTTTAGGGCAAAAGTTATTCATACCTTTTTTGTAGAGAATAAAATTTTGCATCTTTTATTTCCTGTAAACTTTTTTGTAAAACTTACCGTTTACGATTTATGGCCAAATGGGGCATAAATCGTAAACGGTAAGTCAGCATTTTGTGTTTTTATGGTCAGTAAGTAACCCTTAACCTAAAAAAAAATTAAAATTGGATCGGAAATTTATTGCGAGGTTGACCAAAAAAAACGGCTTTATTTACTGGCCTTTATCCAATGTGTGACGTTTTCAATCAAACTATGATATTATGTACTAGCCCGTCCGATACAAGTTGGCCGTTACCTCGCGTCCCCTACCGTGTTTATTCGAACGTTTGTTTTGTTACGTTTAAATTTTTTTTTGTTAAGGTTTAGGTAATTATTTATATTTTATTGTTGTTTGGTTTGGTAGGGGCAATTGCTGTTCCTATGAACGCTTGTACCTGTGGACACAATCGATTCCGTCGAAACTAGCAACCCTAAAATTCTAATTTGAACGCGAATTGTCAACAATAGACAAAGCTTTAGTCGCTCTCAAGTTAGAATTATAGGGTTGCTAGTTTCGACGGAATCGATTGTGTCCACAGGTACAAGCGTCCATAGGAACAGCACTTGCCCATACTATTGTTTGCGAGTAGTTGTTGTTGTTTGGTTAGATCGCGAGTAATTTATTGTTGTTTGGTTATTGTACTACCAGATTTAAAATAAATTTTTTAAATATCAAAATGTCATTTTTCTTTTTTAAATATCTCAAGAACTAGTCTGGGAAAAATAGAGCCTTAAAAAAGGCCTTAAAGTTTCCTGTTAGACAAAGAAAGCGCTACTGACGTGTGACGTGACAAGGCAATAGCTCACAAACATATAAAAGCTCCGTATATATTATATCTATGTAATATCTTTAAACGAGCAATTCTTGTATATATATATAATCTGAATCTCGGAAACGGCTTCAACGATTTTCATGAAATTTAGTACCTATGCAGGGGGTTTCGGGGGTGATAAATCGATCTAGGAAGGTTCCATTTTTAGAAAACACCGTTTTGTCCATGTTTTCAGGCAGTGAAAAACCCCCTACAACATCATTAGAATACGAAGGTAAATTTCGCTATTAGGTAAATGTAAATTCCCGGTAGCTCAGTCAGGTTATCGGGCGGTCCCGGAACCAGAAGACCCTGGTTCGAGTCCAGACGATTATTTTTTCCCCTATGAATTCTTTTATTATTATTATTTTTTTTTAATATATAATTTTCAAAAAACACGATTTACCAAAAAAACAATAATAATAACCAGAGCAAAGCTCGGTCACCCAGATATATTATCCTTATTATGTTTTCAATAGTCGAGGAGTGTTTTATTTAATTATGACATTAAGCACCAACGTAAAATAAGTCTTATCCGAACGTAAATAGCGATATTATGGCAGATTTTCAATACAAAAACTGTCAGCACGCCTTTATTTCTCATGACGTTGGTGAAATCGACAATGATCATAAAATAGCTATTTATGCAACTGCATCGTAATGAGGGTCATTTTAATTCGAGTGCTGTTTTTTGATACGAGCCTTGCCGAGTATCAAAATAGGATAGTACGAGAATTAAAATAACTAATTACGTTCAGTTGCATACAAGATTTTATCTACGACAAGGAAAATAAAATCATTAACAAAATACGCCGTAGGCTTAATAAAGTAACAAAAAGTAACTCCGTAAGCCGCCACCAGCCGCCTGTGGCGCCTCTGTCAACAAATAGTAACTCCGTAAGCCGCCACCAGCCGCCTGTGGCGCCTCTGTCGTATGAACGGTACAAAAGTGCCAGAACTCAGAGCCTTAGCTTTAGGTATCCTATTTTAAGAAGATAACCATTTCGATTCAGCTCCCATACAACGAGCTGCATCGAAATGAGAAGCAAAACCGAAAGAGGGTTCATTTCGATTCAGCTGTCAAATACGAAATTGGAACTTTTCGATGTTGGAGTAGATAAAATGTTTTTTGGACGCCAAGCTTGTAGAGCAAGAGCTCGCAACGATCAGACCTTCGTTAATTTATAAAAGCTGAAAGTTCATCTCCGTACGTCCCCTATACAGGTGAGAACGATCCCCGTGTCCTATGAAGAGATAATATTATCAGGTACCAAAAGTGTATAAAATTACACCTCAAAGTCCTTAAGGTTGATTATACGGGTCTGCCCGCGAAATTCAAAAGACATGTCCCAGTTTAGTATGGAGGGTGGTTTTTTATTCTGAGTGTCCATTAACCAGAACCAAACTGTCATTACGTGAAAGAGAAAAAAAATAAAATTAAACGCCATAAAAATAATAATTTTAGTGTCCTCGGTTTTTTTTAAATTAATTATGAAAAATACCGTTTGTAGCAAATATTTTTCAATGGATGGTAACACTAAAAACTTTTATAATCTATAGACTATCAAATCTGGCACCGGTTAATGTCACGTAAATGTCATTTTGAACCAAATACATGTCATTTTGAACCATGGAACTAGGAATCACAGACCAGGAACTAGGAATTACGACTAGGTACTTTTGAACTGCCTATTCGAAAATGAAATTATTTGTTCCTGACAATCATCTGACATTGACAACTTACATAGAATAATATTTTCAGTTTTTTACCGGTGTATAAATCACACGGAACAAGGAATTACGACAAATCACAAGCAAAAAAATGAGTCTTCTTCTTTATCAACTGATAGACGTCCACTGCTGGACAAAGGTCTCTTGCATGGACTTCCACAGGCCTCGGTCTTGGGCCGCCTGAATCCAGCGGCTGGGGGGTAAGGGAGCGCACCGCCACCTAGCGCTCCAAACGTCAACCTCACCTGCCCGCGGTGCCCCCTGCTAGTCTACTGACGAGGCTATGACGACCGACAAATGGCGGTATAACCATTTCATACTGGCTAAACTGAGCAAATGGCACAGGCTTGTGTTGGGCAGCAGCGACACGGGTGCGATCAGTTTAGCCCTGCGATGAACAACACGCCTGCCCAGCGTGGTCATTATGGGCAAAACCTTGTAATGGATACTTGCACAAGAAAATGAGTCAAAACAAAAAAAAAAATTTTATTATCGGAGGCTTTAAAAAATCTGAAAATTATTTTGATAGAAGCCTTTTGGGATCTTTATCCAACTACATTAAAATCATCCTTGTTAATTAAATCCAAATTTAAAAAAACAATTTTGGACAACTCCTTTAATTTGCTTTTGAATCGTCGATGAGTCTACCACTGGTTCGGAATGCCCTACCTGACGAGAAGAACCAGCAAGAAACTCGGCGGTTGCTCTTTACAAAGCAAGTTTACAATACAATAAATACTATGCTACGTATGCACTGTTTCCACAATGAGGGAAGTTCCAAAAATGCATACCTACCAACTAACATTGCAACATGTCTTAAGATGGGCAGACCCCCAAAAGTAGCACCATTCCCGCCGGCGGCACCGGTTCACGAGCATGACGCATGACCCAGCCGTTTCTTCGCTCAATTATATTTGAGGGAACATAATATGATCCGTACCCATTCCGTACTTAAGAAGTAAGTACTTCCTAATTCCACGCGTCCGTACACAAAAATCCATGGAAGTAGGAAGTACCAAATTTTAAGGTACATTATTTATGACTTATAACCTTCTTATAACGAATCTTTCAGCTCAGAAGAAAACAAAATAGTTTTTATTTATCAAATAGAAAATTGTAATTTTAAACTCTTGTCAAAATATTTACTATTTTTATTTATATATTTTTTGTAAGTCATATTGAATTTTATCACTTTTTTTATTTTATATAAAATTCCTAGTTTCAAAATTCACAAAAATCAATTTTTTTTGGAAAGGCATATGTAATAATTAGTCTGTGCATGTAAAATTGCTATAATATCTAAATTAAATTCACGGTGACTGTACGGTCTCAGTGATCGCAACGTCCAGGTAACATATCCAACTCATCATCATCATCATCATCTACATCTACATCATTCATGAGCATCCCGTTAGCGTCTCACTACTGAGCGCAGGTCTCCTCTCAGAGGAGCTCGGCTATAGTATAGGCCATAGTCCGCCACGCTGGCCCAATGTGAATTGGCGGACTTCACACATCTTTGAGAACTAAGGAGAACTCTCGGGCGTGCAGGTTTCCTCACGATGTTTTCCTTCACCGTTGAAGCATGTGATATTTAAACGCACATAACTCCGCAAAGTCAGAAGTGCCCGGGATCGAACCTGCGACCCTCGATCAACAGTCCGCAGACCTAACCACTAGGCTATCACTGCTGCCGTCTTCTTAGCGACCACTTGTCCACACGATGTATTTTACCGACTGACATGGTGATTGCGTCGTAACGACCACTTGTCCACACGATGTATGTTACCGACTGACATGGTGATTGCGTCGTAACGACCACTTGTCCACACGATGTTACCGACTGACATGGTGATTGCGTCGTAACGACCACTTGTCCACACGATGTTACCGACTGACATGGTGATTGCGTCGTAACGACCACTTGTCCACACGATGTATTTTACCGACTGACATGGTGATTGCGTCGTAACGACCACTTGTCCACACGATGTATGTTACCGACTGACATGGTGATTGCGTCGTAACGACCACTTGTCCACACGATGTTACCGACTGACATGGTGATTGCGTCGTAACGACCACTTGTCCACACGATGTTACCGACTGACATGGTGATTGCGTCGTAACGACCACTTGTCCACACGACACTAATTGTCCACACGATATGTATTTTACCGACTGACATGGTGATTGTGTTGAATATCAGCAAAAATAAGACTCGTAGACAAAATTGCCATTTCAATTTAAGTTTTTAAAATTCACGCGAAAAAGCTCGATGGTGTTATGGCTTCGTTCGTAGTCATGACGTCATCTCTACGTTTTTCATAGTAGATAGTTCGTTAAAGTTTGAATCTATTTATGTGACGTATCGCTCATATTGGCGTTCAATCCAATATGGCGGATTGCTGTATTTAATAGTTTTATTTTATCAAAATAAATATCAATTGCTCAAAATAGAAAATAAATACGTTTTTTGACCGAGCGAAACGAAGCTCTCAGAGTCTACTTGAGTGAATTTGCACTTGTCCTTCCGTCCGTCTGTCCGTCCGTCCGTCTGTCCGCCCGTCCATCACAGCCTTTCCAGCTACTAAAAGCTTGGTTTTTAAAAATATTTTTCTTGTTAAATTTATTACAGGCTACAGATTTGGAATTTTTCTTGTGCATTGAGAACCCAGACGAGTGGACCCCTCTGAGTCCTGACCTCAATATAACCAAATATGAGTAAGTATTGCATCGATATTAAATACTGATAGATGTCCACTGCTGGACAAAGGTCTAGGCTTGTTCTAACTCGGTCACTATAAGAAGCGCTCCGTACTAGTACATTCAAAAACTGTACTATTTCGAACTTCTGGTAGGTACTATTAGTACAGCAGTTCCGAGCCAAGCGACAGAGTCACAGACTAAATAGGTCCACAAGGAGCGAGTACTAAATGCACGATGTACCATTACTGTCTGAATCCTTGTTTCCCGCTCGTTCAATAAAGAAGCAAACGATGCACTAAAAGAACAGAACAGAGAAGAAACGATGCAACAAAAAGCATAATAGTTCATTCTCGTTCAGTATCGGGAATTCATTCCTAATAATAGGTACCACAGGTAGGTACATAATGCATGTACCTACTACACAAGACTACAAAGGTCTCTTGAAACGGTCACCACAGAACCCAACCTTTTGCCACCTGCATCCAGCGGCTGCCAGCGACCCACCTGAGATCGTCCGTCCACCAAGCTAGGGGGTCTACCAGTGCGGGGTCCACATTCCAGCACATTGAGACCCCAACGTGTATCGGTGTATGTGCCCCCCCCCCCCCCCAATGGCCCCTCTGGTTTCCCGACATGATAAGTTCTGTCGGTGACTCCGATCTTCCCACGGATCTCCGTATTACTTATTTACATAATAAATGAAACCTTTCTGCTCGTTTCAGAAGTCACAAATAGTAATAATAACAGTAATGATAAGAATAATGATGATTCGAAGAAAAGAAATAAACCAAAAAAGAGTATTAAAAAGGTAAAATTTATAAATACGGCCCGGCTTGCAGAGACGCCAGGTTATCCTTTTAATCCAGAGTTAGCTGCTGCTTTGACAGATTTCGTATAAAGTTTCTGTCAAAATTACAAATTTATTCCTGAGTTACACCTAGCCCGGCGTCTTTGCAAGCGGGCCTAACTGAATTCATTACTAATTTAGAGAGTGACAGGATACTTTAGATCTAAGTATAATAAACGTACTCTCAACAATGACTATTCAAAGATTCGCATGAATAGTTTGACGCATCAACGTCAATCATAGAAGTAGGAATAGTAGGCATGGAAGTAGGTAGGACTAAAAACTAAAGTAGGTACGGTTCACCTATATTTTATCCAATTCTTGTTTATTAATATCACGTAAGTGTGAGTGAAACAAAACATCGCTCTTGGTGTTTATTCGATAATTATCAACGATCACTATAGTAAGTTCAAATAGTCAAATGACACCAAATTTCGACATTTATATTGTCTTAAAATACCTGGTCAAACTACAGGTGTCGTTCTATAAATTTAATTTTGTCGCGTGATACGATTATTTACTCACTTGGAATTTTATCTTACTTCCATATAATCTTCCATCATTATCTCGAAACTGCCCCCCCGATTGTCTAAGAGTTGCCGATCAAAATCGTATTCATTTCATGGCATTAGCGTCAAATTAAAATAAATCATAACAGCGTTCAATTAGAGCTCAATTTCATGTATGCATTCTCATACGTTTAGGTATGTACGATACGCTACATAACGCTCCCTGTTAGAATCGGTCGTACTGAATTTGTGACTTTAAATCAATACAGTCAAGGAATATTTTACTTTGACGCTAATGCCATGAAATGAATAAGATTGTGATCGGCAATTTTTACACAATCGCGCCTCTGTCTGATACAATGTCTGTCGCTTGGGTCACTTGTGCACCAAGATAATACATTGACTTCTTTTTCAGGCAAAGGATATAATTCAGGAAGGGCTAAATTTCATACCACTTATGTGCAAGTTAGGTGACTGCGCCATCTGCTTCAACGATCTTGCCAGCAAGCCGTTAGCGTCTACTCAGTGCGGCCACATCTTCTGCATGGAGTGTTTGCAACGAGCGCTGAAGCAGCACAAGTTTTGTCCATTTTGCAGGCGTACCCTCGGAGGGAGGGGGGCGTACCATCCGCTGCATTTGGAGTATTAATTACATTCATACAAATAATACCTACCTAAATGTTTGTCAAAAATTGTGTCTAAATTACAGTATTTAAATCATTACATCATAGATTTAGGGTTGGTGGTCGCTTCGCATCCACTAGATACCGTCGGCGTAACGTTTGTTTCGTTTTAAATTTTTTGGGTTCCGTACCCAAAGGGTACCAACGGGACCCTATTACTAAGCCTACGCTGTCCGTCCGTCCGACCGTCTGTCAGCGGGCTGTATCTCGTAAACCGTAATAGATAGACAGATGAAATTTTCACATATTAGGTATGTATTTATATTGCCGCTATAACAACAAATAATAAAAATTAAATTAAATTAAAAAAATTAAATTAAAATATTTCCATGGGTACATGAAAATATTTTTATTTAATTTTTTTAACGGAACTTTAAAAGAGCGAGGCCCGACTCGCACTTGGCCGATTTTTTTCGTTATAATTAGATAATGTTGTTTGGTTACTATTGTTCGCGAGTATAGTTTTCTACGATGAGTAAAAAAGGAAAAGTTTTATTACTTTAATTAATGAATAATGACTTTCTTCGAAGAGGAGAAAAATAAGACATTAAAAATAACACTCTTCGACATTCAGGACTTCATGGCCATGAAAATAATTGCCAGAAAATAAAATTTCCATCACAGTCGTGACCCAGTAGCAGTAAAAAATACATTATTTTTTTGTCAACGGTAAAGTACACGGGCGTCGCCAGCCGAGGGCCAAGGTGGCCAAGGGGGCGGCAAGTAGATATTATATGGATGATGAGAAAAGCATGCATTGTAGGTAGGAACAGTCGAGAGCTTATGAAGCTGTTACGAGCAAGTGTTACGAACTCTTGACTCTAAAACAAATAAAACTTATGCGTTGAGTTAGTGTGTGAAACTGTGTTTGTTTGTCCTTCAATCACGAAGCAACGGATCGATGTGATTTTTGCAGGGGTACCTATAGTTGTGGACTTGGAGAACTCTCCAAGTAGCACATAATAAAAGGTAAAAAAGGTAGCCTATGTCACTACATAATAATATACGCCTCAGTTTGGCCGATAGGTACTCACTCGCTATTGGCTAAATTTGCTTAGGTTACCTATACTATTTCAAACCTTTAGGGGTGGGGGGGGGGCAGCTGCCCCTACCTACCCCCCCTTGGCGACACTCATGGTAAAGTATGACGTCATTTTAACTAAGCTACCAATCCTAAATCTATGCATTGCATAATATAAATTACGATCTCAATCAGTATGTAAGTGTGTTATAAGTAAATTACGTAGTTATATTTCTTATAGATTTATTTATTACATAGAGGGAAGTAAAATACACATCCAAGTGTTAGTTTTGTGTGTGATAACCATTTAAATAGGGAAACATTTGCTTGAAAATCTTATAAAGATTTATATAAATTTTATAATAAAGTTTTTAAATGACACAATGCCATTTTTCTTTTTTATAGTCTCGGAAATATAGAGCCTCATGTCGACTTGCACCAAACCGCTTAATCATGTGTTAAATTTTGTAATGCTGTCCTTCTCATGTCAACTCTGAAATAGTATTGTCAAAAAGTGAGAGCATTACAAAATTTAACTTTTAGTCGAAATTCCTAGTTCCATGATTTAACTAAACATGATTACTTAAGGTTGAAGACAAGGGTCTGACCAGTTTAAGAAATTAATCAAAATATCGACTAATTTGTGAGTAACTCACGTCCAATTCAGTATTTTGATTAATTTCTTAAACTGGTCACTTTCAAGTAAAGATTTTTATGTAAACCTTGAAGATGATAATTCCACTGGCGCAATTAGAAGGCCATAAGCCTACTTTGTCGTATTAGTTTACAAATTGCGAAAAACCAAATTAAATTTGAATTTCGCGGGCAGACCCTTGTCTTCAACCTTAAGTAGTTTGGTGCGTCTGCCTGTTAGCGCTACTGACGTGTGACGTCACACAGATCCATGGTACGCCATGGAAGTAGGAAGACCTCCTAGGAAGGAAGATTACTATTTCTATCTCTAAAAATAAAACAATATTATTTTTCAAAAATTCGTTACTTTATTTGGCAATTAAAATTACATTATTATTAGGTACCTACTTAAAAAACAAATCAACCTTACAAGGATTGTCTTTTTATATTTGCTATTAGTTAAGTTTCACTTAATTTCAACGTGGTGTGGCGGCAAAAACAACTTTATTTCACCAAGCCGAATCAATCCGCTGATCGATTACGGGAATTTAAGTACTATCCGTCCGCTTCAAGTAGACCGCTGCCTCCCGCTTACAAAATTACGTCATACTGTACCGCTGACAAAAAAAATATATTGTATTTTTACTGTTACCACGACTGTGACGGAATCTTTCTTTTCTGGCAATGCTTTTCATGGCAATAACGTCTTAAATGTCGAAGGGCGTGATTTTTAATTTCTTATTTTTCTCCTCTAAGAAGAAAGTCATTAATTAAAGCAATAAATAGAGTGTGCGCTATGCAAAACTTTTCCTTTTTTACTCATCGTAGAAAACTACACGCGAACAATAGTAACAAACAACTTTTAATAACTAATTAACTTTAAAACGTAACATTGCATGAAAAAACACGGTACTGACAATCGCGGGTGGTACGTTGCTATCTGTACTAAGTGGGTCTGACTTGAGGTGCGGTGCGGGGAAGCGCGAGGGAGGTAGGGGCCAATATGAAGCAGACGGTTTGTAGGTACCCACGCGTATTTTAAAATATTTGGTTTAAAAAATAAATACAACACTTCTTTAGTTAAATAAATCACAACTCTTAGGCACGCTTGCAGAAACGCCGGGTTATCCTTTTAACCCGGAGTTAGCCGCTGCTTTGACAGATTTCGTATACAGCTTCTGTCAAAATTACAAAGGAGGTTGGCGAATTTCGACCCAGCATTTTTAAAAACCGTTCAGATTCAGAAATCATATAACTTTAATTAATATTTTTCTGTGTAAACCCGATATTTTTAGAAGATGGGGATCAAAAATATAATTATTCACAAATGGGTGAATCAACTTTTTTTTGTTTTCACCTGTCCCTTGTACTTTTATAATTTTATACATAAAAATTGAACTCAATAAATGATTTTAACAACGTTAACAATAAATTAGATACCTAGATAGTAATAAACTAATAACATTTTTGTTTCATTTTTAGGGTTCCGTACCCAAAGGGTACCAACGGGACCCTATTACTAAGCCTACGCTGTCCGTCCGTCCGTCCGTCCGTCCGTCCGTCCGTCCGTCTGTCAGCGGGCTGTATCTCGTAAACCGTAATAGATAGACAGATGAAATTTTCACATATTACGTATTTTCATTGCCGCTATAACAACAAATAATAAAAATTAAATTAAATTACAAAAATTAAATTAAAATCTTTCCATGGGTACATGGAAATAAATATTTTTATTTAAATTTTTTTAACGGAACCCTAAAAGAGCGAGGCCCGACTCGCACTTGGCCGATTTTTACTTATATTTATTAGATTTTTGGTTGGTGACCCAAAAGACAATTTGCAGCTCCCATACAAATATTGGCTGTCCCAAGAAACGACTATCATTTGTTATCTTATTTATATCATTTGTTAACTTTGTTATCTGGATTTAAAAAATCTCATGGCCGTTTTAAATTTTAAACCTTCAGTGGTAAGAATAAAGTCTATAATTTACATATTTAAGTTTTTCGATATATATTGAAAGTACAGTGATTTAATGTTATTTTATGCATTTTTATTGAATAAAATTCGGTCCGTCACCCAGGAGACACATTTTATCACCCAAACACATACTTGGCCTCAAAACTGACAATAGTTGTATATTAAGTTCACGGCCATACTTTAAGTAATAAAGTTCAATAATTATTTTATATGAATAATACAGAAAAAAGTATAGTAAAAGTATAGTAGTAATATTACAATTAATTTATTTTTTAAAATTTCTTCGCCACAACAAAAAAAAAGTTGATTCACCCAAGTACACATTATAAATAACCGTTACATGGCAACACAAGTGAATATCTTATTTCTCCCAACTTTATTTGATAGACTTTGATGAACTTTTTTGTTAGGCTGGTTTGCTAGAACAAGCATGAGAAGTTTGATTCGTGAACGTGGGCTTGAAGCCCACGGTTCAGTTCGCCTGGGTCAGATACTCCATGGATTTCGCCAATCTCCTTTATTCCTGGGTTAAACCTAACCCGGTGTGTCTTCAAGCGGGCCTTAGCGGTACAAAATAGGCCGTCCTAAGTTAAAAATCTGACTTTAGAAGTGGATCTAGACTTCGCTAAAAGTCTAGATCGTGTGCAGACAACTTGATGCGGCGCGCGGGAAGCTCCCACACCCGCAGCGTCCCGTTGTCGTCGCCTGCCGCAATGCGGCACGACCTGGGGAACCAAACAAACAAGATTTTTGACGTGTGTATATGTGCTATTGTGTGTGTCTGTCTGTTCCCTCGTAGCTCCCTAACGCATGGACCGATTTTGATGAGGTTTTTCTGTTTGAAAGGTAACGTAATCGAAGTGGGTGTTAGCTATAATTTATGAGGATGTGCTCAAGTTCATCAGCTCATTTCCTATCTCCATCAGACATATTTTACTGTTAAAATCATTTCTTTTAAGGATGATTATACGAGTCTGCCCGCGAAATTCAAATTCAATTTGGTTTTTCGCAATTTGTAAATTAATACGACAAACTAGGCTAATGGCATTCTAATTGCGCCAGTAGAATTATCATCTTCACAGATTTACATAAAAATCTTTACTTTAAAGTGACCAGTTTTAGAAATTAATCAAAATACTGAGTTGGACGTGAGTTACTCACAAATTAGTCGATATTTTGATTAATTTCTTAAACTGGACACTTTCGAGTAAAGATTTTTATATAAACCAGTGAAGATGATACTGCCATTGTCGCAATTAGAATGCCATAAGCCTACTTTGTCGTATTAGTTTACAAATTGCAAAAAACCAAATTAAATTTGAATTTCGCGGGCAGAACTGTGTCTTCCACCTTAAGTAAGACACAGGTTACGCGTACCGGAGTAAACAACACTGTTTCGTACTACATACATGCATACTACATGCAACAGCTGTCGGTCTGACCCGCCGCTATTGATGTTTCACATCAATATAATAATTAGTAAGAGATCAATTAATATGGTTGAGCGAAGCAGCGGCTGGGTCATGCGTCATGCACGTGAACACCCGCTTCCGGCGGGATTGGGGCTACTTTCTGTCTGCCCATCTTAATATGTATTGAATAATTGTAAGTAGTATGCATTTTTGGAATTTCCCCTCACTGTGGAAACATTGGATCATAGCTTATTGTGTATTATAAACTTGTTATAAAAAGAGCAACCGCCGAGTTTCTTGCTGGTTCTTCTCGGCAGGAAGGGCATTCCAAGCCAGTATAGTAGACGTCGACGTCTCAAAGGCACTTGTAAAAAAGTTTATTTGAATAAAAAATATTTCTATTCTATTCTATAATATTCTATCAGTGGATTTCAATGTTGTCCATTCACCCGCTCTGGTGGACGGCGAGACAGCGCACGCCGCTCACGCCGCTTGCGCCGCGCACCGGCAGCGCCCGCGCCGCGCCCACGCTGTATATGTGCAGCGCCTCAGCGCCGCTCAGCGCCACCAGGAGGCATGCGGGCTCCGCCCAGCACGCGCATGATGCCGCCGCCTCCAGGCACACCACCTGCCCCAAATAACACAGAATATCGGCATCATCATCAGCAACCCATTAACGGCTCACCACTGAGCGCAGGTCTCTTCTAGCCTCCTCGCTGCCTCTGCTAGCCTGGTACTTTATGCTACGGTTTGTATCGTGAGTTCGTCGTTCCAGCATCAAGGAATCCCCCCACTAGGTCATCATCATCAGCAACCCATCAACGGCTCACCACTGAGCGCAGGTCTCCTCTAGCCTCCTCGCTGCCTCTGCTAGCCTGGTACTTTATGCGTCGGCTTGTATCGTGAGTTAGCCGTTCCAGCATCAAGGAACCCCCCACTAGGTCATCATCATCAGCAACCCATCAACGGCTCACCGCTGAACGCAGGTCTCCTCCAGCCTCCTCGCTGCCTCTGCTAGCCTGGTACTTTATGCTACGGTTTGTATCGTGAGTTCGCCGTTCCAGCATCAAGGTACCCCCCACTAGGTCATCATCATCAGCAACCCATCAACGGCTCACCACTGAGCGCAGGTCGCCTCTAGCCTCCTCGCTGCCTCTGCTAGCCTGGTACTTTATGCTACGGCTTGTATCGTGAGTTCGCCGTTCCAGCATCAAGGAACCCCCCACTAGGTCATCATCATCAGCAACCCATCAACGGCTCACCGCTGAACGCAGGTCTCCTCCAGCCTCCTCGCTGCCTCTGCTAGCCTGGTACTTTATGCTACGGTTTGTATCGTGAGTTCGCCGTTCCAGCATCAAGGTACCCCCCACTAGGTCATCATCATCAGCAACCCATCAACGGCTCACCACTGAGCGCAGGTCGCCTCTAGCCTCCTCGCTGCCTCTGCTAGCCTGGTACTTTATGCTACGGCTTGTATCGTGAGTTCGCCGTTCCAGCATCAAGGAACCCCCCACTAGGTCATCATCATCAGCAACCCATCAACGGCTCACCGCTGAACGCAGGTCTCCTCCAGCCTCCTCGCTGCCTCTGCTAGCCTGGTACTTTATGCTACGGTTTGTATCGTGAGTTCGCCGTTCCAGCATCAAGGTACCCCATTAGCAACCCATAAACGACTCACCACTGAGCGCAGGTCTCCTCCAGCCTCCTCGCTGCCTCTGTTAGCCTGGTACTTTATGCTACGGTTTGTATCGTGAGTTCGCCGTTCCAGCATCAAGGAACCCCCGACTGGGTCATCATCATCAGCAACCCATCAACGTCTCACTGCTGAGCGCATGTCTCCTCTCAGAGAAGGGTTATAGGCCACAGTCCACCACGCTGGCCCAATGCGAATTGGCGGACTTCACACATGGTCGAGAACATTATGGAGAACTCTCAGGCGTGCAGGTTTCCTCACGAATGTTTTCGTTCACCGTTGAAGCGTGTGATATTTAATTGCATAAACGCACATTTATCTATGAAAAATCAGCGGTGGCGTGCCCACTGCCCAGGATCGAACCAGCGACACCCCGAACGGGAGACTTACAAAACTTTTTTTTTTAAATGCGGTCACCAATGTCACTAAACTTGATGGTAAGAAAAGATGTTGTTAAGATGACTTCGTTCTGTAGCTTATGTCATTCTCCAAGTCCTCAAATATATACACATTCAAAATATCACGTCGCTCGATCCGTTGCGATATACCTATTAAGGTACAAACGAACAATCATTAGGTAAATACAAGTTCGTAATGATATAGGGCTACTTCTATAGGCATCGCACGGGTAGGCTTTTTAGGCTGTGTAAATAAATCGGAGCCCCTTCTCTCGGAGCTGATCTCATGTTCATGGAGTGGAGCCCCAACACCCCCGGTCTCTGCCAGTGGAAGGCCCGCGACCCCCCAGCGCGTCAGCACATACCTTCAGCGGAGCCCCCTGCGCGATGTCGTAGACCCTCAGCTCGGCGTCCGCGGACACGGACACGAACACCCCCGGTCTCTGCGAGTGGAAGGCCCGCGACCCCCCAGCGCGTCAGCACATACCTTCAGCGGAGCCCCCTGCGCGATGTCGTAGACCCTCAGCTCGGCGTCCGCGGACACGGACACGAACACCCCCGGTCTCTGCGAGTGGAAGGCCCGCGACCCCCCAGCGCGTCAGCACATACCTTCAGCGGAGCCCCCTGCGCGATGTCGTAGACCCTCAGCTCGGCGTCCGCGGACACGGACACGAACACCCCCGGTCTCTGCGAGTGGAAGGCCCGCGACCCCCCAGCGCGTCAGCACATACCTTCAGCGGAGCCCCCTGCGCGATGTCGTAGACCCTCAGCTCGGCGTCCGCGGACACGGACACGAACACCCCCGGTCTCTGCGAGTGGAAGGCCCGCGACCCCCCAGCGCGTCAGCACATACCTTCAGCGGAGCCCCCTGCGCGATGTCGTAGACCCTCAGCTCGGCGTCCGCGGACACGGATACGAACACCCCCGGTCTCTGCGAGTGGAAGGCCCGCGACCCCCCAGCGCGTCAGCACATACCTTCAGCGGAGCCCCCTGCGCGATGTCGTAGACCCTCAGCTCGGCGTCCGCGGACACGGACACGAACACCCCCGGTCTCTGCGAGTGGAAGGCCCGCGACCCCCCAGCGCGTCAGCACATACCTTCAGCGGAGCCCCCTGCGCGATGTCGTAGACCCTCAGCTCGGCGTCCGCGGACACGGACACGAACACCCCCGGTCTCTGCGAGTGGAAGGCCCGCGACCCCCCAGCGCGTCAGCACATACCTTCAGCGGAGCCCCCTGCGCGATGTCGTAGACCCTCAGCTCGGCGTCCGCGGACACGGACACGAACACCCCCGGTCTCTGCGAGTGGAAGGCCCGCGACCCCCCAGCGCGTCAGCACATACCTTCAGCGGAGCCCCCTGCGCGATGTCGTAGACCCTCAGCTCGGCGTCCGCGGACACGGACACGAACACCCCCGGTCTCTGCGAGTGGAAGGCCCGCGACCCCCCAGCGCGTCAGCACATACCTTCAGCGGAGCCCCCTGCGCGATGTCGTAGACCCTCAGCTCGGCGTCCGCGGACACGGATACGAACACCCCCGGTCTCTGCGAGTGGAAGGCCACGTCCAGCACGCAGGTCGCGTGGCCGTCCAGCGCGTCGTACACGGGGTCTACCGCTTCAGAGACGTCCCCGGCTGGTGGGGGTTGGATCTTGCAGAGATATAGTTTGCCCGTTTTAGACCTGAAGATGAGATGGTTTTTTTAGATATTTTGATCTTCCTAAAGTTATTCCCGAGGACGAGCTGAACCGCCTTATAAAGTCCTGATGGGTCTTCCGCGCAAGTCTTCACAGGCCTCGGGCTAACTGTTCGGGGCGATGGCCCCCTTCAGTGGTGGCAACGCCGCCTGCAACTACAGGCGGGGCACTGGGTGGAACCGGTTGGTCCTTGGTATCAAATCCGTGGAGTCTTGTCCGGTGGTGTCCTGCTGCAGTGTGATCGAGCCCGCGTAGTGTCGCGGGAGATCTGTGGACTGCAGCAGGGTGGTAGGTCCATGGTAGGCTTACGCCCGCCGCTCAGTGAGGTCGAGAGCGAATGCATACACCGAAATTGAGCTTTAAAACAATGCACTTATGGTTTATTTTTCTTTGACGCTAATGTCATTGAAAACGAACGATCAATGGAATAACTTTAGACAATCGCAGGGCTGATCCTAGATCATATCCAGGGTTTGAAGATGAAGACTAAAAGCTTGTTTTTTAAAAAATTATATTTTGATTGACACAACATGAGCAGCCATGTCACGCTCTCTTTAAATATTTCTGTGGTGATGTCGTGTGATGCGGGTTGTTACGTTCCCTCAAATATGATTGAGCGAAGCATTGGCTGGGTCATGCTCGTGAACTGGTTCTCCCTTTGGGAATGGGGCTACTTTCCGTCTGCCCGTCTTATCATGTGTTGAATTATGGTTAGGCATGCTTTTGTGGAGCTTCCCCTCATTGTAGAGACACTGCATACATAACATAGTATCTATTATATTGTAAACTTGTTTTGAAAAGAGCAACCACCGAGTTTCTTGCTGGTTCTTCGCGGCAGGAAGGGCATTCCGAACCAGTGGTAGACTCATCGACGATTCAAAAGCACTTGTAAAAATTGGTTGTCTGTAAAGTCGGTTTACGGATGAGTTTTACGTGATAACGTCATTAAAGAAACATTGACGATGACTGGCGGGCGGCGGCGGCGGGCGCTCTCTAAGCCAACGCTTGGGCCGATCGTGCCTCTCTATCGCTTGTCCCGCGCTCTCGCTTGCACGCTCAGGCGCAGGCGGAACGTGACACTTTTTCGTGCGTGCAGCCGGTGTTCATCGATTTATAAGACTTTTGACGTGATAAAAAAAAATTAAGTGGCACTCGGGGACTGCCGCGGTATAGTATATTACACATCTAGGGCAGTAAAATAAGAAATGTCTCAGATCACATGTAATTGTTGTCCGAGGCGAAGCCGAGGTCAATAAACATGTGATCTGAGGCTTTCTTATTTACTGCCCGTGGTGTGTATACTATTTTTCTCCTCGACGGAGGCGGAAAGCGACATTTTCGTTTAGCGCAGCGGGAGGAAAATACACGCTTTCCGCCCGGAGGTGAGAAAAAGCTATTGCATAGCATTTTTCATCTACTTATGCAATTATAATATTATGCAATATTTTTTTGCATAATAAAAATTATGCAAAAAAATAACTTTCACTATTTCGCGAGTGAGATTCGAACCTGCGACATCATACACCATACGGTAAAGAAAGCAGTCGTTCGCCCACTGCGCCGAACAGAGCTACTTGCGAACCTCTAAAATGTTGAACGCTTACTGAACGACGGTGTTAGGTTTATTTTCGTTACGGAATTTCTTGATTCGGTCGCCGCGCCCAAACTGTTTGTCCTAGTTCAAAGCCCGCGATAAAAGCTATGCAATAGCTTAACATTTTTATTCTATTCTATTCTACTTGTTTGAAAAAAAAATTGGTTGTCTGTAAAGTCGGTTTACTGACGATAGTTGAACGTGACAACGTCGTAATTATCGTTGCTATAAACAATTGACACCACATTCACTTTTCACTGCACTTGATACTCGATCAAAACATATAAATGTACTATAATATAGCAGCTGTCCACGCAGATAGACGCATCGCTCACTCAAGTAGGAGAGAGACTGATGTCGAACGCTGCCGAACGCAAAGGCCGATTGTGCCTCTTTGTCGCTCGTTCCGCGCTCTCGCTTGCACTTCAAGCCTTACATGGAACGCCTCAGAGCGAGGTAACGCCGCATGAGTCATGTTTTTTCGTGCGTGCAGCCGGCTCTATCGAATTATAAGACGTTGTCACGTCAAAACGAAGAAGCAGCTCTGACCCGACGACGAATACGTCGCTAGGCGTCTTCTCGCGCAGGGGGCGCAGCGGCGACGCCTTCACGAAGTCGAAGCAGGTGATGTCGGGCCGCGCGCGCAGCGCGTACCACACGACGCGCTCGAACACGCGCGTGCCCGCGTTCGCCTGCCACGCCACCAGCGAGCCGTCCGCACCAGCAGACACCAGCACCTGCAGATGCAAGAGTTGTTTGACTCGGCTAACTCGAATCAAATCTTAAGAACGCGTATAACACCAAAAAAAGTGTGTGTCAGCTCCGGCCTCCGACGCACGACTGGAGTTTACGCGCGACGCTATATCCTTCTCTATGCGCGCGACTCGGGTCCGAGCGCACCCCGACCGACTTTCGCTTCGGGGACTCTTTCGCACGAAAACCAATCTTATTTACTCACCGTTAGGGTAGAAATTTTAACGTTGTGAAAAACGTAACAGAAAAACGTAACGAGGTCATTGATAAATTGATTTTACTGCCCGGATTTTTCTCATACCGGGCTGCTAAAATCGATTCTTAAGGAGTAAACTCCAAAAAAAATCAGATTTCGCGATTAAATAAAACATAGCCGCAACCTCATGTGAGGCGCGACAAAAGAAAGCGTTTTGCGCGGAATAGGAGTGTAGTAAGCGCCAAATACTTTGTAACTCGTAAAATATTCATTTTCTTTTCAATTCGCTAGGCTACTCTCTTGATAATATCAATCGGAATTTAATGTGAAAATTTTGGCTCTGTAATATGCAACACATTGAAAATAAATGAATATTGACCTAACTTCGCGATTTTTTATTATCGAACAAATTTCATCATTTTATGTTTTTGCCCAATCACGTCCCTTGGCAGTATGATGTAATTCTTGCGTGTTTTTTTTTCGGATAGTTGAAACTTGATCTACTTACTACTGTAAAAATCAAATCTGTTTACTGTTAACGAACGTACACCCACTCCTAAACGAGCCAACTAGAGTTCAGTTTTTAGCCGACTTCAAAAAAAAATTGTCTATCTGTAAAGTCGGTTTACGGTCGGTTTAGAAGTTCCCAAGCAACCTTGTACAGCGCAGCGGGCAAGCAGCCGCCTTCCTTGCCGTTTAATGTATGATGTCGCAGGTTCGAATCTCACTCACGAAATCGTAACAGTGCGCTTTTAATATTTGTTTTTAATTATTAGCAAATCTAGTTTTCACTTTTATCGGCAGTCCCTCCTATGACTGCCATTTTTAGGGTTCCGTACCCAAAGGGTACCAACGGGACCCTATTACTAAGCCTACGCTGTCCGTCCGTCCGTCCGTCCGTCCGTCCGTCTGTCAGAGGGCTGTATCTCGTAAACCATAATAGATAGACAAATGAAATTTTCACATATTATGTATTTCTATTGCCGCTATAACAACAAATAATAAAAATTAAATTAAATGAAAAAAATTAAAGTAAAAATTTCCGTGGGTACATGGAAATATTTTTATTTAATTTTTTTAACGGAACCCTAAAAGAGCGAGGCCCGACTCGCACTTGACCGATTTTTATTTTATGTATGTTCACCGATTCCTCGAAAACGCCTGAACCGATTTGGAAAATTCTTTTTTTGTTTGAAAGGGTATATTTTCCAGATTTCCACACGGACCACTGAGTCTGTCAGTACCTGGTCGGCCGCCCCCCTGCGCTTGCCCCTGTAGTGTCACCGGCTCCCGGAGCACAGAGTCTGTCAGTACCTGGTCGGCCGCCCCCCTGCGCTTGCCCCTGTAGTGTTACCGGCTCCCGGAGCACAGAGTCTGTCAGTACCTGGTCGGCCGCCCCCCTGCGCTTGCCCCTGTAGTGTTACCGGCTCCCGGAGCACAGAGTCTGTCAGTACCTGGTCGGCCGCCCCCCTGCGCTTGCCCCTGTAGTGTTACCGGCTCCCGGAGCACAGAGTCTGTCAGTACCTGGTCGGCCGCCCCCCTGCGCTTGCCCCTGTAGTGTTACCGGCTCCCGGAACACAGAGTCTGTCAGTACCTGGTCGGCCGCCCCCCTGCGCTTGCCCCTGTAGTGTTACCGGCTCCCGGAGCACAGAGTCTGTCAGTACCAAGTCGGCCGCCCCCCTGCGCTTGCCCCTGTAGTGTTACCGGCTCCCGGAGCACAGAGTCTGTCAGTACCTGGTCGGCCGCCCCCCTGCGCTTGCCCCTGTAGTGTTACCGGCTCCCGGAGCACAGAGCCTGTCAGTACCTGGTCGGCCGCCCCCCTGCGCTTGCCCCTGTAGTGTTACCGTCTCCCGGAGCACTGAGTCTGTCAGTACCTGGTCGGCCGCCCCCCTGCGCTTGCCCCTGCTAGTATTACCGTCTCCCGGAGCACTGAGTCTGTCAGTACCTGGTCGGCCGCCCCCCTGCGCTTGCCCCTGTAGTGTCACCGGCTCCCGGAGCACAGAGTCTGTCAGTACCTGGTCGGCCGCCCCCCTGCGCTTGCCCCTGTAGTGTCACCGGCTCCCGGAGCACAGAGTCTGTCAGTACTTGGTCGGCCGCCCCCCTGCGCTTGCCCCTGTAGTGTTACCGGCTCCCGGAGCACAGAGTCTGTCAGTACCTGGTCGGCCGCCCCCCTGCGCTTGCCCCTGTAGTGTTACCGTCTCCCGGAGCACAGAGTCTGTCAGTACCTGGTCGGCCGCCCCCCTGCGCTTGCCCCTGTAGTGTTACCGGCTCCCGGAGCACAGAGTCTGTCAGTACCTGGTCGGCCGCCCCCCTGCGCTTGCCCCTGTAGTGTTACCGGCTCCCGGAGCACAGAGTCTGTCAGTACCTGGTCGGCCGCCCCCCTGCGCTTGCCCCTGTTGTGTTACCGGCTCCCGGAGCACAGAGTCTGTCAGTACCTGGTCGGCCGCCCCCCTGCGCTTGCCCCTGTAGTGTTACCGTCTCCCGGAGCACAGAGTCTGTCAGTACCTGGTCGGCCGCCCCCCTGCGCTTGCCCCTGTAGTGTTACCGGCTCCCGGAGCACAGAGTCTGTCAGTACCTGGTCGGCCGCCCCCCTGCGCTTGCCCCTGTAGTGTTACCGTCTCCCGGAGCACAGAGTCTGTCAGTACCTGGTCGGCCGCCCCCCTGCGCTTGCCCCTGCAGTGTTACCGGCTCCCGGAGCACAGAGTCTGTCAGTACCTGGTCGGCCGCCCCCCTGCGCTTGGCGCTTGCCCCTGTAGTGTTACCGGCTCCCGGAGCACAGAGTCTGTCAGTACCTGGTCGGCCGCCCCCCTGCGCTTGCCCCTGTAGTGTTACCGGCTCCCGGAGCACAGAGTCTGTCAGTACCTGGTCGGCCGCCCCCCTGCGCTTGCCCCTGTAGTGTTACCGTCTCCCGGAGCACTGAGTCTGTCAGTACCTGGTCGGCCGCCCCCCTGCGCTTGCCCCTGTAGTGTTACCGGCTCCCGGAGCACAGAGTCTGTCAGTACCTGGTCGGCCGCCCCCCTGCGCTTGCCCCTGCTAGTATTACCGGCTCCCGGAGCACAGAGTCTGTCAGTACCTGGTCGGCCGCCCCCCTGCGCTTGCCCCTGCTAGTATTACCGTCTCCCGGAGCACAGAGTCTGTCAGTACCTGGTCGGCCGCCCCCCTGCGCTTGCCCCTGCTAGTATTACCGGCTCCCGGAGCACAGAGTCTGTCAGTACCTGGTCGGCCGCCCCCCTGCGCTTGCCCCTGTAGTGTTACCGGCTCCCGGAGCACTGAGTCTGTCAGTACCTGGTCGGCCGCCCCCCTGCGCTTGCCCCTGTAGTGTTACCGGCTCCCGGAGCACTGAGTCTGTCAGTACCTGGTCGGCCGCCCCCCTGCGCTTGCCCCTGTAGTGTTACCGGCTCCCGGAGCACAGAGTCTGTCAGTACCTGGTCGGTCGCCCCCCTGCGCTTGCCCCTGTAGTGTTACCGGCTCCCGGAGCACTGAGTCTGTCAGTACCTGGTCGGCCGCCCCCCTGCGCTTGCCCCTGCAGCTGATCTGCATGGTGAGGAACACGTTGGCCAGCGGCGCGTCGGCCCAGCGCAGCGCCGACACGCGCCGCCCGCCGTGGCAGCCGGCGGGGGACGCCAGCTGCACGCCCTCGTCCGGAGCCCCACTCCTGAGGTTGCATAACACCACCTCGCCTGACGTGGTGCCTGTTTACGCAAAAACACCAATCAACATCGTCTCAACCCATCACCCATACCGAGTCACCAAGCCCAGAAGATAGTTTAAAAAACTTATCACAATGTCATAGCTACATAATAATATTGTAAAATGATTATTTTGAAGAGAGCAACTGCTGAGTTTGTTGGCGGCTCTTCTCAGCACAATCCACTTTCCGAACCGGTGGTAGAGTATGACGTGTCATAAGAGCCACAGGTTGGCCTAAGTACGTGAAATAAATAATTTTGAATTTGAGTGCAAGTCTCACGCTGGCGAATGCGAATTGGTAGACTTGCAAGCACTTTCTATTCCCTCACTTTCATAGTCCGATGGGACGAATACAATACGAAAATGGACGAATACGACCGGAGAGATCAGGCGCAGGACCGACGGCTTTGCTCTCCGAGGCAAGGGGGTGACATACCGCCAACTACCTAACTCCGTGTTGGTACTGACAATTTCTTGACAGAAATCCCAATGTATTTATTTTTAGGTTCAATTCCCGGGTTGGGCAAGACTTATAAAATCTAGATGATGCCCGCAACTTCGTCCGCGTGGATTAAGGTTTTTCATTCCCGCGGAAACTCTGCAATTTTCCGATATAAAAGTAACCTATGTGTTAATCCTTGGTATGAGCTATCTCCATTCCAATTTTCAGCCAAATCGGTTAATTCGTTGTGGCGTTAAAGAGTAACAAACATACCTACAAACACACATTCAAACTTCCGCCTTTATAATATTAGTGTGACTAACCGTAGGCCAGGAGAGCAGCTACAGTAGGGTGGTACTGCAGAACAGTAACGCAGTTCTTCTCAGCGACATCCATCGTGTGCACAAACCTGTAAGTACACAAATGTAAATTGAAAATTTAACTTAACTGGCATGTACGAAAGACTATGATGATCCGGGGTACAATAAGAGCAGAAGATAGCCTAGTGGTTAGGACTGCGGTCTCTACTCTCTATTTCGGGGGGTCGCAGGTTCGATCCCGGGCACGCACCTCTGACTTTTCAGAGTTTGTGTTTATAAAAAATTTAATATCACATGCTTCAACGGCGATGGAAACATCGTGAGAAAACCTGCATACCTGAGTTCTCCATAATGTTCTTGAAGGTGTGTGAAGTCCGCCAATTCGCATTGGGCCAGCGTGGTGGACTGTGGCCTATAGCCCTTCTCTGAGAGGAGACCTGCGCTCAGTAGTGAGCTAATGGGTAGCTCATGATGATGATGATGGGGGACCTCCTCTACTCCTCTCGAGGATATGCACTCGGATGACGCCGACGTCATGCTAAGCATGACCAAAGTCACGCCTGGTTGTCACCGGACGGCATATGCACCTGTCCTCGCTCCGCTTGAGCGCGTACACCCTGATGACGCCGGGCCGTGACACCATGCGTCATGCTGCGACTGCCCAACTGACACGGCTATGGAGTTGCCGGCACTGCTCCAAGTCACGCCTGAAGTCACATACTGACTGTCACCGGACGGCATACGCACCTGTCCTCGCTCCGCTTGAGCGCGTACACCCTGATGACGCCGGGCCCGTGGACACCACGCGTCATGCTGCGCCTGCCCAACTGACACGGCTATGGAGTTGCCGGCACTGCTCCAAGTGACGCCTGAAGTCACATACTGACTGTCGCCGGACGGCATACGCACCTGTCCTCGCTCCGCTTGAGCGCGTACACCCTGATGACTCCGGGGCCGTGACACCACGCGTCATGCTGCGCCTGCCCAACTGACACGGCTATGGAGTTGCCGGCACTGCTCCAAGTGACGCCTGAAGTCACATACTGACTGTCGCCGGACGGCATACGCACCTGTCCTCGCTCCGCTTGAGCGCGTACACCCTGATGACGCCGGGCCCGTGACACCACGAGTCATGCTGCGCCTGCCCAACTGACACGGCTATGGAGTGGCCAGTACTACTCTCAGTGACGCCTGAAGTCACGCCTGGCTGTCACCGGACGGCATACGCACCTGTCCTCGCTCCGCTTGAGCGCGTACACCCTGATGACGCCGGGCCCGTGACACCACGCGTCATTCTGCGCCTGCCCAACTGACACGGCTATGGAGTGGCCAGTACTACTCTCAGTGACGCCTGAAGTCACGCCTGGCTGTCACCGGACGGCATACGCACTTGTCCTCGCTCCGCTTGAGCGCGTACACCCTGATGACGCCGGGCCCGTGACACCACGCGTCATGCTGCGCCTGCCCAACTGACACGGCTATGGAGTGGCCAGTACTACTCTCAGTGACGCCTGAAGTCACGACTGGCTGTCACCGGACGGCATACGCACCTGTCCTCGCTCCGCTTGAGCGTGTACACCCTGATGACGCCGGGCCCGTGACACCACGCGTCATGCTGCGCCTGCCCAACTGACACGGCTATGGAGTTGCCGGCACTGCTCCAAGTGACGCCTGCAGTCACATACTGACTGTCACCGGACGGCATACGCACTTGTCCTCGCTCCGCTTGAGCGCGTACACCCTGATGACGCCGGGCCCGTGGCACCACGCGTCATGCTGCGCCTGCCCAACTGACACGGCTATGGAGTGGCCAGTACTGCTCTCAGTGACGCCTGAAGTCACGGCTGGATGTCACCGGACGGCATACGCACCTGTCCTCGCTTCGCTTGAGCGCGTACACCCTGATGACGCCGGGGCCGTGACACCACGCGTCATGCTGCGCCTGCCCAACTGACACGGCTATGGAGTTGCCGGCACTGCTCCATGTCACGCCCAGGACTGAAGACTGGTGATCGCCCGAGCCGTCAGGTTTCACTTTGATCTCCTGAAACAATCGATTTTTTTTTTTTTGGAACTTCCCCTCATTGTGGAAATATTAAGTATATTTTATTCTAACAAAGTTGCATAGGTTAAATCAGCTTGGCATCCAGCTGCCCCCAAGATAGTATAAAAAACTTATTACAATGTAATAGCTTCATAATATACAGTCCAGCTAGGTAGGTTCAATTTCGAAAAAGAGATTAACCGCCGAATCCAACTCGGCGGAGCAGCGTTCGGGAAGCTCCGAGATGTCTTTCTCGTCCAAAATCCCTCAGTGCCTGAAGACTCAAGTTTTCGAACAGTGCGTGTTGCTAGTGATGACTTACGGACCCGAGACATGGTCGCTAACTATGGGCCTCATAAGGAGGCTCAGGGTCACTCAGCGAGCGATGGAGAGAGCTATGCTCGGTATATCCCTGCGAGATCAAATCAGAAATGAGGAGATTCGTAGGAGAACCAAAGTCACCGACATAACTCAGCGTGTCGCGAAACTGAAGTGGAAATGGGCGGGGCACATAGTTCGAAGAGCTGATGGTCGTTGGGGTCCCAAGGTGCTGGAGGGGCGCCCGCACCGGGAAACGCAGTGTTGGCAGACCCCCCACCAGGTGATAAAGATTGATAAAGAAGGAGAAGAAAGAAGAAGCTTCATAATAATATAGAATACCATCAAATGAATACGATTTTGATCGGCAACTCTTAGACAATCGGGGGGCCGATTCTGCTGAGAAGAGTTTAAAAAGTAAACCTGCAGTGGTGTGGCCGTGATCTCTTCCTCCTCGTCAGAGTCCGAGGAGTTGTTGAGGGCCTCCTTATCGTTCTGCTCGAGCTGTTCCATCATGGCCGGCGCCACCCTGCGCAGGAACTCGTTCAGCCCTGGAATCAGCACGAGCTGTATACATGACTGCCCAAATAGTCATCATCAAACCGATGCACAACGCTGGCTTGACTTCAACATACGTGTACAAATTAAAATTATTTTTCATCATACCTATTCGAAAAACGAATATTGGCTTCAGATGACAGCGGGAGCAAAATTTAATTTTAACCCCATGGGACTTTTAATTTCTCCCTTCTGATTGGTCCGCGTTATATATAGTGCTTTAGCATACTAAAGCACTAAAGTGGACCAATCAGAAGAGAGAATTCAAAAATGTGTCGAAATTCAAAAATATTTTTGAGAAGCTGTTGTCTACGATAAGTCACGTGATCAAATTTGTCGATTAGACATATGGGCAATTCTCCTAAATGTTGGCTAAGGCATGTCCCAGGCTGGAGAACGTAGGTTAAAACTAACTCAGGCTTATGTAACTTTTTTTGTAGATACTAGATAGTGTCCTCTATATAGTCCATTAAGAAAAAGAAGATAAAAGAGGTGAGATCCAGCTTTAAAAAAAATCTAAACTTCCATTTTCTAACCTCCATGACTGTCCCACTGCTTATGTTGTATGTAACAAACTTATTTATTTAAAAACATAGTCGATTAAAAATTCTCAAAAAAATATATTTCAATAATGAATAATTAATCTTTAAAATAACAACAGTAGCGTGAGGTTACGTCTTAGAATTAGTTTTTTATTAGTATTTAAAGTATGTCCCACGACTTTTTAATCATTACCGTGCTCTTGTGCAAACACTATCGTAACTACCCACATATCCATACAATCCGCATCGTCGTCGCGTCTAACGTACAAAATCAGTTGCCTTGAGCAATTCATGTCGAATGGAGGTGTGTACGTCGTCGGGTCACTGAAATATTTGGCATTCTCCAACGGAAATTTCATTTTGGCAACTTTAATCGCTCATTCATAGGACTCTCACCATACCATAAGTAGTTATCACATTTATATGTTTGTATTTTTTATATATTTCAAATATGTTTTACTTTCTAACAAAGCACATTAAAAAAAATTACTATGTTTACTTATCAAGTAAAAATTTAATTACTAACCAATTCTAATTACCATGATCCTAATTACCATTATTACCAGGGCCATTTTAGGTACTATGGTAATTGGGCATTAGCTAGGTAATTAGAGTAATTCTTGAATGTATGGGATCTTCTAAATTTTAACGACCTCCCTGGCCCTCTGGTGAGTACTTTGGTCTTTGGTGTAAAATTGTCTCCAGTCTGGTCTGGCCGAGGCTAGTGACCATCCAATACTCTACCAGCAAAGATGTGCCTGCCATGTGATTTAGCGTTCTGGTACGTATCAGCGTAGAAACCGGTAAGTTGTTTAAGTTTAATACCAGGTAAGCTCGAAACCATCTTAGACTGCATTCACCACTTACCCCAGATTATCGCAGTCAAGGACCAACTTGTAGTAACATATAAAAAGTTATAAGTAATCTGTGTTGAATGATTATGGCTGTATTTTGATACCGTTTGGGTGTTGGTGATGACAACATCGTTATATTTACCAACAATAAAATTAACTAAACCGAAAAAGATGGGCAAAAAAGGCTCGAATGGTATGCGAAGGTAAAAAATGATCCTATATTATACCGAAAAAGATGGAGAATAAATCTTAATTCTTTTTATAGCTCAATTGCAATCAAACTCGCAGCATCGCAGCGTTGTATGGCGATTGAAGGCCTTTGGACCAGGTAAACCCCAGAACGTGGATCGCAACCCCTTCACCTTAACCAACCGCCGATATCGTGCAACAATCGCTTAGCTTCCACACTCCAGCATTCCGTGGTCTCCACTGCCAGAGGGACAAAAAGGTAGCTGTCCAGAATAGGGGCATCTTTACTCCTTTTTTTAATGTAACGGACTCTGCAGCGTCTACCTGTGTTTTCTGGCTGAGATGACATGATGCGAATGTACTCATGCACGTCGCGTCCCTCAGCATGCATTTGCTATTTTGCCATGGGACGAGTGTCAAGCCATCAGGATGCTTGCCATCCATATGACCCAAACCGGGTGGCTCGAGTACACACTACGCAGGGAACGTTGACCGAGACGAGGGCTGTGCGGACGATATCGTTCAGAGAGTGGTGACGAGAGAATCTGGCCACACAACGACTGCAACTCAATACGTGGTGGCCGTTGGCTTCCACCATGTAACCGCAGATGCATCGATGGAATTCGCAAACAGGCATGCAACCATGTTGGGACTTCCCAACATGGTTGTAGATATGTAATCTTCGGCACAGCAAAATAGTTTTGCAAGAGCGTAAGCGTAACATGAGCCGAAAGATCTTTCCAATGTTCTTGAATGGCGGAGTGGCCCCCTTGCCTCAATGGCTTCCGAGATAGCAGAAGAAAAGATAGGAGACCCCAAGAGGAAAAAATTGTCAGCGTTAAACTCCTTGAGCCCAGGAACTAGGTCTTCAAAGTGAGGGAACAGAAGACGGGACTCTGGATTACAGGGGAAGAACTCTTACTTAGGCATGTTCACCTTCAACCCCAGCTCCTTCAAGCAATTTATTAAAAGCAGTAGGTCACGTTCCACAACTTCAGGTTTGCCTCCTATAGTACCATCATCGAGTTACCAGATATAAAGGGGGGATTTGAGGTCGTGAAGAACTTTCTGAATGCTGAGGCTGAAGATGAGAGATCTAAACGGATCTCCCTGTTGGACATCAATCTGCGAAAGGATAGAGGTTTGGTTATAGAAGACATTGGAGGGGGAATGTTAAAATTGCTGAAGAAAAGGATACACAGTAGGAATCATAACTTTGCTTCGCTCAGTAGAATGTCCTTTTCCAGTGTATTGAAAGCGTTATGTATGTCAAGCTCCATGATAACACAGTCCTTGTTGCTTGGGTCTATAGCGAACAAATGCGTTGCGTGGATAGCCTAGCTTAGTGTCAAGACCTAACAGGTGCGGTCGCAGGTAAGTTACTATTTCCTCCAAAGGCCCTAGACCCTTTAGAAGATTACCGAATATATAGATCTCATCAACGACACTGGCAATTCTGTATCAAATTTTATATAATAATAATTATTATTAATTATGTTTGGCATGTTATTTGAAGAATATTTTGTGTACATAGAGCTATCTTATGTTAAACTCATAATATAATTAGACGCTTTTTGTAGGTAAGCCTAGGTAGGTCTGATAGGAAAATAACCAAATTTATTGATCTCGTCAGCAAGGCAGACTTTTGTTATGAATCTTTATACGATTATGATTGGCATGCCGTTTTTACGAGATTTACTTAGACGCTTCTTCTAGGTAACTAATTAACTATAATAATTAATCAATAAATAATCGGAATTGAATCAAGAAAATTTATGAGTGATATTTTTATCTATTTTGTAAATCGTGATTACTAATAAGTACCTAACTACTATTAATAAGTACCTTAGTAGATTTTTTTTATATTTAAAGAAATACTAAGATATTTCTTTCAGTTTTACTACTGTATTTTTCCACATTTACAGAGTAAATAGATTTTATTAACAAAAACACTTATGTTTTATTTTACTTTCTCATTCACAAAATTTTAACAAATTACCATATAGCATATTCTAATCACCATATTCCGGAACTCATTACCATGTCACAATTTATCCTTACCATGGACACCATAATTACCAAATACGCTATTTCTCCAAGAAAACTAGGTTCTGGTGGAGGCCTTCCTCATCACTGTGATAAATGAAGGCACCTCTCTGTCAAGGCATACTTAAAAAACCAATAACTCAAAAAAAATTTTTTTATTTTTCGTCGGACGTTTTAGCCAACAATTAGGAGAACTGCCCATATACGCCCATACTTCCAACATAAATAATATTAATGTTTAATTATTTTATAAAAAATTATTTGTGTTTTATTTACGTATTTAAACTTTCTATAACGTATTGGTAATGTCTATACTCTATACATAGTAGGTTGATTGATACTCCTAGCTTTTTCTCATAGGTAATGATGAAAAATAGTGTGTGTCATTCGGGGCCAAAATTTTTTGTTCTCGGGCGGCGTATATTGAATTCCTCGCTACGCTCAGGATTCTACTTTAGAATCCCTCGCTGCGCTCGGGAGTCTACTATAGAATCCTTCACTTCGCTCTGAATTCAAAATAACGCCCTCGGGGAACAAAAAATTCCTTTGGCCCCATATAACACAAATAACTATTATACTCGTATTATTAGATGATGCCCGCGACATCGTCCGCGTTGATTATTATTAGGTATGTATTTATATATTATTATTAGCCTAGTTATAGTGAAATATCACTATTACTGATCCCATTTCCGGGCAAAGGCCTTCCCTAGTCTCTTCCATAATTTAGTGTTAGAGTTGATTCTATGCCAAGTCTCTATGTCTATTTCTATGTCCGCGTGGATTAACGTTTTTTAATTTCCGCCGGAACTCCGTAAATTTCCGGGATAAAATGTAGCCTAAGTGTTAATCCTGTGTATGAGCTAGGTATCTCGATTCTAAATTTCAGCCAAATCGGTTCATTCGTTGTAGCGTGAAATAGTAACAAACATGCATCCATTCATACATCCATCCTGACAAACTTTCGTATTTATAATATTAGTAGGATTACACTAGCGGCACGCTATGATGGCCGGTTTGACGTTTGTCCGCTCATGAAGTTCCGTATTAATTGATAACGACTTTGAAGGAAATAATTGTATTACTTTATTGACGATAGTGATGTGCAGAGATTCATAAATTTTATCGAATGTAGTTTTAGGTTTAGGACTCAAAATTTATTTATTAAATTGATTTCTAAAATGTATACAAGTGTAGAAAAATCAGTTTGCACCATTTAAGGGGTGAATGTACTTGTGAATATGAACAATTTTCACTATGTGGACAAACCTCTGAAATCACAAAAAAATATCAGCTGTTTCATACAAAAGGTAAAATTTTTATTTTTATATGATATATACCACAACTCGGCATTTGGTTTTCTAAATTGAAAATTTTTAAAAATGGAATCTAATACGATCGTCACATAGGATCGCTGGCTAGCACAACTACTACCTCCGGCAAACTCGCGTCAATGCTCAATGCAAAACAAAGCAGTTTCGAATTGACGTTGCTTCGAAAAGTATAAACTGTCAGTGCAATGCGATTGTGATATAGTTTTGACCTGGCTTTGGATTTCAAATATTGATACTGCATTACTGTTGACCCTTGCTCGTTAATTTGGACTCTGTTCAAGCCCTTTGTTGTGGATTTCGTCGATATGACCGAACGTACGCAGAGAACTGTTCTAAATAGTCAGACACGTGAGTTCGTAATACGCCTTCGTAACTATTTCGATCGTGAAGCTCAAAATGGAGGGCCAATTTTACCTATAACGTCAGTGGTTGAACGCGTAGCTGATGCGCTTAATATTGGACAACGAACTGTTAGACGGATAACTAAAAAAAAATATGGCGAGACTGGCACAGAAGAAAATAAACTTCACACACCAAAAAAGAGAAAACGAGCAAAACCAGTCGTAGGCATCGATAGCTTTGATGCCGATGCTATCCGAAGACATGTTTACGGCTACTATTTACAGAAGGAGTATCCAACAAGAAAAAAGTTGGTGCATTCACTGAAGGAAGCTGGATTATTCTTCGGTGGGGAAAGTTCTTTAACGAAGATTTTGAAGACCATTGGATTTCGATACAAAAAATGTAACAAACGCAAAATATTGATGGAAAGATTTGATATAGCGATGGCAAGGTATACTTTTTTACGGCATAGCTGGTGTATTGCGGTCAGTCTTTTTGCATTCTGATGTCTTGTGAGCTTCTGCACATTTAACACAGCGGTAGGGTTTCATGCATAGCTGGTGTATTGCGGTCAGTCTTTTTGCATTCTGATGTCTTGTGAGCTTCTGCACATTTAACACAGCGGTAGGGTTTCATGCAATAATTTTTTGTGTGTCCATACTGTTGACACCTTTGGCATTGTACAACTGTTTTTCTTTTTCTAGGATCTTCTATGATTACAGTTTGATGGTATATGACCTTTATGTTTTTTACTAGTTTATTATTGGGGCTAGGAAGAAGATTTGCAAAGAATGTTGTAGTAGGTTTCTTTTCAGGTCCAAATTTAGCGTTTATTATTTCTCCTGTCACAGAGTTGCCTGTTTCCTCGATAGCTTCCTTAATAGCATGAAAAGGGGTTGTGTGGTGTAAGTTCTTTATTACTATTCGGTAATTTCTATTGTCTTTCCGATTGAAGGTGTGTCCTATCAACCCATTTTCTCGAATTACAGAAATTAACATCTTGTATATGTCAACATCATAGGTTAGAATTTTTAGTTGATTTCTGTTGATGATTTTGTAAGTAAACTGAGATTTATGTGTGACTGATTCCAGGAGTTCTGTTAGTTTGTTTAGGTCATCAACACCATATAAGATTATTGGCGGGGGCTTGCTGGGCCTCTTTGTATTTGATTTGTCTGGCTGTTCTTCAGTTAGATCGACAGTTAATCCACTAAAGCTGTTGCTTGTCTCGATTTTGTCAGGTGAGGGCGAGCTTGCCAGTTTTTTTCTTTTAGGGTTTCTAATAGTTGGTACTCTTTGCCAGTCAGGAGGCTGAACAGATGTTTCTTTGCCTGGTGTTGCATCATGACACTGACTTTGTTGAAGTACTTTGGTGGACGACTCTGCATTACTAGAGCATGGTAGGCTGCTCATAGACATACTTCTTGATCTCGATATAAATAAGCTGGGATGGAACGCTTGCTGTACTAGTCTTTTTCCAGTAACATTTACAGGCACCGGAGCCTGGTTACTCACTCCAGTGGTGTCTTCGGTAGCAGATTTCACACTCTCCAGCCCGGGTACCGGAGAGCGCCGGGGGTTAGCCGGATCGCATGACAAATCGCATTCTCTATTATTTGACATTTCATAAAAGGGGGGGTTGGGAAAAACAACAGCAGCACTTTCCCAAGGTACAACTGCCACACTTTTAGAGGGTATTTAGTGCCTCAGGGCTTGTGGAAGCCCGGGTACAGGTTATTTACCGCCGCCTGTTACTCGGCGTTGTCGCTCGTTTAGCACCACCCAGGGGACACGTGTAGGGTGGGCCTTGTTTGAGGAAAAGGTGGTAAAAATCCTACGGACGCGAGCGACATCGTCCCCCAAAAAATAGAAATCCGTCTTAGAAATATAACACTTAAGAATCCTACTAGCAAATCTTAAATGCAAAGGTTTGTCCGGATAAATGGATGGATGGATGATTGTAACTCTTTAACGCCACACTAAATGAATCAATTTGGCTGTTTGGAGATAGTTTATACCCAGGATTAACACATAGGCTACTTTTTATCCTGAAAAATCACAAAGTTCTTAATCCACGCGAACAAAGTTGCGGGCAGCATCGTCATCATTGTCAACCGATTGACGTCCACTACTAGACAAAGGTCTCTTGCATGGACTTCCACAGGCCTCGGTCTTGTGCCGCCTGAATGTAGTGACTCCCTGTAACTCATTTGATGCTGTCGAATGGTGTTGTTGTCTGGTGGGGGGTCTGCCAACACTGCGCTTCCCGGTGTGGGGTCGCTACTCCAGCACCTTGGTACCCCAACAATCATCAGCTCTTTGAATTATGTGTCTAGTATTATGCATTGAAGTAATTTCAGAGATAGTTATCAATTCCTGATTTGCCGACGCTGGAAATCTATCCCTAGTCCAGTTTAAATAAGACAGCAGCTCTTTCTCCCACTGCACGTGGGAGATTATCAAAATGATTTAACCAATGCTACAATTTTATAATTATTTTTTCATAATGTGCATTCTTTCACTCCATAATAAAATGCAGACCCCTTTAAATCGGCAATTAGAGCTGTGATTTAGGAGTTAGTTAGTTATTAAAATCAAATGTATGAATAAAATCGGTGTTTGGATAATCAGGATTCTTCTTTTTCTTTATTAATCTATGGACATCCACTGCTGGACAAAGGTCTCCAGCATGGACTGCCACAGGCTTTGGTTTTGCGCCGCCTGAATGCAGTGACTCCCTGCAACACGTTTGATGTCTTCGGTCTACCTAGTGTTGGGTCTGCCAACACTGTGCTTCCCGGTGCGGGGTCGCCACTCCAGCACATTAGGACCCCAACAACCATCAGCTCTTCAAACTATCTGCCCCGCCCATTTCCACTTCAGTTTCCCTACTCTGAGATATGTCAGTGACTTTGGTTCACCTACAGAACTCATTCTGATTCGAGATTCTAGTGATGTGATGTGATGAATAGTATGTTTGCTTTAAAGGCCGTGTCAAACGAGCATGTCAGCGGAGTCGCCGCGCCACGCGCGCGCGGGCGGGCCGCTCACGGTCCCGGCGCAGCCCCCCAGCGACCGCAGCATCATCGACGCGGTGTCCGGCTTCATCAACGACGTCACGCTCTCCTCGTCCTCCGCTGTTGATCCTAAGGACGTTATACAGTGGGCGAGGTACGTCTGTCATCTATTAGAAAACTTTGACTGGCCATTAATAGTCTATTTTTCACCCCCGACGCAAAGAGGGGTGTTATAAGTTTAATGCCTCAATAGCCCAACGGTTAAAGGTGCAGACTGAAAACTGAAAGGTCGCAGGTTCGAATCCCACCCGTTGCACTATTGTGGTACCCACTCCTAACACAAGCTTTCCGCTTATTTGGAAGGGAGAGGAGGATATTAGTCAAGTTCAACTTGACTGATATTCTTTTAAAAAAAAAATGAGTGTATCTGTGTATGAGTCTATCTGTGTGTCTGTCTGTTCCTTTGCAGCAGCTTCCCCTATGGACCGATTTTAATGCGGTTTTTTTCTGTTTGAAAGCCAATGTAATCGAGTTGGATCTTAGATATAATTTATGAAGATCTGCTCAGGCGTTTGAAGATCATCAGCTCATTTCCTGCTTGATTAAAGGGTCTTACAAGCTTTCACTGAAATAGTATAGAATAGAATAATTTTTTAATTATTATTTAGAGGGGATTAATTAATATTTGGAGGGGAGAGGAGAATATTAGTCAAGTTCAACTTGACTGATATTCTTTAAAAAAAAAATCAAATAAACTTTTACAAAGTGCTCCAATCATCAAGTGAATCTTCTATATCACTGGTGCAATTGGTAAAATTTGGTGTGGTGTTACTTCAGATTATTTCCAAGGCTAGGTAACCTTGAACTGATGTTGCAGCATCAATTAGTCTGCGAACTTAACTGTATGAAAAGGTAAATAAACAAAAATGTTTCGGAGAAACGCGTAACCGACGAATGGCGCTTGGTGTTTACGAGTTACGACGCTCTTAGGTTAAGGTTTGACTGATGACTTTGCAATAGGGTATTTGACTATATTAAAAATATCGTTTCATTTGGTGTCATCCTAAAAGATTATTATCTAAAAACCTTATTCCATACAACAAAACTAAAAATAAAGCTTTATTTATATAGAAAACATTAATTAAAATTGCTAGAATTCTGGCCATGTTCACGAGATCGAAAACGTTCTTGAACCTCGAATGACGTCACAGTTCACACCACCTCGAATTGTCATCTTGTCAATACATTTCGACGTGTTTGTGTGGCGTTTATTATGCTAATTTCCTCTGTTTTTCGTCGTTAATAGTTTATTAAAGAATACCTAGAAAAATAGAAACCAATTTCGTAAAAGCTAATACTGGAAATGTTCTACAAGTTGATGAAATTACGATTGAAATGTGGACTGTGACGTCATTAAAGCAAATGGAACGTTTCCGCGGCAATTTATTTTTTTGAATTTATTACTCGATTTTTATGAAAAATACTAAAAAATATACGTCTTGTTAGCTTCAGCATAGCTTTATTAACAATTTAAGATGATTTCCCAAAAGTAGTCAGATACCCTATACTAGCGGCACGCTATGATGGCCGGTTTGACACATTACAATAGTGATGTGGAATGTCAATTTATTCTCGAACAAAAAACAATTAAGTTTTGTTTTTGTACCTGATTAAATAGGTTTAATAAAACAAAAATGTATATGTTTATTTAATTTATTTGAACGAACTGAATATTTGAATGAAAATGAATATACATACTTTATATGCACACAAGAAACATATGAATACAAAAGATACCAAAAAAGGTGCCACAAAAGGCCATAATTAATCAGATTCGTCCATACTACTATTTTCACTGTCGTCACTGCTATCATCACCTACATTAATAATTATATGTTCGTTTTCTATAATATTATCTATTTTCACATCTCTTTCATAATCTTCCCTTATTAATTTAACAGTTCTATTCACAACCTTTTCCCAGTCTCCTTTAGTCACATGTTCACAAGCTTCTTCTAATAATTTTAGCATTTTTTTTGTGGTAAATGGGGGTTCTGTATTGTGTCTTGCAGCATATCCCTTAATTTGAGCCCACACCAACTCAATCGCATTATACTCACAATGGTAAGGCGGTAACCGTATAACTCTGTGCCCATGTTCTAATGCTATTTCGTCAATGACGTATCGGATCTTGGTTGGTTTGTTTTCTTTTAAAAGACGTACTAATTCCGCTTTTAACATATTCATGTTTGCATCTACGCTATTTTTACGAAGCCATGCGACGATATCAGCTTTCTTTTGGGATTGGGCAGGTGGCTTGTCAATTTGCATCGAGTGGTATGGGGCGTTGTCCATAATTATAATAGATGGTTCAGGGAGGCTACACAACATTGAGGTAAACCATTCAGTAAACTTTTCTCCATTCATGTCTTCATGATAGTCTCCAGTGGTTTTTGACGCAAAAGCCATGAGAGAACCTTCGACAAACCCGTTGATGGTTCCGGCGTGACAAATTATAAGTCGCGATCCTTTTCCTACAGGAACTTTGGAAGTAGATGCTGCTGTGTCATCGTTCCAAGAACGGCCTACAGTATGGTTAGCATTAAGCCATGTTTCATCCAAGAACACAACATTTTGCCAATTTTTGATTTCTTTCACTTGCCGTAAAAAAGTATACCTTGCCATCGCTATATCAAATCTTTCCATCAATATTTTGCGTTTGTTACATTTTTTGTATCGAAATCCAATGGTCTTCAAAATCTTCGTTAAAGAACTTTCCCCACCGAAGAATAATCCAGCTTCCTTCAGTGAATGCACCAACTTTTTTCTTGTTGGATACTCCTTCTGTAAATAGTAGCCGTAAACATGTCTTCGGATAGCATCGGCATCAAAGCTATCGATGCCTACGACTGGTTTTGCTCGTTTTCTCTTTTTTGGTGTGTGAAGTTTATTTTCTTCTGTGCCAGTCTCGCCATATTTTTTTTTAGTTATCCGTCTAACAGTTCGTTGTCCAATATTAAGCGCATCAGCTACGCGTTCAACCACTGACGTTATAGGTAAAATTGGCCCTCCATTTTGAGCTTCACGATCGAAATAGTTACGAAGGCGTATTACGAACTCACGTGTCTGACTATTTAGAACAGTTCTCTGCGTACGTTCGGTCATATCGACGAAATCCACAACAAAGGGCTTGAACAGAGTCCAAATTAACGAGCAAGGGTCAACAGTAATGCAGTATCAATATTTGAAATCCAAAGCCAGGTCAAAACTATATCACAATCGCATTGCACTGACAGTTTTTTCGAAGCAACGTCAATTCGAAACTGCTTTGTTTTGCATTGAGCATTGACGCGAGTTTGCCGGAGGTAGTAGTTGTGCTAGCCAGCGATCCTATGTGACGATCGTATTAGATTCCATTTTTAAAAATTTTCAATTTAGAAAACCAAATGCCGAGTTGTGGTATATATCATATAAAAATAAAAATTTTACCTTTTGTATGAAACAGCTGATATTTTTTTGCGATTTCAGAGGTTTGTCCACATAGTGAAAATTGTTCATATTCACAAGTACATTCACCCCTTAAATGGTGCAAACTGATTTTTCTACACTTGTATACATTTTAGAAATCAATTTAATAAATAAATTTTGAGTCCTAAACCTAAAACTACATTCGATAAAATTTATGAATCTCTGCACATCACTATCGTCAATAAAGTAATACAATTATTTCCTTCAAAGTCGTTATCAATTAATACGGAACTTCATGAGCGGACAAACGTCAAACCGGCCATCATAGCGTGCCGCTAGTGTATTGCGAATTGTGGAGTCAACATCTCCTGATGATGCTCCGGTGTCGGAGCGAAACGTAGGTCGAGTGTTAAAGGCTTCATTCTGTTTGGCGGATTGTAGCAAAGGAATATTAGTTTTTCCTTCTTCTTCTTCTTCTTCTATTGCGCGGCTATGCAGGTTCGATGCCCTGTAGCACGTCGACCGTCGCCGGTCCATTGTGCTCGCCACTATTTATAGCTCCTCTCCAATATTTGTTGCCGCCAGAAATAGCAGCATCTTCTTGGCTGGGATTAGTGTAGCCCCCTCAGGGTGTACGATGTGTTTCCCTAGAAGAATGCTTCGTTTGTGCATTAAAGCGGGGCAATATATAGTTTTTCCTTAGAATGCATTCAACTTTTGTCGTTTGCCCCACAGGTTCGAAACAGCCGACATAAACGAACCTACACCCGAAGGGGACGTCGACAATGACGTGCCGCCACTGCTGCTCATCCTGGGCTACGGCTCGGGCGTGCAAGTGTGGCTGATCCCGCCCACGGGCGAGGCGCAGGAGGTGCTGTCGTGGCGACAAGGCACTGTGAGGGTGCTCCGTGTACTGCCCACTCCGCAGCACGGCGACTGCTTCGCATCGAAGAGGCCCCTCATCGCCTTGTGCGACTCCGCGAGCCCCGGCCCGGCGTTTTGCTCGCTCAGCTTTATATCTATCCGCGGTGGAGAACAGTAGCCTAAGCACGAACATTTTCAACTTTCGAATAGTAAAGGTAAAGTTAACGCCGATGAGAAATTTTGTATGAAAACGACTGCAGCGCTCCTGGTGAGCGTATTTGGCGTTAAATTCGGCAGCACGAATCAACTGCAGCTACGTTAAGTTAAACGTGACGCTGCTATGACGTCATTGTCCAGTTTCGCCGCGTTTTTCCCGAAGAAATTCAAAAAATCGGTAGCACGAACTTTTTTTTGACGTTCGGTATCGAGAGTTTACGAAAGCTGGGTATCGAGAATTACCTAACCTAGCTCACTGAACTTTTTGAAGTGAGAACATTTACGTGGTCATCATATTTGTTGTTTTTTCTGAATTTTCTTAGTAAAAAAATTTTAAAATAATGTTGAGTGTGTCTAGGAGTCATTTGAAGGCATTTTATTACTTCGCCTGGCGCTTGCAAGTTGCAAGTATTAAAAAGAGCGCGGGAAACAAACTTCACCTATTACCTACTTTTTAGTAAAACAATAAGTAGGTAGTTATGTAGTAGGACTGTAAAAAAGCAAGTAAGTAATAAACAAAATACCTAATTTTAATATTATTACTTCATACGTTAGTACCTACGTCATTACATTATTATAATAAATAAGTAATAAGAGTTAATTAAGTAGGTCTATACATAAAGAACAAAGATATCAAATACAACATCTTTGCCGACTTTTAGGAGACCTTAAATCGTCAATGCCTAGCTAAAGATATGCTAGTATGTCTTATTTATATTATTTACTATATTTTCAGTAGGTTAGGTGCTATTTTTAACATAAATAAGGAAATAAATTCAAATTTTGCCGCGTAAAAGTTTCCTTTGTTTTTCATGTACTTAGGACCAATAATTGACCAATGACTATTTGTTTTTGTATGTAAACAGTATACTTGTCATTTGTCATGTGATTTGTACTTTGTAGTAAAACGTGTTGAGATTAAAATCATGAAATTTAGATTTAGAGTTTTAAATGACAAAAGTGTTTCAAGAAGTGCTAAGATACGAAAAAAAGTTGTTGTTTACACTTAGGTACAACCTATAATATTTGCTCTGCTGAAGGAAACCTATAAAACTTCGAAAGTGTTTTTCTCTGTGAGGATATTTTGTTGATGTTAATAAACATAGCACACTTTATAATTTCACTTGTAACAGTGAAAAACGTAATAGGTACATTGCCATTCTGAGGTTAGATGTAGATGAAAGATTGCATCTTTCTTTTTGGGAGTGTTTATTTTTGTACCTACTAGGTACATTACTAATATTTTATAATTCAAGATAATTATGTATTAATCCAATTATTGAGTATACACATAGAATTAGGATTGGGAGCTTAATATTTAAGTTATAGTTCCATAGTACATATTTCAAGTTGGATTTGGAAAAACTTCACAGACAATATGCATAATGTAATATACCTAGTATAATATATATTTAAATATTTCAGATGGAGAAAACTTTTGTAAACTTCAGTCAAAACAAAATGGATATTCAACAAAAGACTCAACATAGAATTTGGCCATGAAAGTTTATTTGTCAACAAGTTACATAACTGAAAAAGATTGTGTGCTGTATTTCTTGAAATGTTTTCATCATAGGGCAAAAGTTTAAAAGATTTTATTCAAGAAAGTGATGAACAAAACTATTTTATTTTGGAATACACCATAAAATAATATAAAATAAAACAATGAAGTAGAACAATTACTTTTATTAAACCTAGAATTAAATAAATAATTGAATGAGTTTTATTTCTCTTTGGATTCTTAAAAGTCCTGAGAAGTACGGATAGAAAGTACTATGGTGGTGTTCTTGCCCCAGCTATTTTGCCCTCTAGGTGGTATGTGGGACTTTGGGACTTTTGGGAGTTCCACTCTTGATCATCTAAAAACAAAAATATCAAGTTATCAAGTATTACCTACCAATTAAGTGTCTATATTCCATTTTGGAACTACCCCTCATTGTAGAAACACTGGATACATAGCATAGTATCTATTGTATTGTGAACTTGTTTTAAAAAGAGCAACTGCCAAGTTTCTTGCTGGTTCTTCTCAGCAGGAAGGGCATTCCGAACCAGTGGTAGACTCATCGACGATTCAAAAGCACTTGTAAAAAAGTTTATTTGAATAAAAATTATTTCTATTCTATTCATAAAATATATTGGGGTTAATTGATGCCTCTCTATATAACTTTCAAAACCTGTGAATACTGCCTTCCAATTTGTCATTCATTCATTTCATCAGCAACTGATCAACGGCTCACTACTGAGCGCAGGTCTCCTCTTAGAGAAGAGCTGCAGACATAGTCCACCATGCTGGTCCAATGCAAATTGGCAGACTTCACACACCTTTGCGAACAATATAAAGAACTCTCAGGTGTGCAGGTTTCCTCATGATGTTTTCCTTCATCGTTGAAGCAAGTGATATTTAATTTCTTAAAAGTCAGAGGTGCGTACCAGGGATTGAACCTGCGACTCCCCGAATAGGATACCGCAGTACTAACCACTAGGCTAGCACTGCTTCCAATTCCAATTTGTTAATCACATCAAATACAGGCTTCTAATCTATAATATAAGATTATATCAATGATAAATTATGGTTTATCAATATTAACATGTTGAAGTATTATTATAATTTCTGTTACTGAGATTTTAGGTCTTAAACAAAAGACTAGTCTAGACTTGTAGGTTTTGATTTTTTATGTTATCAACGAACGCAAAAACACCCACATGAGTTGTGCCGCGAATGACTGCAGGCGGCCCATGGCCGCCCATGGGATGTCTAATGTAGGTACCTACCTATTCCACTTATTTAATCTAAATTACTTGCGTTTAAAATTTTTAATTTGGATAGAATATTATATTTTATACTTACATTATCCCTGTGTATGATCGAATTGAGATTATATTCTCATTGTTTAGTAGACTTGGGTATAGGTAGCATTTTCTTCACTGTCGAAAAACTATTGTACATACTTAGTCAATCATGGACGCAATTAAAAAATATCAACAAAATTAAATAAATAATGCTACATCCAAGTCAAGTCCAGTGAAGTCAATGGGATTGGCCGATTGGGACATGACAGTTCAAAAACCTGTTAAAAAACACAAAGTTAAATTCTTATTAAATTCGGTTTTACTGGCTATTTTATTGCAAATCATACAAAATGAAATGAAAATATATTAAATTTAGCTAAAAATATTATTATTATGATACGAAGTTTGAAAATTTCCGTAATTATTTTTCTAAAAAAGAAATTATACAATTATACAAATATTTAGTTTTTGAACGTGCAGCAGGCTATGTGTCGCTATAGTGAAGTAATCGTATCGAGTTACGTGAGTGAATTTTTTCGGTTCGTGCTGAGGAAGGTGTGCGTTATAGTATCGAGTAAGTATCGTTATCGTCACTCGATACGATTACTTCACTTGACATTCAAAATGTTCGTGCTTAGGCTACAGGTCAGATAAAAATAAATGAATAATTATAATTATTTCTATTACTATCTATTACTATCTTCAAAGGACTTGTGAAAAATCACTATTTGTCACTATAATGAAATTCTGTTTCCTATTTATTATTTGTTTATATATTTATGTTTATTTATATGTATATATGTATGTATATGTATGTATATGTATGTATGTATATTGTATACTATATTATTATATAAATTGTATCTTATGTATATATTTTTTTATATATATAATGTCTAATATGTCTGCACCATCTACCGGTTTTATCTGTAGACATGTCCTATTACACCATTGGTTGCCTGGAAGAGATCGCTAGGTAGCGATAAGGCCGCCAAATTGTATGCTTGTTTTGGCTATGTATAATTATTTTATTTCACTGTATTATTAATGGTGTACAATAAAAGTATATTCATTCATTCATTCATTATTTTTTGTCTGGTGGAAGGCTTTCGTTGGCCGTGGCTAGTTACCAGCCTACTATCAAAGACGTGCCGCCAAGCGATTTAGTGTTCCGGCACGATGGCGTGTAGAAACCGAATAGGGGTATGGGTTGAATTTTCACTGCCGTACCCCTTCCAAGTTAGTCCGCTATCATCTTAGACTGCATCGTCGCTTACCATCAGGTGAGATTGCAGTCAAGGACTATCTTGTCATAGAATAAAAAAATACAATAGAAATACTTTTTATTCAAATAAACTTTTACAAATTGCATTTGAATCATCGATGAATCTACCACTGGTTCAGAATGCCCTTGCTACCGAGAAGAATCAGCAAGAAACTCCGCGGTTGCTCTTTTTAAAATCGTTTACAATAGGTTCTATGCTATGTATGCAGTGTATACCTACAGTGTTTGCACTTTCCACAATTAGGGGAAGTTCCAAAAATGAATACCTACTTACAATTCAATACATGTTAAGATGGGCAGACAAAAAGTAGCCCCATTCCCGCCGGTGGAACCCGTTCACGAGCGTGAAGCATGACCCAGCCGTTGCTTCGGTCAACCATATTTGAGGGAACGTAACAACCCGTATCACATGCGACACCACATCATAATAAGTCAGTCAGTAATCTTACTAACCCTAGTAGCAATTTCCGTTGGGGTTTTGTAGCCAACAGTAACCAAAGGTTGGGAGATAGTAGAGGTGATGCCGATGGCCTTCGTAAGGCCAGCTAAATCCCGCTTTTCTATGGTTGGCACCACGATTTTTAGGGATGACAAGTCTTAGCCCCGCCGCACATGCCCACACTCGCACTTGTTCACGATACTGCGCCAATGTGGCACTGACATTGGTGGACACGGTGTGTCCGCATTTGCTTACACGAATCGTACATCATTCGACGCCTCAGTAGCATTCGTCGACGGGAATCAAGCAAGATGGACGCGATAGATTTAAGTTCAGAATCCGACAATGATTTTTTATATAGATTATTGTAAATAAGGAAAGCATCCGGAAAAAAAATTTGGAAGAGCTCTTTCATGTCCAAAAGGCAAACACATGCAGAATTCAAATTAACTTCTGAGTTTTCAGACGAAAAATTCAAAAATTATTTTAGAATTACTAGGAACGATTTCAAGGAATTACATGTGAATTATATACGTCGTATAAACATTTTTCGCTTCGAACAGCTTCAATTAGTTCTTCCATCTTGCAAACACTCGCGCCACTGCCACTCGAAATTAGTGTCTCGATCACCTAGCCGGCACGCGCGTACACGCGCGTACACGCTCATGTACGTGCCTGCATCGACACGTGCGAGCAAATGCGGAGTTCGGTACTGTGCCATAGGTTATAAATATTGCCACTCGCACGCGCCTCGTGAAGACCAATGCGAGTGGGTGCATGTGCGGCGGGGCTTACTGTTGGCCAACCAAACTAGGGACAAAGCCCCAAGTAACAGCCAACGCAAATTGCTACTAATGAATATCCTTGCTTATGCGAGTGTGTTTGTTTATTGGTTTTTCCTTAAATCACGCCGCAACAGAGTAACTTTGTGTTCATACGAGTAATGTGTCTCTTAAAATGATTTCATCAGAGTAGCAATTGCAATGACCTTTGATTCGCTGAATTTATGGCATTCTTGCTGCTTCAATGTATTTTAACATATAGCGGGAGAGTACCGGCCAATCAGTGGCCTGATCGATGTGATGATTTGAAGGACTGGGAGAGTTACATAGGGTACTTTTTATCCCAGAAAATCAAAGAGTTCCCGAGGGATTTTTTAAAACTAAATCCCCGGGGACCAAGTCGTGGGGAAAAGTATGCACAATAAGTTCTTAACTACCCTGTAGATAACTGGACCGACGACATAAGATGAGTCACAGGGATGAGCCGCTGGATACAGTCGGCGCAAGGCCAAGGCCTATGGAAGTTCATTCAAGAGATCTTTGTCCACAATTGGACGTCTATTGGTTGATAAAGAAGAACTTCTTTAATAAATAATTCTTTATCGTTTGATACATAGTTTTATCCAATTTTTGGCGAATATTTTCTGTAAGTATTCTTTGACTTTGTCTAATGATTTGGTCTTGACCTTTTGACCTTGAATTATATCTTGCAAAACGTGCAGTTATACCTAGTCCCATAAAAATATTTTTTTATTATTATTGTACACTTTATTGCAAATTGGAAAGCCAAGTGTGTAAATTAGTCCAACTGTTGCTGCTAAGTTAATTTTATGCTCTAAAATTAATTTTTTTGCTGGATGATGATAAACTCTATTTTTTTTATATTTTCGTAATTTTCCATATACTAAAATTCCATGTCCTTTACATTCAACTAAAACAAAATTATTGTGTTTGTTTTAGTTGTATATTTCTGGTACTAAATTTATACAAATAAATAAATTTAAGTGTCCGTTTGTAATGTAAAAATAACCTGTCGATTTTATTAATAGACTAGCTGATGCCCGCGACTTCGTCCGCATGGATTTAGTTTTTAAAAATCCCGCGGGAACTCTTTCATTATCCGAGATAAAACGTAGCTCTCCCGGTCTGAGGAACCACTACTACATCCATTACGATACCCATGCAAAAATCGCATCAATCCGCTGTTCTGTTGCGACGTGATTGAAGGACAAACCAACAAACAAACACACTTTCGCATTTATAATATCAGTAATGCTTTATTATAACACTTTTTATAATTGTCAAATTTTTTACAATACTTATCCAAACACAAAATTACGTTTAGATGTCATTTACGTTTTGTTTTTCCACTGTCATTTGCGTTTTGTTATTCCATGTCAGATGCGTTTTTCTTATACCACGTTTTATAGTGACATGACGGAAACGCGGTCGAACGGGATAAAAAGTATCCTATGTCCGTCTCCTGGTTCTAAGCTACCTCTCCACCAATTTTCAGCCAAATCGGTTCATCCGTTCTTGAGTTATAAATAGTGTAACTAACACCACTTTCTTTTATATATATAGATATTGAAGTTAACAAGTAAAGACTATATCGTTGAACTGCAGGATCTAGCTCCTCAAGCCTGATTCTGCAAGAAACTGCACTATTGAACTGGGTTTGGGAACTGTTGATTGTGAATTGACCTTATAGGTAGATAACTACTAAGCTGGGAATGGCTGGGATAGACTTCATCTTTGAATTCCAGATACCACTCCAAACTAACCCTGAGGCTAAAAAGCTTTAAATATTTTTATTTGAATAAAAATCGAACGCGGACGAAGTTGCGGGAATTAGCTAGTCTCCAACTAAAATTGCGCATATCCTTTATAATATGTTTACGTTTTAGTTGTATGTTTCTGGTACTAAATAAACAAATATTGAATGTTGAATAGGGTCATCTTAAATTGTTAATAATGCTATGCTGAAGCTAACAAAACGTATATTTCGGCATAATTTTCAGTATTTTTCATAAAAATCGAGAAATAAATTCAAAAAAATAAATTGCTGCCGAAACGTTCCATTTGCTCTCATGACGTCACAGTTCACATTTCAAACAATGACAATTCCATAGCCCATAGGTGGTGTGGACTGTGACGTCATTCGAGATCACGGAACGTTTTCGATCACGTGACCATGGCCGGAATTATAGCAATTTTATTTAATGTTTTCTAATTAAATAAAACTTTATTTTTTAGTTTTGTCGTATCGAATAATGTTTTTAGATAATAATCTTTTAGGATGACACCAAATGAAAAGATATTTTTAATATAGTCAAATACCCTTTTGTTTTAGGTGAAAAGCATCAAATTCAAGAACCCAATACTAGATGTACTGGCGAACAAGCGCTCCGTAGTGGTGTCGTTCTCGGAACGCTTCGCTGTCTTCGACGCAGCCACCCTGGAAGACAGACTGGCCATCACCACCTGCTACCCTTGTCCTTGCCCTCTGGGGGGCAATGCCCCCATCAACCCCCTCGCTTTAGGGGACCGTTGGCTCGCGTATGCAGATAAGAAGTTGAACCCGTCGAAACGGAGCAGTGGGGGATGTGAAAGTAAGTGGATCTACCCCCCTTGTCTATATAAACTAGTGGTTCGCCCCGAACTGAGACCTCGCGGTATCCCATAAATTCCCATAAGGTAGTTTTAACTATATTATATTGTAATTAAAACGCGCCGAATCTGATGACATCAATCGTCATCTGCTTTCGTGGATGGGATGCGTATTTACAATATTAAAGACAGCGCCATCTATTAACAGTATAGTGAAGTTTTGTTAAAAACATTGATGCCCATTAAACTTAAATAATTTCGTTTCTTTATAATATTTATCTAATCTTAGTATTTGTTGTTCAAGTACAGAATATAACTCAAATTATGTGTAAGTTTCAATTTTTAAAATAAAGTGGTTTTAGAGATCTAGCCTCGAATAAAATCTCCACTTTGAAAGCCCCCCATTTTGTCAATTTAAAAAAAAAATACATTTGTACTCTGTTCCAAATTATCTTTAAAATGAGGTACTGCAACCCTATGAAATGAAAAAATTTTATTTTACTTCGCATTCGCTTCTATGAGAGCCCCCCTGAAATAAAGATTTTTATAACTTTTTAAGCCATTTTCGGCTGGAGGCCATCGGTTTACATATCATATCTAAAATTGAAGTAATTACGTTCAGTAATTCAGAAGTTATAAGGCTCTGACAGACGGACGGACGGACGGACAAGTGCAAATCGCTCTAGTAAACTCAGAGACCTTCGCTTCGCTCGGTCGATTAATTTATTGCTGAAAATAAAGCGTCCTTTAAGTTCTATGAACTTATTTGTACAATATAAATAGTTGCTGGTTAACATAATAATATATTAATTATAATTTATTAATTTTATAAGCCTTTCTTATTACATTGTTATTATTATATTTACACATGTTAATTAATTTTAATTACAAATCATCCCACTGCTGGGCAAAGGCCTCCCCCTTCTTCTTCCATTCTTTCTTGTTTTGGGCTGAGCGGGACCATTGTTTTGCCTCGAATGTCTCTAGTTCATCTCTCCACCTTAGTACTGGTCGTCCTTGTTTCCATTTTAAGTATCTTGGTAGCCAAGTTGTAGTGCTGTTACTCCATTTCTCAGTTCCTGCCCTCGCTACATGTCCCGCCCAGTTCCATTTTCCTGTTTTAGCTATCCTCACCACATCTTTTAGCCTACTCCTTTGTCTTAATTATAATATTATATTAAAAAAAAGCGTGGATATAATTCGTTCCAGCGATTCATGAGACAGTAGATAATGATTAACCTGTAAATTCTCTTTTTCCTCATTGTGGAAACACTGCATACATAGCATAATATCTAATATATAGTAATGTTGTTTTGAAAAGAGCAACCGCCGAGTTTCTTGCTGGTTCTTCTCGGCAGGAACGGCATTCCGAACCAGTGGTAGACTCATCGACGATTCGAAAGCACTTGTAAAAAAGTTTATTTGAATAAAAAACATTTCTATTCTATTATATTGCACGAGAATCAAAATAGAAAGGCATTTTTTTTTTGATAAAAAGAATATCAGTCAAGTTGAAGTTGACTAATATCCTCCTCTTACCTCCAAATAAGCAGACAGCTTGTGCTAGGAGTGGGTACGACAATAATGCAACGGGTGGGATTCGAACCTGCGACCTTTCAGTTTTCAGTCCGCACCTTTAACCGTTGGGCTATTGAGGCTTCATTGCAACATAATATGCCAGGAAGTATATATTATTATAGTCAAATAGAATATCTTCTTTAGGTGGCTCTTCTCTTTCTTGGCAGTCATCATCCTATGCAATAAGGAAATATCATTTCTTGACACAAAATCAAGTGCTGTGTAGTATATATAGTAAGGTATAATAAACTGCTCTGCAAAACCATTTTACATCGATTGGCAAAAAAATTCAGGATATTCTATTTTGATGTTTCCAACTGATCTCGTCTATCTTTTGAGTCCGTTAGAAATTATGTAGAATAATTTATTTACTTCATTTTCAATGAAAAAAAAACGGACATTTCGTTTTTGTTGTCTCATCAAATAATCAAGGTGTAAGGTACATAACCTAACAGAAATGTTAATTTGAATTCTGATAAAATAGTAAAAGATAATATCTTGTGAAAATACCGCCACAAATGCGTTTCCTTTGTTTTATCGATCGACTGTAGAGGCCAGCGGGCTGCGCTGACCTTACACTCGTTATTGCACTGTAGTGCATTTTATTGTTTGCATATTCACAACAAAACTAGTCTTATTATTGCACCACTTACAATTATTATTAATTGTACAAGAGTGTGCCCGTCATTCGGCCCGCATAATACTTAGTTTAACCAATTTCAGTTTTTATTCCTTATTAAAACAAAACATAAAGGCAAAAGCGTCTGCGACTCCGTCCGCGTGGAGTTAGCTTTGTAGAAATCTCGCGAGAACCCTTTGTTTTTCCGGGAAGTATATGTCACTGGACAGTCCTCAAATATACTCATGCGAAAATTACACCGATCGTTGCTGCGTGATTGAAGGACAAACAAACAAACAAGCACTTTCGCATTTATAATATAAGTAAGGATAATACAAGGTAGGATGAGGTTTTAGATTTATATTACCTAGATAAAGGGGCTTTTTTAAATTTTCAATTTACACTTGTTGGGATATGAAAAAGACCTTATAGCCTATCGGCTAATATTAACACTTGTTGGGGTATGAAAAAGACCTTATAGCCGATATAATATTTCCCAGGTGAAGGCGTAACCAGCTACACCGCAACAGTGCTTCACGCGGCGAAGTCGCTAAGCAAGGGTCTGCGCGGGCTGGGCGAGAGTGTGGCCCACAGTCTCGCGGGCGGCCGCAGCACGTCACAGTCGCCGTCGCCGCCGCACGCCGACATACAGCAGCCAGGAATTGTCACTGTGTTGGACATTGAGGTACGTCTCATCATCATCATCGTAACCAGCTACACCGCAACAGTGCTTCACGCGGCGAAGTCGCTAAGCAAGGGTCTGCGCGGGCTGGGCGAGAGTGTGGCCCACAGTCTCGCGGGCGGCCGCAGCACGTCACAGTCGCCGTCGCCGCCGCACGCCGACATACAGCAGCCAGGAATTGTCACTGTGTTGGACATTGAGGTACGTCTCATCATCATCATCGTAACCAGCTACACCGCAACAGTGCTTCACGCGGCGAAGTCGCTAAGCAAGGGTCTGCGCGGGCTGGGCGAGAGTGTGGCCCACAGTCTCGCGGGCGGCCGCAGCACGTCACAGTCGCCGTCGCCGCCGCACGCCGACATACAGCAGCCAGGAATTGTCACTGTGTTGGACATTGAGGTACGTCTCATCATCATCATCGTAACCAGCTACACCGCAACAGTGCTTCACGCGGCGAAGTCGCTAAGCAAGGGTCTGCGCGGGCTGGGCGAGAGTGTGGCCCACAGTCTCGCGGGCGGGCGCAGCACGTCACAGTCGCCGTCGCCGCCGCACGCCGACATACAGCAGCCAGGAATTGTCACTGTGTTGGACATTGAGGTACGTCTCATCATCATCATCGTAACCAGCTACACCGCAACAGTGCTTCACGCGGCGAAGTCGCTAAGCAAGGGTCTGCGCGGGCTGGGCGAGAGTGTGGCCCACAGTCTCGCGGGCGGCCGCAGCACGTCACAGTCGCCGTCGCCGCCGCACGCCGACATACAGCAGCCAGGAATTGTCACTGTGTTGGACATTGAGGTACGTCTCATCATCATCATCGTAACCAGCTACACCGCAACAGTGCTTCACGCGGCGAAGTCGCTAAGCAAGGGTCTGCGCGGGCTGGGCGAGAGTGTGGCCCACAGTCTCGCGGGCGGCCGCAGCACGTCACAGTCGCCGTCGCCGCCGCACGCCGACATACAGCAGCCAGGAATTGTCACTGTGTTGGACATTGAGGTACGTCTCATCATCATCATCGTAACCAGCTACACCGCAACAGTGCTTCACGCGGCGAAGTCGCTAAGCAAGGGTCTGCGCGGGCTGGGCGAGAGTGTGGCCCACAGTCTCGCGGGCGGCCGCAGCACGTCACAGTCGCCGTCGCCGCCGCACGCCGACATACAGCAGCCAGGAATTGTCACTGTGTTGGACATTGAGGTATGTCTCATCATTATCATCAGCAAACCATTACTACTGAGTGTAAGTCACCATCACAGATTTTACATTGAGGCTGTCTATGGTCACTCTCTTATTATAGTGTTTCCTTGTCCACCATTTTTTAACCGATTTCAAAAAAGGAGGAGGTTCTTTATTTTTCATGGCGATGTTACTCTATAACTCCGTCAAATCTGCAGGCCTAGTATGCACACGTGAGAAAATTTTGTATTATCTCTATATCTCTATCGAAACTAACATGGTTGCACAGTTGCACACCATGATTCGTATCGTTACTTCAAAAGTAGAGGCAAAATATTTTCTCTACGAACAATTTCAATAATTTCTTTTATTTGAAAGGACATACCGTATTGGTCAGATTTCCTGCGATTTTTTTTTCAGAAAATGATATTTCCAATATCATTTTTGTAATCACAAAGTTAATATGGTTGATATGGTGAAATATGGTTGAGCGAAGCAATGGCTGGGTCATGCGTCATGCTCGTGAACGGGTGCCACCAGCGGCAATGGGGCTACTTTCTGTCTGCCCGTCTTAACATGTGTTGAATTATAATTCTCTGGAAAACTCTGGAAAACTCTGCATATATAGAATAATATCTATTAAGTAGGTATATTGTAAAAGTATTTTGAAAAGAGCAACTGCCGAGTTTCTTGCTGGTTCTTCTCGGCAGGAACGGCATTCCGAACCAGTGGCAGACTCATTGACGATTCAAAAGTACTTGTAAAAGTTTATTTGAATAAAAAACATTTCTATTCTATTCTATTCTATTCTAATGTGTTTTTTGTTCGCAGGGTAACGAGGACGAAGACAGCCAAGACTGCGAAGACCCCTGCGATCCTATCGTTGCTCACTTCATTGCGCACTCTGAAGCCATAATCGCCCTGAAGTTCGACCCAAGTGGGATGCTGCTGGTGACAGCTGATCGGCGTGGCCATGACTTCCACGTGTTTCGCATCAACCCACACCCTTGCGGACCGAGCTTGGCGTCTGTCCACCACCTCTATATACTGCATAGAGGTGATACTACAGCTAAAGTGCAGGCAAGTGTTAATACGAAAAGATCATGTTTTTAATGTCATGTTTATCGCTGTGACCTTGTACTGATATCTGTTATACAAGTGGTTTAAGTCACGTTCCAAGAGATAGGCACTGCTTAGGTTTTCATTATTTTATACTGAATAAATAGATTCTAGTAAAAAATAATTCAGCCATTGATAAAATTATAAATTATTATTTTTGTATGATACTGAAAGTTAAGGCAAATAAGAAAGAGAATTCTTCGTTTTTTCGCTTCGATTGGCCTTGATTGGGCACGGCCATTTTAGAGCAAGATCCCAGTGCCGCCAGACCTAAGTTATTTTCTCAGCAATTATTTGTGTACGATAGAGTACTGTTCGAATGTCCTTTCAGTATATGCGTACCAGCTAGATTATGCCGACGGCCAATTTCCAGATACCAGGTGCTAAAGGTAGGTAAAAACTAGAATAACTTATCTTAAATTCTCAGGGCTGATTTTCATATATGTTTTAAAGAATATTGTAAAAATTAATAAATTAATACTGCCAGACGCTTACCGCCGGCGGTTACTTTAGCCAGACGCTTTGAAGCTCCCAAAAATATATATAATTTAAGTTAACTTATATTCTCAGCTCTGATTTTTATACATGATACTCAGGGAACTATTGCGATATTATCTGTAAGCTGCCAGACCTATTGGAAGGGTCAAACATCCCCCCAGACACACATTATGCGTCCCCATATGTATGAGCGCTAGAACATGATTCACTTGTTTAAGTGTGTGAGAGATAATATCATCATTCTATAATATTATAAATGCGAAAGTGTGTTTGTTGGTTTATCCTTCAATCACTCTGCAACAGAGCTACGGATCGACGTGATTTTTTGCCTGGGTATAGCTTGCAGAAGATATTGCAATAGTTCTCTCTCTCTAGATCCTAAGCTATACCCAGGCAAAAAATCACGTCGATCCATAGCTCTGTTGCAGAGTGATTGAAGGACAAACCAACAAACACACTTTCGCATTTATAATATTATAGTATGATGATATTATCTCTCACACACTTAAACAAGTGAATCATGTTCTAGCGCTCATACATATGGGGACGCATAATGTGTGTCTGGGGGGATGTTTGACCCTTCCAATAGGTCTGGCAGCTTAAAGATAATATCGCAATAGTTCCCTGAGTATCATGTATAAAAATCAGAACTGAGAATATAAGTTAACTTAAATTATATATTTTTTTGGCAGCTTCAAAGCGTCTGGCTAAAGTAACCGCCGGCGGTAAGCGTCTGGCAGTATTAATTTATTAATTTTTACAATATTCTTTAAAACATATATGAAAATCAGCCCTGAGAATTTAAGATAAGTTATTCTAGTTTTTACCTACCTTTAGCACCTGGTATCTAGAAATTGGCCGTCGGCACAATCTAGCTGGTACGCATATACTGAAAGGACATTCGAGCAGTACTCTATCGTACACAAATAATTGCTGAGAAAATAACTTAGGTCTGGCGGCACTGGGATCTTGGACCATTTGGCACACTTTGTGATGGGATAGCAAGATATCATAAAAAAAAATGAGAGCCGTCGCGGGACGCCTGACAGATGAGAAACATTGAAATTATTTTTTACAGGTAATATCAGGCTTATAACATCATAAATGGACACTCTAATTATAATTTTCTTTCTTTGCAATGCTCACTTTCACTTTCTAATCTATCACTATCAGACATATATTATTGTTAAAATTATTTCTTTTAAGTAAGACACAGGCTACGTGTACCGTAGTATACAACACTGTTTCGTGCTACATACATACATACTACTACATATACATACATTCTGTTGCGATACACATACGTATGTAGTAGACATACATATTTTTGTTGGCATGGCGACGCGTCGCCACGCCAAAAGTCTGTCTGACCCGCCGCTATAGATGTTTTACATCAAAAGCGGATCGTGCCTTATTTATTGAGTATAGACGCGACACACGTTGACTCTTACCGACGAGCCAATCGAGGGTAATCGACCAGGTGGAGAAGCACCTTCACTGCTCACGATTTTTTTTCTCTAATTTTATCATCAAGCACTTGTCATTTGTTTACTTTAAAATTCGCTCTCGGATGAGTAAACAGGTTATATAAAGGTTATATTTTGTCTTTCGGCAGGACATCGCAATATCGGGCGACTCCCGCTGGACGGCCATATCGACGCTGCGGGGCACCACGCACGTGTTCGCCATCAGCCCGTACGGCGGCGCGTGCGGGGTGCGCACGCACACGCAGCCGCGCGTCGTCAACCGCCTGTCGCGCTTCCACCGCTCTGCGGGGCTGCCCATACACGGCGCGCCCTGCGCTCATAGCCCCGTGAGTAACTATGACGTGTGCACATCGCAATATCGGGCGACTCCCGCTGGACGGCCATATCGACGCTGCGGGGCACCACGCACGTGTTCGCCATCAGCCCGTACGGCGGCGCGTGCGGGGTGCGCACGCACACGCAGCCGCGCGTCGTCAACCGCCTGTCGCGCTTCCACCGCTCTGCGGGGCTGCCCATACACGGCGCGCCCTGCGCTCATAGCCCCGTGAGTAACTATGACGTGTGCACATCGCAATATCGGGCGACTCCCGCTGGACGGCCATATGGAACTCGAAGCAGTCTTGGGCAAAAGCTGTTGTGTATGACTATAATGTCAACTGACATATTATGCAATCTTCTACAGATAAAATATAATCTATGATAACACTGAATTGGCTGTCCCTATACAAATGACAGCTTAATATGGATCATTTTGATACGAGTGGCTCTGGAACTAATAATATTGCAAATGGCACAATGACCTCTATAATAAAATCTATGAAATCATAGATAAAACAAACGAAATCTTAGATTAACTATAGATTTCTATAATAATTAATCTATGAAATCATAAACTAAATATAGAGTTAGGTACGCCATTTGCAATATTATTAGTTCCAGAGACACTCGTATCGACTTACAGCGCCAAAATGACGTCAATCAAGTCCAACATGGCGTCAATCAAGGTCCAAAAAATATGACAGCCTCTCGTGTTAATCATAGATTATATATCTCAGTGTTCTGTAACGTAGTTTTAACGCCGCCAGGTGTGCGAAGGCATGGGCGCGGGCGCGTGGTTCCCCAACCCCCGCCTGCCGCCCTACCCGCAGCCCAACAGCAGCACGCCGCTCGCGCAGCTGCGGCCGACGCAAAACCTAGCCACGCACACCATCACTCGGACCAGCTCGGGTGAGTAGTATATTGGTATCGTAGTGTGAGTCTTCGTAATCTGTGATATTAAAACGAGGGAAACTATGCTTAGTTAAAAAAAAGTGTGTGTGTCAGCTCCGACGTACGACTGGAGTTTACTCCTTAAGTACGATTGTCTAAACATCGGTCCTAATGCATTTGCGGCGCTCGCTGCGTCTCGGCGCCGCTCGGACCCGATCGGTACGCGCTCGGCTTCCCTCGGAAAGCTCTTTCGCACGAAAACCAACCTTATTTACTCAACGTTAGGGTAGAAATTTGCGTCGTTGTGAAAAACGTAACGAGGAAAGCTCTTTCGCACGAAAACCAACCTTATTTACTCAACGTTAGGGTAGAAATTTGCATCGTTGTGAAAAACGTAACGAGGTCATTCATAAGTAGATTTTACTCCTCGAATTTTTCTCATACCGGGCGCCTTATATATGAAAATCGATTCTTAAGGAGTAAACTCCAAAAAATTTTTTTTTAAATATTTTTTATGGAATTTTTAAAATTTTTGTGTCCACAAAACACAGTTTGTGTTGCTGGCACAAAATCAGGATCACTCAGCGGGCAATAGAGAGAGCTATGTTCGGAGTATCCCTTGGTGCACCAATCAGAAGAGAGAATTCAAAAATGTGTCGAAATTCAAAAATGTTTGAGAAGCTGTTGTCTTCGATAAGTCACGTGATCAAATTTGTCGATTAGATATATACGCCCATACTTCCAACATAAATATTATTAATGTTTAATTATTTCATAAAAATTTATTTGTGTTTTATTTAAACTTTCAATATACGTATTGGTAATGTCTATACATAGTAGGTTGATACTCCTAGCTTTTTCTCATAGGTAATGATGAAAAATAGTGTGTGTCATTCGGGGCCAAAACTTTTTGTTCTCGGGCGGCGTATATTGAATTCCTCGCTACGCTCAGGATTCTACTTTAGAATCCCTCGCTGCGCTCGGGAGTCTACTATAGAATCCTTCACTTCGCTCTGAATTCAAAATAACGCCCTCGGGGAACAAAAAATTCCTTTGGCCCCATATAACACAAATAACTATTACACAATCGCTCCTCTGTACTTATAAAATAGTGCCGTGAGAGATTGTCTATGATTGCTACAATACAATGCTAAATTGCTAAACAAACAAGGATTATAAAAAACGTACAGTACCCGGCGATATATATTGCACATCGGCCTTTGGAATAAAACGCTATTCCATTCTATTCACAGTTTTTATACTATATATGTTACGTGAGTGCTCGCCGATTGTGAAGAGATTCCAGTAATTACTACGTGAATTTCTGACTAGCTTTCCTTGTAATAGAATAGAATAGCGTTTTATTCCAAAGGCCGATGTGTATATATATCGCCGGGTACTGTATTTACTTTTCTATTTTGACCGAGGTTGATATTTATTTTCATAAAATCTTACTCAAACTGTAGACGTCCATTGCTGGACGAAGGTCTCCTCCATGGATATCCACAGGCCTCGGTCTTGCGCTGCCTGAATCCAGCGGCTCACTGTGACTCATTTGATGTCGTCGGTCCCCCAATTGGGGGGGGGGGGGGGGGGGCGTCTGCCAACACTGCTTCCCGTTACGGGGTAGCCACTCCAGCACCTTGGGACCCCAACGACCATCAGCTCTTCGAACTATGTGCCCCGCCCATTTCCACTTTAGCTTTGCGACTCGCTGAGCTATGTCGGGGACTCTGGTTCTCCTACGGATCTCCTCATTTCTGATCTGATCGCGCAGGGATACTCCGAACATAGCTCTCTCTATTGCCCGCTGAGTGATCCTGAGCCTTCTTATGAGGCCCACAGTTAGCGACTGTGCTTCGGATCCGTAGTCATCACTGGCAACACGCACTCTTCGAAGACTTTATTCTTCAGGCACTGGGGGATTTTCATAAAATAAAACTATATAATTCAGCAATCCGCCATTTTGGATTGAATACTAATCAGAGCGATACGTCACATCTATGTTCAAACTGACAAACTACTATGAAAAACCATAGAGGTGACGTCACGAACGACGCCATGACAACGTCGAGCGTTTTTGCGTGAATTTTAAAACTTAAAATTAAAAGGGCCATTTTACTTACCAAACCTTTTTGTTTTGCTGAAATAAGATATTTTTTCAAAATACTAGATTCTTCCGAACATCATCGAACAGTTTTTCAAAATTGATCATCATGCCTATTATTGTGGTGATCGGCTTTTATGGCATTCTTACCGCCATAATGCATTTTAGCCAATAGCAAGCGAGTGTCGGCCATTCACAGCTGATTGCGATCGACACAATCTAGCAATCATGTTTATGTGATCCCTCAGCTGATTGGTGAACGGAACAAGTGTGATCTATAGATTTAAGCCTTTGAACTTGAGGTAATACTTGTGTGATCCAAAAAAACCGGCCAAGTGCGAGTCCGACTCGCGCACCGAGGGTTCCGTACCTACTCTAGAAGTAAAAGTAAAACGATAATATTGTATTAATTTGCTTATTAATCGTTCACTTTCTTTGTAGAGGTTTATTGTTATTATAAAAAAAACTATGCTAGTCAGAGCGTTGGTTTTATTTTTCCTGTAAAATATACATATACCTCTATTGACCATAATTATTTCTGATTTTTCGATTGGTAAACTTTGGAGATAGAGGGGGGGGGGGGGGGGGGTTCGACATTTTGCCCGATTGATGAAAAACTATTATACAAAAATAAATAAAAATTTGTTTTAGAATGTACACACATCTTACTTTGAAATTTCAAACCCCCGATTTTCCCCCTTTTTAGGGTTCCGTACCCAAAGGGTACCAACGGGACCCTATTACTAAGCCTACGCTGTCCGTCCGTCCGTATGTCAGCAGGCTGTATCTCGTAAACCGTAATAGACAGACAGATGAAATTTTCACATATTATGTATTTCTATTGCCGCTATAACAACAAATAATAAAAATTAAATTAAATTAAAAAAATTAAATTAAAATGGGTAGGTGGGTAGATGGAAATCTTTTAATTTAATTTTTTTAACGGAACCCTAAAAGAGCGAGGCCCGACTCGCACTTGGCCGATTTTTTAATTAAACTAAAAATATTGATATTTTTTTTTCCAATATTGTTGGGCCACTATTATACACAACTGTTCCCATGTCGATAGCTTTAATAGTTACTAAAATAATTGACTGTGACAGACGGACGGACGGAGAAAGTCTCACCATAAGGGTTCCATTTTTACCATTTTGGTACGGAACCCTAAAAACTGTATCAAAAACGATCCAGTAGTTTTCAGGAAAATGCTGATGGTATAAGCACCTTGACACCCCTTTAACGCGATGTCACCACTGTGGATTAACGAGTGTAAATTGAAAATTTAAAGTACCCCGACATGTGAATCTATGGCCGGACATCCTATACCTGACATCCTGTTACCCAGTTTGCTGCTCCATCATCAGATCCTCCTCGATCCTCGATCATCATCTATCTAACACCTTACTGAGACCATTATATTGAGCCCAAACATCTAGTATCTGCTGTAAGTTGCTGAGGAGTTGGGTATCCCGCAGACTACTTGATGCTGCAGCATCAGCTCAAGGTTACCATGCCTCGGAAATAATCTGAAGTAACAGTACACCAAACAAATCAATCGCACCAGTGAAAATTTGTAAGACCCTTTAATCAAGTAGGAAATGAGCTGATGATCTTGAAACGCCTGAGCAGACGCTTCATAAATTATAGCTAACATCCACCTCGATCATGTTAGTATTAAATAGAAAAACCGCATCAAAATCGGTCCATTGGCAGAATAGACACACACACAGATACACGCGTCAAACTTATAACACCCCTCTTTTTTTCTTCTTTCTTCTTCTTTATCAACCTATAGACGTCCTCTGCTGGACAAAGGTCTCCTGCATGGACTTCCACAGGCTTCGGTCTTGCGCCGCTTGAATCCAGCGGCTCCCTGCGACGCATTTGATGTCGTCGGTCCACCTGGTGGGGGGTCTGCCAACACTGCGTTTCCCGGTACGGGGTCGCCACTCCAGCACCTTGGGACCCCAACGACCATCAGCGTAGCTATGTCGGTGACCTCATTTCTGATTTGATCTCGCAGGGATGTACCGAGCATAGCTCTCTCCATCGGCCGCTGAGCGGTCCTGAGCCTACTTATGAGGCCCTTAGTTAGCGACCATGTCTCGGATCCGTAAGTCATCACTGGCAACACGCACTGTTCGAAGACTTGAGTCTTCAGGCACTGAGGGATTTTGGACGAGAAGACATCTCGGCGCCTCTTTTTTTGTTGGGGGTTAAATATAGTAAAGTTGTCCATTATGTCCAGGAGACAGTTCCCGAGGCGCCCGAAGCGGAGGAAGCCGAGCCGCAGGACAGCGAGAGCGAGGCGGCCAAAGAGCGGGAGGCGAGAGCGCAAGCCTCCATCAAGGAGCGAGAGAGACAGGTGCAGCGCGCGCTCGCCACCAGCCTGCGGGACAGGGACAAGGAGAGGGAGTACCACAAGCGGGACGAGGCCGTGCAGGTATGTACTATGAAATAAATAAAATTTGCGCTCGCTGCGCTCGAATTAATTTCAGGTTTCTTGAAGAGAAGGCGTTAATAGTGAAAAAAATTAGATACCAGCCAAATTTCCGACTTCCGTTGGATTATTCAAAAAAAAATTCCGCACTAACCTGACGAAAACAGAAACAAAAAAATCAGACATTCTCTAGTGATGATCTTTCATACATATGGCAATTGACTTTTATTTGTATAGATTGATGATGATTTCGCGCTCGCTGCGCTCGCGATTTTTTCTCTTTGGTTACAGTAATAACACCTTATTTTTCTTCTTCTGTATCAACCGATAGACGTCCATTACTCGACAAAGGACTCTTGCATGGACTTCCACAGGCCTCGGTCTTGCGCCGCCTGAATCCAGAGGCTCCGTGCGACTACCTAGTGGTGGGTCTGCGAACACTGCGCTTCCCGGTGCGTGGTCGCTACTCCAGCACCTTGGACTAACTCCAGGACCCCAACGGCCATCAGCTCTTCGAACTATGTGCCCCGCCCATTTCCACTTCAGCTTCGCGACTCGCTGAGCTACGTCGGTGACTTTGGTTCTCCTGCGGATCTCTTCATGTCTGATTTGATCTCGCAGGGATACTCCGAGCATAGCTCTCTCCATCGCATGCTGAGTGACCCTGAGCCTTCTTATAAGGCCCATAATTAGCGTAAAAACTCCATATAACAAATTGCCTGAGTAAATGGGTAGCCTAAGTATGTCACGCACTCTTTAAACATCTCTGTGGTGGTGTCGTGTGATGCGGGTTGTTACGTTCCCTCAAATATGGTTGAGCGTAGCAGCGACTGGGTCATGCGTCATGCTCGTGAACGGGTTCCACCTGCGGGAATGGGACTACTTTATGTCTGCCCATCTTAATATGTATCGAATAATTGCATAAAACACTGCATACATAGTATATAATAGGCTGCATAGTAAGCATAGTATCTATTGTATTGTATACTTGTTTTGAAAGAGCAACTGCCGAGTTTCTTGCTGGTTCTTCTCGGCAGGAACGGCATTCCAAACCAGTGGTAGACTCATCGACGATTCAAAAGCACTTGTAAAAAAGTTTATCTGAATAAAAATATAATATATTCTATTCTAATTAAAGTGTGAATATAATATCGGCAGCACTTCAACGCGCTGCTGGCCGACCTGGTCCGAAACCCTGACCTGACGTGGCGGGAGGCCAAGAAGCAGTTGAAGAAAGACCACCGCTACAGCCTGGCTGACGAGCTCAACAAGGATGACAAGGTATATCATCATCATCATCAGAAACCCATGAACGTCTCACCACTGAGCGCATAAGTGCGATTGTCTTAAGTTATTCCGTTGATCGTAATCGTATTTGATGACATTGGTGTCAAAGTAAAATAAACCGTAATAGCATTGAATTAGAGCTCAATACGTTTACGTATGTACAATACGCTCCATGTTAATATCGGTTATACTGAATTTGTGACTTTAAATCAATACAGTCAAGGATCATTTTACTTTGACGCTAATGTCATCGAATACGAATACGATCAACGGAATAACTTTTAGACAATTGGTACCCAGGTCTCCTCTCAGAAAAAGGTTACAGGCTTTAGTCCACCACGATGACCCAATGCGAATTGGCAGACTTCACACACCTTCGAGAACATTATGGAGAACTCTCAGGTGTGCAGGTTTCCTCGCAATGTTTTCCTTCATCGTTGAAGCATGTGATATTTAATTGCTTAGACGTACAATTCTGAAAAGTCAAAAGTGCGTGCCCGAGATCGAACCTGCGACCCCCCGAATAGGAGACCACAGTCCTAACCACGAGGCTATCACTGCTTTACAAGGTACATAAATATACCGTGCATGATGGTATCAATTCTGATGCTGCAGGGTACTGGTCACCTAAGCTGTGGGTATTTAGAGACCGTATTATTTGGTAATATTGTTGTTGTACATCTAAATAAGCAGTGATAGCCTAGTGGTTAGGACTATGGTCTCCTATTCGCAGGTTCGATCCCGGGTACGCACCTCTGACTTTTCGGAGTCAAGTGCGTTTTAAGCAATTAAATATCACTTGCTTCAACGGTGAAGGAAAACATCGTGAGGAAACCTGCACACCTGAGAGTTCTTCATAATGTTCTCGAAGGTGTGTGAAGTCCGCCAAGTCGCTTTGGGTCAGCGTGGTGGACTATGGCCTATAACCCTTCTCTGAGAGGAGACCTGCGCTCAGTAGTGAGCTGATGATGGGTTGCTAATGATGATGATGAATGACATCTTAATATAGAAAACGAAAAGGTGACTGACTGATCTATCAACGCACAGCTCAAACCACTGGACGGATCGGGCTGAAATTTGGCACACAGATAGCTATTAAGATGTAGACATCTGCTAAGATAGGTTTTTTGAAAATTCAACCCCTAAGAGCGTAAAATAGGGGGTTTAAACAATCGAAATTTACGTGAGCGAAGCCGTAGAAAAAAGTTAGTGTAGTATAAAACATCACTGAACTTCTGACTTCTCAATCCTGATGCTGCCTGGTACTTCCCATCCAAACTCTTCTTCTTTTTCTTCCTAGCGTTTGTCCCGGCATACGCCAGGGTCCGCTTTCCTGCTAAGTTTCTTCCACTTTGCACGATCTAAAGCATCCTCTTTACGAAGACCGTTGGCACGTGCATCTGCCTGTGCTATGTCAATCCACCGTTTCTTTGGCCGGCCTCGGGACCGCTGTCCAGGGACGGGCATATTTAGGCACCTGTGACTCACATAGTTTTGGGGACGGCGCAGTAAGTGGCCAAACCAACGCAACCGAGACTCTTGCATTTTGTCTGCGATATCTCGCACGCCAAGGCTACCGCGGATGTACTCGTTGCGAATTCTGTCCAAGCGAGTAACACCACACATCCACCTAAGCATCTTCATTTCATTGGAGTGAAGATCGCGGTTATGTCTCGTTAGCGCTGGCCAGGCCTCGCTGCCATAAAGCATTACAGGACGTATGATGCTCTTGTAGACCAATCCTTTTAGGCGGACAGGAACTTTTGGGTCACAGGTTACTGCCGTTATCTCCCTCCACTTGGCCCAGGCTGCGGCGATTCGGGACTTGACATCGTAGTCGACGCTTCCGGATTCATGTAGTACAGACCCAAGATATTTAAACTTATCCGATCTTTTAACGGGCACGTTATCTACATGGATGGTATCGTGATCCCCCACACTACAGGCCATGTACTCTGTTTTTGCGGTATTGAGTTTTAAACCGCCCTTCTCAAGAGTATCTTTCCACGAGTTCACCTTAACTTCAAGTGTGCCCCTGTTCTTACTGACAAGTACAATGTCGTCGGCATATTTCATTAGCCACGGAGGAGTACTCTGAATGTCCGCCGACAGAGCATCAAGTACGACACAGAAGAGATACGGGCTTAGCACTGAACCTTGGTGTACTCCTACTGTGATTGGAAAGGTCGAAGTGTCACCGACTGCGGTCCTTACTATAGCTTCAGTCTGGGTGTACATGTCCTGGATTATACGTATGTACCCTTCCGGCACGTTTTTAGACCTCAATGCAAACCAGATTTGCTCCCTTGGTACACAATCAAAGGCCTTTTGTAGGTCCAGAAAAGCCAAATGTAAGGGTTGATTACGCTCTGTATGCGTTTCTATGAGTGTTCTGAGAGCGAAAATTGGGTCTATGGTACTACATCCAGACCTAAAGCCATACTGACATTCTGACACAGAGCACTCTTGACGGAGTCTTTGGTCTAAAATCCGTTCAAAAAGCTTCATGGTATGGCTCATGAGTTTAATCCCCCTATAGTTGCCGCACTCCTGTACACTGCCTTTACCCTTGTAGATAGGGGTTATTACATTAATGCGCCATGCATCTGGCATTCGACCTGTAAATACGATGATATTAAAAAGTTCAGTGAGCAGGAGTACGCCTTGGGAACTCATAGCCTTCCAGGCTTCTATTGGTATGCCATCATGTCCACAAGCTTTACCATTCTTCATACGGTGTAAAGACTTCGCCACTTCATCGGGTGTTATGGGTGGTATTAGCCCCAAGTTAAAAGTCTGTGGGGGCGGCTGTGGTGTCGCAAACGTCTGGTTAGACAGCTCATTGAAATAGTTTCGCCATTGGTTCTTAATAGAATGGGTGTCCGTTGCCAAAACACCAGCAGAGTTTCTAATAGCGACGCACTTGGTAATGTCTTTGCTTGCGGTACTTCTAGACTTAGCTAGTTTATAGATAAGTTTTTGCCCCTCGTGACTTTCCAGTGTGTCATACAGTGGAGCATACATTGCAGCACGTGCTTTTGCCACTACCTTTTTCGCTTGGTTTTTGGCACGTACATAATCCTCTTTGTCTAGTGGCGTTTGGGTCTGCTGCCACCTTTTAAAGCGTTCCTTCTTATTTCTCACTGCCTCCTGAACATCTTTGCTCCACCACCCTGTCTCCTTGTTTATCCTGCGGCCACCTTTAGATGCACCAAGTACATCACGTCCTATCTTAGTAATGCTGGACTGGTATAGTTGCCAGAGCTCATTGCTGTTTTTGCCTTCCACTTCCCAATCAACCATTTTAGATGCAGCTTGAAACTCTATACTCTTTACACCTTTAAGCTTCCACCACTTGATTGTAGACCTGCAGTGTTCACGCAATAGGCGCTCATAAGGCTGGAGGACATCCATTACGAGAAGTCGGTGCTGGCTTGTGATACCCTCACCAGGGATTACCTTACAGTTCTTTACTTTGCTGAGTTGGTTTCGCCGTACCAGAAGGTAGTCTATTTGTGTCTCCACGGGACCACTTTTATAAGTTACCAGGTGAGCCTCTTTTTTCTGAAAGAAAGTATTGACTATTGCCAGGTCAAGAGCCATACAAGTATTGAGGAGTTCTTCTCCTTGACTATTTGGCTGTCCGTAACCATGTCCGCCATGAACCCTGTTGAACTGTTCGCACTTCTCGCCAACGTGACCGTTAAAATCTCCTCCCACCACTAGATATTCTGAAGGCGGTATTTGCTGGAGTGTATCCTCGAAAGTATTCCAGAACGAACTTCTGACTGATTCTGGCAAGCCAGTTTGCGGAGCATAGGCGCTGATCACGTTAGCGATCTTTCTTCCAATCAACACTTTAACCAGTATCAGACGATCACTTATTCTTTTAACTTCTAGAACTTTGTCCGTATACTCTGCCGATAAAACCACAGCCACACCACTTCGACCACATTCCGATCCGGTATAAATCAACTTATAGCCATTCCCAATTTGTCTAGATTTAGCACCTTTCCAGCGGGTTTCCTGTAGGAAAGCACACTGAACCCTCCGCCGGTGAAGCAGATCAGCGAGCTCTCCGGTGCGTCCGGTTAACGTGCCAACGTTGAGTGTTGCAAAGCGGATCTTATGCGCTCTCGTCTTTAGCCGTGCCCGCGCGGAGCCCGGTAGCCCTCGCACACTTATCGCAGGTGTAGGGCGATGTGCCTGCGAGTCGTTTCGTGGCGACGCCCTATCCGTAGCGCAATTTCTTATCCTTGTACTTTCCATATTTATTTGGTTGGTTAGCTTTTTATTCTCAGCGACTACCGTCTGACCTGAAAAACCCCAGATGGGGAAAAGCTAGTTCGCCATTGCCTCGTTCGTTGATTTGCAGGGTGCACCACGGGCAGGTGAGGCTGACTTGGGTCCCGAAGATGTTAGTGGGCCCCCTTACACCCCAGTGGGCCCCCTTACACCCCTTCCCATCCAAACTGTGGGGATTTAAGAACTATCAAGTGTGAATTGATATTGTTTCTGTTACGGTTTGGTACATAAAATTGTCATCGCGCATAAACGCTAGCCGGTGGTTTTTAAAAGAGATGACGTCACGAACGGCGCCATGAGGTGTCATGGCGTCGTTTGTGACGTCATCTCTTACATTTTTTAAGGTGGAAGACAAGGGTCTGCCCGCGACATTTCACACAAATTGTAATTGCGACAATGGCAGTATCATCTTCACAGGTATATATAAAAATCTGTACTTGAAAGTGACCAGTTTAAGAAATTAATCAAAATACTGAGTTGGACGTTAGTTACTCACAAATTAGTCGATATTTTGATTAATTTCTTAAACTGGACACTTTCAAGTAAAGATTTTTATATATACCTGTGAAGATGATACTGCCATTGTCGCAATTAGAATGCCATAAGCCTACTTTGTCGTATTAGTTTACAAATTGCGAAAAACCAAATTAAATTTGAATTTCGCGAGCAGTACTGTGTCTCCCACCTTAAACAGTATTTTGTCAAAGTTTGAAGACAGATAGATGAGTTATGTGACGTATCACTCTGATTGGTGTTCAATCCAATATGGCGGTTTGCTGTATCTTATAGTTTTATTTTATCAAATATAAACATCAATCTCACACAAAATAGATAAATAAATACGTTTTTTTATAATCCACGATTCCTATTTCATTAAATAGTTTCATCGACTGTTGATCAGTCATGTTGTCATGACGCCTATCGCACGTGCCGTGTACACAAAATTCAAAATTCAAAATTATTTATTTCATGTAGGCCAACCTGTGGCTCTTATGACACCACTACATTATTATTATCTTATATACCACCGGTTCGGAAAGCGGATTCTGCTGAGAAGAGCCGGCAAGAAACTCAGCAGTTGCTCTTTTCAAAATAATCATTTTACAATATTAATAAGTAGCTACTACATTGTAATAAGTTTTTATACTATCTTGTGGGCAGCTGGATGCCAAGCTGATTTAACCCGTGCATCTTTGTTAGAATAGAATATGACATTTCCACAAAACGTACTACAATTCAATTCAATTCAATTAAATCACAGGAGCGCCTGTTCAGCCAGCACATCAGCGCGCTGGCGAGCAAGCGGCGCGACAAGCTGCGCGCGCTGCTCGCCGAGCTGGGCGTGGGCTGCACGGCGCACTGGCGCGACGTGCGCAAGCAGCTCGCCGAGCACGCCGCCGCGCCCGTCTACCGCAGCGCGCCGCAGGTACGACGCGTGCTCACGTGACACACACACACACATACACACACAGGCACGCGCACACGCACACGCTGCGCGCAGGTACGACGCGTGCTGTCACTCCACTAGAGAGACGAGGAATGACGTTAGCTGCTGCTGCACGCTGCTCTCCCTCTCTTTCTCTCTCTCCCTCTCTTTTTTCTCTGTAATAAAACATAATTTTTATATAAAAAAAATAGGAAAATGAAATCAACGAAACAAAAAGGCAAACAAATTTTTAAAACAATATAGGTAAAAACATTTTAAAATAAAATTTCAAGTTTTATATTTTAAATGTTTTAAAGTTTTTCTTTTAATTGGTATAGGGTGAAATGCAACAAATCTAAATCAAAAAGTTACGGTTATATAGTTATAACATATACGATAAATGAAGTTATTCTTAGCATATTTTTATTTAGTATTAACTAATGGTAAATAAAAAGGAGTTCTGCGACGTGCAACTATTGCTTTAGGACACAAAAAGCCGTCATATTTAATAGATCTAGTGCCAATTTGGTAAAATTGTCGTATAAACGTCGAGTGATGTTTATCCGAGGGATGTTAGGCGTTTTGACAGTTATTGTATTGAAAACTCTGTCAAAATATAAAATTTACGCTCAGATAAGACTTATTTTACGTTGGTGAAATCGGCCCATAGAGTGTCAATTTCGTTCCTTAAAATATTTAAATTCTCTATAAACATTTTATTTTGGTTTTGGAACCCCCAGTTTATAATAACTCATGTTTTCAACAAGTACTTAATATCTTTATAACGTATTCTCCAGATGGAGCGAGAGTTCCGTGACTACCAGCGCGACAAACAGAGCGCGGCAAAGACTGCGCTCCGGCAGCTGCTCCTAGAAACCCGCTCCATAACGCACCGCTCCATGGCCGCCGTGCGGGAGAGCCCAGCCGCGATGACCTCCATACAGGACACGCTGAAACACGACGCGAGGTAGGTGACATAACCGGTAGCTCCATGAGCCCTGTGCGAATATAACGCACCGCTCCATGGCCGCCGTGCGAGAGTCAAGCCGTGATGACCTCCATACAGGACACGCTGAAGCACGACGCGAGGTAGGTGACGTAACCGGTATCTCCATGAGCCCTGTGCGAATATAACGCACCGCTCCATGGCCACCGTGCGAGAGAGCCAAGCCGCGATGACCTCCATACAGGACACGCTGAATCACGACGCGAGGTAGGTGACGTAACCGGTATCTCCATGAGCCCTGTGCGAATATAACGCACCGCTCCATGGCCGCGGTGCGAGAGAGCCAAGCCGCGATGACCTCCATACAGGACACGCTGAATCACGACGCGAGGTAGGTGACGTAACCGGTAGCTCCATGAACCCTATGCGAATATAACGCACCGCTCCATGGCCGCCGTGCGAGAGTCAAGCCGTGATGACCTCCATACAGGACACGCTGAAGCACGACGCGAGGTAGGTGACGTAACCGGTATCTCCATGAGCCCTGTGCGAATATAACGCACCGCTCCATGGCCGCCGTGCGAGAGAGCCAAGCCGCGATGACCTCCATACAGGACACGCTGAATCACGACGCGAGGTAGGTGACGTAACCGGTATCTCCATGAGCCCTGTGCGAATATAACGCACCGCTCCATGGCCGCGGTGCGAGAGAGCCAAGCCGCGATGACCTCCATACAGGACACGCTGAATCACGACGCGAGGTAGGTGACGTAACCGGTATCTCCATGAGCCCTGTGCGAATATAACGCACCGCTCCATGGCCGCGGTGCGAGAGAGCCAAGCCGCGATGACCTCCATACAGGACACGCTGAATCACGACGCGAGGTAGGTGACGTAACCGGTAGCTCCATGAACCCTATGCGAATATAACGCACCGCTCCATGGCCGCCGTGCGAGAGTCAAGCCGTGATGACCTCCATACAGGACACGCTGAAGCACGACGCGAGGTAGGTGACGTAACCGGTATCTCCATGAGCCCTGTGCGAATATAACGCACCGCTCCATGGCCGCCGTGCGAGAGTCAAGCCGTGATGACCTCCATACAGGACACGCTGAAGCACGACGCGAGGTAGGTGACGTAACCGGTATCTCCATGAGCCCTGTGCGAATATAACGCACCGCTCCATGGCCGCGGTGCGAGAGAGCCAAGCCGCGATGACCTCCATACAGGACACGCTGAATCACGACGCGAGGTAGGTGACGTAACCGGTAGCTCCATGAACCCTATGCGAATATAACGCACCGCTCCATGGCCGCCGTGCGAGAGAGCCAAGCCGCGATGACTTCCATACAGGACACGCTGAAGCACGACGCGAGGTAGGTGACGTAACCGGTAGCTCCATGAACCCTATGCGAATATAACGCACCGCTCCATGGCCGCCGTGCGAGAGAGCCAAGCCGCGATGACCTCCATACAGGACACGCTGAAGCACGACGCGAGGTAGGTGACGTAACCGGTAGCTCCATGAACCCTATGCGAATATAACGCACCGCTCCATGGCCGCCGTGCGAGAGAGCCAAGCCGCGATGACCTCCATACAGGACACGCTGAAGCACGACGCGAGGTAGGTGACGTAACCGGTAGCTCCATGAACCCTATGCGAATATAACGCACCGCTCCATGGCCGCCGTGCGAGAGAGCCAAGCCGCGATGACCTCCATACAGGACACGCTGAAGCACGACGCGAGGTAGGTGACGTAACCGGTAGCTCCATGAACCCTATGCGAATATAACGCACCGCTCCATGGCCGCCGTGCGAGAGAGCCAAGCCGCGATGACCTCCATACAGGACACGCTGAAGCACGACGCGAGGTAGGTGACGTAACCTGTAGCTCCATGAACCCTATGCGAATATAACGCACCGCTCCATGGCCGCCGTGCGAGAGAGCCAAGCCGCGATGACCTCCATACAGGACACGCTGAAGCACGACGCGAGGTAGGTGACGTAACCTGTAGCTCCATGAACCCTATGCGAATATAACGCACCGCTCCATGGCCGCCGTGCGAGAGAGCCAAGCCGCGATGACCTCCATACAGGACACGCTGAAGCACGACGCGAGGTAGGTGACGTAACCGGTAGCTCCATGAACCCTATGCGGATATAACGCACCGCTCCATGGCCGCCGTGCGAGAGAGCCAAGCCGCGATGACCTCCATACAGGACACGCTGAAGCACGACGCGAGGTAGGTGACGTAACCGGTAGCTCTATGAACCCTATGCGAATATAACGCACCGCTCCATGGCCGCCGTGCGAGAGAGCCAAGCCGCGATGACCTCCATACAGGACACGCTGAAGCACGACGCGAGGTAGGTGACGTAACCGGTAGCTCTATGAACCCTATGCGGATATAACGCACCGCTCCATGGCCGCCGTGCGAGAGAGCCAAGCCGCGATGACCTCCATACAGGACACGCTGAAGCACGACGCGAGGTAGGTGACGTAACCGGTAGCTCCATGAACCCTATGCGAATATAACGCACCGCTCCATGGCCGCCGTGCGAGAGAGCCAAGCCGCGATGACCTCCATACAGGACACGCTGAAGCACGACGCGAGGTAGGTGACGTAACCGGTAGCTCCATGAACCCTATGCGAATATAACGCACCGCTCCATGGCCGCCGTGCGAGAGAGCCAAGCCGCGATGACCTCCATACAGGACACGCTGAAGCACGACGCGAGGTAGGTGACGTAACCGGTAGCTCCATGAACCCTATGCGAATATAACGCACCGCTCCATGGCCGCCGTGCGAGAGCCAAGCCGCGATGACCTCCATACAGGACACGCTGAAGCACGACGCGAGGTAGGTGACGTAACCGGTAGCTCCATGAACCCTATGCGGATATAACGCACCGCTCCATGGCCGCCGTGCGAGAGAGCCAAGCCGCGATGACCTCCATACAGGACACGCTGAAGCACGACGCGAGGTAGGGGCGGGGCCAGCGTGGTGGACTATGGCCTGTAACCCTTCTCTGAGAGACCTGCGCTCAGTGGTGAGCCGTTAATGGGTTGTTAATGATGATGATGAGGAATTACAACTCATCTTCCTAGTTCCATGGACATTTGAGTGAGTCGACCATCGAACTGGAATTGCGACTATAGTCTACCTATTTATAGGGAGTTGACAATTAACATTGACATAAATAATTTGACAAGTTTTTACTCTTTACTCCGTAAAATGTTAAGTATTGCCATTAGAACTACGGCCTGAAACCCTTCGTTGCCGATGATGATGATAATTTAATTTTTTTTTTTGGTTCATTTATTCATTTATTTATTCATTTATTCCTTGCATTCCAACTAACAATATATAATATTTACATTGGAAGCCCGTTGGGGCATAGCAATTACTAGTTTAAGTAGAGAGACGGACACCATTATTATTATTCTTCAAAAAAAATCTTTTACTTTATAATACGCTCTTTCTATCAGAAACATTTTTAAGGACTTGATAAACGCTGTATCACTTGTAATTTGTTTTATGTGGTTTGGGATATTATTATATATTTTTACGCACATCGGGTTGGGGCCGGTACTATGGATCTTTAGGTTGGAGCTTGGTATATGCATATTATGCTTACGCGCTGGCCGAAGTTCATAGCGTCGCGGTACTTCTTGTAGTTTTGTGAAGTTTTGTGGTTACTGTCATGATGCCTATTGTGTAGTACGCCACACGTCTTAGTATTTGTGATGCCCCCGCAGGTACGCCGCGCTGGAGCACATCCCGGAGGAGCGGCAGCAGATCCTCACGGCGTACCTGGAGGAGCTGGAGAAGAAGGGGCCGCCGCCGCCACCCACCGCCACCGAGCCCAGCCGCCGCTCCAAGCAGTGACAGGTGACGCGGCTTGTACCTTTTTGGAACGTAGTTCCTTACCGCGCGGTGCGGAAGGGGGCTAGACGGAAAAAATTAAGACAAAATTGAACCGACACGTTTTTGAATGTGAATTTGGCATTGTGTTCAATATTTTCACACTACAATATTAGATCTCCGTAGCCTTGTGGTTTCTACAGTCGCATAAAGGTCGATAAGGGTCAATGGTTCGAATCCCAGCTAGACAGACTGAATTTTATATTTTCAATTTTATTTTAAATAATTTCTACATGAAAAAATAATTTTATTAAATAATAAATTAATAATAAAAATAAAAAAATTAGGGAAAAATTCCACATGTAGAAATTATTTAAAATAAAATTGAAAATAGAAAATTCAGTCTGTCGAGCTGGGATTCGAACCATCGACCTTTAACTATTTAGCGACTGTAGAAACCACAAGGCTACGGAGATCTAATATTGTACTGTGAAAATATTGAACACAATGCCAAATTAATTAATCGAAAGGAACTTCGTTCCATCCGGGTGTCCCTTGACACCTCTCAAGTTTTTTTTTAAGCTATCGCATGGCTTTTATCGCGGGCTTTGAACTAGGACAAACAGTTTGAGCGCGGCGACCGAATCAAGAAATACCGTAACGAAAATAAACCTAACACCGTCGTTCAGTAAGCGTTCAACATTTTAGAGGTTCATAAGTAGCTCTGTTCGGCGCAGTGGGCGAGCGGCCGCTTTCTTTACCGTATGGTGTATGATGTCGCAGGTTCGAATCTCACTCGCGAAGTAGTGACAGTGCGCTTTTCTTGTTTGTTTGTTTTGTATTTTTTTTTGCATAATTCTTATTTATGCATAAATATTATAATTGCATAAGTTGATAAAAATGTTATGCAATAGCTTTACCGCGGCAGTCCCCGAGTGCCACTTAATTTTTTTTTAATAAAAAGAATATCAGCCAAGTTGAAGTTGACTAATATTCTCCTCTCCCCTCCAAATAAGCGGAAAGCTTGTGTTAGGAGTGGGTACGACAATAGTACAACGAGTGGGGTTCGAACCTGCGACCTTTCAGTTTTCAGTCCGCACCTTTAACCGTTGGGCTATTGAGACTCACATCAGATCAAAAGAACATGGGAGAACCCTTCCCCGCCCCTGTAGCGCTTTTTGACCGACTTTAAAAAAGAGGATGCTCTCAATTGGGTATTTGACTGTGGTCAAAATGTTGATATTTATTATTATTTATAATCGAAAATGTAACATGTAAGAATAACATTCTTCTCGGCAGGAAGGGCATTCCGAACCAGTGGTAGACTCGTCGACGATTCAAAAGCACTTGTAAAAAAGTTTATTTGAATAAAAAACATTTCTATTCTACTTCTATTGTATTCTATTCCATTTGGTGGAACAGAAATTAATCGGTCCAAAAACAAATAAGTTATAGAGCTTTAAAGTCGCCTGTTAGACAGAGAGAGCGCTACTGAAGTGTGATGTCACAATTCAGCAGCTCCATGCACGCTTCATAGAAAATTTAGTTTTAGAAAGAGACAGAGACAGTCTCAGTAAAACAGCTGATAAATCCGAGACTAGTAAAGATATTCAAAAAAGAGAAATGAAATTGTGTTACAATATGTAAAAACGTTATTTTAAATAAATAAAAATTAATTATCAGTCCAATACCCAATTCGTCGAAATCTTTCTTTTTTATGTATGTTCACCGATTACTCGAAGACGCCTGAACCGATTTGGAAAGTTCTTTTTTTCGTTTGAAAGGTTATACTTCCCAGGTGGTCCCGTTTAAATTTTATCGAAATCAGTCGAGCGGTTTTTAAAAATCAACAATAAATTATAAGTTGTATACTTTGTAGTGGCGGGGGTGTTTTCAGTCGGTTTTTTGATAAGAATTTTTTATATTAAATTATTCATATGTCAAACGAAAGAGCATAAAAATACATCATTTCATTGTGTATCAGTAAATCTGTGAAGAATCGGGGAAAAAGTTATTCATCATCATTCATCATTTTATTAATAAAATACTAAGCTAATAAAAGCGTATTAAATAGATGATTACTCATGCTTTATTAAATTTTTTTTAGTTGTTGTTGATTGCATATAGTAGTTGCTAAATAGTCTAAAATCTTAAATCTAAAAACACTACCACTGAGGATCTAACAAGGGAAAAGTCTTCAGAATGAAATCGAAATTCAAAACTAAAAGCACAACAGTTTTTTCCACTGACGTTGACATTGGCGGAATTATTATGGACCAGTAAAGGAAGACACAGCCCGAGGTCCCAAAAAAACTAAAACTTTTGACTTATTTATTAAATTGAACTTAAAACTAATTACAAACGAAGTTTTATCTAAAGCTACGCGATGTAGCTATTAGATTTGATGTTGGATTCAGAATGACAATAAAATTACAAGCAATTATAAAGAAAACTCTAATTTGGGTCGCGGTGTCGCAATTGCTGACTCTGCTCCTCGTGGCTCGCGGTTGCGTGTTAGGTCAGCGTTCCATCTATAGCTTGGCGATGTAACACCTCCACCCTGAGATCAGCAACTATTTGAGAACGGTGTGATAAAATGTTGCTGGAAACTGCACCTGGGGTCTTCCGGGATTTGCGTCTTCTTGATGGTCATTTTCTTCGTTAATTTTCTTCTCAGTTTTAACTCTAGGTGTGCTCTTACATCGGCGAACTGTTACGATACTACTGATGAGTGCAAGTGTACTTAATAGAATGACGTAGAGTGGTATCGTCGTGTGGTACAACGTTGAGGGTTCCTTTTCCTTGTGCAGTGTTGGTTGCAGCATGACATTGCTCTGTATAGAATGCAGGTTTCCGAGGTCGATAGATTTCAGGTTGACGTAGTTGAGGCTCGTGCTTTGTGGTCCCATCTCGTAGTTGATATCCACGATTTTGATGGGTTGGTGGGTTCCGTAATTTTGTCTTCAGTGTTGCTAATTGAAAAGCTTCCTGCGTGCAGGATGCAGTCTAGCAGGATTGTGGCTAGAAAGCTCCCTTTTAGCTTGATAAAATCTTCTCTTTGGCATATCGTATGGACGTGCATAGGGCGTGGGAATGATAGAATGTAATGTCGTCAATCCAATTCCTCCATAGCTTCTTGAGAGAGTTTCAGAGTAGTCATACCGCAGGTGTGGTCCATGGTTTGGTTTTGAATTAGGTTCTGGATACAGTCCGATGATGTGCGAAGCTGGATACTGTTCTTTTCGCAGAGGTACCATTGGTTGTTGTACTTCGGGCATTCAGCCTCCATGTACAAGAACATATGCCTGTTGGATAGGATATAGGGAGAGGGTGGAAAGAGGAGCCTGCATGTTCCTACTTGGAAATACGGCTAGCTTGTATAAGTGAAAATACTCTATAGATACTATGATTCCTTGCCATATTTTGGTAACCTGGCTTTATAATATCTCTTATAGCTTATAGAGCGCGTATTGTCTAAGCTCTAATTCTAGAAATAATACCGGATGCTATTTGTTAAGGACCTTAATCTGTCTATGAGACCTCGCTTCGAACGATTTGGCTTAAAGCGTTTCAGTTGAATTATCATTGCTATGAGGATATGTAAATAACTAGCGAAGCAAAGGTGTCATTTTCCAGGGTCATTTTAAGTCAGTTATATTGTAGAGATGAGTGATAGTGTGTTTCTAGTTTCATCGGTCCTAGTTTAAATGGTAATAATCCAGATCTGTTCTCTAAACTCTCAAGTCGTACCTTCTGAGTCACTGTCAGTCGAACTGTCGGGAGGATCAGTGGGATTACAGTTAAAAGAGGTGTCCTGTACTAGTTGAGGGGTTTTAGGGATTCGCTTGATTCTATGTTTCGCGATTGGGTTTTCCTTCTTAGATGTATAGTTAAGGATCGGAAGGTCAGCCAGTACTTTATCCTGACTTATCGTAGTATTATGTATTGAGCTATTATAGACAATGATAGCGTAGGGAATAAGGGAGGTCACTGCGTCATTTTTATTTTGTAGTCTTAAAATACGAAGATGTTCGAGTAAAGTTAGGTGAAGTCTTTCCACATTCCCGGTACTGGTGGGACAGTAGGGTAACATTCTATGGTGATTTATTCGGTGCGGATCGATACGAAGTTGCGATAACACTTCTTTCGCGCGGGATGCTAACATAACTTTTTGAAAACTTTCCATATTGTAAACGGTACTAATCGACTTATCCATGGAGAAAATAACGTCATGTGGAGTTGGGTTAAAAACTTCTAAAATTCTTCGATTACTTTTAACAGCTGTTAAGCAACTAGGTATTATGCAATTTGATATTACTTGCTCGGGGACAAAGGCATCGCCGTCTAGACTATTTATCGGTAACCTGATCAGTTTTGATGAATTTGCAGGTATAACGGCCTCATAATAGTTCGTATTACGCGAGTTGTACATTTGAATAGGGTTCACTGCAAAAGGGTCATAGCTTAATGAAATATGAGGGAAAAATAATTCAACAGCTTCCGGGCTAATAAACGGTTGATTAGTGCCAGTATCAATAAGTAACCTAATAAGGGGGTTGTTAATCTGTATATATGGAAGCTGCATCTGCGTTTGCAAGTTGAACTCTATTTTGGTCTTTTTGATTTCACGACTTTCTGAAAATCCGACTTAGGATCATTAGTCGAAGGATGTTCGTCAAGGTCTGTACTTGGAGTCTCATTAGTCACGTCATAGAGAGGTGTACTGTTACAGTTCGCGTCATCGTCGGTTTCGGAACGTTCATGAACGTTCATCTCGTGTGGGTGATGACTTGAGGTCGTTTGTGGCGTGAATCCATGACTATTGAAATTCGAGGGTGGCCTAGGTATATAGCTAACAATTCCAATCATGGGCTTTGGTAACTGCATGGTTAATCTTTTATATAGAGCGCGTTTCGCGTCTACTGTCGTGGCAAGGCAACGCTCGTACTCTTGGGGAGTACTAATGCCCTGAGTTGCTAAAGCAAGATCGTTATAAAGGGCGGTCTCATCTCGCTGGTCTGAAAAATTATTTATTAGAGCCGTCCTAATCCCTAACCAATTCTCTGCAATACTATTGGAGTTAATGAAACGCGCGGCTGGGCCGGTAATCTTATTTAAGATGCAATTTATGAGAGTTAGGTTAGTTAATGCAGATCCGGGTTCGGTTCCTACGTAGTGCCCTACTATTTGGTCACATATGTTAATAAATCTTGGTAGTATGTGCGGGTTCCCGTCGAATTCGGGAACGGCACGTACAGCCTTAAGGATCGTGTCGGGGTCATGACTCGCCATGACTGTTGATATCTAATCTAAATCCCTATCTATACTCGTATCTAACCTAGATCTACGAGAGGCCCTGCTCGATGCAGTCCCTCCGGGGCTTGATTTCCTAGGATGGAAAATCTTGGAGTCCTTAAAAATCTATATCTAACCTAGATTGACGAGAGGTCCTGCTCGATGCAGTCCCTCCGGGGCTTGATTTCCTAGGATGGAAAATCTTGGAATCCTTAAAAATCTATATCTAACCTAGATTGACGAGAGGCCCTCTTCGATGCAGTCCCTTCGGGGCTTGATTTCCTAGGATGGGAAATCTTGGAATCCTTAAAAATCTATATCTAACCTATCTAGGTTAGATATGCATCGAGCAGGGCTTCTCGTAAATCTTTACGAGAAGCCCTGCTCGATGCAGGCCCTCCGGGGCGTGATTTTCAGGATGGAAAATCTTGGGATACTTAAAAATAGAGGGAGCAAGGACACAGGCTAGTTCTATGTACTTACATATGCTTTTTAGTCTTCTTCGGGATCGATGTTTGGATTTCACCTCAGGCAGTGGCTTCTAGATTCTTCAGTAGGTCTTCTTGAGAAGATGGTCGCGATGACTGCAGCTTCTTCCAGAAATGCCTACCCCTTTAAGACTGCCCCAGTAAAGGAAGACACAGCCCGAGGTCCCAAAAAAACTAAAACTTTTGACTTATTTATTAAATTGAACTTAAAACTAATTACAAACGAAGTTTTATCTAAAGCTACGCGATGTAGCTATTAGATTTGATGTTGGATTCAGAATGACAATAAAATTACAAGCAATTATAAAGAAAACTCAAATTTGGGTAGCGGTGTCGCAATTGCTGACTTTGCTACTCGTGGCTCGCGGTTGCGTGTTAGGTCAGCGTTCCATCTATAGCTTGGCGATGTAACAGACCTATCCGCAGTACCACCAAAGAACCATAGAGAAGTAAACAACAACAACTACCAAAGCGAAAAACAGTCATAATTCCTTATTCATTGGGTACTGCACTAAACACTGACAAGTGACAATCTTACCTTGTCACATGTGACATTGACAGGTTTCTTGGATTTTTTAATTTTTTTTAAGCTGTTGCATAGCTTTTATCGCGGGCTTTGAACTAGGACAAACAGTTTGAGCGCGGCGCGGCGACCGAATCAAGAAATTCCGTAACGATAAAAACCTAACACCGTCGTTCAGTAAGCGTTCAATATTTTAGAGGTTCTCAAGTAGCTCTATTTGGCGCAGTGGGCGAGCGGCCGCTTTCTTTACCGTATGGTGTATGATGTCGCAGGTTCGAATCTCACTCGCGAAGTAGTGACAGTGCGCTTTTCTTGTTTGTTTGTTTTTTAATTATTTTTTTGCATAATTTTTAGTATGCATAAAAAAAAATATTGCATAAATATTATAATTGCATAAGTTGATAAACAATGCTATGCAATAGCTTTACCGCGGCAGTCCCCGAGTGCCACTTAATTTTTTGCCATCGCTTGGGAATTGAATTGAATTGAATTGAATTTTTTTTTTTTTCTTTCCGCAGCTAGTCCAGGGCGCGCCCGTCGCCGTCGCGCCAGCGTCTGTGAATAAAGTTCCCTTAGATATAAATTTGTGATAATTAAAACAATCTTTCAAACTAAAGTAACGCCTTTTATTGTTATCCAGAATCATGATACTACTAATCCTAATATCCTACTTCCTACTAATATTATAAACTAGCTGATGCCCGCGACTTCGTCCGCATGGATTTAGTTTTTAAAAATCCCGCGGGAACTCTTTCATTATCCGAGATAAAAAGTAGCTCTCCCGGTGTGAGGAACCACTACTACATCCATTACTATACCCATGTAAAAAATCGCATCAATCCGCTGTTCTGTTGCGACGTGATTGAAGGACAAACCAACAAACAAACACACTTTCGCATTTATAATATCAGTAATAATTGTCAAATTTTTTACCATACTTAACCAAAGACAAAATTACGTTTAGCTGTCATTTACGTTTTATTATTCCACTGTCATTTGCGTTTTGTTATTCCATGTCAGATGCGTTTTTGTTATACCACGTTTTATAGTGACTTGACGGAAACGCGGTCGAACGGGATAAAAGGTAGCCTATGTCCGTCTCCTGGTTCTAAGCTGCCTCTCCTCCAATTTTCAGCCAAATCGGTTCATCCGCTCTTGAGTTATAAATAGTGTAACTAACACCACTTTCTTTTATATAATTATATAGATGTGAAAGTTTGTGAGGATGGATGTATAGATGGATGTTTGTTACTCTTTAATTTTTTGTTATTCTTTCTTTGAAGGGCATTCCGAACCAGTGGTAGACTCATCGACGATTCAAAGCACTTGTAAAAAACTTTATTTGAATAGAAAACATTTGTATTCTATTCTATTCATGCCACAACGAATGAACCGATTTGGCTGGGAATGGAGATAGCATCATATCCAGAATTGACACCTAGGCTACTTTAATCCCAGAAAATAACAGAGTTCCCGCGGCATTGTCTGTTAATTATTCTAAATGCGAAAGTGTGTTTGTTGGTTTGTCCTTCAATCACGCAGCGACGGAGCAACGGATCGACGCAATTTTCGCATGGGCATAGTTGAGGATCCGGAAAGTGACAGACTACTATGTTTCTCCCAGAGAAATATTCCAGGGGATTTTTAAAATGTACCTGCACACAAACGAAGTCCCGCGGAATTAGAATACAATAGAATAGAAATGTTTTTTATTCAAATAAACTCTTTTACAAGTGCTTTTGAATCGTCGATGAGTCTACCACTGGTTTGGAATGCCCTTCCTGCCGAGAAGAACCAGCAAGAAACTCTGCGGTTGCTCTTTTCAAAGCAAGTTTACAATACAATAGATACTATGCTATGTATGCAGTGTTTCCACAATGAGGGAAGTTCCAAAAATGCATACCTACCATAATAACATTGCAACGTGTCTTAAGATGGGCAGACCCCCAAAAGTAGCCTCATTCCCGCCGGCGGCACCGGTTCACGAGCATGACGCATGACCCAGCCGTTTCTTCGCTCAACCATATTTGAGGGAACGTATGATCCGTACCCATTCCGTACTTAAGAAGTAAGTACTTCCTAATTCCACGCGTCCGTACACAAAAATCCGTGGAAGTAGGAAGTACCAAATTTTAAGGTACATTATTTATGACTTATAACCTTCTTATAACGAATCTTTCAGCTCAGAAGAAAACAAAATAGTTTTTATTTATCAAATAGAAAATTGTATTTTAAAATTTAAACTCTTGTCAAAATATATTACTATTTTTATTTATATATTTTTTGTAAGTCATATTGAATTTTATAACTTTTTTTATTTTATATAAAATTCCTAGTTTCAAAACTCACAAAAATCAAAAATATTCGGAAAAGCACGTAATAATACGTCTGTGCATGTAAAATTGTAATATCTAAATTAAATTCACGGTGACTGTACGGCCTCAGTGATTGCAACGTCCAGGTAACATATCCAACTCATCATCATCATCATCATCATCATCATCTACATCATTCATGAGCATCCCGTTAGCGTCTCACTACTGAGCGCAGGTCTCCTCTCAGAGGAGCTCGGCTATAGTATAGGCCATAGTCCGCCACGCTGGCCCAATGTGAATTGGCGGACTTCACACATCTTTGAGAACTAAGGAGAACTCTCGGGCGTGCAGGTTTCCTCACGATGTTTTCCTTCACCGTTGAAGCATGTGATATTTAAACGCACATAACTCCGCAAAGTCAGAGGTGCCCGGGATCGAACCTGCGACCCCCGAACAACAGTCCGCAAACCGAACCACTAGGCTATCACTGCTGCCGTCTTCTTAACGACCATTTGTCCACACGATGTATTTTACCGACTGACATGGTGATTGCGTCGTAACGATCACTTGTCCACACGATGTATTTTACCGACTGACATGGTGATTGCGTCGTAACGACCACTTGTCCACACGATGTATTTTACCGACTGACATGGTGATTGCGTCGTAACGACCACTTGTCCACACGATGTATTTTACCGACTGACATGGTGATTGCGTCGTAACGACCACTTGTCCACACGATGTATTTTACCGACTGACATGGTGATTGCGTCGTAACGACCACTTGTCCACACGATGTATTTTACCGACTGACATGGTGATTGCGTCGTAACGACCACTTGTCCACACGATGTATTTTACCGACTGACATGGTGATTGCGTCGTAACGACCACTTGTCCACACGATGTATTTTACCGACTGACATGGTGATTGCGTCGTAACGACCACTTGTCCACACGATGTATTTTACCGACTGACATGGTGATTGCGTCGTAACGACCACTTGTCCACACGATGTATTTTACCGACTGACATGGTGATTGCGTCGTAACGACCACTTGTCCACACGATGTATTTTACCGACTGACATGGTGATTGCGTCGTAACGACCACTTGTCCACACGATGTATTTTACCGACTGACATGGTGATTGCGTCGTAACGACCACTTGTCCACACGATGTATTTTACCGACTTACATGATAATTGCGATCGATGCATTATAGCAATCATTTTTAACTGACTTCAAAAAAGGAGGAGGTTCACAATTCGTCGGAACCTTTTTTTAAGTATGTTCAATTGTTCACCGATTACTCGAAGACGCTTGAACCGATTTGAAAAATTCTTTTTTTGTTTCAAAGGGTATATTTCCCAGGTGGTCCCATATGAATTTTATCGAAATCGGTTGACGGGTTTTTTTAAAAGCGTCGTGTTATTACAGTAAAACGACGTAACCCCATCGAATTTGGGCTCATTTGAGACGTCTTGACAAGTACTCTGGTCCTAGATGATATCCAGGGTCTGATGATGTAGCCAGCTACTAAAAGCTTGTTTTTTAAAAATATTTTTTTATTTACACTTCTTAAATTAATTACAGATTTGGAATTTTTCTTGGGCATTGCTAGAACCCAAACGAGTCGTCCCTTCTCTGAGTCCTTACCTCAATATAACCAAATATGAGTAAGTCATCATCATCATCATTAGCAACGCATCAACGGCTCAATACTGAGCGCAGGTCTTCTCTCAGAGAAGGGTTATAGGCCATAGTCCACCACGCTGACCCAATGCGTATTGGCGGACTTCACACACCTTCAAGAACATTATGAAGAACTCTCAGGTGTGCAGGTTTCCTCACGATGTTTTCCTTCACCGTTGAAGCAAGTGATATTTAATTGCTTATACGCACTTGACTCCGAAAAGTGAGAGGTGCGTACCCGGGATCGAATCTGCGACCCCCCGAATAGGAGACCACAGTCCTAACCACTATCACTAACACTAGCCTCTAACACTAGGCTATCACTGCTTTATGAGTAAGTAGATTGCATCAATACTGAATACAGATCTAAGATATCCACAGCTGGACAAAGATCTCTTGAAAGGATCACCACAGATCCCTAGTAGCAATTTGCGTAGTCTGTTAGTTGGGCCCTTGTCCCTAGTTTGGCCCTAAAAATCGTGGTGCCAACCGTAGAAAGCGGGATGCGGTTGGCCTTACGAAGGGACTTAGTCGGCATCACCACTACCATCTGTGACGATAAGGTATATGTGCGTAGATGCAAAATAGAGAGGCGCATAAATACAAGACACTACTAGCACAGAATATATAATAGTACTACGTAAGCGCGTGTGCATAAAGTGCAGTGTGAGTACCGTACATATTATGTGCGGTACACATCGTGTACATATATATTATGTACATATGTATTATGTACATAATATGTATTATGTACATATTATGTATTGTGTACATATGTATTATGTACATACTACTTATTATGTACTGTAGAATGCATGAGCATTCTACAGACATACAAGTGAATTATACTTACCCCCGTGACGACTGGACGTCACACCATCTCCCAACCGTTGGCTACCGTCGGCTACAAAACTCCAACGGAAATTGCTACTATAGGGGAACACGACCTAAATGTGCCACCAGCATTCATTGGCTGCCAGCGACCCACCTGAGATCTTCCATCCACCAAGATGAGGGGTCTACCCGTGCGGGGTCCATATTCCAGCACATTGAGACCTCCAACGTCTATCGGTGCATGTGCCCCACCCATAGCCATTCCAGTTTCGCTATATGATAAGTTACTAGCTGATGCCCGCGACTTAGTCCGTGTGGAATTAGTTTTTTAAATAAATATGGTCGAGCGAAGCAATGGCTGGATCATGCGTCATGCTCGTGAACGGGTGCCGCCGGCGGGAATGGGGCTACTTTCTGTCTGCCCGTCTTTGACATGAATTGAATTGTAGTACGTTTTGTGGAAATGTCATATTCTATTCTAACAAAGATGCACGGGTTAAATCAGCTTGCTATCCAGCTGCCCACAAGATAGTATAAAAACTTATTACAATGTAATAGCTACTTATTAATATTGTAAAATGATTATTTTGAAAAGAGCAACTGCTGAGTTTCTTGCCGGCTCTTCTCAGCAGAATCCGCTTTCCGAACCGGTGGTAGAATCTTGACGTGTCATAAGAGCCACAGGTTGGCCTACATGAAATAAATAATTTTGAATTTTGAAATCCCTCGGAAACTCTTTGATTTTCCTGGATAAAAAGTAGCCTATGTCACTCTCCCAGGTCCTCAACTATACACATGCAAAATATCACATCGATCCGTAGCCCTGTTGCGGCGTGATTGAAGGACAAACCAACAAACAAACACACTTTCGCATTTATAATATTAGTAAGGATGTCGGCGATCCGGTTCTCCCATGGATCTCCGTATTTCTGACTAGATGTTGCCCGCGACTTCGTCGGCATGGATTAAGGTTTTTTAATTGCCGCGGAAACTTTTTAATTTTCCGGGATAAAATGTAGCTTATGTGTTAATCCTGGGTATGAACTATCTCAATTCTAAATTACAGCCAAATCGGTTCATTCGTTGTGGTGTGAATGAGTAACAAACATCCATCCATACATCCATCCAGTCCAATCCTTACAAATTCTCACAAACTTACAACAAGTAGGATTTACATAATTAATGAAACCTTACTGCTTGTTTCAGAAGTCACAAATAATAGTACTGATAATAATGAAATTAATCCTACTGCAAGGCAAAGAAACCGACCACAAAAGAGAATTAAAAAGGTAAAATTTTTAAATAAGTAGGTACTACTTACTTAACTGAATTAATTAATTTATAGAGTGACAGAATACTTTAGATCTATAATAAACTACCAAAGACATTTTGGAGATGTCTCCAAAAATGTTCCAAGATTTCACAGAAAGAAAACTTTTAGAAAAATCTTATAACAATGTAGGTAAGTATAAGATTTTCTTAGGGTCCTGGAATTTAACTATTTAGTGTTTGCTTGGTATCTAAAACAACTTTTCATCTTCTTCTTCTTTATCAACCGATAGACGTCCACTGCTGGACAAAAGTCTCTTGCATGGACTTCCACAGGCCTCGGTCTTGCGCCGCCTGGATCCAGCGGCTCACTGCGACTCGTTTGATATCGTCGGTTCACCTGGGGGGGGTCTGCCAACACTGCGCTTCCCGGTGCGGGGTCACCACTCCAACACCTTGGGACCCCAACGACCATCAGCTCTTCGAACTAGGTGCCCCGCCCATTTCCAACTACTATTCATAGTCGACAATTAATAAATAACCTGTTTAGGTGGACAGTACCCCTGCAGCATCAGGATTGAGGAGTTTCTATATCGATTAAAAAAAGATTCACGCAAATCTGTTTAGAAATCTAATAAATATATTAAGTAGGTATATGTATATGTATTGTATGTTTGTGTACAACCCTAACCTAACCTAAGATATAAAACACACAATATAATATTACCTTGTGGTATCGTTTAACTTTGAAATATCCACCATACCACCAGAGGTCGACCAGGGGTACGATGGCTCTGAATCTGTTCAAACGTATATTTGTATATTTTTACAATTTACTTATCACAAGTCACAACACTAACGTTAAGACAAACCCGCTGTGTGAAGACAAGGAAAAAATACTCGTAGTCACACTGGTGTTACAAACTGGCGTGACCACGAGTCGGTCACGAAAATTCCATATTCCTGGTCAAACTACACAATAATTATGTCGTTTTATAAACTTAATTTTTTTTGCATAATATTTAATTTATTCACTTGGAATTTTAAGTAATAGAATAGAAATGTTTTTTATTCAAATAAACTTTTTTACAAGTGCTTTGAAATCATCGATGAGTCTACCACTGCGCACGCTTATTAATAAACCGAAATAAGTCAAAAAAACACTTTTGTGGGAAATCGCTGTCAAAGTTTTGAGCATCTACCTCGTTGGAAACATTCTGTCGTCTTTCACGTGTTTACGATACTACTTTTAGGTATTTGGTCTTAAATTGTAGGGCGATGTATAGCAGATTTAAATAAGTATACAGTATTATGAAATTATTTATATATTTTAATGAATTAATTTTTTTTTTTCGAAATTTCCGACTTCTGCCAGTTTAGTATTAAAAATTGGGACAAATTGTTTGAATCTCTTTGAAATAATACTTAATAATTCAGTTAAGTATTAAAAATTCTATTAGATTGTTTGGAAATTTTATAATTACTACAGTTTAAAAGAAAAGTAAAAATAAAAGTGCAGAAATATTTAGTGAAAAATCTTTTTATTTGTTAATCTGTTGTTTAACATTTCGCATTTAAGTTTTATCAAAACTGCTTTGGTATCCTTATAACCTTCTTCTTCTTCTTCTTTATCAAACTATAGACGTCCGCTGCTGGACAAAGTTCTCCTGCATGGACTTCCACAGGCTTCGGTCTTGCGCCGCTTGAATCCGGCGCCTCCCTGCGACTCGTTTGATGTTGTCGGTCCACCTAGTGGGGTCTGGCAACACTGCGTTTCCCGGTGCAGGGTCGCCACTCCAGCACCTTGGGACCCCAACGACCATCAGCTCTTCGAACTATGTGCCCCGCCCATTTCCACTTCAGTTTCGCGACACGCTGAGCGATGTCGGTGACTTTGGTTCTCCTGCGGACCTCCTCATTTCTGATTTGATCTCGCAGGGATATTCCGAGCATAGCTCTTTCCATCGCTCGCTGAGTGACCCTGAGCCTTCTTATGAGGCCCATAGTTAGCGACTATGTCTCGGATCCGTAAGTCATCACTGGCAACACGCACTGTTCGAAGACTTTAGTCTTCAGGCACTGAGGGATTTTGGACGAGATGACATCTTGGAGCTTCCCGAACGCTGCCCAGCCTAGTTGGATTCGGCGGTTAATCTCTTTCTCAAAATTGGACCTACCTAGCTGGAGTGTATGTCCCAGGTATATATACTCGTCTACAATTTCGAGTGCAGAGTTCTCAACGATTACTGGGTGGAGCGGAGCATGAGCATTGGATATCGTTTTCGTCTTGCTCATGTCCATTTTCAGGCCCACCTGTTGAGAAACCCTGCTGAGATCATTGAGCATTGTATTGAAATCTCTCAGAGTCTCTGCCATGACTACTATGTCATCGGCAAATCGCAGGTGAGTGAAGTACTCGTCGTTTATGTTGATGTCAAGTCCGTTCCAATCCAGAAGCTTAAAGACGTCCTCCAACGCAGCGGTAAATAGCTTCGGGGAGATTACAATATCTCCCTGTCGCACTCCACGCTGCAAGTGGATTGGTCTCGTAGTCTGGTCCTGTATACGTACTGACATAGTGGCTTATCATAAAGGGGTATGAAAAATAGATGTTGGTCGATTCTCAGACCTACCCGATGTGCACACAAAATTTTATAAAAATCGGTCCAGTCGTTTCGGAGGAGTTTGGTAACAAACACCGCGACATGAGAATTTTATATTAGATTTATTACAAAAAAATTGAACAGAAAAAATTGGGTGTTTGTAATAAACTGCAATAATTGCTAGAGTACTTTTGGACTTTTGGATAATTTTAAAAATAGACAGAAACAAATACGAATACTTTTTAAATTTGCCGATAGTTTTTGTAACAAAGTGAAATAAAATGATTTGTTTCCAGAATTTAAGTTATAAGTTTAAACTAAAACGCACTAAGACATATTTTTTTATAAATATTCACAGTAAATTTAATAAAATACTGAAATATGTCTTAATAATGCATGTTCTAATATAGCACAATTTTAAACTAAAGTGAAATAAATCAAAATCGGGCTTGTTTAGAAATAAAAACAAACGGAATAAACTTACGTGTGCTCGCAAATAAAACGAAATATTTCGCCTTACTTCGTCGTCGTCAAAAAAATCCTCACATCGCGGTTGGCGCATCACTGAATGATTCCCTATATCACGAAATGCTTTGTCGCGCGCTTTAATAATAAAGAGAAGGGTGATCCATTAAATCGGCCATTTTGCTCTGTTTCGCGTGGCGGCAAGATTGTACCTATTCTTTGAGTTGAGTTAGTTCATTTTATTAGTAAAAGTAGGAATCAAAAAATTTTGACTTATTTCGGTTTATTAATAAGCGTGCGACTGGTTCGGAATGCCCTTCCTGCCGAGAAGAACCAGCAAGAAACTCGGCGGTTGCTCTTTTCAAAACAAGTTTACTATACAATAGATACTATATGCTATATTTTATGCAGTGTTCCCACAATGAGGGGAAGTTCCACAAAAGCAATACATGTTAAGACGGGCAGACAGAAAGTAGCCCCATTCCGGTGGAACCCGTTCATGAGCATGACGCATAACCCAGCCATTGCTTCGCTCATAGACAATCTTACTTCGACCAATATTTCGAAACTTATACAATGTATGTGTGCATCACGATGTCCATTTACTTCTTTTTCAGGCAAAGGAGAGACCAAGTTTCACAGCACTTAAAAGCATCTATAAATCAGGCGGCTGTGCCATCTGCTTTGAGCAGCTGGGTTGCAAGCCACTCGCGTCAACTTGCTGTGGACACGTCTTTTGTATGGAGTGCCTTGAACGGTCACTGAAGCGCCGTAGGAATTGTCCTTTGTGCAGGGCCGGCTTTAGAGGAAAGCTGGCGTATCACTCGTTGCATTTAGCGCAATAAATAAAAATACCTAAAGGAGACATTTTTTTTTGTATGGCGATTGGGCCCCACTTCAAATTGTCGCGTATATTTGTGAAACTTTGTTGATTTGTTTCTTATGATCTCGTTAATAGAATAGTAAAAGTAGCCAAACCGCATCTAACCGGAATATTGAGATATCAACAGTCAAACTTGAACCTCACCTAATACCTTACTCACTTACGACTGACGGAACTGAAGAACTAGGTATAAAAATCAAAACATCGCCTCTTTTTGATGATTTCACTATTCCGGTTAGATTTTTCTATGACATTAATTCCGTTTACTATGATAAATCGGTTACTTTTTTAAAATATGATATGATTAATAAATGCCACCATTTCAAGTGGGCCTAAAAAAATTATCTCCTTTATGTCGAAAAAACATGACTGAATTCTAAATTTTTGTCGAAAAAATGCGTCTTTTTTGATAAATCATTGCATCATATATTTAGGATTGGTAGTCGCTTCGCACCCACTAGATACCGTCCGTCGTCGGCGTACCTACCTACTTACTAGTAAATTGTGGCAATTCACAGTACGCCTGAACTGGCGTACCTACATAGTTCCGTAATAGTCCAGTAAATAAAGCATTTAACCTCGCACTAAATTTCCGATCCAATTTGAATTTTTTATAGGTTAAGGGTTACTTACTGACCATAAAAACAAAATGCTGACAGATCCAGGTCGCAATCTTAAAGAAAAGTTTTTGACCGATATCTCTGAAGCTATCCACTTTAGGGCAAAAGTTATTCATACCTTTTTTGTAGAGAATAAAATTTTGCATCTTTTATTTCCTGTAAACTTTTTTGTAAAACTTACCGTTTACGATTTATGGCCAAATGGGGCATAAATCGTAAACGGTAAGTCAGCATTTTGTGTTTTTATGGTCAGTAAGTAACCCTTAACCTAAAAAAAAATTAAAATTGGATCGGAAATTTATTGCGAGGTTGACCAAAAAAAACGGCTTTATTTACTGGCCTTTATCCAATGTGTGACGTTTTCAATCAAACTATGATATTATGTACTAGCCCGTCCGATACAAGTTGGCCGTTACCTCGCGTCCCCTACCGTGTTTATTCGAACGTTTGTTTTGTTACGTTTAAATTTTTTTTTGTTAAGGTTTAGGTAATTATTTATATTTTATTGTTGTTTGGTTTGGTAGGGGCAATTGCTGTTCCTATGAACGCTTGTACCTGTGGACACAATCGATTCCGTCGAAACTAGCAACCCTAAAATTCTAATTTGAACGCGAATTGTCAACAATAGACAAAGCTTTAGTCGCTCTCAAGTTAGAATTATAGGGTTGCTAGTTTCGACGGAATCGATTGTGTCCACAGGTACAAGCGTCCATAGGAACAGCACTTGCCCATACTATTGTTTGCGAGTAGTTGTTGTTGTTTGGTTAGATCGCGAGTAATTTATTGTTGTTTGGTTATTGTACTACCAGATTTAAAATAAATTTTTTAAATATCAAAATGTCATTTTTCTTTTTTAAATATCTCAAGAACTAGTCTGGGAAAAATAGAGCCTTAAAAAAGGCCTTAAAGTTTCCTGTTAGACAAAGAAAGCGCTACTGACGTGTGACGTGACAAGGCAATAGCTCACAAACATATAAAAGCTCCGTATATATTATATCTATGTAATATCTTTAAACGAGCAATTCTTGTATATATATATAATCTGAATCTCGGAAACGGCTTCAACGATTTTCATGAAATTTAGTACCTATGCAGGGGGTTTCGGGGGTGATAAATCGATCTAGGAAGGTTCCATTTTTAGAAAACACCGTTTTGTCCATGTTTTCAGGCAGTGAAAAACCCCCTACAACATCATTAGAATACGAAGGTAAATTTCGCTATTAGGTAAATGTAAATTCCCGGTAGCTCAGTCAGGTTATCGGGCGGTCCCGGAACCAGAAGACCCTGGTTCGAGTCCAGACGATTATTTTTTCCCCTATGAATTCTTTTATTATTATTATTTTTTTTTAATATATAATTTTCAAAAAACACGATTTACCAAAAAAACAATAATAATAACCAGAGCAAAGCTCGGTCACCCAGATATATTATCCTTATTATGTTTTCAATAGTCGAGGAGTGTTTTATTTAATTATGACATTAAGCACCAACGTAAAATAAGTCTTATCCGAACGTAAATAGCGATATTATGGCAGATTTTCAATACAAAAACTGTCAGCACGCCTTTATTTCTCATGACGGTGGTGAAATCGACAATGATCATAAAATAGCTATTTATGCAACTGCATCGTAATGAGGGTCATTTTAATTCGAGTGCTGTTTTTTGATACGAGCCTTGCCGAGTATCAAAATAGGATAGTACGAGAATTAAAATAACTAATTACGTTCAGTTGCATACAAGATTTTATCTACGACAAGGAAAATAAAATCATTAACAAAATACGCCGTAGGCTTAATAAAGTAACAAAAAGTAACTCCGTAAGCCGCCACCAGCCGCCTGTGGCGCCTCTGTCAACAAATAGTAACTCCGTAAGCCGCCACCAGCCGCCTGTGGCGCCTCTGTCGTATGAACGGTACAAAAGTGCCAGAACTCAGAGCCTTAGCTTTAGGTATCCTATTTTAAGAAGATAACCATTTCGATTCAGCTCCCATACAACGAGCTGCATCGAAATGAGAAGCAAAACCGAAAGAGGGTTCATTTCGATTCAGCTGTCAAATACGAAATTGGAACTTTTCGATGTTGGAGTAGATAAAATGTTTTTTGGACGCCAAGCTTGTAGAGCAAGAGCTCGCAACGATCAGACCTTCGTTAATTTATAAAAGCTGAAAGTTCATCTCCGTACGTCCCCTATACAGGTGAGAACGATCCCCGTGTCCTATGAAGAGATAATATTATCAGGTACCAAAAGTGTATAAAATTACACCTCAAAGTCCTTAAGGTTGATTATACGGGTCTGCCCGCGAAATTCAAAAGACATGTCCCAGTTTAGTATGGAGGGTGGTTTTTTATTCTGAGTGTCCATTAACCAGAACCAAACTGTCATTACGTGAAAGAGAAAAAAAATAAAATTAAACGCCATAAAAATAATAATTTTAGTGTCCTCGGTTTTTTTTAAATTAATTATGAAAAATACCGTTTGTAGCAAATATTTTTCAATGGATGGTAACACTAAAAACTTTTATAATCTATAGACTATCAAATCTGGCACCGGTTAATGTCACGTAAATGTCATTTTGAACCAAATACATGTCATTTTGAACCATGGAACTAGGAATCACAGACCAGGAACTAGGAATTACGACTAGGTACTTTTGAACTGCCTATTCGAAAATGAAATTATTTGTTCCTGACAATCATCTGACATTGACAACTTACATAGAATAATATTTTCAGTTTTTTACCGGTGTATAAATCACACGGAACAAGGAATTACGACAAATCACAAGCAAAAAAATGAGTCTTCTTCTTTATCAACTGATAGACGTCCACTGCTGGACAAAGGTCTCTTGCATGGACTTCCACAGGCCTCGGTCTTGGGCCGCCTGAATCCAGCGGCTGGGGGGTAAGGGAGCGCACCGCCACCTAGCGCTCCAAACGTCAACCTCACCTGCCCGCGGTGCCCCCTGCTAGTCTACTGACGAGGCTATGACGACCGACAAATGGCGGTATAACCATTTCATACTGGCTAAACTGAGCAAATGGCACAGGCTTGTGTTGGGCAGCAGCGACACGGGTGCGATCAGTTTAGCCCTGCGATGAACAACACGCCTGCCCAGCGTGGTCATTATGGGCAAAACCTTGTAATGGATACTTGCACAAGAAAATGAGTCAAAACAAAAAAAAAAATTTTATTATCGGAGGCTTTAAAAAATCTGAAAATTATTTTGATAGAAGCCTTTTGGGATCTTTATCCAACTACATTAAAATCATCCTTGTTAATTAAATCCAAATTTAAAAAAACAATTTTGGACAACTCCTTTAATTTGCTTTTGAATCGTCGATGAGTCTACCACTGGTTCGGAATGCCCTACCTGACGAGAAGAACCAGCAAGAAACTCGGCGGTTGCTCTTTACAAAGCAAGTTTACAATACAATAAATACTATGCTACGTATGCACTGTTTCCACAATGAGGGAAGTTCCAAAAATGCATACCTACCAACTAACATTGCAACATGTCTTAAGATGGGCAGACCCCCAAAAGTAGCACCATTCCCGCCGGCGGCACCGGTTCACGAGCATGACGCATGACCCAGCCGTTTCTTCGCTCAATTATATTTGAGGGAACATAATATGATCCGTACCCATTCCGTACTTAAGAAGTAAGTACTTCCTAATTCCACGCGTCCGTACACAAAAATCCATGGAAGTAGGAAGTACCAAATTTTAAGGTACATTATTTATGACTTATAACCTTCTTATAACGAATCTTTCAGCTCAGAAGAAAACAAAATAGTTTTTATTTATCAAATAGAAAATTGTAATTTTAAACTCTTGTCAAAATATTTACTATTTTTATTTATATATTTTTTGTAAGTCATATTGAATTTTATCACTTTTTTTATTTTATATAAAATTCCTAGTTTCAAAATTCACAAAAATCAATTTTTTTTGGAAAGGCATATGTAATAATTAGTCTGTGCATGTAAAATTGCTATAATATCTAAATTAAATTCACGGTGACTGTACGGTCTCAGTGATCGCAACGTCCAGGTAACATATCCAACTCATCATCATCATCATCTACATCTACATCATTCATGAGCATCCCGTTAGCGTCTCACTACTGAGCGCAGGTCTCCTCTCAGAGGAGCTCGGCTATAGTATAGGCCATAGTCCGCCACGCTGGCCCAATGTGAATTGGCGGACTTCACACATCTTTGAGAACTAAGGAGAACTCTCGGGCGTGCAGGTTTCCTCACGATGTTTTCCTTCACCGTTGAAGCATGTGATATTTAAACGCACATAACTCCGCAAAGTCAGAAGTGCCCGGGATCGAACCTGCGACCCTCGATCAACAGTCCGCAGACCTAACCACTAGGCTATCACTGCTGCCGTCTTCTTAGCGACCACTTGTCCACACGATGTATTTTACCGACTGACATGGTGATTGCGTCGTAACGACCACTTGTCCACACGATGTATGTTACCGACTGACATGGTGATTGCGTCGTAACGACCACTTGTCCACACGATGTTACCGACTGACATGGTGATTGCGTCGTAACGACCACTTGTCCACACGATGTTACCGACTGACATGGTGATTGCGTCGTAACGACCACTTGTCCACACGATGTATTTTACCGACTGACATGGTGATTGCGTCGTAACGACCACTTGTCCACACGATGTATGTTACCGACTGACATGGTGATTGCGTCGTAACGACCACTTGTCCACACGATGTTACCGACTGACATGGTGATTGCGTCGTAACGACCACTTGTCCACACGATGTTACCGACTGACATGGTGATTGCGTCGTAACGACCACTTGTCCACACGACACTAATTGTCCACACGATATGTATTTTACCGACTGACATGGTGATTGTGTTGAATATCAGCAAAAATAAGACTCGTAGACAAAATTGCCATTTCAATTTAAGTTTTTAAAATTCACGCGAAAAAGCTCGATGGTGTTATGGCTTCGTTCGTAGTCATGACGTCATCTCTACGTTTTTCATAGTAGATAGTTCGTTAAAGTTTGAATCTATTTATGTGACGTATCGCTCATATTGGCGTTCAATCCAATATGGCGGATTGCTGTATTTAATAGTTTTATTTTATCAAAATAAATATCAATTGCTCAAAATAGAAAATAAATACGTTTTTTGACCGAGCGAAACGAAGCTCTCAGAGTCTACTTGAGTGAATTTGCACTTGTCCTTCCGTCCGTCTGTCCGTCCGTCCGTCTGTCCGCCCGTCCATCACAGCCTTTCCAGCTACTAAAAGCTTGGTTTTTAAAAATATTTTTCTTGTTAAATTTATTACAGGCTACAGATTTGGAATTTTTCTTGTGCATTGAGAACCCAGACGAGTGGACCCCTCTGAGTCCTGACCTCAATATAACCAAATATGAGTAAGTATTGCATCGATATTAAATACTGATAGATGTCCACTGCTGGACAAAGGTCTAGGCTTGTTCTAACTCGGTCACTATAAGAAGCGCTCCGTACTAGTACATTCAAAAACTGTACTATTTCGAACTTCTGGTAGGTACTATTAGTACAGCAGTTCCGAGCCAAGCGACAGAGTCACAGACTAAATAGGTCCACAAGGAGCGAGTACTAAATGCACGATGTACCATTACTGTCTGAATCCTTGTTTCCCGCTCGTTCAATAAAGAAGCAAACGATGCACTAAAAGAACAGAACAGAGAAGAAACGATGCAACAAAAAGCATAATAGTTCATTCTCGTTCAGTATCGGGAATTCATTCCTAATAATAGGTACCACAGGTAGGTACATAATGCATGTACCTACTACACAAGACTACAAAGGTCTCTTGAAACGGTCACCACAGAACCCAACCTTTTGCCACCTGCATCCAGCGGCTGCCAGCGACCCACCTGAGATCGTCCGTCCACCAAGCTAGGGGGTCTACCAGTGCGGGGTCCACATTCCAGCACATTGAGACCCCAACGTGTATCGGTGTATGTGCCCCCCCCCCCCCCAATGGCCCCTCTGGTTTCCCGACATGATAAGTTCTGTCGGTGACTCCGATCTTCCCACGGATCTCCGTATTACTTATTTACATAATAAATGAAACCTTTCTGCTCGTTTCAGAAGTCACAAATAGTAATAATAACAGTAATGATAAGAATAATGATGATTCGAAGAAAAGAAATAAACCAAAAAAGAGTATTAAAAAGGTAAAATTTATAAATACGGCCCGGCTTGCAGAGACGCCAGGTTATCCTTTTAATCCAGAGTTAGCTGCTGCTTTGACAGATTTCGTATAAAGTTTCTGTCAAAATTACAAATTTATTCCTGAGTTACACCTAGCCCGGCGTCTTTGCAAGCGGGCCTAACTGAATTCATTACTAATTTAGAGAGTGACAGGATACTTTAGATCTAAGTATAATAAACGTACTCTCAACAATGACTATTCAAAGATTCGCATGAATAGTTTGACGCATCAACGTCAATCATAGAAGTAGGAATAGTAGGCATGGAAGTAGGTAGGACTAAAAACTAAAGTAGGTACGGTTCACCTATATTTTATCCAATTCTTGTTTATTAATATCACGTAAGTGTGAGTGAAACAAAACATCGCTCTTGGTGTTTATTCGATAATTATCAACGATCACTATAGTAAGTTCAAATAGTCAAATGACACCAAATTTCGACATTTATATTGTCTTAAAATACCTGGTCAAACTACAGGTGTCGTTCTATAAATTTAATTTTGTCGCGTGATACGATTATTTACTCACTTGGAATTTTATCTTACTTCCATATAATCTTCCATCATTATCTCGAAACTGCCCCCCCGATTGTCTAAGAGTTGCCGATCAAAATCGTATTCATTTCATGGCATTAGCGTCAAATTAAAATAAATCATAACAGCGTTCAATTAGAGCTCAATTTCATGTATGCATTCTCATACGTTTAGGTATGTACGATACGCTACATAACGCTCCCTGTTAGAATCGGTCGTACTGAATTTGTGACTTTAAATCAATACAGTCAAGGAATATTTTACTTTGACGCTAATGCCATGAAATGAATAAGATTGTGATCGGCAATTTTTACACAATCGCGCCTCTGTCTGATACAATGTCTGTCGCTTGGGTCACTTGTGCACCAAGATAATACATTGACTTCTTTTTCAGGCAAAGGATATAATTCAGGAAGGGCTAAATTTCATACCACTTATGTGCAAGTTAGGTGACTGCGCCATCTGCTTCAACGATCTTGCCAGCAAGCCGTTAGCGTCTACTCAGTGCGGCCACATCTTCTGCATGGAGTGTTTGCAACGAGCGCTGAAGCAGCACAAGTTTTGTCCATTTTGCAGGCGTACCCTCGGAGGGAGGGGGGCGTACCATCCGCTGCATTTGGAGTATTAATTACATTCATACAAATAATACCTACCTAAATGTTTGTCAAAAATTGTGTCTAAATTACAGTATTTAAATCATTACATCATAGATTTAGGGTTGGTGGTCGCTTCGCATCCACTAGATACCGTCGGCGTAACGTTTGTTTCGTTTTAAATTTTTTGGGTTCCGTACCCAAAGGGTACCAACGGGACCCTATTACTAAGCCTACGCTGTCCGTCCGTCCGACCGTCTGTCAGCGGGCTGTATCTCGTAAACCGTAATAGATAGACAGATGAAATTTTCACATATTAGGTATGTATTTATATTGCCGCTATAACAACAAATAATAAAAATTAAATTAAATTAAAAAAATTAAATTAAAATATTTCCATGGGTACATGAAAATATTTTTATTTAATTTTTTTAACGGAACTTTAAAAGAGCGAGGCCCGACTCGCACTTGGCCGATTTTTTTCGTTATAATTAGATAATGTTGTTTGGTTACTATTGTTCGCGAGTATAGTTTTCTACGATGAGTAAAAAAGGAAAAGTTTTATTACTTTAATTAATGAATAATGACTTTCTTCGAAGAGGAGAAAAATAAGACATTAAAAATAACACTCTTCGACATTCAGGACTTCATGGCCATGAAAATAATTGCCAGAAAATAAAATTTCCATCACAGTCGTGACCCAGTAGCAGTAAAAAATACATTATTTTTTTGTCAACGGTAAAGTACACGGGCGTCGCCAGCCGAGGGCCAAGGTGGCCAAGGGGGCGGCAAGTAGATATTATATGGATGATGAGAAAAGCATGCATTGTAGGTAGGAACAGTCGAGAGCTTATGAAGCTGTTACGAGCAAGTGTTACGAACTCTTGACTCTAAAACAAATAAAACTTATGCGTTGAGTTAGTGTGTGAAACTGTGTTTGTTTGTCCTTCAATCACGAAGCAACGGATCGATGTGATTTTTGCAGGGGTACCTATAGTTGTGGACTTGGAGAACTCTCCAAGTAGCACATAATAAAAGGTAAAAAAGGTAGCCTATGTCACTACATAATAATATACGCCTCAGTTTGGCCGATAGGTACTCACTCGCTATTGGCTAAATTTGCTTAGGTTACCTATACTATTTCAAACCTTTAGGGGTGGGGGGGGGGCAGCTGCCCCTACCTACCCCCCCTTGGCGACACTCATGGTAAAGTATGACGTCATTTTAACTAAGCTACCAATCCTAAATCTATGCATTGCATAATATAAATTACGATCTCAATCAGTATGTAAGTGTGTTATAAGTAAATTACGTAGTTATATTTCTTATAGATTTATTTATTACATAGAGGGAAGTAAAATACACATCCAAGTGTTAGTTTTGTGTGTGATAACCATTTAAATAGGGAAACATTTGCTTGAAAATCTTATAAAGATTTATATAAATTTTATAATAAAGTTTTTAAATGACACAATGCCATTTTTCTTTTTTATAGTCTCGGAAATATAGAGCCTCATGTCGACTTGCACCAAACCGCTTAATCATGTGTTAAATTTTGTAATGCTGTCCTTCTCATGTCAACTCTGAAATAGTATTGTCAAAAAGTGAGAGCATTACAAAATTTAACTTTTAGTCGAAATTCCTAGTTCCATGATTTAACTAAACATGATTACTTAAGGTTGAAGACAAGGGTCTGACCAGTTTAAGAAATTAATCAAAATATCGACTAATTTGTGAGTAACTCACGTCCAATTCAGTATTTTGATTAATTTCTTAAACTGGTCACTTTCAAGTAAAGATTTTTATGTAAACCTTGAAGATGATAATTCCACTGGCGCAATTAGAAGGCCATAAGCCTACTTTGTCGTATTAGTTTACAAATTGCGAAAAACCAAATTAAATTTGAATTTCGCGGGCAGACCCTTGTCTTCAACCTTAAGTAGTTTGGTGCGTCTGCCTGTTAGCGCTACTGACGTGTGACGTCACACAGATCCATGGTACGCCATGGAAGTAGGAAGACCTCCTAGGAAGGAAGATTACTATTTCTATCTCTAAAAATAAAACAATATTATTTTTCAAAAATTCGTTACTTTATTTGGCAATTAAAATTACATTATTATTAGGTACCTACTTAAAAAACAAATCAACCTTACAAGGATTGTCTTTTTATATTTGCTATTAGTTAAGTTTCACTTAATTTCAACGTGGTGTGGCGGCAAAAACAACTTTATTTCACCAAGCCGAATCAATCCGCTGATCGATTACGGGAATTTAAGTACTATCCGTCCGCTTCAAGTAGACCGCTGCCTCCCGCTTACAAAATTACGTCATACTGTACCGCTGACAAAAAAAATATATTGTATTTTTACTGTTACCACGACTGTGACGGAATCTTTCTTTTCTGGCAATGCTTTTCATGGCAATAACGTCTTAAATGTCGAAGGGCGTGATTTTTAATTTCTTATTTTTCTCCTCTAAGAAGAAAGTCATTAATTAAAGCAATAAATAGAGTGTGCGCTATGCAAAACTTTTCCTTTTTTACTCATCGTAGAAAACTACACGCGAACAATAGTAACAAACAACTTTTAATAACTAATTAACTTTAAAACGTAACATTGCATGAAAAAACACGGTACTGACAATCGCGGGTGGTACGTTGCTATCTGTACTAAGTGGGTCTGACTTGAGGTGCGGTGCGGGGAAGCGCGAGGGAGGTAGGGGCCAATATGAAGCAGACGGTTTGTAGGTACCCACGCGTATTTTAAAATATTTGGTTTAAAAAATAAATACAACACTTCTTTAGTTAAATAAATCACAACTCTTAGGCACGCTTGCAGAAACGCCGGGTTATCCTTTTAACCCGGAGTTAGCCGCTGCTTTGACAGATTTCGTATACAGCTTCTGTCAAAATTACAAAGGAGGTTGGCGAATTTCGACCCAGCATTTTTAAAAACCGTTCAGATTCAGAAATCATATAACTTTAATTAATATTTTTCTGTGTAAACCCGATATTTTTAGAAGATGGGGATCAAAAATATAATTATTCACAAATGGGTGAATCAACTTTTTTTTGTTTTCACCTGTCCCTTGTACTTTTATAATTTTATACATAAAAATTGAACTCAATAAATGATTTTAACAACGTTAACAATAAATTAGATACCTAGATAGTAATAAACTAATAACATTTTTGTTTCATTTTTAGGGTTCCGTACCCAAAGGGTACCAACGGGACCCTATTACTAAGCCTACGCTGTCCGTCCGTCCGTCCGTCCGTCCGTCCGTCCGTCCGTCTGTCAGCGGGCTGTATCTCGTAAACCGTAATAGATAGACAGATGAAATTTTCACATATTACGTATTTTCATTGCCGCTATAACAACAAATAATAAAAATTAAATTAAATTACAAAAATTAAATTAAAATCTTTCCATGGGTACATGGAAATAAATATTTTTATTTAAATTTTTTTAACGGAACCCTAAAAGAGCGAGGCCCGACTCGCACTTGGCCGATTTTTACTTATATTTATTAGATTTTTGGTTGGTGACCCAAAAGACAATTTGCAGCTCCCATACAAATATTGGCTGTCCCAAGAAACGACTATCATTTGTTATCTTATTTATATCATTTGTTAACTTTGTTATCTGGATTTAAAAAATCTCATGGCCGTTTTAAATTTTAAACCTTCAGTGGTAAGAATAAAGTCTATAATTTACATATTTAAGTTTTTCGATATATATTGAAAGTACAGTGATTTAATGTTATTTTATGCATTTTTATTGAATAAAATTCGGTCCGTCACCCAGGAGACACATTTTATCACCCAAACACATACTTGGCCTCAAAACTGACAATAGTTGTATATTAAGTTCACGGCCATACTTTAAGTAATAAAGTTCAATAATTATTTTATATGAATAATACAGAAAAAAGTATAGTAAAAGTATAGTAGTAATATTACAATTAATTTATTTTTTAAAATTTCTTCGCCACAACAAAAAAAAAGTTGATTCACCCAAGTACACATTATAAATAACCGTTACATGGCAACACAAGTGAATATCTTATTTCTCCCAACTTTATTTGATAGACTTTGATGAACTTTTTTGTTAGGCTGGTTTGCTAGAACAAGCATGAGAAGTTTGATTCGTGAACGTGGGCTTGAAGCCCACGGTTCAGTTCGCCTGGGTCAGATACTCCATGGATTTCGCCAATCTCCTTTATTCCTGGGTTAAACCTAACCCGGTGTGTCTTCAAGCGGGCCTTAGCGGTACAAAATAGGCCGTCCTAAGTTAAAAATCTGACTTTAGAAGTGGATCTAGACTTCGCTAAAAGTCTAGATCGTGTGCAGACAACTTGATGCGGCGCGCGGGAAGCTCCCACACCCGCAGCGTCCCGTTGTCGTCGCCTGCCGCAATGCGGCACGACCTGGGGAACCAAACAAACAAGATTTTTGACGTGTGTATATGTGCTATTGTGTGTGTCTGTCTGTTCCCTCGTAGCTCCCTAACGCATGGACCGATTTTGATGAGGTTTTTCTGTTTGAAAGGTAACGTAATCGAAGTGGGTGTTAGCTATAATTTATGAGGATGTGCTCAAGTTCATCAGCTCATTTCCTATCTCCATCAGACATATTTTACTGTTAAAATCATTTCTTTTAAGGATGATTATACGAGTCTGCCCGCGAAATTCAAATTCAATTTGGTTTTTCGCAATTTGTAAATTAATACGACAAACTAGGCTAATGGCATTCTAATTGCGCCAGTAGAATTATCATCTTCACAGATTTACATAAAAATCTTTACTTTAAAGTGACCAGTTTTAGAAATTAATCAAAATACTGAGTTGGACGTGAGTTACTCACAAATTAGTCGATATTTTGATTAATTTCTTAAACTGGACACTTTCGAGTAAAGATTTTTATATAAACCAGTGAAGATGATACTGCCATTGTCGCAATTAGAATGCCATAAGCCTACTTTGTCGTATTAGTTTACAAATTGCAAAAAACCAAATTAAATTTGAATTTCGCGGGCAGAACTGTGTCTTCCACCTTAAGTAAGACACAGGTTACGCGTACCGGAGTAAACAACACTGTTTCGTACTACATACATGCATACTACATGCAACAGCTGTCGGTCTGACCCGCCGCTATTGATGTTTCACATCAATATAATAATTAGTAAGAGATCAATTAATATGGTTGAGCGAAGCAGCGGCTGGGTCATGCGTCATGCACGTGAACACCCGCTTCCGGCGGGATTGGGGCTACTTTCTGTCTGCCCATCTTAATATGTATTGAATAATTGTAAGTAGTATGCATTTTTGGAATTTCCCCTCACTGTGGAAACATTGGATCATAGCTTATTGTGTATTATAAACTTGTTATAAAAAGAGCAACCGCCGAGTTTCTTGCTGGTTCTTCTCGGCAGGAAGGGCATTCCAAGCCAGTATAGTAGACGTCGACGTCTCAAAGGCACTTGTAAAAAAGTTTATTTGAATAAAAAATATTTCTATTCTATTCTATAATATTCTATCAGTGGATTTCAATGTTGTCCATTCACCCGCTCTGGTGGACGGCGAGACAGCGCACGCCGCTCACGCCGCTTGCGCCGCGCACCGGCAGCGCCCGCGCCGCGCCCACGCTGTATATGTGCAGCGCCTCAGCGCCGCTCAGCGCCACCAGGAGGCATGCGGGCTCCGCCCAGCACGCGCATGATGCCGCCGCCTCCAGGCACACCACCTGCCCCAAATAACACAGAATATCGGCATCATCATCAGCAACCCATTAACGGCTCACCACTGAGCGCAGGTCTCTTCTAGCCTCCTCGCTGCCTCTGCTAGCCTGGTACTTTATGCTACGGTTTGTATCGTGAGTTCGTCGTTCCAGCATCAAGGAATCCCCCCACTAGGTCATCATCATCAGCAACCCATCAACGGCTCACCACTGAGCGCAGGTCTCCTCTAGCCTCCTCGCTGCCTCTGCTAGCCTGGTACTTTATGCGTCGGCTTGTATCGTGAGTTAGCCGTTCCAGCATCAAGGAACCCCCCACTAGGTCATCATCATCAGCAACCCATCAACGGCTCACCGCTGAACGCAGGTCTCCTCCAGCCTCCTCGCTGCCTCTGCTAGCCTGGTACTTTATGCTACGGTTTGTATCGTGAGTTCGCCGTTCCAGCATCAAGGTACCCCCCACTAGGTCATCATCATCAGCAACCCATCAACGGCTCACCACTGAGCGCAGGTCGCCTCTAGCCTCCTCGCTGCCTCTGCTAGCCTGGTACTTTATGCTACGGCTTGTATCGTGAGTTCGCCGTTCCAGCATCAAGGAACCCCCCACTAGGTCATCATCATCAGCAACCCATCAACGGCTCACCGCTGAACGCAGGTCTCCTCCAGCCTCCTCGCTGCCTCTGCTAGCCTGGTACTTTATGCTACGGTTTGTATCGTGAGTTCGCCGTTCCAGCATCAAGGTACCCCCCACTAGGTCATCATCATCAGCAACCCATCAACGGCTCACCACTGAGCGCAGGTCGCCTCTAGCCTCCTCGCTGCCTCTGCTAGCCTGGTACTTTATGCTACGGCTTGTATCGTGAGTTCGCCGTTCCAGCATCAAGGAACCCCCCACTAGGTCATCATCATCAGCAACCCATCAACGGCTCACCGCTGAACGCAGGTCTCCTCCAGCCTCCTCGCTGCCTCTGCTAGCCTGGTACTTTATGCTACGGTTTGTATCGTGAGTTCGCCGTTCCAGCATCAAGGTACCCCATTAGCAACCCATAAACGACTCACCACTGAGCGCAGGTCTCCTCCAGCCTCCTCGCTGCCTCTGTTAGCCTGGTACTTTATGCTACGGTTTGTATCGTGAGTTCGCCGTTCCAGCATCAAGGAACCCCCGACTGGGTCATCATCATCAGCAACCCATCAACGTCTCACTGCTGAGCGCATGTCTCCTCTCAGAGAAGGGTTATAGGCCACAGTCCACCACGCTGGCCCAATGCGAATTGGCGGACTTCACACATGGTCGAGAACATTATGGAGAACTCTCAGGCGTGCAGGTTTCCTCACGAATGTTTTCGTTCACCGTTGAAGCGTGTGATATTTAATTGCATAAACGCACATTTATCTATGAAAAATCAGCGGTGGCGTGCCCACTGCCCAGGATCGAACCAGCGACACCCCGAACGGGAGACTTACAAAACTTTTTTTTTTAAATGCGGTCACCAATGTCACTAAACTTGATGGTAAGAAAAGATGTTGTTAAGATGACTTCGTTCTGTAGCTTATGTCATTCTCCAAGTCCTCAAATATATACACATTCAAAATATCACGTCGCTCGATCCGTTGCGATATACCTATTAAGGTACAAACGAACAATCATTAGGTAAATACAAGTTCGTAATGATATAGGGCTACTTCTATAGGCATCGCACGGGTAGGCTTTTTAGGCTGTGTAAATAAATCGGAGCCCCTTCTCTCGGAGCTGATCTCATGTTCATGGAGTGGAGCCCCAACACCCCCGGTCTCTGCCAGTGGAAGGCCCGCGACCCCCCAGCGCGTCAGCACATACCTTCAGCGGAGCCCCCTGCGCGATGTCGTAGACCCTCAGCTCGGCGTCCGCGGACACGGACACGAACACCCCCGGTCTCTGCGAGTGGAAGGCCCGCGACCCCCCAGCGCGTCAGCACATACCTTCAGCGGAGCCCCCTGCGCGATGTCGTAGACCCTCAGCTCGGCGTCCGCGGACACGGACACGAACACCCCCGGTCTCTGCGAGTGGAAGGCCCGCGACCCCCCAGCGCGTCAGCACATACCTTCAGCGGAGCCCCCTGCGCGATGTCGTAGACCCTCAGCTCGGCGTCCGCGGACACGGACACGAACACCCCCGGTCTCTGCGAGTGGAAGGCCCGCGACCCCCCAGCGCGTCAGCACATACCTTCAGCGGAGCCCCCTGCGCGATGTCGTAGACCCTCAGCTCGGCGTCCGCGGACACGGACACGAACACCCCCGGTCTCTGCGAGTGGAAGGCCCGCGACCCCCCAGCGCGTCAGCACATACCTTCAGCGGAGCCCCCTGCGCGATGTCGTAGACCCTCAGCTCGGCGTCCGCGGACACGGATACGAACACCCCCGGTCTCTGCGAGTGGAAGGCCCGCGACCCCCCAGCGCGTCAGCACATACCTTCAGCGGAGCCCCCTGCGCGATGTCGTAGACCCTCAGCTCGGCGTCCGCGGACACGGACACGAACACCCCCGGTCTCTGCGAGTGGAAGGCCCGCGACCCCCCAGCGCGTCAGCACATACCTTCAGCGGAGCCCCCTGCGCGATGTCGTAGACCCTCAGCTCGGCGTCCGCGGACACGGACACGAACACCCCCGGTCTCTGCGAGTGGAAGGCCCGCGACCCCCCAGCGCGTCAGCACATACCTTCAGCGGAGCCCCCTGCGCGATGTCGTAGACCCTCAGCTCGGCGTCCGCGGACACGGACACGAACACCCCCGGTCTCTGCGAGTGGAAGGCCCGCGACCCCCCAGCGCGTCAGCACATACCTTCAGCGGAGCCCCCTGCGCGATGTCGTAGACCCTCAGCTCGGCGTCCGCGGACACGGACACGAACACCCCCGGTCTCTGCGAGTGGAAGGCCCGCGACCCCCCAGCGCGTCAGCACATACCTTCAGCGGAGCCCCCTGCGCGATGTCGTAGACCCTCAGCTCGGCGTCCGCGGACACGGATACGAACACCCCCGGTCTCTGCGAGTGGAAGGCCACGTCCAGCACGCAGGTCGCGTGGCCGTCCAGCGCGTCGTACACGGGGTCTACCGCTTCAGAGACGTCCCCGGCTGGTGGGGGTTGGATCTTGCAGAGATATAGTTTGCCCGTTTTAGACCTGAAGATGAGATGGTTTTTTTAGATATTTTGATCTTCCTAAAGTTATTCCCGAGGACGAGCTGAACCGCCTTATAAAGTCCTGATGGGTCTTCCGCGCAAGTCTTCACAGGCCTCGGGCTAACTGTTCGGGGCGATGGCCCCCTTCAGTGGTGGCAACGCCGCCTGCAACTACAGGCGGGGCACTGGGTGGAACCGGTTGGTCCTTGGTATCAAATCCGTGGAGTCTTGTCCGGTGGTGTCCTGCTGCAGTGTGATCGAGCCCGCGTAGTGTCGCGGGAGATCTGTGGACTGCAGCAGGGTGGTAGGTCCATGGTAGGCTTACGCCCGCCGCTCAGTGAGGTCGAGAGCGAATGCATACACCGAAATTGAGCTTTAAAACAATGCACTTATGGTTTATTTTTCTTTGACGCTAATGTCATTGAAAACGAACGATCAATGGAATAACTTTAGACAATCGCAGGGCTGATCCTAGATCATATCCAGGGTTTGAAGATGAAGACTAAAAGCTTGTTTTTTAAAAAATTATATTTTGATTGACACAACATGAGCAGCCATGTCACGCTCTCTTTAAATATTTCTGTGGTGATGTCGTGTGATGCGGGTTGTTACGTTCCCTCAAATATGATTGAGCGAAGCATTGGCTGGGTCATGCTCGTGAACTGGTTCTCCCTTTGGGAATGGGGCTACTTTCCGTCTGCCCGTCTTATCATGTGTTGAATTATGGTTAGGCATGCTTTTGTGGAGCTTCCCCTCATTGTAGAGACACTGCATACATAACATAGTATCTATTATATTGTAAACTTGTTTTGAAAAGAGCAACCACCGAGTTTCTTGCTGGTTCTTCGCGGCAGGAAGGGCATTCCGAACCAGTGGTAGACTCATCGACGATTCAAAAGCACTTGTAAAAATTGGTTGTCTGTAAAGTCGGTTTACGGATGAGTTTTACGTGATAACGTCATTAAAGAAACATTGACGATGACTGGCGGGCGGCGGCGGCGGGCGCTCTCTAAGCCAACGCTTGGGCCGATCGTGCCTCTCTATCGCTTGTCCCGCGCTCTCGCTTGCACGCTCAGGCGCAGGCGGAACGTGACACTTTTTCGTGCGTGCAGCCGGTGTTCATCGATTTATAAGACTTTTGACGTGATAAAAAAAAATTAAGTGGCACTCGGGGACTGCCGCGGTATAGTATATTACACATCTAGGGCAGTAAAATAAGAAATGTCTCAGATCACATGTAATTGTTGTCCGAGGCGAAGCCGAGGTCAATAAACATGTGATCTGAGGCTTTCTTATTTACTGCCCGTGGTGTGTATACTATTTTTCTCCTCGACGGAGGCGGAAAGCGACATTTTCGTTTAGCGCAGCGGGAGGAAAATACACGCTTTCCGCCCGGAGGTGAGAAAAAGCTATTGCATAGCATTTTTCATCTACTTATGCAATTATAATATTATGCAATATTTTTTTGCATAATAAAAATTATGCAAAAAAATAACTTTCACTATTTCGCGAGTGAGATTCGAACCTGCGACATCATACACCATACGGTAAAGAAAGCAGTCGTTCGCCCACTGCGCCGAACAGAGCTACTTGCGAACCTCTAAAATGTTGAACGCTTACTGAACGACGGTGTTAGGTTTATTTTCGTTACGGAATTTCTTGATTCGGTCGCCGCGCCCAAACTGTTTGTCCTAGTTCAAAGCCCGCGATAAAAGCTATGCAATAGCTTAACATTTTTATTCTATTCTATTCTACTTGTTTGAAAAAAAAATTGGTTGTCTGTAAAGTCGGTTTACTGACGATAGTTGAACGTGACAACGTCGTAATTATCGTTGCTATAAACAATTGACACCACATTCACTTTTCACTGCACTTGATACTCGATCAAAACATATAAATGTACTATAATATAGCAGCTGTCCACGCAGATAGACGCATCGCTCACTCAAGTAGGAGAGAGACTGATGTCGAACGCTGCCGAACGCAAAGGCCGATTGTGCCTCTTTGTCGCTCGTTCCGCGCTCTCGCTTGCACTTCAAGCCTTACATGGAACGCCTCAGAGCGAGGTAACGCCGCATGAGTCATGTTTTTTCGTGCGTGCAGCCGGCTCTATCGAATTATAAGACGTTGTCACGTCAAAACGAAGAAGCAGCTCTGACCCGACGACGAATACGTCGCTAGGCGTCTTCTCGCGCAGGGGGCGCAGCGGCGACGCCTTCACGAAGTCGAAGCAGGTGATGTCGGGCCGCGCGCGCAGCGCGTACCACACGACGCGCTCGAACACGCGCGTGCCCGCGTTCGCCTGCCACGCCACCAGCGAGCCGTCCGCACCAGCAGACACCAGCACCTGCAGATGCAAGAGTTGTTTGACTCGGCTAACTCGAATCAAATCTTAAGAACGCGTATAACACCAAAAAAAGTGTGTGTCAGCTCCGGCCTCCGACGCACGACTGGAGTTTACGCGCGACGCTATATCCTTCTCTATGCGCGCGACTCGGGTCCGAGCGCACCCCGACCGACTTTCGCTTCGGGGACTCTTTCGCACGAAAACCAATCTTATTTACTCACCGTTAGGGTAGAAATTTTAACGTTGTGAAAAACGTAACAGAAAAACGTAACGAGGTCATTGATAAATTGATTTTACTGCCCGGATTTTTCTCATACCGGGCTGCTAAAATCGATTCTTAAGGAGTAAACTCCAAAAAAAATCAGATTTCGCGATTAAATAAAACATAGCCGCAACCTCATGTGAGGCGCGACAAAAGAAAGCGTTTTGCGCGGAATAGGAGTGTAGTAAGCGCCAAATACTTTGTAACTCGTAAAATATTCATTTTCTTTTCAATTCGCTAGGCTACTCTCTTGATAATATCAATCGGAATTTAATGTGAAAATTTTGGCTCTGTAATATGCAACACATTGAAAATAAATGAATATTGACCTAACTTCGCGATTTTTTATTATCGAACAAATTTCATCATTTTATGTTTTTGCCCAATCACGTCCCTTGGCAGTATGATGTAATTCTTGCGTGTTTTTTTTTCGGATAGTTGAAACTTGATCTACTTACTACTGTAAAAATCAAATCTGTTTACTGTTAACGAACGTACACCCACTCCTAAACGAGCCAACTAGAGTTCAGTTTTTAGCCGACTTCAAAAAAAAATTGTCTATCTGTAAAGTCGGTTTACGGTCGGTTTAGAAGTTCCCAAGCAACCTTGTACAGCGCAGCGGGCAAGCAGCCGCCTTCCTTGCCGTTTAATGTATGATGTCGCAGGTTCGAATCTCACTCACGAAATCGTAACAGTGCGCTTTTAATATTTGTTTTTAATTATTAGCAAATCTAGTTTTCACTTTTATCGGCAGTCCCTCCTATGACTGCCATTTTTAGGGTTCCGTACCCAAAGGGTACCAACGGGACCCTATTACTAAGCCTACGCTGTCCGTCCGTCCGTCCGTCCGTCCGTCCGTCTGTCAGAGGGCTGTATCTCGTAAACCATAATAGATAGACAAATGAAATTTTCACATATTATGTATTTCTATTGCCGCTATAACAACAAATAATAAAAATTAAATTAAATGAAAAAAATTAAAGTAAAAATTTCCGTGGGTACATGGAAATATTTTTATTTAATTTTTTTAACGGAACCCTAAAAGAGCGAGGCCCGACTCGCACTTGACCGATTTTTATTTTATGTATGTTCACCGATTCCTCGAAAACGCCTGAACCGATTTGGAAAATTCTTTTTTTGTTTGAAAGGGTATATTTTCCAGATTTCCACACGGACCACTGAGTCTGTCAGTACCTGGTCGGCCGCCCCCCTGCGCTTGCCCCTGTAGTGTCACCGGCTCCCGGAGCACAGAGTCTGTCAGTACCTGGTCGGCCGCCCCCCTGCGCTTGCCCCTGTAGTGTTACCGGCTCCCGGAGCACAGAGTCTGTCAGTACCTGGTCGGCCGCCCCCCTGCGCTTGCCCCTGTAGTGTTACCGGCTCCCGGAGCACAGAGTCTGTCAGTACCTGGTCGGCCGCCCCCCTGCGCTTGCCCCTGTAGTGTTACCGGCTCCCGGAGCACAGAGTCTGTCAGTACCTGGTCGGCCGCCCCCCTGCGCTTGCCCCTGTAGTGTTACCGGCTCCCGGAACACAGAGTCTGTCAGTACCTGGTCGGCCGCCCCCCTGCGCTTGCCCCTGTAGTGTTACCGGCTCCCGGAGCACAGAGTCTGTCAGTACCAAGTCGGCCGCCCCCCTGCGCTTGCCCCTGTAGTGTTACCGGCTCCCGGAGCACAGAGTCTGTCAGTACCTGGTCGGCCGCCCCCCTGCGCTTGCCCCTGTAGTGTTACCGGCTCCCGGAGCACAGAGCCTGTCAGTACCTGGTCGGCCGCCCCCCTGCGCTTGCCCCTGTAGTGTTACCGTTTCCCGGAGCACTGAGTCTGTCAGTACCTGGTCGGCCGCCCCCCTGCGCTTGCCCCTGCTAGTATTACCGTCTCCCGGAGCACTGAGTCTGTCAGTACCTGGTCGGCCGCCCCCCTGCGCTTGCCCCTGTAGTGTCACCGGCTCCCGGAGCACAGAGTCTGTCAGTACCTGGTCGGCCGCCCCCCTGCGCTTGCCCCTGTAGTGTCACCGGCTCCCGGAGCACAGAGTCTGTCAGTACTTGGTCGGCCGCCCCCCTGCGCTTGCCCCTGTAGTGTTACCGGCTCCCGGAGCACAGAGTCTGTCAGTACCTGGTCGGCCGCCCCCCTGCGCTTGCCCCTGTAGTGTTACCGTCTCCCGGAGCACAGAGTCTGTCAGTACCTGGTCGGCCGCCCCCCTGCGCTTGCCCCTGTAGTGTTACCGGCTCCCGGAGCACAGAGTCTGTCAGTACCTGGTCGGCCGCCCCCCTGCGCTTGCCCCTGTAGTGTTACCGGCTCCCGGAGCACAGAGTCTGTCAGTACCTGGTCGGCCGCCCCCCTGCGCTTGCCCCTGTTGTGTTACCGGCTCCCGGAGCACAGAGTCTGTCAGTACCTGGTCGGCCGCCCCCCTGCGCTTGCCCCTGTAGTGTTACCGTCTCCCGGAGCACAGAGTCTGTCAGTACCTGGTCGGCCGCCCCCCTGCGCTTGCCCCTGTAGTGTTACCGGCTCCCGGAGCACAGAGTCTGTCAGTACCTGGTCGGCCGCCCCCCTGCGCTTGCCCCTGTAGTGTTACCGTCTCCCGGAGCACAGAGTCTGTCAGTACCTGGTCGGCCGCCCCCCTGCGCTTGCCCCTGCAGTGTTACCGGCTCCCGGAGCACAGAGTCTGTCAGTACCTGGTCGGCCGCCCCCCTGCGCTTGGCGCTTGCCCCTGTAGTGTTACCGGCTCCCGGAGCACAGAGTCTGTCAGTACCTGGTCGGCCGCCCCCCTGCGCTTGCCCCTGTAGTGTTACCGGCTCCCGGAGCACAGAGTCTGTCAGTACCTGGTCGGCCGCCCCCCTGCGCTTGCCCCTGTAGTGTTACCGTCTCCCGGAGCACTGAGTCTGTCAGTACCTGGTCGGCCGCCCCCCTGCGCTTGCCCCTGTAGTGTTACCGGCTCCCGGAGCACAGAGTCTGTCAGTACCTGGTCGGCCGCCCCCCTGCGCTTGCCCCTGCTAGTATTACCGGCTCCCGGAGCACAGAGTCTGTCAGTACCTGGTCGGCCGCCCCCCTGCGCTTGCCCCTGCTAGTATTACCGTCTCCCGGAGCACAGAGTCTGTCAGTACCTGGTCGGCCGCCCCCCTGCGCTTGCCCCTGCTAGTATTACCGGCTCCCGGAGCACAGAGTCTGTCAGTACCTGGTCGGCCGCCCCCCTGCGCTTGCCCCTGTAGTGTTACCGGCTCCCGGAGCACTGAGTCTGTCAGTACCTGGTCGGCCGCCCCCCTGCGCTTGCCCCTGTAGTGTTACCGGCTCCCGGAGCACTGAGTCTGTCAGTACCTGGTCGGCCGCCCCCCTGCGCTTGCCCCTGTAGTGTTACCGGCTCCCGGAGCACAGAGTCTGTCAGTACCTGGTCGGCCGCCCCCCTGCGCTTGCCCCTGTAGTGTTACCGGCTCCCGGAGCACAGAGTCTGTCAGTACCTGGTCGGTCGCCCCCCTGCGCTTGCCCCTGTAGTGTTACCGGCTCCCGGAGCACTGAGTCTGTCAGTACCTGGTCGGCCGCCCCCCTGCGCTTGCCCCTGTAGTGTTACCGGCTCCCGGAGCACAGAGTCTGTCAGTACCTGGTCGGTCGCCCCCCTGCGCTTGCCCCTGTAGTGTTACCGGCTCCCGGAGCACAGAGTCTGTCAGTACCTGGTCGGCCGCCCCCCTGCGCTTGCCCCTGTAGTGTTACCGGCTCCCGGAGCACTGAGTCTGTCAGTACCTGGTCGGCCGCCCCCCTGCGCTTGCCCCTGTAGTGTTACCGGCTCCCGGAGCACAGAGTCTGTCAGTACCTGGTCGGCCGCCCCCCTGCGCTTGCCCCTGTAGTGTTACCGGCTCCCGGAGCACAGAGTCTGTCAGTACCTGGTCGGTCGCCCCCCTGCGCTTGCCCCTGTAGTGTTACCGGCTCCCGGAGCACTGAGTCTGTCAGTACCTGGTCGGCCGCCCCCCTGCGCTTGCCCCTGTAGTGTTACCGGCTCCCGGAGCACAGAGTCTGTCAGTACCTGGTCGGTCGCCCCCCTGCGCTTGCCCCTGTAGTGTTACCGGCTCCCGGAGCACTGAGTCTGTCAGTACCTGGTCGGCCGCCCCCCTGCGCTTGCCCCTGTAGTGTTACCGGCTCCCGGAGCACAGAGTCTGTCAGTACCTGGTCGGTCGCCCCCCTGCGCTTGCCCCTGTAGTGTTACCGGCTCCCGGAGCACTGAGTCTGTCAGTACCTGGTCGGCCGCCCCCCTGCGCTTGCCCCTGTAGTGTTACCGGCTCCCGGAGCACAGAGTCTGTCAGTACCTGGTCGGTCGCCCCCCTGCGCTTGCCCCTGTAGTGTTACCGGCTCCCGGAGCACTGAGTCTGTCAGTACCTGGTCGGCCGCCCCCCTGCGCTTGCCCCTGCAGCTGATCTGCATGGTGAGGAACACGTTGGCCAGCGGCGCGTCGGCCCAGCGCAGCGCCGACACGCGCCGCCCGCCGTGGCAGCCGGCGGGGGACGCCAGCTGCACGCCCTCGTCCGGAGCCCCACTCCTGAGGTTGCATAACACCACCTCGCCTGACGTGGTGCCTGTTTACGCAAAAACACCAATCAACATCGTCTCAACCCATCACCCATACCGAGTCACCAAGCCCAGAAGATAGTTTAAAAAACTTATCACAATGTCATAGCTACATAATAATATTGTAAAATGATTATTTTGAAGAGAGCAACTGCTGAGTTTGTTGGCGGCTCTTCTCAGCACAATCCACTTTCCGAACCGGTGGTAGAGTATGACGTGTCATAAGAGCCACAGGTTGGCCTAAGTACGTGAAATAAATAATTTTGAATTTGAGTGCAAGTCTCACGCTGGCGAATGCGAATTGGTAGACTTGCAAGCACTTTCTATTCCCTCACTTTCATAGTCCGATGGGACGAATACAATACGAAAATGGACGAATACGACCGGAGAGATCAGGCGCAGGACCGACGGCTTTGCTCTCCGAGGCAAGGGGGTGACATACCGCCAACTACCTAACTCCGTGTTGGTACTGACAATTTCTTGACAGAAATCCCAATGTATTTATTTTTAGGTTCAATTCCCGGGTTGGGCAAGACTTATAAAATCTAGATGATGCCCGCAACTTCGTCCGCGTGGATTAAGGTTTTTCATTCCCGCGGAAACTCTGCAATTTTCCGATATAAAAGTAACCTATGTGTTAATCCTTGGTATGAGCTATCTCCATTCCAATTTTCAGCCAAATCGGTTAATTCGTTGTGGCGTTAAAGAGTAACAAACATACCTACAAACACACATTCAAACTTCCGCCTTTATAATATTAGTGTGACTAACCGTAGGCCAGGAGAGCAGCTACAGTAGGGTGGTACTGCAGAACAGTAACGCAGTTCTTCTCAGCGACATCCATCGTGTGCACAAACCTGTAAGTACACAAATGTAAATTGAAAATTTAACTTAACTGGCATGTACGAAAGACTATGATGATCCGGGGTACAATAAGAGCAGAAGATAGCCTAGTGGTTAGGACTGCGGTCTCTACTCTCTATTTCGGGGGGTCGCAGGTTCGATCCCGGGCACGCACCTCTGACTTTTCAGAGTTTGTGTTTATAAAAAATTAAATATCACATGCTTCAACGGCGATGGAAACATCGTGAGAAAACCTGCATACCTGAGTTCTCCATAATGTTCTTGAAGGTGTGTGAAGTCCGCCAATTCGCATTGGGCCAGCGTGGTGGACTGTGGCCTATAGCCCTTCTCTGAGAGGAGACCTGCGCTCAGTAGTGAGCTAATGGGTAGCTCATGATGATGATGATGGGGGACCTCCTCTACTCCTCTCGAGGATATGCACTCGGATGACGCCGACGTCATGCTAAGCATGACCAAAGTCACGCCTGGTTGTCACCGGACGGCATATGCACCTGTCCTCGCTCCGCTTGAGCGCGTACACCCTGATGACGCCGGGCCGTGACACCATGCGTCATGCTGCGACTGCCCAACTGACACGGCTATGGAGTTGCCGGCACTGCTCCAAGTCACGCCTGAAGTCACATACTGACTGTCACCGGACGGCATACGCACCTGTCCTCGCTCCGCTTGAGCGCGTACACCCTGATGACGCCGGGCCCGTGGACACCACGCGTCATGCTGCGCCTGCCCAACTGACACGGCTATGGAGTTGCCGGCACTGCTCCAAGTGACGCCTGAAGTCACATACTGACTGTCGCCGGACGGCATACGCACCTGTCCTCGCTCCGCTTGAGCGCGTACACCCTGATGACTCCGGGGCCGTGACACCACGCGTCATGCTGCGCCTGCCCAACTGACACGGCTATGGAGTTGCCGGCACTGCTCCAAGTGACGCCTGAAGTCACATACTGACTGTCGCCGGACGGCATACGCACCTGTCCTCGCTCCGCTTGAGCGCGTACACCCTGATGACGCCGGGCCCGTGACACCACGAGTCATGCTGCGCCTGCCCAACTGACACGGCTATGGAGTGGCCAGTACTACTCTCAGTGACGCCTGAAGTCACGCCTGGCTGTCACCGGACGGCATACGCACCTGTCCTCGCTCCGCTTGAGCGCGTACACCCTGATGACGCCGGGCCCGTGACACCACGCGTCATTCTGCGCCTGCCCAACTGACACGGCTATGGAGTGGCCAGTACTACTCTCAGTGACGCCTGAAGTCACGCCTGGCTGTCACCGGACGGCATACGCACTTGTCCTCGCTCCGCTTGAGCGCGTACACCCTGATGACGCCGGGCCCGTGACACCACGCGTCATGCTGCGCCTGCCCAACTGACACGGCTATGGAGTGGCCAGTACTACTCTCAGTGACGCCTGAAGTCACGACTGGCTGTCACCGGACGGCATACGCACCTGTCCTCGCTCCGCTTGAGCGTGTACACCCTGATGACGCCGGGCCCGTGACACCACGCGTCATGCTGCGCCTGCCCAACTGACACGGCTATGGAGTTGCCGGCACTGCTCCAAGTGACGCCTGCAGTCACATACTGACTGTCACCGGACGGCATACGCACTTGTCCTCGCTCCGCTTGAGCGCGTACACCCTGATGACGCCGGGCCCGTGGCACCACGCGTCATGCTGCGCCTGCCCAACTGACACGGCTATGGAGTGGCCAGTACTGCTCTCAGTGACGCCTGAAGTCACGGCTGGATGTCACCGGACGGCATACGCACCTGTCCTCGCTTCGCTTGAGCGCGTACACCCTGATGACGCCGGGGCCGTGACACCACGCGTCATGCTGCGCCTGCCCAACTGACACGGCTATGGAGTTGCCGGCACTGCTCCATGTCACGCCCAGGACTGAAGACTGGTGATCGCCCGAGCCGTCAGGTTTCACTTTGATCTCCTGAAACAATCGATTTTTTTTTTTTTGGAACTTCCCCTCATTGTGGAAATATTAAGTATATTTTATTCTAACAAAGTTGCATAGGTTAAATCAGCTTGGCATCCAGCTGCCCCCAAGATAGTATAAAAAACTTATTACAATGTAATAGCTTCATAATATACAGTCCAGCTAGGTAGGTTCAATTTCGAAAAAGAGATTAACCGCCGAATCCAACTCGGCGGAGCAGCGTTCGGGAAGCTCCGAGATGTCTTTCTCGTCCAAAATCCCTCAGTGCCTGAAGACTCAAGTTTTCGAACAGTGCGTGTTGCTAGTGATGACTTACGGACCCGAGACATGGTCGCTAACTATGGGCCTCATAAGGAGGCTCAGGGTCACTCAGCGAGCGATGGAGAGAGCTATGCTCGGTATATCCCTGCGAGATCAAATCAGAAATGAGGAGATTCGTAGGAGAACCAAAGTCACCGACATAACTCAGCGTGTCGCGAAACTGAAGTGGAAATGGGCGGGGCACATAGTTCGAAGAGCTGATGGTCGTTGGGGTCCCAAGGTGCTGGAGGGGCGCCCGCACCGGGAAACGCAGTGTTGGCAGACCCCCCACCAGGTGATAAAGATTGATAAAGAAGGAGAAGAAAGAAGAAGCTTCATAATAATATAGAATACCATCAAATGAATACGATTTTGATCGGCAACTCTTAGACAATCGGGGGGCCGATTCTGCTGAGAAGAGTTTAAAAAGTAAACCTGCAGTGGTGTGGCCGTGATCTCTTCCTCCTCGTCAGAGTCCGAGGAGTTGTTGAGGGCCTCCTTATCGTTCTGCTCGAGCTGTTCCATCATGGCCGGCGCCACCCTGCGCAGGAACTCGTTCAGCCCTGGAATCAGCACGAGCTGTATACATGACTGCCCAAATAGTCATCATCAAACCGATGCACAACGCTGGCTTGACTTCAACATACGTGTACAAATTAAAATTATTTTTCATCATACCTATTCGAAAAACGAATATTGGCTTCAGATGACAGCGGGAGCAAAATTTAATTTTAACCCCATGGGACTTTTAATTTCTCCCTTCTGATTGGTCCGCGTTATATATAGTGCTTTAGCATACTAAAGCACTAAAGTGGACCAATCAGAAGAGAGAATTCAAAAATGTGTCGAAATTCAAAAATATTTTTGAGAAGCTGTTGTCTACGATAAGTCACGTGATCAAATTTGTCGATTAGACATATGGGCAATTCTCCTAAATGTTGGCTAAGGCATGTCCCAGGCTGGAGAACGTAGGTTAAAACTAACTCAGGCTTATGTAACTTTTTTTGTAGATACTAGATAGTGTCCTCTATATAGTCCATTAAGAAAAAGAAGATAAAAGAGGTGAGATCCAGCTTTAAAAAAAATCTAAACTTCCATTTTCTAACCTCCATGACTGTCCCACTGCTTATGTTGTATGTAACAAACTTATTTATTTAAAAACATAGTCGATTAAAAATTCTCAAAAAAATATATTTCAATAATGAATAATTAATCTTTAAAATAACAACAGTAGCGTGAGGTTACGTCTTAGAATTAGTTTTTTATTAGTATTTAAAGTATGTCCCACGACTTTTTAATCATTACCGTGCTCTTGTGCAAACACTATCGTAACTACCCACATATCCATACAATCCGCATCGTCGTCGCGTCTAACGTACAAAATCAGTTGCCTTGAGCAATTCATGTCGAATGGAGGTGTGTACGTCGTCGGGTCACTGAAATATTTGGCATTCTCCAACGGAAATTTCATTTTGGCAACTTTAATCGCTCATTCATAGGACTCTCACCATACCATAAGTAGTTATCACATTTATATGTTTGTATTTTTTATATATTTCAAATATGTTTTACTTTCTAACAAAGCACATTAAAAAAAATTACTATGTTTACTTATCAAGTAAAAATTTAATTACTAACCAATTCTAATTACCATGATCCTAATTACCATTATTACCAGGGCCATTTTAGGTACTATGGTAATTGGGCATTAGCTAGGTAATTAGAGTAATTCTTGAATGTATGGGATCTTCTAAATTTTAACGACCTCCCTGGCCCTCTGGTGAGTACTTTGGTCTTTGGTGTAAAATTGTCTCCAGTCTGGTCTGGCCGAGGCTAGTGACCATCCAATACTCTACCAGCAAAGATGTGCCTGCCATGTGATTTAGCGTTCTGGTACGTATCAGCGTAGAAACCGGTAAGTTGTTTAAGTTTAATACCAGGTAAGCTCGAAACCATCTTAGACTGCATTCACCACTTACCCCAGATTATCGCAGTCAAGGACCAACTTGTAGTAACATATAAAAAGTTATAAGTAATCTGTGTTGAATGATTATGGCTGTATTTTGATACCGTTTGGGTGTTGGTGATGACAACATCGTTATATTTACCAACAATAAAATTAACTAAACCGAAAAAGATGGGCAAAAAAGGCTCGAATGGTATGCGAAGGTAAAAAATGATCCTATATTATACCGAAAAAGATGGAGAATAAATCTTAATTCTTTTTATAGCTCAATTGCAATCAAACTCGCAGCATCGCAGCGTTGTATGGCGATTGAAGGCCTTTGGACCAGGTAAACCCCAGAACGTGGATCGCAACCCCTTCACCTTAACCAACCGCCGATATCGTGCAACAATCGCTTAGCTTCCACACTCCAGCATTCCGTGGTCTCCACTGCCAGAGGGACAAAAAGGTAGCTGTCCAGAATAGGGGCATCTTTACTCCTTTTTTTAATGTAACGGACTCTGCAGCGTCTACCTGTGTTTTCTGGCTGAGATGACATGATGCGAATGTACTCATGCACGTCGCGTCCCTCAGCATGCATTTGCTATTTTGCCATGGGACGAGTGTCAAGCCATCAGGATGCTTGCCATCCATATGACCCAAACCGGGTGGCTCGAGTACACACTACGCAGGGAACGTTGACCGAGACGAGGGCTGTGCGGACGATATCGTTCAGAGAGTGGTGACGAGAGAATCTGGCCACACAACGACTGCAACTCAATACGTGGTGGCCGTTGGCTTCCACCATGTAACCGCAGATGCATCGATGGAATTCGCAAACAGGCATGCAACCATGTTGGGACTTCCCAACATGGTTGTAGATATGTAATCTTCGGCACAGCAAAATAGTTTTGCAAGAGCGTAAGCGTAACATGAGCCGAAAGATCTTTCCAATGTTCTTGAATGGCGGAGTGGCCCCCTTGCCTCAATGGCTTCCGAGATAGCAGAAGAAAAGATAGGAGACCCCAAGAGGAAAAAATTGTCAGCGTTAAACTCCTTGAGCCCAGGAACTAGGTCTTCAAAGTGAGGGAACAGAAGACGGGACTCTGGATTACAGGGGAAGAACTCTTACTTAGGCATGTTCACCTTCAACCCCAGCTCCTTCAAGCAATTTATTAAAAGCAGTAGGTCACGTTCCACAACTTCAGGTTTGCCTCCTATAGTACCATCATCGAGTTACCAGATATAAAGGGGGGATTTGAGGTCGTGAAGAACTTTCTGAATGCTGAGGCTGAAGATGAGAGATCTAAACGGATCTCCCTGTTGGACATCAATCTGCGAAAGGATAGAGGTTTGGTTATAGAAGACATTGGAGGGGGAATGTTAAAATTGCTGAAGAAAAGGATACACAGTAGGAATCATAACTTTGCTTCGCTCAGTAGAATGTCCTTTTCCAGTGTATTGAAAGCGTTATGTATGTCAAGCTCCATGATAACACAGTCCTTGTTGCTTGGGTCTATAGCGAACAAATGCGTTGCGTGGATAGCCTAGCTTAGTGTCAAGACCTAACAGGTGCGGTCGCAGGTAAGTTACTATTTCCTCCAAAGGCCCTAGACCCTTTAGAAGATTACCGAATATATAGATCTCATCAACGACACTGGCAATTCTGTATCAAATTTTATATAATAATAATTATTATTAATTATGTTTGGCATGTTATTTGAAGAATATTTTGTGTACATAGAGCTATCTTATGTTAAACTCATAATATAATTAGACGCTTTTTGTAGGTAAGCCTAGGTAGGTCTGATAGGAAAATAACCAAATTTATTGATCTCGTCAGCAAGGCAGACTTTTGTTATGAATCTTTATACGATTATGATTGGCATGCCGTTTTTACGAGATTTACTTAGACGCTTCTTCTAGGTAACTAATTAACTATAATAATTAATCAATAAATAATCGGAATTGAATCAAGAAAATTTATGAGTGATATTTTTATCTATTTTGTAAATCGTGATTACTAATAAGTACCTAACTACTATTAATAAGTACCTTAGTAGATTTTTTTTATATTTAAAGAAATACTAAGATATTTCTTTCAGTTTTACTACTGTATTTTTCCACATTTACAGAGTAAATAGATTTTATTAACAAAAACACTTATGTTTTATTTTACTTTCTCATTCACAAAATTTTAACAAATTACCATATAGCATATTCTAATCACCATATTCCGGAACTCATTACCATGTCACAATTTATCCTTACCATGGACACCATAATTACCAAATACGCTATTTCTCCAAGAAAACTAGGTTCTGGTGGAGGCCTTCCTCATCACTGTGATAAATGAAGGCACCTCTCTGTCAAGGCATACTTAAAAAACCAATAACTCAAAAAAAATTTTTTTATTTTTCGTCGGACGTTTTAGCCAACAATTAGGAGAACTGCCCATATACGCCCATACTTCCAACATAAATAATATTAATGTTTAATTATTTTATAAAAAATTATTTGTGTTTTATTTACGTATTTAAACTTTCTATAACGTATTGGTAATGTCTATACTCTATACATAGTAGGTTGATTGATACTCCTAGCTTTTTCTCATAGGTAATGATGAAAAATAGTGTGTGTCATTCGGGGCCAAAATTTTTTGTTCTCGGGCGGCGTATATTGAATTCCTCGCTACGCTCAGGATTCTACTTTAGAATCCCTCGCTGCGCTCGGGAGTCTACTATAGAATCCTTCACTTCGCTCTGAATTCAAAATAACGCCCTCGGGGAACAAAAAATTCCTTTGGCCCCATATAACACAAATAACTATTATACTCGTATTATTAGATGATGCCCGCGACATCGTCCGCGTTGATTATTATTAGGTATGTATTTATATATTATTATTAGCCTAGTTATAGTGAAATATCACTATTACTGATCCCATTTCCGGGCAAAGGCCTTCCCTAGTCTCTTCCATAATTTAGTGTTAGAGTTGATTCTATGCCAAGTCTCTATGTCTATTTCTATGTCCGCGTGGATTAACGTTTTTTAATTTCCGCCGGAACTCCGTAAATTTCCGGGATAAAATGTAGCCTAAGTGTTAATCCTGTGTATGAGCTAGGTATCTCGATTCTAAATTTCAGCCAAATCGGTTCATTCGTTGTAGCGTGAAATAGTAACAAACATGCATCCATTCATACATCCATCCTGACAAACTTTCGTATTTATAATATTAGTAGGATTACACTAGCGGCACGCTATGATGGCCGGTTTGACGTTTGTCCGCTCATGAAGTTCCGTATTAATTGATAACGACTTTGAAGGAAATAATTGTATTACTTTATTGACGATAGTGATGTGCAGAGATTCATAAATTTTATCGAATGTAGTTTTAGGTTTAGGACTCAAAATTTATTTATTAAATTGATTTCTAAAATGTATACAAGTGTAGAAAAATCAGTTTGCACCATTTAAGGGGTGAATGTACTTGTGAATATGAACAATTTTCACTATGTGGACAAACCTCTGAAATCACAAAAAAATATCAGCTGTTTCATACAAAAGGTAAAATTTTTATTTTTATATGATATATACCACAACTCGGCATTTGGTTTTCTAAATTGAAAATTTTTAAAAATGGAATCTAATACGATCGTCACATAGGATCGCTGGCTAGCACAACTACTACCTCCGGCAAACTCGCGTCAATGCTCAATGCAAAACAAAGCAGTTTCGAATTGACGTTGCTTCGAAAAGTATAAACTGTCAGTGCAATGCGATTGTGATATAGTTTTGACCTGGCTTTGGATTTCAAATATTGATACTGCATTACTGTTGACCCTTGCTCGTTAATTTGGACTCTGTTCAAGCCCTTTGTTGTGGATTTCGTCGATATGACCGAACGTACGCAGAGAACTGTTCTAAATAGTCAGACACGTGAGTTCGTAATACGCCTTCGTAACTATTTCGATCGTGAAGCTCAAAATGGAGGGCCAATTTTACCTATAACGTCAGTGGTTGAACGCGTAGCTGATGCGCTTAATATTGGACAACGAACTGTTAGACGGATAACTAAAAAAAAATATGGCGAGACTGGCACAGAAGAAAATAAACTTCACACACCAAAAAAGAGAAAACGAGCAAAACCAGTCGTAGGCATCGATAGCTTTGATGCCGATGCTATCCGAAGACATGTTTACGGCTACTATTTACAGAAGGAGTATCCAACAAGAAAAAAGTTGGTGCATTCACTGAAGGAAGCTGGATTATTCTTCGGTGGGGAAAGTTCTTTAACGAAGATTTTGAAGACCATTGGATTTCGATACAAAAAATGTAACAAACGCAAAATATTGATGGAAAGATTTGATATAGCGATGGCAAGGTATACTTTTTTACGGCATAGCTGGTGTATTGCGGTCAGTCTTTTTGCATTCTGATGTCTTGTGAGCTTCTGCACATTTAACACAGCGGTAGGGTTTCATGCATAGCTGGTGTATTGCGGTCAGTCTTTTTGCATTCTGATGTCTTGTGAGCTTCTGCACATTTAACACAGCGGTAGGGTTTCATGCAATAATTTTTTGTGTGTCCATACTGTTGACACCTTTGGCATTGTACAACTGTTTTTCTTTTTCTAGGATCTTCTATGATTACAGTTTGATGGTATATGACCTTTATGTTTTTTACTAGTTTATTATTGGGGCTAGGAAGAAGATTTGCAAAGAATGTTGTAGTAGGTTTCTTTTCAGGTCCAAATTTAGCGTTTATTATTTCTCCTGTCACAGAGTTGCCTGTTTCCTCGATAGCTTCCTTAATAGCATGAAAAGGGGTTGTGTGGTGTAAGTTCTTTATTACTATTCGGTAATTTCTATTGTCTTTCCGATTGAAGGTGTGTCCTATCAACCCATTTTCTCGAATTACAGAAATTAACATCTTGTATATGTCAACATCATAGGTTAGAATTTTTAGTTGATTTCTGTTGATGATTTTGTAAGTAAACTGAGATTTATGTGTGACTGATTCCAGGAGTTCTGTTAGTTTGTTTAGGTCATCAACACCATATAAGATTATTGGCGGGGGCTTGCTGGGCCTCTTTGTATTTGATTTGTCTGGCTGTTCTTCAGTTAGATCGACAGTTAATCCACTAAAGCTGTTGCTTGTCTCGATTTTGTCAGGTGAGGGCGAGCTTGCCAGTTTTTTTCTTTTAGGGTTTCTAATAGTTGGTACTCTTTGCCAGTCAGGAGGCTGAACAGATGTTTCTTTGCCTGGTGTTGCATCATGACACTGACTTTGTTGAAGTACTTTGGTGGACGACTCTGCATTACTAGAGCATGGTAGGCTGCTCATAGACATACTTCTTGATCTCGATATAAATAAGCTGGGATGGAACGCTTGCTGTACTAGTCTTTTTCCAGTAACATTTACAGGCACCGGAGCCTGGTTACTCACTCCAGTGGTGTCTTCGGTAGCAGATTTCACACTCTCCAGCCCGGGTACCGGAGAGCGCCGGGGGTTAGCCGGATCGCATGACAAATCGCATTCTCTATTATTTGACATTTCATAAAAGGGGGGGTTGGGAAAAACAACAGCAGCACTTTCCCAAGGTACAACTGCCACACTTTTAGAGGGTATTTAGTGCCTCAGGGCTTGTGGAAGCCCGGGTACAGGTTATTTACCGCCGCCTGTTACTCGGCGTTGTCGCTCGTTTAGCACCACCCAGGGGACACGTGTAGGGTGGGCCTTGTTTGAGGAAAAGGTGGTAAAAATCCTACGGACGCGAGCGACATCGTCCCCCAAAAAATAGAAATCCGTCTTAGAAATATAACACTTAAGAATCCTACTAGCAAATCTTAAATGCAAAGGTTTGTCCGGATAAATGGATGGATGGATGATTGTAACTCTTTAACGCCACACTAAATGAATCAATTTGGCTGTTTGGAGATAGTTTATACCCAGGATTAACACATAGGCTACTTTTTATCCTGAAAAATCACAAAGTTCTTAATCCACGCGAACAAAGTTGCGGGCAGCATCGTCATCATTGTCAACCGATTGACGTCCACTACTAGACAAAGGTCTCTTGCATGGACTTCCACAGGCCTCGGTCTTGTGCCGCCTGAATGTAGTGACTCCCTGTAACTCATTTGATGCTGTCGAATGGTGTTGTTGTCTGGTGGGGGGTCTGCCAACACTGCGCTTCCCGGTGTGGGGTCGCTACTCCAGCACCTTGGTACCCCAACAATCATCAGCTCTTTGAATTATGTGTCTAGTATTATGCATTGAAGTAATTTCAGAGATAGTTATCAATTCCTGATTTGCCGACGCTGGAAATCTATCCCTAGTCCAGTTTAAATAAGACAGCAGCTCTTTCTCCCACTGCACGTGGGAGATTATCAAAATGATTTAACCAATGCTACAATTTTATAATTATTTTTTCATAATGTGCATTCTTTCACTCCATAATAAAATGCAGACCCCTTTAAATCGGCAATTAGAGCTGTGATTTAGGAGTTAGTTAGTTATTAAAATCAAATGTATGAATAAAATCGGTGTTTGGATAATCAGGATTCTTCTTTTTCTTTATTAATCTATGGACATCCACTGCTGGACAAAGGTCTCCAGCATGGACTGCCACAGGCTTTGGTTTTGCGCCGCCTGAATGCAGTGACTCCCTGCAACACGTTTGATGTCTTCGGTCTACCTAGTGTTGGGTCTGCCAACACTGTGCTTCCCGGTGCGGGGTCGCCACTCCAGCACATTAGGACCCCAACAACCATCAGCTCTTCAAACTATCTGCCCCGCCCATTTCCACTTCAGTTTCCCTACTCTGAGATATGTCAGTGACTTTGGTTCACCTACAGAACTCATTCTGATTCGAGATTCTAGTGATGTGATGTGATGAATAGTATGTTTGCTTTAAAGGCCGTGTCAAACGAGCATGTCAGCGGAGTCGCCGCGCCACGCGCGCGCGGGCGGGCCGCTCACGGTCCCGGCGCAGCCCCCCAGCGACCGCAGCATCATCGACGCGGTGTCCGGCTTCATCAACGACGTCACGCTCTCCTCGTCCTCCGCTGTTGATCCTAAGGACGTTATACAGTGGGCGAGGTACGTCTGTCATCTATTAGAAAACTTTGACTGGCCATTAATAGTCTATTTTTCACCCCCGACGCAAAGAGGGGTGTTATAAGTTTAATGCCTCAATAGCCCAACGGTTAAAGGTGCAGACTGAAAACTGAAAGGTCGCAGGTTCGAATCCCACCCGTTGCACTATTGTGGTACCCACTCCTAACACAAGCTTTCCGCTTATTTGGAAGGGAGAGGAGGATATTAGTCAAGTTCAACTTGACTGATATTCTTTTAAAAAAAAAATGAGTGTATCTGTGTATGAGTCTATCTGTGTGTCTGTCTGTTCCTTTGCAGCAGCTTCCCCTATGGACCGATTTTAATGCGGTTTTTTTCTGTTTGAAAGCCAATGTAATCGAGTTGGATCTTAGATATAATTTATGAAGATCTGCTCAGGCGTTTGAAGATCATCAGCTCATTTCCTGCTTGATTAAAGGGTCTTACAAGCTTTCACTGAAATAGTATAGAATAGAATAATTTTTTAATTATTATTTAGAGGGGATTAATTAATATTTGGAGGGGAGAGGAGAATATTAGTCAAGTTCAACTTGACTGATATTCTTTAAAAAAAAAATCAAATAAACTTTTACAAAGTGCTCCAATCATCAAGTGAATCTTCTATATCACTGGTGCAATTGGTAAAATTTGGTGTGGTGTTACTTCAGATTATTTCCAAGGCTAGGTAACCTTGAACTGATGTTGCAGCATCAATTAGTCTGCGAACTTAACTGTATGAAAAGGTAAATAAACAAAAATGTTTCGGAGAAACGCGTAACCGACGAATGGCGCTTGGTGTTTACGAGTTACGACGCTCTTAGGTTAAGGTTTGACTGATGACTTTGCAATAGGGTATTTGACTATATTAAAAATATCGTTTCATTTGGTGTCATCCTAAAAGATTATTATCTAAAAACCTTATTCCATACAACAAAACTAAAAATAAAGCTTTATTTATATAGAAAACATTAATTAAAATTGCTAGAATTCTGGCCATGTTCACGAGATCGAAAACGTTCTTGAACCTCGAATGACGTCACAGTTCACACCACCTCGAATTGTCATCTTGTCAATACATTTCGACGTGTTTGTGTGGCGTTTATTATGCTAATTTCCTCTGTTTTTCGTCGTTAATAGTTTATTAAAGAATACCTAGAAAAATAGAAACCAATTTCGTAAAAGCTAATACTGGAAATGTTCTACAAGTTGATGAAATTACGATTGAAATGTGGACTGTGACGTCATTAAAGCAAATGGAACGTTTCCGCGGCAATTTATTTTTTTGAATTTATTACTCGATTTTTATGAAAAATACTAAAAAATATACGTCTTGTTAGCTTCAGCATAGCTTTATTAACAATTTAAGATGATTTCCCAAAAGTAGTCAGATACCCTATACTAGCGGCACGCTATGATGGCCGGTTTGACACATTACAATAGTGATGTGGAATGTCAATTTATTCTCGAACAAAAAACAATTAAGTTTTGTTTTTGTACCTGATTAAATAGGTTTAATAAAACAAAAATGTATATGTTTATTTAATTTATTTGAACGAACTGAATATTTGAATGAAAATGAATATACATACTTTATATGCACACAAGAAACATATGAATACAAAAGATACCAAAAAAGGTGCCACAAAAGGCCATAATTAATCAGATTCGTCCATACTACTATTTTCACTGTCGTCACTGCTATCATCACCTACATTAATAATTATATGTTCGTTTTCTATAATATTATCTATTTTCACATCTCTTTCATAATCTTCCCTTATTAATTTAACAGTTCTATTCACAACCTTTTCCCAGTCTCCTTTAGTCACATGTTCACAAGCTTCTTCTAATAATTTTAGCATTTTTTTTGTGGTAAATGGGGGTTCTGTATTGTGTCTTGCAGCATATCCCTTAATTTGAGCCCACACCAACTCAATCGCATTATACTCACAATGGTAAGGCGGTAACCGTATAACTCTGTGCCCATGTTCTAATGCTATTTCGTCAATGACGTATCGGATCTTGGTTGGTTTGTTTTCTTTTAAAAGACGTACTAATTCCGCTTTTAACATATTCATGTTTGCATCTACGCTATTTTTACGAAGCCATGCGACGATATCAGCTTTCTTTTGGGATTGGGCAGGTGGCTTGTCAATTTGCATCGAGTGGTATGGGGCGTTGTCCATAATTATAATAGATGGTTCAGGGAGGCTACACAACATTGAGGTAAACCATTCAGTAAACTTTTCTCCATTCATGTCTTCATGATAGTCTCCAGTGGTTTTTGACGCAAAAGCCATGAGAGAACCTTCGACAAACCCGTTGATGGTTCCGGCGTGACAAATTATAAGTCGCGATCCTTTTCCTACAGGAACTTTGGAAGTAGATGCTGCTGTGTCATCGTTCCAAGAACGGCCTACAGTATGGTTAGCATTAAGCCATGTTTCATCCAAGAACACAACATTTTGCCAATTTTTGATTTCTTTCACTTGCCGTAAAAAAGTATACCTTGCCATCGCTATATCAAATCTTTCCATCAATATTTTGCGTTTGTTACATTTTTTGTATCGAAATCCAATGGTCTTCAAAATCTTCGTTAAAGAACTTTCCCCACCGAAGAATAATCCAGCTTCCTTTAGTGAATGCACCAACTTTTTTCTTGTTGGATACTCCTTCTGTAAATAGTAGCCGTAAACATGTCTTCGGATAGCATCGGCATCAAAGCTATCGATGCCTACGACTGGTTTTGCTCGTTTTCTCTTTTTTGGTGTGTGAAGTTTATTTTCTTCTGTGCCAGTCTCGCCATATTTTTTTTTAGTTATCCGTCTAACAGTTCGTTGTCCAATATTAAGCGCATCAGCTACGCGTTCAACCACTGACGTTATAGGTAAAATTGGCCCTCCATTTTGAGCTTCACGATCGAAATAGTTACGAAGGCGTATTACGAACTCACGTGTCTGACTATTTAGAACAGTTCTCTGCGTACGTTCGGTCATATCGACGAAATCCACAACAAAGGGCTTGAACAGAGTCCAAATTAACGAGCAAGGGTCAACAGTAATGCAGTATCAATATTTGAAATCCAAAGCCAGGTCAAAACTATATCACAATCGCATTGCACTGACAGTTTTTTCGAAGCAACGTCAATTCGAAACTGCTTTGTTTTGCATTGAGCATTGACGCGAGTTTGCCGGAGGTAGTAGTTGTGCTAGCCAGCGATCCTATGTGACGATCGTATTAGATTCCATTTTTAAAAATTTTCAATTTAGAAAACCAAATGCCGAGTTGTGGTATATATCATATAAAAATAAAAATTTTACCTTTTGTATGAAACAGCTGATATTTTTTTGCGATTTCAGAGGTTTGTCCACATAGTGAAAATTGTTCATATTCACAAGTACATTCACCCCTTAAATGGTGCAAACTGATTTTTCTACACTTGTATACATTTTAGAAATCAATTTAATAAATAAATTTTGAGTCCTAAACCTAAAACTACATTCGATAAAATTTATGAATCTCTGCACATCACTATCGTCAATAAAGTAATACAATTATTTCCTTCAAAGTCGTTATCAATTAATACGGAACTTCATGAGCGGACAAACGTCAAACCGGCCATCATAGCGTGCCGCTAGTGTATTGCGAATTGTGGAGTCAACATCTCCTGATGATGCTCCGGTGTCGGAGCGAAACGTAGGTCGAGTGTTAAAGGCTTCATTCTGTTTGGCGGATTGTAGCAAAGGAATATTAGTTTTTCCTTCTTCTTCTTCTTCTTCTATTGCGCGGCTATGCAGGTTCGATGCCCTGTAGCACGTCGACCGTCGCCGGTCCATTGTGCTCGCCACTATTTATAGCTCCTCTCCAATATTTGTTGCCGCCAGAAATAGCAGCATCTTCTTGGCTGGGATTAGTGTAGCCCCCTCAGGGTGTACGATGTGTTTCCCTAGAAGAATGCTTCGTTTGTGCATTAAAGCGGGGCAATATATAGTTTTTCCTTAGAATGCATTCAACTTTTGTCGTTTGCCCCACAGGTTCGAAACAGCCGACATAAACGAACCTACACCCGAAGGGGACGTCGACAATGACGTGCCGCCACTGCTGCTCATCCTGGGCTACGGCTCGGGCGTGCAAGTGTGGCTGATCCCGCCCACGGGCGAGGCGCAGGAGGTGCTGTCGTGGCGACAAGGCACTGTGAGGGTGCTCCGTGTACTGCCCACTCCGCAGCACGGCGACTGCTTCGCATCGAAGAGGCCCCTCATCGCCTTGTGCGACTCCGCGAGCCCCGGCCCGGCGTTTTGCTCGCTCAGCTTTATATCTATCCGCGGTGGAGAACAGTAGCCTAAGCACGAACATTTTCAACTTTCGAATAGTAAAGGTAAAGTTAACGCCGATGAGAAATTTTGTATGAAAACGACTGCAGCGCTCCTGGTGAGCGTATTTGGCGTTAAATTCGGCAGCACGAATCAACTGCAGCTACGTTAAGTTAAACGTGACGCTGCTATGACGTCATTGTCCAGTTTCGCCGCGTTTTTCCCGAAGAAATTCAAAAAATCGGTAGCACGAACTTTTTTTTGACGTTCGGTATCGAGAGTTTACGAAAGCTGGGTATCGAGAATTACCTAACCTAGCTCACTGAACTTTTTGAAGTGAGAACATTTACGTGGTCATCATATTTGTTGTTTTTTCTGAATTTTCTTAGTAAAAAAATTTTAAAATAATGTTGAGTGTGTCTAGGAGTCATTTGAAGGCATTTTATTACTTCGCCTGGCGCTTGCAAGTTGCAAGTATTAAAAAGAGCGCGGGAAACAAACTTCACCTATTACCTACTTTTTAGTAAAACAATAAGTAGGTAGTTATGTAGTAGGACTGTAAAAAAGCAAGTAAGTAATAAACAAAATACCTAATTTTAATATTATTACTTCATACGTTAGTACCTACGTCATTACATTATTATAATAAATAAGTAATAAGAGTTAATTAAGTAGGTCTATACATAAAGAACAAAGATATCAAATACAACATCTTTGCCGACTTTTAGGAGACCTTAAATCGTCAATGCCTAGCTAAAGATATGCTAGTATGTCTTATTTATATTATTTACTATATTTTCAGTAGGTTAGGTGCTATTTTTAACATAAATAAGGAAATAAATTCAAATTTTGCCGCGTAAAAGTTTCCTTTGTTTTTCATGTACTTAGGACCAATAATTGACCAATGACTATTTGTTTTTGTATGTAAACAGTATACTTGTCATTTGTCATGTGATTTGTACTTTGTAGTAAAACGTGTTGAGATTAAAATCATGAAATTTAGATTTAGAGTTTTAAATGACAAAAGTGTTTCAAGAAGTGCTAAGATACGAAAAAAAGTTGTTGTTTACACTTAGGTACAACCTATAATATTTGCTCTGCTGAAGGAAACCTATAAAACTTCGAAAGTGTTTTTCTCTGTGAGGATATTTTGTTGATGTTAATAAACATAGCACACTTTATAATTTCACTTGTAACAGTGAAAAACGTAATAGGTACATTGCCATTCTGAGGTTAGATGTAGATGAAAGATTGCATCTTTCTTTTTGGGAGTGTTTATTTTTGTACCTACTAGGTACATTACTAATATTTTATAATTCAAGATAATTATGTATTAATCCAATTATTGAGTATACACATAGAATTAGGATTGGGAGCTTAATATTTAAGTTATAGTTCCATAGTACATATTTCAAGTTGGATTTGGAAAAACTTCACAGACAATATGCATAATGTAATATACCTAGTATAATATATATGTCGAAGATTAAAATTAGTGATTATTAATTAAAGCGCCATCTATTATGAAACAGTCGTACTACACAATATTGTAAAGCGCCATCTATCGGGCATTCATTGTACTAAGTTTATTCAATCACTCAATTGATTCTAAAGCGCCCTCTATATGAGGTATTGTTTTACTAAGTTTATTGAGTCACTCAATTGACTCAACAGCGCCCTCTATAAGCAAACTAAGCTATTGTTTGTACTAAGTATTCAATCAGTCAATTGACTCGACAGCGCCCTCTATAAGCGAACTCAGGTATTGGATGTACTAGTTTATTCAATCACTCAATTGACTCCATTGACATTCAAACCTGGATGGAGTTGGCGTGGCGGGGGTTGACGATTCGTCTATAAGTAGGGCTGGTGCCCGCCAGACGGTCATTATTATTAGAAAAGTCATCATTATTATTAGAAAAGTCATCATTATTATTAGAGAAGTCATCAAGTCATCATTATGATTAGACAGTCATAGTCATGAGATAGTTGGTCTCAGTTGTTCATGAGAGCTTGGTGGAGCATGGTCTCCCAGTCACACCGTCGCGCCAAACCCATCGTTCGCTATATGGTGGTATTAATTATTTACCAAGCTATTTACAAAGTATTTAAAGTAATTGTGTTTTGAACTACTGTGTGTTAATTCTACAAACTTTTAAATATTGTGTACAGTGCAATAAATCATGTAATCGGCTTCTCGCGTTTATTTGCCCGAGTACCCACAATTATGCAATCAGATCAAGAAGAACAACATGCCCACGATAATGAGGAGCCACCCCACCATGCGGTCTCCGTTATCAGAAGTGGGATCGCCTCGGGCTACCGAGAAGACTGATGATTAATTGAGTGTTGTAATGGACTTACAAAACCAAAATATGAAGCAGTTAATCGAGGTGATTAAACTACCCTCCGTGCCGAAAATATCGCTGCCTGATTTCGATCCTGAACACCAAAATATCGATCCACAGGCATGGTGCTCCACTGTTATAGACCTGTGTTTGTCTGAGAAGCCTCTCCAGGGTTGTGCGCTTGTGATTGCTTTGAATAAAGCGATGAAAGGAACTGCATCTACGTGGCTTTCGCAAGTTTCCTTTTACCGGCGTACGGTATTACTTGGAACCAGTTTAAGGACATTTTCCTAGCGAGATTTTACAATAATGAAACTACAGCTGCAGCCTTAATTAATTTGAATAATAGTTATCCGAAAGAAAATGAGTGGTCTAGCTGCGTATGGAAGTTGTCTTTTGTCAACGATTATGACTGTGTGAAAAAAAATCTTAACTCTAAGGAATTCTGGTGTATGTCTACCACCATATCACTACAAAGTACTACTGGATTGTACGGTGAGTTCATTGTATCGTTCCAATGTTTAGTGATACTATTTTGTAGTTTCTCTATTATTACGTTGTCTTAGCCCATACGTAGGGCGGTACGCTTAGTTGTGTGTATTAATGTAGTACCTACGAGTTGTTGAAGAGTTAGACAGAGCTTTTTAACATTCGATTCCCATCTCTGAATATTTAAGAATTTTAGGTTATTTTAAATTCCCTTTTTATGATATTCAGTTTAGACATTAAAATTACAATTACAAGTTGTTAGTTAGATTCAATGAAACTTGAACGTACCCGTTCACCCACTGATTAATGCAAAAGTTTGCAGGTACCTACTTAAACAATGATTATTATTTACATGTGGGTACTTCGTTTGCAGTTAAGTACTTTAGGAAGTTTGAATGTACCTTAACAATGATTTTTTATTTTCATGTGAATACTTCGTGCAATTGGATACCAGCGCGGTGCTTCTGCACATGTCACTTATCGGCAGTGGCGCCGGCAATGTCGGCGGCAGTGCGCGCGGCGCATGCGGCCGGCGGCAGCAGTCCTGGGGCGTCTGAAGCGGCGACGCATGGATACATGCGAGATTCACCCAGTCACCGGTCGATTAAACCAATCAGGTCGGTCGTTTTCATTTTGTTATGATTCTGGTGCCAAATGCTCTCTCATCAAAGAAAGTGTTGCTAATAGGTTATCGTGTGTGCGTTATAATAAAGTCTTAAATATTACCGTGGAAATTCAAGTGTTGATAGTAAATTGCAAATTTTATGTAACGATTACGATTGATGGATATAGTTTAGAAATCTTGTTTCACGTGATATCAGATGAGTTTTTACATTTCGATATTATGATAGGTCGTGATATTTTAAAGCTTGGTTTTTCAATTACGATGACTGCGGGTACTTTTTCTATTTCAAAGTGTAAGATTGTTGATGAATGTAGTATTTCTAATTCGGATATTGATTTTACGAATATTGATACGGATATACCAGCTGAGGATAGACCGCGACTATTGTCATTGCTTAACGAATATTCAGATGCTTTTATTAACGGATTACCGCGTTCAAGAGTTTGTGATAGTACACATTGACGCGTTTACTAAATTCGTTCTTTTAAATCATACCACGCGTATCGATGCTAAAAATGCGATCGAAGCTCTTAAAGCCAGTGTTTCGTTGTTTGGGACGCCAGTTCGTGTCATTGCGGACCAGGGTCGTTGTTTCTCTAGTAAAGAGTATAGAGAGTTTTGCCATTCGCACAATATTAAACTACATCTCAAAGCTACTGGCTCCAGCAGAGCCAATGGCCAAGTAGAGCGTGTAATGAGTACGTTAAAAGGGATGCTTACTGCGGTAGAGACAAGCGAGCGTTCGTGGCAAGATGCACTTGGTGAAGTACAACTTGCTATCAATTGTACAAACAGTCGTGTGACAGTCTAGTCCTTTAGAACTTCTAATAGGGCGTGTAGCGAGACCGTTGTCATTATTGAGTGCTGATGATAACGGAGTTGAAATAGATCTTTCTGATGTAAGAGAGCAGGCGGTCCAGAACATAACTAAAAATTCAAATTATGATAAAGTTAGGTTTGATGCAACTAAAGCTAAAGTTGTAAGGTTTAATGTTGACGATTATGTTTTGTTGAAAAATGAAGAACGCAACCAGACTAAACTTGATCCTAAGTTTAAGGGACCTTTTAAGGTTATTGAAATTCTTGATGGTGACAGATATGTTTTGAAATCTTTAACTGGTAACCGTACTTACAAGTACGCGCACGACAGGCTCCGAAGGTTGCCTGAATGTGAAGTTCCCTTAGAGTTGGATAACGATAGTGACGAGTATGTTGATGATGAAGCTTAAACGTACACATTGGCTAGGCGTAGCTGCAGACATCGGACGTGTCGCTTCCAAACTTTGTATTGGTGTAATGAGCGTCCGACTATGTGGTGAAACCTGGGTCTCAGTGGAGACTACTTTTGGCAACTTGGTGTTGCTTGGGTCTCGTGGAGACTACGGTGTTGGGCCTTTGTGGCCGGGGTCTCAGTGGAGACTACTTTTGGCAACTTGGTGTTGCTTGGGTCTCGTGGAGACTACGGTGTGGGCCTTTGTGGCCGGGGCCTTTGTGGCCGGGGTCTCTGATGAGACTACTGTGTTGGCATAGGGTGGCCGGGGTCTCTGATGAGACTACAGTTTTTGGTTGAATCACACATTGTGGTGTTAACCTGGGTGACCAATGGTCGCTACTTATGCGCTGCATGTGGCAGTTGGGCCAAGATGTACGATTAAGCAATTTTTGATTCCTTTAATGGATGGTATAGTACTATGGTGTACTGATATGAAACTGTTACTTTGATCGATTTTGATTAATTTTGATTAATGGGAACTTTTCATTTGGTCAAATGATTTTGATTACAATTAATTGTGTACAGATGAGTGACATTGCTTTATTTTAAATAACATGTCAGGTAGGCCGAACCTTGTAGCTAAGGTGCCTCAAAGGTTTCTTTTCGTTGTCGACAGATACGCTGCCACACGGGGACGTGTGATTGTCAGTTCTGGCCGTGTCGAAGATTAAAATTAGTGATTATTAATTAAAGCGCCATCTATTATGAAACAGTCGTACTACACAATATTGTAAAGCGCCATCTATCGGGCATTCATTGTACTAAGTTTATTCAATCACTCAATTGATTCTAAAGCGCCCTCTATATGAGGTATTGTTTTACTAAGTTTATTGAGTCACTCAATTGACTCAACAGCGCCCTCTATAAGCAAACTAAGCTATTGTTTGTACTAAGTATTCAATCAGTCAATTGACTCGACAGCGCCCTCTATAAGCGAACTCAGGTATTGGATGTACTAGTTTATTCAATCACTCAATTGACTCCATTGACATTCAAACCTGGATGGAGTTGGCGTGGCGGGGGTTGACGATTCGTCTATAAGTAGGGCTGGTGCCCGCCAGACGGTCATTATTATTAGAAAAGTCATCATTATTATTAGAAAAGTCATCATTATTATTAGAGAAGTCATCAAGTCATCATTATGATTAGACAGTCATAGTCATGAGATAGTTGGTCTCAGTTGTTCATGAGAGCTTGGTGGAGCATGGTCTCCCAGTCACACCGTCGCGCCAAACCCATCGTTCGCTATATGGTGGTATTAATTATTTACCAAGCTATTTACAAAGTATTTAAAGTAATTGTGTTTTGAACTACTGTGTGTTAATTCTACAAACTTTTAAATATTGTGTACAGTGCAATAAATCATGTAATCGGCTTCTCGCGTTTATTTGCCCGAGTACCCACAATTATGCAATCAGATCAAGAAGAACAACATGCCCACGATAATGAGGAGCCACCCCACCATGCGGTCTCCGTTATATATTTAAATATTTCAGATGGAGAAAACTTTTGTAAACTTCAGTCAAAACAAAATGGATATTCAACAAAAGACTCAACATAGAATTTGGCCATGAAAGTTTATTTGTCAACAAGTTACATAACTGAAAAAGATTGTGTGCTGTATTTCTTGAAATGTTTTCATCATAGGGCAAAAGTTTAAAAGATTTTATTCAAGAAAGTGATGAACAAAACTATTTTATTTTGGAATACACCATAAAATAATATAAAATAAAACAATGAAGTAGAACAATTACTTTTATTAAACCTAGAATTAAATAAATAATTGAATGAGTTTTATTTCTCTTTGGATTCTTAAAAGTCCTGAGAAGTACGGATAGAAAGTACTATGGTGGTGTTCTTGCCCCAGCTATTTTGCCCTCTAGGTGGTATGTGGGACTTTGGGACTTTTGGGAGTTCCACTCTTGATCATCTAAAAACAAAAATATCAAGTTATCAAGTATTACCTACCAATTAAGTGTCTATATTCCATTTTGGAACTACCCCTCATTGTAGAAACACTGGATACATAGCATAGTATCTATTGTATTGTGAACTTGTTTTAAAAAGAGCAACTGCCAAGTTTCTTGCTGGTTCTTCTCAGCAGGAAGGGCATTCCGAACCAGTGGTAGACTCATCGACGATTCAAAAGCACTTGTAAAAAAGTTTATTTGAATAAAAATTATTTCTATTCTATTCATAAAATATATTGGGGTTAATTGATGCCTCTCTATATAACTTTCAAAACCTGTGAATACTGCCTTCCAATTTGTCATTCATTCATTTCATCAGCAACTGATCAACGGCTCACTACTGAGCGCAGGTCTCCTCTTAGAGAAGAGCTGCAGACATAGTCCACCATGCTGGTCCAATGCAAATTGGCAGACTTCACACACCTTTGCGAACAATATAAAGAACTCTCAGGTGTGCAGGTTTCCTCATGATGTTTTCCTTCATCGTTGAAGCAAGTGATATTTAATTTCTTAAAAGTCAGAGGTGCGTACCAGGGATTGAACCTGCGACTCCCCGAATAGGATACCGCAGTACTAACCACTAGGCTAGCACTGCTTCCAATTCCAATTTGTTAATCACATCAAATACAGGCTTCTAATCTATAATATAAGATTATATCAATGATAAATTATGGTTTATCAATATTAACATGTTGAAGTATTATTATAATTTCTGTTACTGAGATTTTAGGTCTTAAACAAAAGACTAGTCTAGACTTGTAGGTTTTGATTTTTTATGTTATCAACGAACGCAAAAACACCCACATGAGTTGTGCCGCGAATGACTGCAGGCGGCCCATGGCCGCCCATGGGATGTCTAATGTAGGTACCTACCTATTCCACTTATTTAATCTAAATTACTTGCGTTTAAAATTTTTAATTTGGATAGAATATTATATTTTATACTTACATTATCCCTGTGTATGATCGAATTGAGATTATATTCTCATTGTTTAGTAGACTTGGGTATAGGTAGCATTTTCTTCACTGTCGAAAAACTATTGTACATACTTAGTCAATCATGGACGCAATTAAAAAATATCAACAAAATTAAATAAATAATGCTACATCCAAGTCAAGTCCAGTGAAGTCAATGGGATTGGCCGATTGGGACATGACAGTTCAAAAACCTGTTAAAAAACACAAAGTTAAATTCTTATTAAATTCGGTTTTACTGGCTATTTTATTGCAAATCATACAAAATGAAATGAAAATATATTAAATTTAGCTAAAAATATTATTATTATGATACGAAGTTTGAAAATTTCCGTAATTATTTTTCTAAAAAAGAAATTATACAATTATACAAATATTTAGTTTTTGAACGTGCAGCAGGCTATGTGTCGCTATAGTGAAGTAATCGTATCGAGTTACGTGAGTGAATTTTTTCGGTTCGTGCTGAGGAAGGTGTGCGTTATAGTATCGAGTAAGTATCGTTATCGTCACTCGATACGATTACTTCACTTGACATTCAAAATGTTCGTGCTTAGGCTACAGGTCAGATAAAAATAAATGAATAATTATAATTATTTCTATTACTATCTATTACTATCTTCAAAGGACTTGTGAAAAATCACTATTTGTCACTATAATGAAATTCTGTTTCCTATTTATTATTTGTTTATATATTTATGTTTATTTATATGTATATGTATATATGTATGTATATGTATGTATGTATATTGTATACTATATTATTATATAAATTGTATCTTATGTATATATTTTTTTATATATATAATGTCTAATATGTCTGCACCATCTACCGGTTTTATCTGTAGACATGTCCTATTACACCATTGGTTGCCTGGAAGAGATCGCTAGGTAGCGATAAGGCCGCCAAATTGTATGCTTGTTTTGGCTATGTATAATTATTTTATTTCACTGTATTATTAATGGTGTACAATAAAAGTATATTCATTCATTCATTCATTATTTTTTGTCTGGTGGAAGGCTTTCGTTGGCCGTGGCTAGTTACCAGCCTACTATCAAAGACGTGCCGCCAAGCGATTTAGTGTTCCGGCACGATGGCGTGTAGAAACCGAATAGGGGTATGGGTTGAATTTTCACTGCCGTACCCCTTCCAAGTTAGTCCGCTATCATCTTAGACTGCATCGTCGCTTACCATCAGGTGAGATTGCAGTCAAGGACTATCTTGTCATAGAATAAAAAAATACAATAGAAATACTTTTTATTCAAATAAACTTTTACAAATTGCATTTGAATCATCGATGAATCTACCACTGGTTCAGAATGCCCTTGCTACCGAGAAGAATCAGCAAGAAACTCCGCGGTTGCTCTTTTTAAAATCGTTTACAATAGGTTCTATGCTATGTATGCAGTGTATACCTACAGTGTTTGCACTTTCCACAATTAGGGGAAGTTCCAAAAATGAATACCTACTTACAATTCAATACATGTTAAGATGGGCAGACAAAAAGTAGCCCCATTCCCGCCGGTGGAACCCGTTCACGAGCGTGAAGCATGACCCAGCCGTTGCTTCGGTCAACCATATTTGAGGGAACGTAACAACCCGTATCACATGCGACACCACATCATAATAAGTCAGTCAGTAATCTTACTAACCCTAGTAGCAATTTCCGTTGGGGTTTTGTAGCCAACAGTAACCAAAGGTTGGGAGATAGTAGAGGTGATGCCGATGGCCTTCGTAAGGCCAGCTAAATCCCGCTTTTCTATGGTTGGCACCACGATTTTTAGGGATGACAAGTCTTAGCCCCGCCGCACATGCCCACACTCGCACTTGTTCACGATACTGCGCCAATGTGGCACTGACATTGGTGGACACGGTGTGTCCGCATTTGCTTACACGAATCGTACATCATTCGACGCCTCAGTAGCATTCGTCGACGGGAATCAAGCAAGATGGACGCGATAGATTTAAGTTCAGAATCCGACAATGATTTTTTATATAGATTATTGTAAATAAGGAAAGCATCCGGAAAAAAAATTTGGAAGAGCTCTTTCATGTCCAAAAGGCAAACACATGCAGAATTCAAATTAACTTCTGAGTTTTCAGACGAAAAATTCAAAAATTATTTTAGAATTACTAGGAACGATTTCAAGGAATTACATGTGAATTATATACGTCGTATAAACATTTTTCGCTTCGAACAGCTTCAATTAGTTCTTCCATCTTGCAAACACTCGCGCCACTGCCACTCGAAATTAGTGTCTCGATCACCTAGCCGGCACGCGCGTACACGCGCGTACACGCTCATGTACGTGCCTGCATCGACACGTGCGAGCAAATGCGGAGTTCGGTACTGTGCCATAGGTTATAAATATTGCCACTCGCACGCGCCTCGTGAAGACCAATGCGAGTGGGTGCATGTGCGGCGGGGCTTACTGTTGGCCAACCAAACTAGGGACAAAGCCCCAAGTAACAGCCAACGCAAATTGCTACTAATGAATATCCTTGCTTATGCGAGTGTGTTTGTTTATTGGTTTTTCCTTAAATCACGCCGCAACAGAGTAACTTTGTGTTCATACGAGTAATGTGTCTCTTAAAATGATTTCATCAGAGTAGCAATTGCAATGACCTTTGATTTGCTGAATTTATGGCATTCTTGCTGCTTCAATGTATTTTAACATATAGCGGGAGAGTACCGGCCAATCAGTGGCCTGATCGATGTGATGATTTGAAGGACTGGGAGAGTTACATAGGGTACTTTTTATCCCAGAAAATCAAAGAGTTCCCGAGGGATTTTTTAAAACTAAATCCCCGGGGACCAAGTCGTGGGGAAAAGTATGCACAATAAGTTCTTAACTACCCTGTAGATAACTGGACCGACGACATAAGATGAGTCACAGGGATGAGCCGCTGGATACAGTCGGCGCAAGGCCAAGGCCTATGGAAGTTCATTCAAGAGATCTTTGTCCACAATTGGACGTCTATTGGTTGATAAAGAAGAACTTCTTTAATAAATAATTCTTTATCGTTTGATACATAGTTTTATCCAATTTTTGGCGAATATTTTCTGTAAGTATTCTTTGACTTTGTCTAATGATTTGGTCTTGACCTTTTGACCTTGAATTATATCTTGCAAAACGTGCAGTTATACCTAGTCCCATAAAAATATTTTTTTATTATTATTGTACACTTTATTGCAAATTGGAAAGCCAAGTGTGTAAATTAGTCCAACTGTTGCTGCTAAGTTAATTTTATGCTCTAAAATTAATTTTTTTGCTGGATGATGATAAACTCTATTTTTTTTATATTTTCGTAATTTTCCATATACTAAAATTCCATGTCCTTTACATTCAACTAAAACAAAATTATTGTGTTTGTTTTAGTTGTATATTTCTGGTACTAAATTTATACAAATAAATAAATTTAAGTGTCCGTTTGTAATGTAAAAATAACCTGTCGATTTTATTAATAGACTAGCTGATGCCCGCGACTTCGTCCGCATGGATTTAGTTTTTAAAAATCCCGCGGGAACTCTTTCATTATCCGAGATAAAACGTAGCTCTCCCGGTCTGAGGAACCACTACTACATCCATTACGATACCCATGCAAAAATCGCATCAATCCGCTGTTCTGTTGCGACGTGATTGAAGGACAAACCAACAAACAAACACACTTTCGCATTTATAATATCAGTAATGCTTTATTATAACACTTTTTATAATTGTCAAATTTTTTACAATACTTATCCAAACACAAAATTACGTTTAGATGTCATTTACGTTTTGTTTTTCCACTGTCATTTGCGTTTTGTTATTCCATGTCAGATGCGTTTTTCTTATACCACGTTTTATAGTGACATGACGGAAACGCGGTCGAACGGGATAAAAAGTATCCTATGTCCGTCTCCTGGTTCTAAGCTACCTCTCCACCAATTTTCAGCCAAATCGGTTCATCCGTTCTTGAGTTATAAATAGTGTAACTAACACCACTTTCTTTTATATATATAGATATTGAAGTTAACAAGTAAAGACTATATCGTTGAACTGCAGGATCTAGCTCCTCAAGCCTGATTCTGCAAGAAACTGCACTATTGAACTGGGTTTGGGAACTGTTGATTGTGAATTGACCTTATAGGTAGATAACTACTAAGCTGGGAATGGCTGGGATAGACTTCATCTTTGAATTCCAGATACCACTCCAAACTAACCCTGAGGCTAAAAAGCTTTAAATATTTTTATTTGAATAAAAATCGAACGCGGACGAAGTTGCGGGAATTAGCTAGTCTCCAACTAAAATTGCGCATATCCTTTATAATATGTTTACGTTTTAGTTGTATGTTTCTGGTACTAAATAAACAAATATTGAATGTTGAATAGGGTCATCTTAAATTGTTAATAATGCTATGCTGAAGCTAACAAAACGTATATTTCGGCATAATTTTCAGTATTTTTCATAAAAATCGAGAAATAAATTCAAAAAAATAAATTGCTGCCGAAACGTTCCATTTGCTCTCATGACGTCACAGTTCACATTTCAAACAATGACAATTCCATAGCCCATAGGTGGTGTGGACTGTGACGTCATTCGAGATCACGGAACGTTTTCGATCACGTGACCATGGCCGGAATTATAGCAATTTTATTTAATGTTTTCTAATTAAATAAAACTTTATTTTTTAGTTTTGTCGTATCGAATAATGTTTTTAGATAATAATCTTTTAGGATGACACCAAATGAAAAGATATTTTTAATATAGTCAAATACCCTTTTGTTTTAGGTGAAAAGCATCAAATTCAAGAACCCAATACTAGATGTACTGGCGAACAAGCGCTCCGTAGTGGTGTCGTTCTCGGAACGCTTCGCTGTCTTCGACGCAGCCACCCTGGAAGACAGACTGGCCATCACCACCTGCTACCCTTGTCCTTGCCCTCTGGGGGGCAATGCCCCCATCAACCCCCTCGCTTTAGGGGACCGTTGGCTCGCGTATGCAGATAAGAAGTTGAACCCGTCGAAACGGAGCAGTGGGGGATGTGAAAGTAAGTGGATCTACCCCCCTTGTCTATATAAACTAGTGGTTCGCCCCGAACTGAGACCTCGCGGTATCCCATAAATTCCCATAAGGTAGTTTTAACTATATTATATTGTAATTAAAACGCGCCGAATCTGATGACATCAATCGTCATCTGCTTTCGTGGATGGGATGCGTATTTACAATATTAAAGACAGCGCCATCTATTAACAGTATAGTGAAGTTTTGTTAAAAACATTGATGCCCATTAAACTTAAATAATTTCGTTTCTTTATAATATTTATCTAATCTTAGTATTTGTTGTTCAAGTACAGAATATAACTCAAATTATGTGTAAGTTTCAATTTTTAAAATAAAGTGGTTTTAGAGATCTAGCCTCGAATAAAATCTCCACTTTGAAAGCCCCCCATTTTGTCAATTTAAAAAAAAAATACATTTGTACTCTGTTCCAAATTATCTTTAAAATGAGGTACTGCAACCCTATGAAATGAAAAAATTTTATTTTACTTCGCATTCGCTTCTATGAGAGCCCCCCTGAAATAAAGATTTTTATAACTTTTTAAGCCATTTTCGGCTGGAGGCCATCGGTTTACATATCATATCTAAAATTGAAGTAATTACGTTCAGTAATTCAGAAGTTATAAGGCTCTGACAGACGGACGGACGGACGGACAAGTGCAAATCGCTCTAGTAAACTCAGAGACCTTCGCTTCGCTCGGTCGATTAATTTATTGCTGAAAATAAAGCGTCCTTTAAGTTCTATGAACTTATTTGTACAATAGAAATAGTTGCTGGTTAACATAATAATATATTAATTATAATTTATTAATTTTATAAGCCTTTCTTATTACATTGTTATTATTATATTTACACATGTTAATTAATTTTAATTACAAATCATCCCACTGCTGGGCAAAGGCCTCCCCCTTCTTCTTCCATTCTTTCTTGTTTTGGGCTGAGCGGGACCATTGTTTTGCCTCGAATGTCTCTAGTTCATCTCTCCACCTTAGTACTGGTCGTCCTTGTTTCCATTTTAAGTATCTTGGTAGCCAAGTTGTAGTGCTGTTACTCCATTTCTCAGTTCCTGCCCTCGCTACATGTCCCGCCCAGTTCCATTTTCCTGTTTTAGCTATCCTCACCACATCTTTTAGCCTACTCCTTTGTCTTAATTATAATATTATATTAAAAAAAAGCGTGGATATAATTCGTTCCAGCGATTCATGAGACAGTAGATAATGATTAACCTGTAAATTCTCTTTTTCCTCATTGTGGAAACACTGCATACATAGCATAATATCTAATATATAGTAATGTTTTGAAAAGAGCAACCGCCGAGTTTCTTGCTGGTTCTTCTCGGCAGGAACGGCATTCCGAACCAGTGGTAGACTCATCGACGATTCGAAAGCACTTGTAAAAAAGTTTATTTGAATAAAAAACATTTCTATTCTATTATATTGCACGAGAATCAAAATAGAAAGGCATTTTTTTTTTGATAAAAAGAATATCAGTCAAGTTGAAGTTGACTAATATCCTCCTCTTACCTCCAAATAAGCAGACAGCTTGTGCTAGGAGTGGGTACGACAATAATGCAACGGGTGGGATTCGAACCTGCGACCTTTCAGTTTTCAGTCCGCACCTTTAACCGTTGGGCTATTGAGGCTTCATTGCAACATAATATGCCAGGAAGTATATATTATTATAGTCAAATAGAATATCTTCTTTAGGTGGCTCTTCTCTTTCTTGGCAGTCATCATCCTATGCAATAAGGAAATATCATTTCTTGACACAAAATCAAGTGCTGTGTAGTATATATAGTAAGGTATAATAAACTGCTCTGCAAAACCATTTTACATCGATTGGCAAAAAAATTCAGGATATTCTATTTTGATGTTTCCAACTGATCTCGTCTATCTTTTGAGTCCGTTAGAAATTATGTAGAATAATTTATTTACTTCATTTTCAATGAAAAAAAAACGGACATTTCGTTTTTGTTGTCTCATCAAATAATCAAGGTGTAAGGTACATAACCTAACAGAAATGTTAATTTGAATTCTGATAAAATAGTAAAAGATAATATCTTGTGAAAATACCGCCACAAATGCGTTTCCTTTGTTTTATCGATCGACTGTAGAGGCCAGCGGGCTGCGCTGACCTTACACTCGTTATTGCACTGTAGTGCATTTTATTGTTTGCATATTCACAACAAAACTAGTCTTATTATTGCACCACTTACAATTATTATTAATTGTACAAGAGTGTGCCCGTCATTCGGCCCGCATAATACTTAGTTTAACCAATTTCAGTTTTTATTCCTTATTAAAACAAAACATAAAGGCAAAAGCGTCTGCGACTCCGTCCGCGTGGAGTTAGCTTTGTAGAAATCTCGCGAGAACCCTTTGTTTTTCCGGGAAGTATATGTCACTGGACAGTCCTCAAATATACTCATGCGAAAATTACACCGATCGTTGCTGCGTGATTGAAGGACAAACAAACAAACAAGCACTTTCGCATTTATAATATAAGTAAGGATAATACAAGGTAGGATGAGGTTTTAGATTTATATTACCTAGATAAAGGGGCTTTTTTAAATTTTCAATTTACACTTGTTGGGATATGAAAAAGACCTTATAGCCTATCGGCTAATATTAACACTTGTTGGGGTATGAAAAAGACCTTATAGCCGATATAATATTTCCCAGGTGAAGGCGTAACCAGCTACACCGCAACAGTGCTTCACGCGGCGAAGTCGCTAAGCAAGGGTCTGCGCGGGCTGGGCGAGAGTGTGGCCCACAGTCTCGCGGGCGGCCGCAGCACGTCACAGTCGCCGTCGCCGCCGCACGCCGACATACAGCAGCCAGGAATTGTCACTGTGTTGGACATTGAGGTACGTCTCATCATCATCATCGTAACCAGCTACACCGCAACAGTGCTTCACGCGGCGAAGTCGCTAAGCAAGGGTCTGCGCGGGCTGGGCGAGAGTGTGGCCCACAGTCTCGCGGGCGGCCGCAGCACGTCACAGTCGCCGTCGCCGCCGCACGCCGACATACAGCAGCCAGGAATTGTCACTGTGTTGGACATTGAGGTACGTCTCATCATCATCATCGTAACCAGCTACACCGCAAAAGTGCTTCACGCGGCGAAGTCGCTAAGCAAGGGTCTGCGCGGGCTGGGCGAGAGTGTGGCCCACAGTCTCGCGGGCGGCCGCAGCACGTCACAGTCGCCGTCGCCGCCGCACGCCGACATACAGCAGCCAGGAATTGTCACTGTGTTGGACATTGAGGTACGTCTCATCATCATCATCGTAACCAGCTACACCGCAACAGTGCTTCACGCGGCGAAGTCGCTAAGCAAGGGTCTGCGCGGGCTGGGCGAGAGTGTGGCCCACAGTCTCGCGGGCGGCCGCAGCACGTCACAGTCGCCGTCGCCGCCGCACGCCGACATACAGCAGCCAGGAATTGTCACTGTGTTGGACATTGAGGTACGTCTCATCATCATCATCGTAACCAGCTACACCGCAACAGTGCTTCACGCGGCGAAGTCGCTAAGCAAGGGTCTGCGCGGGCTGGGCGAGAGTGTGGCCCACAGTCTCGCGGGCGGCCGCAGCACGTCACAGTCGCCGTCGCCGCCGCACGCCGACATACAGCAGCCAGGAATTGTCACTGTGTTGGACATTGAGGTACGTCTCATCATCATCATCGTAACCAGCTACACCGCAACAGTGCTTCACGCGGCGAAGTCGCTAAGCAAGGGTCTGCGCGGGCTGGGCGAGAGTGTGGCCCACAGTCTCGCGGGCGGCCGCAGCACGTCACAGTCGCCGTCGCCGCCGCACGCCGACATACAGCAGCCAGGAATTGTCACTGTGTTGGACATTGAGGTACGTCTCATCATCATCATCGTAACCAGCTACACCGCAACAGTGCTTCACGCGGCGAAGTCGCTAAGCAAGGGTCTGCGCGGGCTGGGCGAGAGTGTGGCCCACAGTCTCGCGGGCGGCCGCAGCACGTCACAGTCGCCGTCGCCGCCGCACGCCGACATACAGCAGCCAGGAATTGTCACTGTGTTGGACATTGAGGTACGTCTCATCATCATCATCGTAACCAGCTACACCGCAACAGTGCTTCACGCGGCGAAGTCGCTAAGCAAGGGTCTGCGCGGGCTGGGCGAGAGTGTGGCCCACAGTCTCGCGGGCGGCCGCAGCACGTCACAGTCGCCGTCGCCGCCGCACGCCGACATACAGCAGCCAGGAATTGTCACTGTGTTGGACATTGAGGTACGTCTCATCATCATCATCGTAACCAGCTACACCGCAACAGTGCTTCACGCGGCGAAGTCGCTAAGCAAGGGTCTGCGCGGGCTGGGCGAGAGTGTGGCCCACAGTCTCGCGGGCGGGCGCAGCACGTCACAGTCGCCGTCGCCGCCGCACGCCGACATACAGCAGCCAGGAATTGTCACTGTGTTGGACATTGAGGTACGTCTCATCATCATCATCGTAACCAGCTACACCGCAACAGTGCTTCACGCGGCGAAGTCGCTAAGCAAGGGTCTGCGCGGGCTGGGCGAGAGTGTGGCCCACAGTCTCGCGGGCGGCCGCAGCACGTCACAGTCGCCGTCGCCGCCGCACGCCGACATACAGCAGCCAGGAATTGTCACTGTGTTGGACATTGAGGTACGTCTCATCATCATCATCGTAACCAGCTACACCGCAACAGTGCTTCACGCGGCGAAGTCGCTAAGCAAGGGTCTGCGCGGGCTGGGCGAGAGTGTGGCCCACAGTCTCGCGGGCGGCCGCAGCACGTCACAGTCGCCGTCGCCGCCGCACGCCGACATACAGCAGCCAGGAATTGTCACTGTGTTGGACATTGAGGTATGTCTCATCATTATCATCAGCAAACCATTACTACTGAGTGTAAGTCACCATCACAGATTTTACATTGAGGCTGTCTATGGTCACTCTCTTATTATAGTGTTTCCTTGTCCACCATTTTTTAACCGATTTCAAAAAAGGAGGAGGTTCTTTATTTTTCATGGCGATGTTACTCTATAACTCCGTCAAATCTGCAGGCCTAGTATGCACACGTGAGAAAATTTTGTATTATCTCTATATCTCTATCGAAACTAACATGGTTGCACAGTTGCACACCATGATTCGTATCGTTACTTCAAAAGTAGAGGCAAAATATTTTCTCTACGAACAATTTCAATAATTTCTTTTATTTGAAAGGACATACCGTATTGGTCAGATTTCCTGCGATTTTTTTTTCAGAAAATGATATTTCCAATATCATTTTTGTAATCACAAAGTTAATATGGTTGATATGGTGAAATATGGTTGAGCGAAGCAATGGCTGGGTCATGCGTCATGCTCGTGAACGGGTGCCACCAGCGGCAATGGGGCTACTTTCTGTCTGCCCGTCTTAACATGTGTTGAATTATAATTCTCTGGAAAACTCTGGAAAACTCTGCATATATAGAATAATATCTATTAAGTAGGTATATTGTAAAAGTATTTTGAAAAGAGCAACTGCCGAGTTTCTTGCTGGTTCTTCTCGGCAGGAACGGCATTCCGAACCAGTGGCAGACTCATTGACGATTCAAAAGTACTTGTAAAAGTTTATTTGAATAAAAAACATTTCTATTCTATTCTATTCTATTCTAATGTGTTTTTTGTTCGCAGGGTAACGAGGACGAAGACAGCCAAGACTGCGAAGACCCCTGCGATCCTATCGTTGCTCACTTCATTGCGCACTCTGAAGCCATAATCGCCCTGAAGTTCGACCCAAGTGGGATGCTGCTGGTGACAGCTGATCGGCGTGGCCATGACTTCCACGTGTTTCGCATCAACCCACACCCTTGCGGACCGAGCTTGGCGTCTGTCCACCACCTCTATATACTGCATAGAGGTGATACTACAGCTAAAGTGCAGGCAAGTGTTAATACGAAAAGATCATGTTTTTAATGTCATGTTTATCGCTGTGACCTTGTACTGATATCTGTTATACAAGTGGTTTAAGTCACGTTCCAAGAGATAGGCACTGCTTAGGTTTTCATTATTTTATACTGAATAAATAGATTCTAGTAAAAAATAATTCAGCCATTGATAAAATTATAAATTATTATTTTTGTATGATACTGAAAGTTAAGGCAAATAAGAAAGAGAATTCTTCGTTTTTTCGCTTCGATTGGCCTTGATTGGGCACGGCCATTTTAGAGCAAGATCCCAGTGCCGCCAGACCTAAGTTATTTTCTCAGCAATTATTTGTGTACGATAGAGTACTGTTCGAATGTCCTTTCAGTATATGCGTACCAGCTAGATTATGCCGACGGCCAATTTCCAGATACCAGGTGCTAAAGGTAGGTAAAAACTAGAATAACTTATCTTAAATTCTCAGGGCTGATTTTCATATATGTTTTAAAGAATATTGTAAAAATTAATAAATTAATACTGCCAGACGCTTACCGCCGGCGGTTACTTTAGCCAGACGCTTTGAAGCTCCCAAAAATATATATAATTTAAGTTAACTTATATTCTCAGCTCTGATTTTTATACATGATACTCAGGGAACTATTGCGATATTATCTGTAAGCTGCCAGACCTATTGGAAGGGTCAAACATCCCCCCAGACACACATTATGCGTCCCCATATGTATGAGCGCTAGAACATGATTCACTTGTTTAAGTGTGTGAGAGATAATATCATCATTCTATAATATTATAAATGCGAAAGTGTGTTTGTTGGTTTATCCTTCAATCACTCTGCAACAGAGCTACGGATCGACGTGATTTTTTGCCTGGGTATAGCTTGCAGACATACATACTACTACATATACATACATTCTGTTGCGATACACATACGTATGTAGTAGACATACATATTTTTGTTGGCATGGCGACGCGTCGCCACGCCAAAAGTCTGTCTGACCCGCCGCTATAGATGTTTTACATCAAAAGCGGATCGTGCCTTATTTATTGAGTATAGACGCGACACACGTTGACTCTTACCGACGAGCCAATCGAGGGTAATCGACCAGGTGGAGAAGCACCTTCACTGCTCACGATTTTTTTTCTCTAATTTTATCATCAAGCACTTGTCATTTGTTTACTTTAAAATTCGCTCTCGGATGAGTAAACAGGTTATATAAAGGTTATATTTTGTCTTTCGGCAGGACATCGCAATATCGGGCGACTCCCGCTGGACGGCCATATCGACGCTGCGGGGCACCACGCACGTGTTCGCCATCAGCCCGTACGGCGGCGCGTGCGGGGTGCGCACGCACACGCAGCCGCGCGTCGTCAACCGCCTGTCGCGCTTCCACCGCTCTGCGGGGCTGCCCATACACGGCGCGCCCTGCGCTCATAGCCCCGTGAGTAACTATGACGTGTGCACATCGCAATATCGGGCGACTCCCGCTGGACGGCCATATCGACGCTGCGGGGCACCACGCACGTGTTCGCCATCAGCCCGTACGGCGGCGCGTGCGGGGTGCGCACGCACACGCAGCCGCGCGTCGTCAACCGCCTGTCGCGCTTCCACCGCTCTGCGGGGCTGCCCATACACGGCGCGCCCTGCGCTCATAGCCCCGTGAGTAACTATGACGTGTGCACATCGCAATATCGGGCGACTCCCGCTGGACGGCCATATCGACGCTGCGGGGCACCACGCACGTGTTCGCCATCAGCCCGTACGGCGGCGCGTGCGGGGTGCGCACGCACACGCAGCCGCGCGTCGTCAACCGCCTGTCGCGCTTCCACCGCTCTGCGGGGCTGCCCATACACGGCGCGCCCTGCGCTCATAGCCCCGTGAGTAACTATGACGTGTGCACATCGCAATATCGGGCGACTCCCGCTGGACGGCCATATCGACGCTGCGGGGCACCACGCACGTGTTCGCCATCAGCCCGTACGGCGGCGCGTGCGGGGTGCGCACGCACACGCAGCCGCGCGTCGTCAACCGCCTGTCGCGCTTCCACCGCTCTGCGGGGCTGCCCATACACGGCGCGCCCTGCGCTCATAGCCCCGTGAGTAACTATGACGTGTGCACATCGCAATATCGGGCGACTCCCGCTGGACGGCCATATCGACGCTGCGGGGCACCACGCACGTGTTCGCCATCAGCCCGTACGGCGGCGCGTGCGGGGTGCGCACGCACACGCAGCCGCGCGTCGTCAACCGCCTGTCGCGCTTCCACCGCTCTGCGGGGCTGCCCATACACGGCGCGCCCTGCGCTCATAGCCCCGTGAGTAACTATGACGTGTGCACATCGCAATATCGGGCGACTCCCGCTGGACGGCCATATCGACGCTGCGGGGCACCACGCACATGTTCGCCATCAGCCCGTACGGCGGCGCGTGCGGGGTGCGCACGCACACGCAGCCGCGCGTCGTCAACCGCCTGTCGCGCTTCCACCGCTCTGCGGGGCTGCCCATACACGGCGCGCCCTGCGCTCATAGCCCCGTGAGTAACTATGACGTGTGCACATCGCAATATCGGGCGACTCCCGCTGGACGGCCATATCGACGCTGCGGGGCACCACGCACGTGTTCGCCATCAGCCCGTACGGCGGCGCGTGCGGGGTGCGCACGCACACGCAGCCGCGCGTCGTCAACCGCCTGTCGCGCTTCCACCGCTCTGCGGGGCTGCCCATACACGGCGCGCCCTGCGCTCATAGCCCCGTGAGTAACTATGACGTGTGCACATCGCAATATCGGGCGACTCCCGCTGGACGGCCATATCGACGCTGCGGGGCACCACGCACGTGTTCGCCATCAGCCCGTACGGCGGCGCGTGCGGGGTGCGCACGCACACGCAGCCGCGCGTCGTCAACCGCCTGTCGCGCTTCCACCGCTCTGCGGGGCTGCCCATACACGGCGCGCCCTGCGCTCATAGCCCCGTGAGTAACTATGACGTGTGCACATCGCAATATCGGGCGACTCCCGCTGGACGGCCATATCGACGCTGCGGGGCACCACGCACGTGTTCGCCATCAGCCCGTACGGCGGCGCGTGCGGGGTGCGCACGCACACGCAGCCGCGCGTCGTCAACCGCCTGTCGCGCTTCCACCGCTCTGCGGGGCTGCCCATACACGGCGCGCCCTGCGCTCATAGCCCCGTGAGTAACTATGACGTGTGCACATCGCAATATCGGGCGACTCCCGCTGGACGGCCATATCGACGCTGCGGGGCACCACGCACGTGTTCGCCATCAGCCCGTACGGCGGCGCGTGCGGGGTGCGCACGCACACGCAGCCGCGCGTCGTCAACCGCCTGTCGCGCTTCCACCGCTCTGCGGGGCTGCCCATACACGGCGCGCCCTGCGCTCATAGCCCCGTGAGTAACTATGACGTGTGCACATCGCAATATCGGGCGACTCCCGCTGGACGGCCATATCGACGCTGCGGGGCACCACGCACGTGTTCGCCATCAGCCCGTACGGCGGCGCGTGCGGGGTGCGCACGCACACGCAGCCGCGCGTCGTCAACCGCCTGTCGCGCTTCCACCGCTCTGCGGGGCTGCCCATACACGGCGCGCCCTGCGCTCATAGCCCCGTGAGTAACTATGACGTGTGCACATCGCAATATCGGGCGACTCCCGCTGGACGGCCATATCGACGCTGCGGGGCACCACGCACGTGTTCGCCATCAGCCCGTACGGCGGCGCGTGCGGGGTGCGCACGCACACGCAGCCGCGCGTCGTCAACCGCCTGTCGCGCTTCCACCGCTCTGCGGGGCTGCCCATACACGGCGCGCCCTGCGCTCATAGCCCCGTGAGTAACTATGACGTGTGCACATCGCAATATCGGGCGACTCCCGCTGGACGGCCATATGGAACTCGAAGCAGTCTTGGGCAAAAGCTGTTGTGTATGACTATAATGTCAACTGACATATTATGCAATCTTCTACAGATAAAATATAATCTATGATAACACTGAATTGGCTGTCCCTATACAAATGACAGCTTAATATGGATCATTTTGATACGAGTGGCTCTGGAACTAATAATATTGCAAATGGCACAATGACCTCTATAATAAAATCTATGAAATCATAGATAAAACAAACGAAATCTTAGATTAACTATAGATTTCTATAATAATTAATCTATGAAATCATAAACTAAATATAGAGTTAGGTACGCCATTTGCAATATTATTAGTTCCAGAGACACTCGTATCGACTTACAGCGCCAAAATGACGTCAATCAAGTCCAACATGGCGTCAATCAAGGTCCAAAAAATATGACAGCCTCTCGTGTTAATCATAGATTATATATCTCAGTGTTCTGTAACGTAGTTTTAACGCCGCCAGGTGTGCGAAGGCATGGGCGCGGGCGCGTGGTTCCCCAACCCCCGCCTGCCGCCCTACCCGCAGCCCAACAGCAGCACGCCGCTCGCGCAGCTGCGGCCGACGCAAAACCTAGCCACGCACACCATCACTCGGACCAGCTCGGGTGAGTAGTATATTGGTATCGTAGTGTGAGTCTTCGTAATCTGTGATATTAAAACGAGGGAAACTATGCTTAGTTAAAAAAAAGTGTGTGTGTCAGCTCCGACGTACGACTGGAGTTTACTCCTTAAGTACGATTGTCTAAACATCGGTCCTAATGCATTTGCGGCGCTCGCTGCGTCTCGGCGCCGCTCGGACCCGATCGGTACGCGCTCGGCTTCCCTCGGAAAGCTCTTTCGCACGAAAACCAACCTTATTTACTCAACGTTAGGGTAGAAATTTGCGTCGTTGTGAAAAACGTAACGAGGAAAGCTCTTTCGCACGAAAACCAACCTTATTTACTCAACGTTAGGGTAGAAATTTGCATCGTTGTGAAAAACGTAACGAGGTCATTCATAAGTAGATTTTACTCCTCGAATTTTTCTCATACCGGGCGCCTTATATATGAAAATCGATTCTTAAGGAGTAAACTCCAAAAAATTTTTTTTTAAATATTTTTTATGGAATTTTTAAAATTTTTGTGTCCACAAAACACAGTTTGTGTTGCTGGCACAAAAGTTTTAAACAAAACGGTGTAGCTTTTACACTAAAAATGATCTATCATCAACCATCCAGACCCAGGCCAGAGATAATTCAGAAATAATAAATTACCAAATTGTCCCTGAATCGAACCCGAGACCTCCTAGTTAGACTTGTTCTTGCTCGGTCACCAAATGTGCGCTCCGTACTAGTACATTCCTAAGACTACTAGTTCGGACTTCTAGTACTAAAGTTCGGCCGTTCAGAGAATGCGTTCCTGACACATTTAGAAAAATATTGTTTACCAAGTTATTTGACACTCAGTTTGGCACAAAATTATAACATTAATTGATTATTGATATAATAATGTTGTTTTAATGCTCATCAATTGTTAAAACGGTAAACAACCAGCAATAATATTTTTATCGTAACTGCAACGCCATTACAAAGTTACGTCGTCAGTTCAATCGCGACGTGTCAGGAACGCATTCTCTGAACGGTCGTAGTTTAGTACAGTAGTTCCGAGCCAAGCGACAGTCACAAGGAACGAAGTTCTAAATGAAAGACGTAAATAATTGTTTATGATTCCTTGGTTCCACTCGTTCAGACCCGAGAGAATGATGTTCTATTAAGCATACGGAATAGTTCGTTCTCGTTCAGTGTCGGGATTTATTCTCAATAGTATAGGTAGCGGCACGAAAGTCTAGCGGTGACCGTTATTGCGCAGAAGTCGAAAATAAGGTATCATGGCGCTGATTGGCTCTCCAGTCGCATTCCGGCCGTTGTCATTGGTTGCGCGACAATACCCCATGCGCAGCTATTTTGTTCAATGCTAAACTTTAGTGCCGCGACCTATACTTAGTGTAGCGGATGCTGAACAAGCATTTTGCCGATTGAGTTTTGTTAAATCGTTTTGTACCGGCTTCTAGTCAGTTGCCCCTTACCGGCCGTACTGTTCCACTGTTCCACTGTAGGGTTTAGTAATTTTGTAATTTTATATTAATGTGTAATTAAGTAAATATCTAAAGTCACGGAGTAACTTCTTTTAACAAGCCCTATAACCTTGATAGAGAACACGGCGCTACGTACGGAGTAGTCCCGAAGCCTCTCCTTTAACAAGACCTCCTTACATTAGTAAAGCATCCTTTTTTTTTATCGCTGGGAAATGCCTTTACGCATCCCGCTTGCCAGGCGGGTATGTGGGGTTAGTAAAGCATCCTCCTGTTCTCTAAACTTAGTACATGTATTACACAAGACTGCTCCCAGATTTAAGACCACACCCTGCGTCAGGCAGGTCGTCTAAAAGGCCATTTGTCCAGGTCGGCAGCGCCTGTCATCGCTATCGGAGGAGAGTGGCTCGGCGCCGTTGCTGGCGCGCGCTTGCTTTGGCGTCAACGGCATCACGGGGCGCGCCGCCTCTGTGCCATTGTATCTGATGGCGGCTTCCGGGGCTCTGTTACACCTGGCACTGCATCCGCGCCCCGCACGCGGTGAATACTGAGTCATCATTAGCAACCCATCAACGGCTCACTACTGAGCGCAGGTCTCCTCGCAGAGAAGGGTTACAGGCCATGGTCCACCACGCTGGCCCGATGCGAATTGGTGGACTTCACACATCTTCGAGAACATTATGAAGAACTCTCAGATGTGCAGGTTTCCTCACGATGTTTTCCTTCACCGTTGAAGCAAGTGATATTTAATTGCTTAAACGCATTTGACTCCGAAAAGTCAGGTGCGTACCCGGGATCGAACCTGCGCCCCCCGAATAGGAGACCACAGTCCTAACCACTAGGCTATCACTGTTTTTACTGCTAATACTGAGTATATATGTAAATAACACACAAACGCATACACACGCACGCACGTACGCTCGCATACACGCACGCACACACTCACGCACGTACGCACGCACTATTCGCACTACACTTCACTCACGTGCCGCTCTGTCCGCGGTTTACGCAAGACTGACCCCCAATACACAGTGGTGCCTGTATTCATGTTTTACGATTCTACCCGCTTCATGCTGTTATACACTATGCCTATACACTACAGTACACAACAACGAGTGAAACTTCTCTTGTGTAAATATAACCCGTGTCATTAAAGAAAGGAATTGTAAATGGCGTCGCTAATCATTCCCTCTCACTCGCACACGTCGTTACAGCACGCAAAAAAATTATCAGTCTGTATCTGCTTGCACAATGTGTTTTTGTTACTGTTCTTTGTCTTGTTTTCTGTTAAGTTTTTTCGTTGTTATTGTCGTTCGTATGCTGTTTATTGATCAATAATTATTTTACGTTTAAAAAATGAGCTTTAATTTAATGAGCGTTTACGCGAAACGAGGAAAGATTCTTCGAAGTGATGAGGGTGAAATCGTATATAATGTTACAAAATATTTTGAAGAAGAAATATAAAATACGTTGCGACCTGACGCGAAACATACAAGATAAGTTAGAGGACTTAAAGATAACAAGAAATAAATAAATACCTAGAGATATTAAACATGTGCTAACTATATAAATCAATAGTAATATATAGGTATATTTAATAACATAATATAGGTACATAAATGAAAAAGGTATCAACACAAATACTAAATAAATAATATAAACATACAATGTGTGTCTGTATAGCTACACATATAGCAGCCCAGCTTCGCTTCGTTTTTTGCTGACGGTCCAACCTGTGCCTGTCATTACAAGTACAAGCCGCCATTTCAGATTCCTTTCTTTATTGACACGGCTTATACGCTTAAACATTTTAGGAGAGACGAGTCTCATCAACTCATCACTCACTCTACAGACACTCGCACTCGAGCATCGCTTGACCGATACGAGTTTTTGTCATAATGTATATAACCGCGGGCGAGAATTGGGTATTTGACTAGTCAAAATGTTGATATTCATTATTTATAATCGAAAATGTAACATGTAAGAATAACATTTGTAAAAACAGAAAATATATCGGTCCACTTTCCGGGCAAGTTTCCTGTTAGACAGAGAGAGCGCTACTGTAGTGTGATGTCACAATAGGGTATTTGACTATATTAAAAATATCGTTTCATTTGGCGTCATCCTAAAAGATTTATTATGTAAAAACATTATTCCATACGACAGAACTAAAAAATAAAGTTTTATTTAATTAGAAAACATTAAATAAAATTGCTATAATTCCGGCCATGGTCACGTGATCGAAAACGTTCCGTGATCTCAAATGACGTCACGGTCCACACGACCTATGGGCTGTGGAATTGTCATTGTTTGAAATGTGAACTGTGACGTCATGAGAGCAAATGGAACGTTTCGGCGGCAATTTATTTTTTTGAATTTATTTCTCGATTTTTATGAAAAATACTGAAAATTATGCCGAAATATACGTTTTGTTAGCTTCAGCATAGCATTATCAACAATTTAAGATGATTTTCTAAAAGTAGTCAAATACCCTATTCGGCAGCTCCATAGAAAATTTCGTTTTAGAAAGAGACAGATACAGTCACAGTAAAACGGCTTATAATTCCGAGACTAGTAAAGATATTTAAAAAAGAATAATGGCATTGTGTTAAAATATTTAAAAACGTTATTTTAATTATAAAAAAAATATCAGTCAAATACCCAATAATTGTATGAAGTGTTATCGCATAGGATACTCGCATACGAGTTCTTGCCGCTCGCATTCGAGAAACCACTCTTGGGTAACTGACCCTTAGTTTTTATTACATAAAGTAAGGACATTCCTTCGTTCCCAGGTGTACCGAAAGAGAAGATCTGCGACGAGTCTCCGATAGAGTTGGAAGTGGAGGCGATGGCTCAGTGGCCGCTACAGAGACCACCTGCTGCCGCGGACCTGTTAGCGCCGCTGCCGCCCTCCAACCCGCTCCTGCAACCGCTGAGCTGCCGGGTAACTTAGATTTTTTTTATTCGATGACAAACTAGTCCTTGACTGCGCTCTCACCTGATGGTAAGTGACGATGCAGTCTAAGATGGTAGCGGGCTAACTTGGAAGGGGTATGGCAGAAAACATTCAATCCATACCCCTTATCGGTTTCTACACGCCATCGTGCCGGAACGCTAAATCACTTGGCGGCACGTCTTTGACGGTAGGGTGGTAACTAGCCACGGCCAAAGCCTCCCACCAGACCAGACCAGAGACAATTCAGAAATTATAAATTCCCAAATTGACCCCGCCGGGAATCGAACCCGAGACCTCCCAGTTATAAGGCAACAGCGCTCACCACTGCGCCAGGGAGGTCGTCAAAGATTCGACATAAGGAAGATATAGGCATAGACATGATGACATAGACAAGACAAACAAGATGACATAAACTAGGCATAGGCAAGACATGACACCATGACACAGAATAAGCACAGACTAGACACAGATAAGAAAAGACATAGACAAGACAGCAAAGACACAGATAAGATATGTCTTGTCTTGTGTAAAAAGCACAGACAACTCATAGACTAGACAAGACAGATACAGACAATTATAGGCATAGACAAGACATGGACAGGGCATAGATAAGACATAGACAACACATAGAGAAGATATAGTTAATATTTATGTGTGATTTAGATTTACATAGCCACAGGGTAAAATTCACAAAGAAGTATAGTGGATGGTCTGACGATAGCATGAATTAAAGATGGCGAACTCTCCAAGTGACGTTAATTGGTCTGTTTCAGAGATGTGCAGACATGTGCATGAGTGAGGAAGAGCGCTGGCTGTCCCAGGTGGAGATAGTGACGCACGCCGGCCCGCATCGACGACTATGGATGGGCCCACAGTTTGTCTTCAAGACATATAATAGTACGGGGTACGTTTTAACTGTCGTTTTAACGTTATAAAACATTGTGTAGCCCGATAACACTTTATAACAGTTTGTAACATTTTGCTACATGTTAAGAATATTATATGTTATAAACGCTCCCACACTGATTCTACTCGTTGTATATCATCTTATAACTTTCTGTAACATTCAGTTTGGGTCTGCCTTCGAGGAAGCTGATGTTATACAACAAAAGTTTTAATTTGTTTTATCATGTTGTAATTGATTGGATAACATTTTCTTACATGAAATATAACATCACTAACAATTTTTAACTTTTGTTACAATTTGTTAAATAAACTTAGGACGACAAATTGTTGCAACATTCTCTAACGTTATTTAACGGCACACCACTCAGCACGAAGGCCAAAGGTCGATGGTTCGAATTCCAGCTCGACAGACCGAATTTTCCATTTTCAATTTTATTTTAAATAATTTCTACATGTGGAACCTTTCCCAAATTTTTTATAACTTATAAAAATTCCACATGTAGAAATTATTTAAAATAAAATTGAAAATAGAAAATTCAGTCCGTCGAGCTGGGATTCGAACCATCGACTTACTGTTAGGCGACTGCAGAAGCCACAAGGCTACGGAGACCCAATATTGTACCACGAAAATACCGACCACAATGCCAAATTCACATTTAAAAAAAAGTTTCGGTTTCAAAAAAGTGTCGATCAGTGTCGAGTGTCGGTTCAATTTTGTCTTAATTTTTTCCGTCTAGCCCCCTTCCGCACCGCGCGATAAGGAACTACGTTCTAAAAGTTTGTTTGAATAAAAAACATTTCTATTCTATTCTATTGTATTGTATGGTATTGTTGCAGCTCGAACTCGTCGCTGTCGGAAGCGGAGGCGGTGGAGGTGGACACGAGCGCGGCGCGCGGCGCGGCGCGCTCCAACCCCGTCAACATGCCGGGCGCGCGGCCCGTCGTGCCCGTGCTCGTCGACTCCGGCTCCGCGAGTCAGTACCAACTACCTGCCCTTAAGAACGCGTATAACACCAAAAAAAACAGATTTCGCGATGAGATAAAACATAGCCGCAACCTCATGTGAGGCGCGACAAAAGAAAGCGTTTTGCGCGGTATAGGAGTGTAGTAAGCGCCAAATACTTTCATCATCATCATCATTAGCAACCCATCAACGGCTCACTACTGAGCGCAGGTCTCCTCTCAGAGAAGGGTTATAGGCCATAGTCTACCACGCTGGCCCAATGCGAATTGGTGGACTTCACACACCTTCGAGAACTTTTTGAAGAACTCTCAGATGTGCAGGTTTCCTCACGATGTTTTCCTTCAACGTTGAAGCAAGTGATCTTTAATAGCTTAAACGCACATGACTCCGGAAAGTCAGAGGTGCGTACCCGGGATCGAACCTGCGACCCCCCGAATAGGAGACCACAGTCCTAACCACTAGGCTACCACTGCTTCTACCTGCCCTTACGTTCCCTCAAATATGGTCGAGCGAAGCAATGACTGGATCATGCGTCATGCTCGTGAACGGGTGCCGCCGGCGGGAATGGGGCTACTTTATGTCTGCCCGTCTTTGACATGAATTGAATTGTAGTACGTTTTGTGGAAATGTCATATTCTATTCTAACAAAGATGCACGGGTTAAATCAGCTTGGCATCCAGCTGCCCACAAGATAGTATAAAAACTTATTACAATGTAATAGCTACTTATTAATATTGTGAAATGATTATTTTGAAAAGAGCAATTGCTGAGTTTCTTGCCGGCTCTTCTCAGCAGAATCCGCTTTCCGAACCGGCGGTGGTAGAATCTTGACGTGTCATAAGAGCCACAGGTTGGCCTACATGAAATGAATAATTTTGAATTTTACGACGGACTAGCGCCCGCCCGCGACTTCGGCCGCGTCGATTTAGTTTTTCAACCCACGGGAACTCTGATTTTTCCGGGATAAAAAGTAGCCTATGTCACTCCAGCCCCCCGATTTGTCTAAAAGTTGCCGATCAAAATCGTATTCATTTGATGGATTTAGCGTCAAAGTAAAATAAACCATAACAGCATTGAATTCGAAGTCAATTTCGTGTCTGCATTCTTATACGTTTAGGTATGTACGATTCGCTCCATAACGCTCCATGTTAAAATAGGTTGTACTGAATTTTTGACTTTAAATCAATAACCGCAACGGTCAAGGAATATTCTACTTTGACGCTAATGCCATCAAATGAATACGATTTTGATCGGCAACTTTTAGACAATAGGGGAGCAGTTCCTCAACGATACGATGCAAAAAATCACGTCGGTCCGTAGTTCTGTTGCGGCGTGATTGAAGGACAAACCAACAAACAAACACACTTTCGCGTTTATAATATTAGTAAGTATTAAAAGTTTGGAATTCTGAAACTCACTAAATGTGGCATTTCCTTTCACAAGCGAGTGCTTATTACAAATAACGTGGATGACGTAGTTTCGTCCAGAAATAACGAAATTTGATCCTCAAAGCATAAGCATAAGTATGTCACACACTCTTTAAATATTTCTGTGGTGGTGTCGTGTGATGCGGGTTGTTACGTTCCCTCAAATATGGTTGAGCGAAGCAATGGCTGGGTCATGCGTCATGCTCGTGAACGGGTGCCACCGGCGGGAATGCGGCTACTTTATGTCTGCCCATCTAAATATATAAGTTAGTCGGTATGCATTTTTGGAACTTCCCTCATTGTGGAAACACTACATATATAGCATAGTATTTACTGTATTGTAATTTTGTTTTGAAAAGAGGAACCGCCGAGTTTCTTGCTGGTTCTTCTCGGCAGGAAAGGCATTCCGAACCAGTGGTAGATTCATCGACTATTCAAAAGCACTTGTAAAAATTTATTTGAATAAAAAATATTTCTATTCTATTCTAAAGAGGTTTTTTTGTTTTTTTTTTTTATTTTTTATTTGACAAGGCCAACAATATTCATGCACAAATATGAAGATATAAACAATTAGACTTACAACTAAGAGAAACATAGCAGAAATATCAATAACTGGCATGTACAAAAGATTTAGATACATACAGTTTAGTTTGAGTAGTGTTACAAAGGTTACAAAATAAAGATCATAAAGAAAAATCTGAGTTGTTACAAATTGGCTCCCTTGCGAAGGTAGTCGATGACATCACGACGAAAGCAGGCTGACGTGGAATCAAATAAATTCAGTTGCTGATTGTTTAGATTAATTGTATTATATTGGCGGCAGATGCGATTGATGCATGAGTGGAAAGCAAGGTTAGTACGGCTGCGATTATATATATTTTATTTTTGCGTGGACAGGTTCTCTGGAACACTCCCCGTCCGACAGTTTTCGGCGTAAGTCCCTCCTCGCGGAGAGCGGTCGCGCGCCCTCCGTGTGCGACGTACAGCTCAGGGAAGATCTCGCCGAAGCTATGAAGGAGGACCACGGTGAGTCTTGTTTATTTATACCGTCAAATTATAACATACTACTCGTCCGATTCAAGTTGGCCGCCAAAATCCGTTACAAAATTACGACATACTCCACCGTTGACATAAAAAAAAAATATTTTTTTTTACTGTTTACCACGACTGTGATGGAAGCTTTTTTTATATAAAAATAGCGAGCGAACGAGCAGGCGGGTCACCTGATGTTAAGCGATTACCGTCGCCCATGAACATTTGTAGCTCCAGAGGTACCAATGCGTTGCCGGCCTTTCAGGAATTTGTTGGTTCGCCCCTTGAATAACCCCAAGTTGTAATTTAGCGGGAACACAGTCGATGGGAGTTGGTTCTACAGTTAAGCAGTGCGTGGAAAAAAAGATCTGGCACAGCGGATAGTCGAAGTGCTCCAGACACCCAGGTGGTGAGGGTGAAATTGCTGTCGGTAGCGTGCGGTGCGGTTGTAGAAGAGAGAGGTTGGGATAAAAGGACTCTTCGAAGTAAATCATTAAAGTAATAAAATAGTCTGCGCTATATGCAAAACTTTTCCTTTTTACTCATCGTAGAAAACTACACGCGAGCAATAGTAACCAAACAACAATAAATACGTAATTAAAAAACAAAAAAAAAGAAACCTAGCAAAACAAAAGTTTGTATGTACTGACAATGGCGAGCAGCACGTTGCTATGTGTGATAGATCTGATATAATTATACTTGAATCGGACGTGTAGTATTTTGCTGTTTTCTTACACTAACTAATTAATTCTTTTGTAACATTGTACCTATTTAATATTAATGATTAACGAATTAATCAAATTGTATAAAAAGGTAAATTAATTTTTACTATAACAAATGCTTAACAATATTTGCTACATCATGACTTTATGAGCGTAACATCGTAAACGGTGAAGTGACACAAGAGTGAAGCATTGCAAGTGGAGAAGTTACCGAACAAAGCTTAATTAACACAGAACATGAGAGGACGCGCCCGCCTGCGCGCTTCGCACGACGCACGTAAGTCCCGCGCGTCCTCTCATGCGGTCCGGCCAGCTCTATACCGAAGCCAAAGGCACCCGACACTTTTTTGGCTTTCGAATTAACTCGTCCACTACATTGCTTTTTTCTAAATCCATTTCGGGTCTACATTCGAGCGCATCGTCCGCTAGATCGAGACGTATGAAGTCACCTTCTAACTAATGACTTCATAAGCCTCGGCTCGTCGGATCGTGCGCTCGTCGACGGGTGTTATAAACTAACGTGGTTGCCTTCGGTTTGGTATAGGGCTGCGGGAAGGGCGCGAGGAGCCGCGCGAGATGACGCGGCCGGGGAGTGCGAGCGTGGTTCGCGCGGTGGCGCCGCAGGGCACGGTGGTGGCGCCGCTGCGACAGCCGCAGCCGCCGCCGCTCGACCCCGACGCCTACACGCGCTCCAACGACGACGAGGGCGCGTTCCGACCCGTGGTGCGCGCGCCCGCCCCCCTCGCGCCGCACATCGCCGCGCAACCCTTGCCGCACTCCACCACCATCCCCGTGCAAAGCGTCTCGCCGCGCGAACTCTCGCCAGAGGACGAGCCCCTTCCTCTCAACACGGACGTCGTCATCCCGGCCGAACTAACCGGCGTCCGCTCCTGGCTACCTTCCACGGTAGTCGAATACGGGACCGAAGTTTTCGAAGAACAAACCGACGCGTTTGACTTTCATGATGAAAAATACATGCCGACCCCCAAGTGTCCCGATCGGGAGTCGCCGACCGTTGTAGCAAATGTAGATAGACCTAATTTAGATGTTAAGAATGTCGTTGTAAATAAAGATCTCGAGCGTGAGAGTGCGAAGCGTGATAGCGTGCGCGAGAGGGTCTCGGTCGACGAGATGGAGCGAGAGGATAAATCGAAATCACTGCCAAAATTGAATCGACCGCCGGATGATATTCAACCGGCGGCTCGACCTAGAGTTAAGAAATCTCCCACCACCAAGTCAGTTAGTGATAGAGCTGCTAGTATTAAGAGTAAATTATCTACAGATGACTGCGAAAATATTGTATCTAAAAAAGAAAAAGAAGCCTCGAAAGTGAAAACTGTTGCTGATATTAAAAAAGAAGCTGTTGAGACGTCTAAAGATGAAAAGTTGCAACCACAGAAAACCATTATAGATTCAGAGACCATTGACGCTAAGAAAGAAATGCCTATAATCGACAAAGATAGTACAGAAACACAACTCCTTGCAGAAATACCGAAATCCGCTAGTAAAGTATCGACTGCAAAGCAACGTGAAAAAGAAATAAAAACGGAAGAACAAGCTTGGGATATGCTTTTGAATGAACCCGAGGATTCTGCAAAATTGAATAAAGAGTTGTCAAGCTCACCTAAAGACACAAAAATAGAGGAAACAAAAGTGAAGTCTAAAAAGAATCGAAAAGTAAAGAAATCAGAAGAGCAACAGGCAAAAGAAGATGATGATAGTTTTATTGAAATACATGCGATAGAGGACAAACAGCAAATATTAAGTGGAGATCTAGTGTCTATTTCAACTCCATTTGATGAAATGGAACCCGCTTCTTCGTTCTTATCCAAGTCTAAAAAACAACGTTCATCAAAAAGTAGAACTCCTGAAATAAAAGATGAGATTGTGAAAACAGCCGAAGATGTCAACGTAAGTAGTTCTAGCACCAGAAAGAAGATGAACGTTAGCGAAAGCCTTTTTGGTGAAACAAAATCCTATGCTCAGTCTATTTCTACAACAGTAGAAACTGACAGCGACTCTAAAGAACAGTTGTTTTCTGATACTATGATTCTTCCCGATTCTAAACCTAGTACATCACTTTTTGCTAAAGAATCGCCAAAATCGGTTAAAAGCAAATCGGCATCACCGAAACTGGATGGCCGTAAAGTAGAAAAGGCTTCTGAAATTGAGGAAAAGGAAGTTTATGTTATCAATACAACTGAGGATGATTTTCCAAAAATACAAATTACTCGAGGCCATAAAACACATAAAAAATCACCATTGCTGTCCGAAAAGAAGAATCACGAAAGCGATAAAGTTGAAAAACCTATAAAATCTTGGAGTTCTATTGCAGCTTCTAAAACCGTGAATAAGGTCGAAGAAGTAAAAACTAATGTTGAAACCGTCGAAAAAGATGATAAAGATATTCAAGATGCAGCAACGATTTTAGAGTTTAACAAAAAATCTGAAATATCGTTGCAAGACAAGCTTATTGAACTTTGTAAACGAACCGATATTATGGTGGCCGAATGCGATGCCCCTTCCGATCTCAATTTTGTTGAAGAACATCATTCAGTTTTAACTGATTTGCCGCCTTTAGAGCCTTTGGGATTTGGTTTAGACGACTTTAAACTCGAAGTTATGCGAGACAGTCTCTTAGAAGAAGATTCAAAAATAACTAGCCCCATATGCAAAATTAATATTGACGATATACTCTCATCCATTAAAGATACTACAAAGAAAGCAATCGAATCGAGTACCTTTAACCTGATCGATATAGAAAAAGTGCCAGCGCGAAAGGAAAAAGGCTTTAACGTCGTTGAAAGTGACAAGATTACATTTAAAGAAGAAGTTAAGTTGGATGACGATACAAAAGCTGTAAAGGATGACCTAGAGAAATCGTCCGATGATGACATCGCATCCCCCGTGTTGTCGGCTGACAGTGATAAGGACGATAAGAAAACTTCAGAAGCTGCTAGTACTAATTTATCGTCTTCAAAACAATCTAAATCCAAAAAATCACGAAGGAAGAAAAAGTAATAAGCATAGTGTTCAATGTTTTTGTGCTTGATTTTACTATAGGCTATGCAGTATACAGTTATTAGTGAACGTTTTGCAGCTAATTATTGTTGTTGTAACTTTAGATAAGCAAATGAATTTTGAAGTGGATATGCACAGATAAAATACAAAAAAAAATCTTCATGTTGTTAACTTATACTTAATAAAATAAAATACGTACAATACTCATAGTTCTTGCAACAAATAAGGCGATGTTAACAAGAACTGTAAGTATAACTATATAAAAATTATGAATAAAAAATAAAAAAATTAGGAAAACCAATAAAAAATCATGACTAGATTTCTTGAGTAGGCATAGTAAAGTAAGGTCTTATTTGACGCTGCAGTCAAGTGCTTTTATTTGAAGTTAATTGTTTTCAAAAATATATAATTTAATAAGAGTTAAAGGTTCTTTACACCAAATGAAATAAGCTAAAGTATACTAGCATCTTATTTAGACTACTGAATAAGATGATCACAAACATGCAAACTTTTTGGCAATGCAACTTGAGGTGAAGTATGCCTTCACCTCAAGGTGCATTGCCAAGGTGCATTAATTTTAGTTCTGTCGATTTATTTCAAAGATTGTGTATTACCGAATTCAGAATCGGTACTATTACTTGTTAGTTAAATTTTAACTATCTGTCACAGTAAGATAGTTGAGGCCGTGTTATAGCGATAAACCTAGGTTTATAGCTATATGCCGGAATATAGCTATACGAAAGCAATTCATAGCTATCTTACTAGGAATATAGCTATAATACGAACGTGTTCTGGTAATATGTGATGCGGGTTGTTACGTTCCCTCAAATATGGTTGAGCGAAGCAATGGCTGGGTCATGCGTCATGCTCGTGAACGGGTGCCGCCGGCGGGAATGGGGCTACTTTATGTCTGCCCATCTTAAGATAGAAGTTAGTCTGTATGCATTTTTGGAACTTTCCTCATTGTGGAAACACTGCATAATTATATAGCATAGTATTTACTGTATTGTAAATCTGTTTTGAAAAGAGCAACCGCCGAGTTTCTTGCTGGTTCTTCTCGGCAGGAAAGGCATTCCGAACCAGTGGTAGATTCATAGACCATTCAAAAGCACTTGTAAAAGTTTATTTGAATAAAAAATATTTCTATTTCTATTTCTATTTCTAATATAGCTATCTGACTAGACTAATCTAGTAAAATGGCTAAAGAAGTATACATTTTCTTTGATTTGCACAACTGGTTGCCTAAGCTTATACAAGCTTAGCTTATACAAGGCAAGTACTATGTTTGCCAAAATCTAAAGTTAGGTTAGGTTGGGGTGTGATTCCACCGTTTACATACGGCCTCGTCAGTTTACAGACGCTCGCTGTTATGTAATATGCCGAAGGCAAAATAACAACTCGCGCAATTCCCAGGCACCAAATCACCGAATCTTGCCTAACAAGTACTATGTTTGCCAAAATCTAAAGTTAGGTTAGGTTGAAATGAACAGTCAGGTGCCCGGCCGCAGGCAGGTTCCGTTTGGTCAATATACCTAAGTTAAGTATGCACTCATATCTGATTATACCAAATGCATCCTAAATGTCGACCCCCAACCTAACCTAACTTTAGATTTTGGCAAACAGCAGCAAAAACGAGTAACCAGTTGTGCAAATCAAAGAAAATGTATACTTCTATAACCATTTTACTAGATTAGTCTAGTTAGATAGCTATATTACTAGATCACGATTCACGTTCGTATTCTATAGCTATCTGACTAGAGTCTAGTCAGATAGCTATACTACTAGATCGCTTTCGTATAGGTAGGTAGCTATATTCCGTCATATAGCTATTAACCTAGGTTTATAGCTATAACACGGCTTCAACTATCTTACTGCAACATCCATACCCATTAAAGCTCAAGAAATCTAGCACAACCTTTTCAGTGCACTATAATACGAGTAGATACTTACTTTGCTTAATTTATTTAGATTAATGCCATGGTCCGTTAGCCGGTAAAATTGAAAGTCCTCTCATGCGGATTCGAAAATTTTGTATTCGAATTGATAGTTAAACATTATACGTTTACCTACTTAGTTATGCGGCTCTTCCGGCCAAAAAACATTTTTCAATTACAAAAATTTTTTTTAACATTGTTTCGGCTTTTCAAATTAACGCATACAAAGCTTATATAAACGTATACTTAATGTTTAACTATCAATTCGAATACAAAATTTTCGAATCCGCATGAGGGCACTTTCAATGCTACCTCCATGACCACCAATTTAGTTTTGCACAAAACTAAATAAAACGATTAAATTAATGTACTCGGTTCAGTTGTGTAGTTCACACGACTTTGGTCTTACATAGTATATTTTGTTTATTTTAAGTTTCGGGTAAAACATTGGCAAGCGTAGTTTTAGTTTCATTTTCAAAGCGCAGTGCACTACATCTCAGTAACAATTCACGAGGCCAGTAAAGGAAAAACTTGGGTTAGGAACTTCGCGAAAAGGTGCAGTCGGACAAACCGCGCTCGTTTGTACACGATGCTAGGGCTAAACTAAATTAAAAAAACTAAGTGCCCATTTCACCATCGATCGCCCAAACAAATTTTAACCTATGAATTGACGTGCCAGATTTTCAGTACAAAAATTGTCAACGTCTTTATTCCTCGGATAAACGTTACTCAGCGATCGCGATGGTGAAATAGACTGTTAAATCACGCATTCTTACTACAATCCTCGTAGAAAAGGGTGACGCTACTTTTATTAATAAAGTTAGTTTAGTTTGAACATTTGTATACAAGCGAACTAGCACCAATGCCTCCTGTATTTGGTAGAATCTCGCTATTTTTAGGAAGAATAATTCACTAATGATATTACGAATTTTTGAGAAATATATAATTTTATTCTTACATATTTTTTTAACTATCTTAGATTATGTTTTATTAGGAATATCTTTATATTTTGTTTTTTAGAAATATTTATATTGGATACCATTTATTTATTTCAATTAATTTGTGCTAATCAATGAAATTTTATTTTTTTTAATTTTAATTTATTCAAACAACACTTTTGTGTAAACGATCAATTTTTAACTGACTTCCGCAAAAGGATTCCTATAATTAATATAGACCGGTGGATATTTATTATTTAATGAGGAAGTATTTATTATGGTCACCCTGTGTTTAATTCATTATTATAGAATTATCGAACATAAAAATATGAAAAAGTAAAGGCTGTTATAAGTTTTCTGAAATGTACTCAGTACTCACTTACACTGACTTAAATCTATTCTGAAAATAATGTCTTATTTTATACCTTACAATATAATATTGTTATTCAGTACTTACAACATCTTCCATGTCAATATTACGATGAAGGAAACATATAAATAATAAAAATAATTTTATTGCAACATATGGACATTTCTGTCCAACTTTTTAGTTGAAAAAAATCGAATTAAAAAGTATTACCATATTTCGCCATTTAAGATTGACTCATTTTTTTGGTGCTGTCCTCCGAACTTATTAATATAATATTAGAGCTTTCATTTATACAATAAGTTAGACGTTCTAAATAAATACGTAATAAATAAAAAAGATCAAGCAGTAACTACAGTAGGTACGTCAATAAAACTGTATATTAATGGTACCTACTTTCATGTATAATATTTATATACCTAATAATAAATTAAAAATTCTTAATATAACTCTGGTTAACAATAAATGTATTCTCTACCGACTAAACAGTTAAACACGTTTCTATATATATATGTTCATGTACAGAATGCCTCAGTATTATAGTTTTTGTGACCAAGTCATTTCATTTTTGGTATATAATACCGTGACCTGCTGTCTAGATGTACAAATTCTGTGTAAAGTTGTTCGTAACGAGTATTATTTATTATGTTTTGTTCATATATTATTTAGTCTTAATCTGTTAAATCATGACAAATATTTATTTGTATGTAATTTCACCAGTCACTGAGGTAATATTCGTTTAGGCAATTTTTTAATGATATTTAATGAATGCACTGGTGCATTGTAAACGTTTTGTATTTTACCTAATATCAAAATATCAAAGATATTTTAAATATTATTTAAGTACTTCTACTTTATAATGATCAAAAAGTCTTTAGTCAATGTTTTCGTGATATTAATGGGTGGGCATATATTAACATAATTCAAACATATCAATCTCAATAATGTATCGAAATTTCGGCATGTCTTACAAAACTAATTTTAAAATATAAAATAAATACCTAGTGGAAATTTAGAATTGGCGTTACACGTTTTATTGTAAAAGTTTTACACTTACTTATGTTTATTTTTCAAACTAATGAATTAACTATATTGTTTGGAAAGAAACGCAAAATTGATTAAAAACAAAAATGCTCTAAGATATCTAAATTTTTTATTACTTCTATGCCAAATTTAACAGAGTATTTAATTTAATTTCATTGTTTTACCAAAGGATTACTTAAAATCTATTGGGGGTTTTTTTAATAAAAATGAGAGCTATGATTTTGGATATTCAAGGACAAGTATTAAATATTATGTATGAATCATAATAATTATGTTTTCCGATTATGCATTATATTTTTCCCTTGTGAAATATTTATATTTTTATTACGTAGGTACCTTTTTTTGTGAACATTTAATTAATGTTTCAACAAAAAACTATTTATTAAAGTACATTTACTTATCAAAAACAATTTGACATTATGAAGTAAATTAAACAGTCAAATTTGTCAGTTATTTACACTCAAGTATGATTAATGGCTGCTTAAGATTGTAATAAAAGTTGTTTGTAGTCTTTTGACGAAAAATATCCAAAAAAAAAATGAAATTTATTTTTGAAATTTTACAATATCGATCTAAGCTAAATTAATTTTATTATTGTACACCGTTTTAACTCCATGATATTATTGTTCTTTTAAGTAATCGAAATATTTTGAAAATCTTACCTACCTATTACGTAGAAAAATTTATTACTGTAAGGGCCGGCTACAGACGTTGGCCTCAACAAGTCCTAACGTGTGGATACATCGTGAGTATTGGCGCCGTATTTTTCCTAGGTATTGCCACAGATTGGCCATGCTATAACATCTACATCAACCCACATATTCGACGAACGGTAATGGGTCCAGCTTTGGGGCCAACATTGGGGCCAACGTGTGGAGCCGGGGTAAATTTTAGATTTGGCACCCCTGTAAGAGTACATACATGTGTGGATAATGGTAGGGAGTGTTTAAAAATCTTTAGGAAAATTAAAAATTACATTTCAACAACCAAATATGTCTTTTTATTTAACAAACCATTTAAATACCAATATTAGAGACAAATAAAACAAAACAAAACTGATCAGTACATCATGTTGCCCACATACAAATGTTTTCTATAGAAAGAATTGACTATACCTAATAACATATTATTAGTCAGTCTATTGAGCACAACATAGTATTTTATGGGGTCAATTGCCTTTATTATAGGTAAATTATAATTCTCTGGACAGGTTAAAACAAGTGTAAATTAAAAATTTTATTTTTAAATGCAAGCTTTTAGTAGCTACATCATTAGACTCTGGATATCATCTAGGATCAGAGTACTTGTAATTACGAATCAAACGAGCCCAAACTCGATGGGGTTACGTCGTTTTATTACAGAGTTCCGATAGCCATCTTCCGTCTCCATCATCAGATCAGCTCCATGTCACAATAATATTGCATTGTCATCCGATTTACACATACATACAAAATTTCAGCTCGATCAGAAACCGGGAAGTGGGTCTAATAAATTCATCTTGCAAGATTTGACCCAAACAAACATTGCAAGTTAAATAAAAGCTTGTAGCATATTGGTGAGGTGCCATCTGTTAACGTAGTCGTAATTCCCAGTTCCATCAGTTATCAATTGTCTGTGGATAGTTGTACATGTTACATTCCCTAATGTTTGTAGTCTATGGTTGCATTTATCGTTGAGACTAGTCTCGGTGTCTGTGTAACGATGGGATCTATGGTCAGATATTCTAGTGTTCATGGTCGATGATTCAGAATTCGGTTAGACGGGGTGGCAGGCGGTCTTTAGCGGTTCGGTTCGTTTAAGTTGCATTATTTAGTTGGATTGAGGATTATCATAGGATTAGTGATTTAATTGTGATAAAATGTTGGTGTAGAGTGATTATGCGATTGTTGTCGGAGTGTTGGTGGCTGCATAGTATTTCCTAGGTTTGCTGACATGGTCGTAGGCTTTTGGTTATGGCGTTGGTGCCATGGTTGGTTCTGGTTGCGATGCATTTGTGATCTGAAGTGATTGGTGGTGCTGCGGAAGGATTGATCGGTCGTTGTGGAGTGAGTGAGTGACTGCTGATTTGGTTATTTGGTGAGTTTGTTGCAATGTATATGCGATGTTAACGAGTTACCATTCTTTGCCTAGTGACGGGCCATCAGCGAGTTAGACAGGAGATTTGTTTAGGGTCTTCTCTTGGTGGAGACGGGCAGCTATATTGGGGATGGTGGAGGCTGCGCCTAGGCTAGAGTAGTTAGCCGGGTTTGTCTAGTTAGACATGGAAATATTGGGTTCCATGCTTGTCATGTAAAGATTACAATTTACCTACTTTGTGGATAATTATTATCATTCAGAGAAGATGATTGCTGAGAATGATGTTATGTTCTGAGATAGTGTGTCATTGCCTTTATTAAACGCTCGGCCAGAGGAGAGGTGTCGACATCAGAAGTGGGATGAACTTCATGCCCACGATAAAGAACTTCATGCCCACGATAAAGAACTTCATGCCCACGGTAGAATTCCATGCCCACGTTAGAATTTCATGTCCACGTAAGTGATTCTTCTGTAGATTTTTGATTCGAAGTTGATTGATGTTGAATCCAGGAGTTTTGACGATTTGCTATTGTTTAAAGTTGAGATAAATGGGACAGTAAGTTTCTTGTGTGGTCGAATCACTAGCTTTCTTTCTTTTTTTTTTCTTTTTTTTTTTTTGGAGGGGAAGAGGGAATATAGGTCAAGTATCGGCTTAGATGATATTCCTTAAAACAAAGAAAAGAAAGAAAAGAAAAAAAACACCAAGAACAAAAAATTTTTTGATTGAATGATGAATGTCAATGCAATGAGGTGAACAAAGAATCATTGATGACTATTGTGTAGAGTTAAGATAAAGGGATAATGAGATTCCTGTATGATCGAATAGCTTGCATTCTTGTGGTTTCGTGGAAACCAGGTGTTGATACACGGTGATTGGTGGAAATTGCATACTTGGATGCATGGTGTCTGGGCGATCCTGTAGGGATGCACGATGACTATGGCGATTCAGTATGTCGATGTGTGAGACTTGAGAAGGTAAAGCTATTGCGATATTGGTGATTAAAAATGAAGTTATTTGACATGATTTTGATTGACGTATGTCAATGCAATGATTCTTTGAGAGTACCGTGTTTATTATTCTTTGTCAAAGATCTTTGGTAGACTTCTTGGTTAATAAAGTTGAGATTAATGTTGAGCTAAGTTAAGAATATCAATGAGGGACTGTAATTGTCCAGGCCAGACTTGCAGACAGTTGATTGAAAGGACTGGAGGACTGGCCTATATGGGTCGACGTTCTCAAACAGACTACATTTGACCATGACTATGACAATGACGTTGATCAGACCTAGTATAGTCCGGACCAGACCCTGGAGAGCTGGGTTGGTCGAGAGGACATACTTGTCAGTCTAGATCAAGGTGAGAATGACTATGACAATGACCTTGACCTTTTTGACCGAGTGACAAGTGAATGTTCTAGTGTATGTGTTTCATTTCCTGTCTATCCTGGGCTTTGGTGGTGCAATCCGGGTCATACGCATTGTTTGTGTTGATTGAAGGGATTCACTAGTGCCTCCCAGATGATTTCCTGTCTATCCTGGGCTTTGGTGGTGCAATCCGGGTCATACGCATTGTTTGTGTTGATTGAAGGGATTCACTAGTGCCTCCCAGATGATTTCCTGTCTATCCTGGGCTTTGGTGGTGCAATCCGGGTCATACACACTGTGTTGATTGAAGGGATTCACTAGTGCCTCCCAGATGATTTCCTGTCTATCCTGGGCTTTGGTGGTGCAATCCGGGTCATACACATTGTTTGTGTTGATTGAAGGGATTCACTGGTGCCTCCCAGATGAGCTCTAGAGTTTATCCTGGTGGAGAGTGCTGTCCGGGCCAGACTCGTGGGAGTTGGTTGAAGGGACACACTCTTACCAGATGATGTTGAAGTTGACAATGACGTTAACTGGTTGAAGTGTGTGGATAATTGACGCAATGGACAGATGATATTATTATGACTTTGACTGGTGGCCTTGGATGAAGTGCAGTGTCAGGGATGGACGAGCGGGTCCAGAGGTCAGGGATGGACGAGCGGGTCTAGAGGTGTACTCGACTTTGTGTTTCTGTGCGGAAATTTCTTGGTGCTGGCGGACGCACGAAGGCAGGCGGACGCACGGGGACGTGCGAATGTCAGGTTGGCCGTGTAGCATATTGGTGAGGTGCCATCTGTTAACGTAGTCGTAATTCCCAGTTCCATCAGTTATCAATTGTCTGTGGATAGTTGTACATGTTACATTCCCTAATGTTTGTAGTCTATGGTTGCATTTATCGTTGAGACTAGTCTCGGTGTCTGTGTAACGATGGGATCTATGGTCAGATATTCTAGTGTTCATGGTCGATGATTCAGAATTCGGTTAGACGGGGTGGCAGGCGGTCTTTAGCGGTTCGGTTCGTTTAAGTTGCATTATTTAGTTGGATTGAGGATTATCATAGGATTAGTGATTTAATTGTGATAAAATGTTGGTGTAGAGTGATTATGCGATTGTTGTCGGAGTGTTGGTGGCTGCATAGTATTTCCTAGGTTTGCTGACATGGTCGTAGGCTTTTGGTTATGGCGTTGGTGCCATGGTTGGTTCTGGTTGCGATGCATTTGTGATCTGAAGTGATTGGTGGTGCTGCGGAAGGATTGATCGGTCGTTGTGGAGTGAGTGAGTGACTGCTGATTTGGTTATTTGGTGAGTTTGTTGCAATGTATATGCGATGTTAACGAGTTACCATTCTTTGCCTAGTGACGGGCCATCAGCGAGTTAGACAGGAGATTTGTTTAGGGTCTTCTCTTGGTGGAGACGGGCAGCTATATTGGGGATGGTGGAGGCTGCGCCTAGGCTAGAGTAGTTAGCCGGGTTTGTCTAGTTAGACATGGAAATATTGGGTTCCATGCTTGTCATGTAAAGATTACAATTTACCTACTTTGTGGATAATTATTATCATTCAGAGAAGATGATTGCTGAGAATGATGTTATGTTCTGAGATAGTGTGTCATTGCCTTTATTAAACGCTCGGCCAGAGGAGAGGTGTCGTCAAGCTTGTAACAATTTGAATATTGTCATTTTGGCGCTGATTGCTAACAAAAGCGAGTGGAGGTCCATGGAACTAATATGAATTGACATAACTATTGTATCGGGGAAATGACAAAAATATAAGTCATGAATATGAATGAATGAAGGATTAGACATAGAAATATGACAATTCATTCATTCATAGCCTAAGAACTAAGTTTTTCTTGGCCAAACCCTTTCCTATCTTTAATCTATTTTTCATAGCTGTCTTAAAATGTTAACAGTTTGTGGTCTCTCGCAGAAAGACGTAAGCGACGTTCCAAGCACAGCGTATAGGACGTTCTTACTGCACTCACAACACAGTGCTACAAGCTTTGAGTAATAAACCAACACAGGAGAAGAATTGACGCGCGTACCCCTCTGTAAGTTGGGTATGAGCAGTGCTCATACTCGTTATATAAAACTGTTTGACTCCAGTCACGCGCCTGTCAACTACGTATGGTTAGCGGGGAATGAGCTCCGCTATAAATGCCGAATATGAGAGTATTTTCTTCTAAAAAAAATATTTAAAACATCCAGTTTACTAAAGGATAACATTTATTTACTTCTGATGTATTATTTTATCCAAATAATGCAATACTTATGCAGAAAACTTAAGAAAACTGTCGATCTGAAAATGTTGCTACTTAAACGTACATGAAATAATTTGGGGAAAATATTGAAAATTAATCTTCCTACTTACTATTCGTTTAGAGACCTTTTTCATGAACTGCATTATAAATTGATCCCATAGAATTAAAATCACGATAGAATAGGAAGGGGTGAACGACCAATTTATAAGCTTTAAGTAAAATATGACTAGATATATAAATACGAACTTTGATCGTCTGTGGGATTATCAAATAATGATAAAAAATTCTTTCTATAAAACCGACTTTAAACGCCACTACAAAGTATAAAACAATTTTAATTTGTACATGTATGTTGAAGTCGGGCGGGCCTAAATATAAATGATGAAACTAATGCGCGACGCTAGCCCAACTTTGCCCGATCGGCGTATGAAGTCGGTTTTTTAAAGATATTTTTTTTACATTATTATTTTAAGCTTTTTTGTGTATATCTCTGATTGCGAGCAATTTGCTCTTAATCATTGAGTTCCTTCCTCCATCACAGAAGATATGAATCATCTTCTCTTCACCTTTTAAATAGGCCCAACCTTATTATGCGTTCTTTCAAAAAAAATTGAAATCGCTTCAGATTTGACGTAGTTATGGAGTAACATCTAACATTATATCAACAAAAGTTTATATGGGAACCACCTCTGAAGTATGCCCTACTAAACAAAAAAAAATTATCAAATTCCATTCATTATTTGGCGGAATAATTGGATAACAAATATACAAAAAATTCAAATTGAGAACCTCCTCCTTTTTTGAAGTCGGTTAAAATGATTGCATTATTATAACGATCGCAATGGTGTCTGATTGGCTGGTACTCTCCCACTTTTGTTTAAAATGCATTGATGCAGCTAGAGCTCCATAAACTCAGCGAATTCATAAAAATAGTTTTTTTACTCAATTATTTCAAAAGTTATAGGTATATATTTCCATATAACCAGTGTGATATGATTTTCTAAATATATAAAATGAAAAGGTGACTGACTCACTGATCTATCAACGCACATCTACTATGACGTAGGCATCCGCTAAGAAAGGATTTTTACAAATATAATACAAAAAATAATGAAAACGAGACTAAAAAATTGTTTAATAATAATGATAAGTTCTACGTAAGTCTTTCTTACTCGAAAATTAGGACTTTAATTTTATGAAGTCGGCCACACCGCAATAAAATTAGGGCTGGACAGCAAGATTTCATATGTCGATATTGGTGGGGGGATTGTATAAATTATTTATACCAAGATATTTTTATCGTCTTACTAATGGTTCATTGACGAAAAAAAATATTTAAATTCTATACATATTTGGTTCATTAAAACTTGGCAATTGAATTAAAGTACCCATACTTCTTATTCATCCCGCTAGGTTTACCGGAAAGCTAAATAGCTTGGCGGTGTTTTATTACAGATGGGGTGGCCACTATAGCCATGGCGGCAGCCTAGCATTACAAACAAATATACACTTCGTTCAGATGAAGTAGATGAAAAAAATAAGCCTTCCAAGTAAAGTATGTAGGTACAAGTTTTAACTTACCAATCATAACTTTAAATACATTTTTTTTTAGGGTTTAGTTTTTACTTTTTATGTTTCCTCCATACTGGACTGAGAGAATATTATTCAACGCTGGAAAACGATCTTGTAAATCGAAAAAGTGAACTTTAAACCAGAGCCAATAACGTTTTAAAAAATCATAACAGCTCATAATAAGCTATCAGGAGCAGATTTTTTTCAAAAAGCATATTTTTTAAAGTAACACATCAGATGATACTAATTATATAATTCTAAAGTAGAATTACTTTAGTTTTATACATTAGTTTTATATCAATTTCGACTAATAGTTTTTCAATTTTAAGAAGCAATGTTGCTGTAACTTGGTATTTGAAACATATGAAACCACGAAATAACTCTAAACTCTGAAATGCTAATTATGCTGTATTTATTTTTAAGGAAATATGATGTAGTCCTAACAGTTTGTACTTAATATACTTTTTAGAAATAGATACATCGTAAATTTCGCTTTAAACATAAATAAAACAAATGACGTTTCATTAAAAATGCTGTATGTTTATTTAAACAAGATTACTTAAAAAATCAATGTGTTCAATATTAATACCCACTACGTATTCAAATAAAAATTAAATGTCTCTCAACTTAATAAACAATTTTATTAAAACCCTATGACAAAGTACAGCACTCCCTGGTGGCTTATAACCTTAAATCATAACTAAACAGCTGCTCTAAGGTGATATACTGTGGTACCTACAGCATGCTTTCAGCATGAGATTGAGAGTATAGTGACGGAGTAAATACCTTGGTATCTACAAAATCTGTTAATAATCAGATAATCCTAAGTCCTTACAGTAGGTTCGCCTAAGTGCACTGCACTGCTAAAAAGTATTGATAACTTTTTTGAAGTATCTGTATAATATTGAAAAATAGATGGTGTGGTGTGGTGTGGAATAACAAAAAATATATAATATAAACATGCAGAGAAGGTCAACATAGTATCTTAGAAAAATAATGTCATAGGAAAACGAAAATCCGACAATCCGACGCAGTATCTTTTTCTTCCAAATATATAAAAAGTCATTTTGTTATTTTTCGAAATAAGCTAGATCGCTTTCCAGCGTCAATATAGTCCAAAGTTTCTAGCTGTATCTTTACGCAAGTACTAAAAGCCTACAAAGAGTCAATCTAATAGCAAAGGCATATTATGACTAAAATAACGGCAAGAGTCTCGTTTCCTAGCGCTTCTATATACCTACCATGTTAAAGATCTCGAACAAAAAAATTTACTCTCGAATAAAGTAACTCTGTTGTAAATAATTATTAGAAAAACTTATCGAAAGTCGATAATCGATAGTGTCAAATCCCTAAAATGTTTACACAAATGATGCGATTGTTTCATGTAATGATAGAGCGTCCCTGTGTGTGAATGTGATTGTGTGCATATACTTTAAGGTAGTGTTTGCTAATTATATTGTGTGCGTGCATAGCGACGTGATGGAAAAATGCAACTGTAGTAAGCAAGTTTTCATGTGTGCTACCTCGCCCCCCACCGTAATTGACAGACTTTTTTGCGAATAAATTAGGGGTCAAGTCCTCTCCATTGCTGGTTTATTACTCAAAGGCTACAAGTGATAAACCAAACTATACCCTGTCCAACCGTTTATTTTCGTTTTGACAGCTCAGTCTCAGCTGTCAAAAATAAAATAAACAGTTGGATAGGGTGTAAAGAACTTCGTAAGCGCCCGGCTACAATCGTCGGTTACGCGTTTCTCCAAAAAGTTTTCTGCGATTTTTTAACTTTTTAAGACTAGCTGTCTGAAAAATCGATTATATGAATATGGTTTTTGGTATTAAAAAATCGAGTAGTTTCATAAGCCTCAATCCAACGGTTAAAGGTGCGGACTGAAAACTAAAAGGTCGCAGGTTCGAATCCCGCCCGTTGCACTATTGTCGTACCCACTCCTAACACAAGCTTTCCGCTTATTTGGAGGGGAGAGGAGGATATAAGTCAACTTCAACTTGGCTGATATTCTTTTTTAAAAAAAAAATATACTTAATATATTTTGACTTGTATACGTTTGTAATTTTTTAATTTTCAGGAATTACAGGCAGATACGAAGCGGAGCCCGAGGAACTAAGCTCGAGCAGCTTCAGCTCGGCCTCCCGAGCCTCCCTCGACCCTCCCTCCTCACCCACCCCGAGCTGCAGCGGCGACAACCTCATGCACTTCCCAGGCGACTCTAGCAGCTCCCTCTGAGGATTCGTTAACATTTGCTGCCTATTCGGACCTCAAATACATCGCAATGTGTAGTGTTGTGGCACGGTACTGATGGATTGAATCGATTTAGGGCTACTGCTACTCGTGACGTGAAGGTGTAAGGTAACTTTTGTAACTTACTACGGCCGTTCAGAGAATGCGTTCCTGACACGTCGCGATTGAACTGACGACGTAACTTTGTAATGGCGTTGCAGTTACGATAAAAATATTATTGCTGGTTGTTTACCGTTTTAACAATTGATGAGCATTAAAACAACATTATTATATCAATAATCAATTAATGTTATAATTTTGTGCCAAACTGAGTGTCAAATAACTTGGTAAACAAAATTTTTCTAAATCTAAACTGCGCTATTACAAGGTTATGTCAACCGGATATTTTTGGTTTGTATGGCAAACTGACAGGTGTCAAAAACGCATTCTCTCGGTGGCCGTACTTTAGGCCGCGGTCGTACTAGTAAGGCGACTGGAGACGCGATAAACCGTGTGTCTGCATTGCAGCGGCGATAAACTAGCGAATTGTGCTTACTGGCCGTACATTGGACACATTCATTGGTTTAAGTACCTACTATTGAAAATTATGCGCGACATAAATGTTTATAGGAGTTTGTTTCGAAGAAATCGCCGCGCCGTCGCGTCGCAGTCGCCTTACCAGTGCGACCGCGGCCTTAATCTAGTCAAGATTTTACGTTAAATCTAGACTAGATTTACGCAACGGCCTGTTTACATTAAGGTGGAAGACACACTTCTGCCCGCGAAATTCAAATTTAATTTGGTTTTTCGCAATTTGTAAACTAATACGACAAAGTAGGCTTATGGCATTCTAATTGCGACAATGGCAGTATCATCTTCACAGGTTTATATAAAAATCTTTACTTGAAAGTGTCCACTTTAAGAAATTAATCAAAATATCGACTAATTTGTGAGTAACTCACGTCCAACTCAGTATTTTGATTAATTTCTTAAACTGTAAAAAATTTTAAGTAAAGATTTTCATGTAAACCTGTGAAGATGATTATTCTACTGGCGCAATTAGAATGCCATAAGCGTACTTTGTCGTATTAGTTTACAAATTGCGAAAAACCAAATTAAATTTGAATTTCGCGGGCAGACTCGTATAATCATCCTTAAAGGTCTATTGCTTTCGATCTTACTGTACCTACTTGATAATATACAGTCCCACATTCTTATTCACTACACAATACTAATACAGTATGTATAAGTATAATATTAATGTATAAAGTCTAATTCTCAATATTAATGTATTAAGTCTTAATTGATCGAACGGCGAACCGAAATCGTACCGTTAAAGGGTAGGTTCAAAAAACCGAAGTTAGTCGGTTTATACCGAAATTATTCTGATACCGGGAGTAACTGACCTAAGCCGGTTAAAAAAACTGTTTCCAAGCTGTAATTTTTTGACAGCTAATCTAGTACAATATCGATCGAAACCCATTGATCTATTGGTGAAACTGTTAAATATAACAACATGAAAAGATGTCATAATAATATTAGCATCTTATTCTTAGTGCAACTTCTTTCTGCAAGAAAAATTGTGGAAAAGGTGGCCCTATTTTTGGATTATAATGATTATGAATATCAGTTCATAAACATCTTTTCTCTTTCAGAATGTTAAACTGATTACTTTATTAGGCAGTTCTACAGTAGGTCAGGCCGCAAGCGACTTTGTACATTAGTCAGTGATGTTGATGATTGTGTGGTAGCCCTTAGATAGTTTTGAAGATATAGGCTGTTAACACATCGCCGCCAATTTGTAGCAGCGGAACAAAAGGTAGCACATACATACATACCAAGTCAATTTTCCACTCACAGAACTATATCAAGATAGAAGTGAATTTAAGTGCAATAGTTTTCAAATAAACTGAAAATGAAAACTCGTGGAAATGCTGTATCACACGATGCCTGGTTATGAAAATAAAAACTTGGAAGTTAATCTCAAAATATTTCCTTTCACAAGGGAGTGTTCTTTTTTTTCCCCAGAAACAATAACTATACCTACCTACTCATACCTACTCATGAATCCTTAGTAAGTGGTGATAAGAATAACCGTTCTATCTCGATGTATTTTTGTAATTGCACTTCTGTTTGAGAGCATCATTGCAGCGATCGTTCATTCACGATCATTCGCGGGGGAGATGTGCTAACAGCCTCAAATATGTAGTTGGTTTTGGTAGAATTAAAGCGATTTGGCGGCAGCAAAATGTTTAATTAAAAAAGGTTGGAAGTTCACGAACTATTTTATTCTACTTTCATTATGTTGTTAGTGTGATTTATCATTTATTTATTACTTCATCGTTATATTTAGGACTTAAATATTCATATAATTATAATATTATTGAGTGGTAACGCATTATTCCAAACAAACTATGCATTGTAATGTTAAAAATGTTTTAATTAAGATTTTTGTAATCACATTTTGATAATGTATCTACCTAATTAGGTAATCATATACTAAGATGTAATTTTTTCAATATACATATTATTATAAGTAAGTAATCCACTTGAAATTTATGAAATATTCTATTTCTCTTAAAAATACACATTTTTTTTTATAAAATATGACTTTTCCCGCCATTTCCACTTTTCACTATTTATAATAGAAATAGTAGAATTCATATCTCATATCATAGTTATCTTGAATACGCTTGCCAAATATGGAACCCTGCATATCAAGTTCACATTAACAAAATTGAAAGTATCCAACGCAAATTCATTAGATTTCTAAATCAAAAATTTCACCTTCCAAAAACATCTTATGTTAAAGCCTGTTCCGAATTACACCTTGTACCTCTTTACATACGTAGAAATATTGCTGATATTTGCTTTCTACTCAAGATAGTCAGGGGGTCAATTGACTGTCCGGAACTACTTGCGAAGCTAGGTATAATAGTGCCTTCACGACGCTTACTCCGTGTGACTAGAAATAATAAGATATTTAATATTCCCCGAACTAAAACCAATTACAGATATAACTCATTTATTATTCGTGCTTCTCGCCTTTTAAATTCTGTTTACAATGAACCTAATGTTGACTTGTTTCGTGGCAATTTGAATAGTTTACGTAGGAATTTAACTAAGTTATTAATCCAGTCTAGTGCATCCTTAATTTCTTAAAGTATATATATAATTTTCAGAATCTTTCTTGTCTATCCAGGTACTCCTGTGTGTATTTAGTATTTACCTGCGAAAACCTATTATTAGCTGTTAGTTACATTATTTCTTAAGTATATATAGAATTATAAGCTGTTGGTTTTCCTAAATAAATAAAATAAAATAAATATTCATAATTCACTTTCTTTAAATAGACGATGTAAAATATCCATAAGTAATACTTATTTAATTAAGGATGAAATAATTTTATGATTCATTCATTTAATTATGGCGATGCAGCATCGTTGATGTGTCTAAATATAAGTAAAAATTATTCACTTTAAATGAACTTTGATTGAACTGCAAGGACATTTTTAAGGTTGGTACTGTTGATCAGTTACAAATCTTGAAGTTTGATTAGGAGTTTAAAATAAATGTACCTATTCAAAATTGACTTCGAAATGTCGGGGTAATTTCTAAAAAATATTAATATTTTATGGTAAAAGAAACAATAAATTCTAAATAAAAAAGTATACTTAATAAAAATGGCTATTTTACTGACGTAGTCTACCGAAAAGCCAATTGAAATATTGTTAGATTATAGGAGCTAAGTATATAGTTTAGTTCGGTTGTAAGTAATATCATAATGTAAGTAAATATAAGAATATTTTTGTACTGTGAATAAGACGTGGAATATAAAAATGTAATTGAAAGTTTTTGTACCATTACACGTTATATTTACTCGTAGCGTATACATCAAAATGCACCATGCGATTTTTCATAGAAAATTATGCAAACATGATTTAATGAACTGATTTCAAATTGATTTTTAACAGACTTAAAAGATTGATAAGATTTGTTTTTAAATCAAATTGTATCGGATTTTATCCATATTATTCGATCCAATATACAATCCAAGAAAGTTACTAAAGTACAATACTGTTTCTCGTTAGATAACTGTATGTTGTCTTAGTGATTAAAAAATGTATTGTAAAAGCTTCGATTTCCACAAGACTCCACGTTATGTGTCTACTGAGTTATCTAACAACAAACAATAAAAAAGATCAGGATAATTTAATGTTAATCAATGTTAGTCAAAGCAATAATATGTTTGTATCATTTTCTTTGAAAAGAGAAAACGTGTAGATATCTACCTGCAAATATATCATTCGATCTAGTAGGTACAATATATCAGCTCGATACTTATTTGTAAGTTTACAATTTTACTATATGCATTATTGTCATTTGTATTAGGTATGAATTTGCTTAGTGGCCATAGCACACATAACATATTTATCATACATTATAATTAACTTAATAAGTATGGGTAAGTGATGTACCCATGGACGCTTGTACCTGTGGACACAATCGATTACGTCGAAACTAGCAAACCTAAAATAAAAAAACCTAATTTGAACGTGAACTGTCAACCATAGACAAAGCTTTACGATCGCGTTCAAATTAGATTTTTAGGGTAACCAGTTTCGATGTAATCGATTGTGTCCACAGGTACAAGCGTCCATAGGAACAGCACTTGCCCCTACCTAATGAATAGGTCCTGTTCATAACTTATTGGAATATGATGATGTTGTGTAACGTGCATTTTATTTACTGCAGCTGTGATAAGTTTTAGATAAATAGGCTTTCAATTGACCGAATAAAAAATTTTTAATTTATTGGTACAATATTCATGAAACATTCCGAATGAATGGACATGCTTATATTATTTTAATGTAATTTTTTAGCGATAGAGGCAAATATACAATTTGAATTGACCGTTTTTCTTTCTATTTAAGAATAATATGTACTCTTCTAATTAATTACTACATAGTACATATTAATCTATTTAATTTTGTTTGATGATGTTTTGCTTAACAAAGTCTTCCTGTATTCCGTTCGGAATTAAGATTTATTTCCTCAATATACTCATTTATAACCCTAATAATCAAACGGTAGGTGCGGACTGAAAAATTTAAGGTCGCAGGTTCGATCCCCACCCGTTGCACTATTGTCGTACCTTGCTTCTGTTTTTCTGTGGTCGTACCTATCCTAACACATAAGCTTTACGCTCATTTAGAGGAGAGGGGAATATTTATCATGTTCAGCATGGCTTAAAATTATAATTTTTTTTAAATTATAATTATTCTTACAATAATATTAATCGTCAATTTAGTGATATGGTATGGTTATTAGTAAAAAACTTAATCGTTTATTAATGGATTTGTATGATATAATGCAAGAAAACCACCGATAAATATTGATAAAAGGTATTTTCGGTACCATATTACTTATGCCAAATTTTAAAATATTTAGTCAAAATTGATAAATTTTCTTTTAACAAAATTATTATTCTTTTTATTAATAATTTAAGAATATTTTTATCATTTGTGTGTAATGTCCATGTAATGTCTATAGAGAATTAAGGTTTATTTTTCAGTAAATGCTAGTGCAAGTTAAATATTTAGTTTAGTGTAACTACATTCGCCGGAGTGTGATATGGTAAAGATAATGTTATCATTAATAAATTATTGTCAGGGTAAATATTGCCGTTTAAAAAAATTAATTTATGTAATCACAATAATTAAATGAAGCTCTTTATTATGTTAGTAAATTGGTATACATAAATCGTTTAAAATTCTTACTGAAACGCAAGTACACCTATAATATTGACTGACGATTTTTTCTGGAGTTATCATAATATTGTGTTTAGTGGATTGTAGTTTACTCTAAGATACCGGATAAAATCTATGTGTACCAAGATAATAGTAGGTACGCTTTTATTTTATTGAGCGATTCAAGAATGTAAAAGGTCTGGCTTCTTTATTAGGTAATATTTAAGAGGAATCCAGGCTAAATGAGTGTTCCTTCTGATATGGGAAGCCATTTTTGTCAGTAACGTCCATTTTCATTATTGAACCCATCTGTAATCTGTAGGTTTATTATCTAGCAAAGTTTTTTAACAAGATGTCATTATGCTCAGTAACTTATCAACATTTTACAGATAGATTGAATATTAGAAAACCGATACAAGACTTATTTTATTTAATCTCTTATAATCTTTATATATAAATTACGTGTCACGTTGTTTGTCCGCGATGGACTCCTAAACTACTTAACCGATTTTGATCAAACTTCGTAACTTTTGTCTTAATTATTGACATCAATATTTGTTATTGCAAATTAAATGTTATAGGACAGTCAGTAGTGTGCATTTATTGTTAGTTCGACGAATTGTTAATAGATGGCTCTGTAGGTTAATTTATGGGTACAACTCTAACATCGTTCACTACCTACCTAATAAGTCACAGCAACGCGTGGCTGGGTCAGCTAGTTAATTATAATAGCTGATGCCCGCGACTTGGTCCACGTGGATTTAGTGTTTAAAATCCTTCGGGAACTCTGGTTTTCCGGAATAAAAAGTAGCCTATGTCACTCTTCAGGTCCTCAACTATACCCATGCAATAAATCACGTCGATCCGTAGCTCTGTTGCGGTGTGATTGAAGGACAAACCATCAAACAAACAATTTCGCATTTATAATATTAGTTAACACAATCATGATTATAATTTTAGTATCGGCACGTGTTACTTTTGCAAGTATATTTTATGAGTAAATTTAAACTTTCTTACCCCAAACAAAATGACAAATAGCAAGTGTTAAACATGTGTTTATTTAACTCCGATTACAATTTGCCATTTCCGATTCAAAAACTTGACATCAATAACAATTAGTCTTGGATACCTAAACTTGTTTTAAATGTTTTTGACGTAAGGCGCAATTTAACTAGGCAACCTATTCGCGTTATGTCGATGAGTATATTATCTATCATTTATTTCTTATCTCTAATAAATAACAGATGAGGGTATAAATTTCTTATACCGGATCTCGTACTAAACTGCGTTGTGCGTCGATTCGCTGCGGGCTGCGACCTCTTACGTAGCAAACCATGGTATGGCACAAGTGCGCTGCGGGATCGTGACTCGGCTTCCTACATAGAAAAACACAAATGCCCGAGTGCCATTAATCAGACTAAACCACTTCGGTGAGGTGCTGCAACGCATGATCATCTCTCTTACTGAGTAGAATGGGAATATTTGTGTTAAAATTTTGATTAAAAAAAATGTGATGGTTGAATGTGATATGGACTTGGGCGTAACGTTATTTTAGATAATAAGTAATATTCCTATATTTTATTATAAGACTTAATTTGTAAATCGATGTTTTATAAGTCTTGAATAATAAATAATACATAAAAAATTACTGATTGTGTTTTATTTGTTTTTTTTACATGTTTTCAAATGAAAGGCAAATAATAAATGTTGAAATACGTATTTTATTCAATAAAAATATAATAACAAGATAAACATTTAATAATTTGAAAAAAAAAATATTTAAGGCACCGTTTTACTTAAGACTAAAATATGACCTACAAGGAAAAGTATTTGGAATGTATATTATGTTAAAATCATCGATAAATATAAAAACTTGAGAGGTGTCAAGGGACACCCGGATGGAACGAAGTTCCTCTCGATTAATTAATTTGGCATTGTGTTCAACACTTTCACACTACAATATTAGGTTTCCACAGTCGCCAAACAGCCAAAGGTCGATGGTTCGAATCCCAGCTCGACAGACCGAATTTTCTATTTTCAATTTTATTTTAAATAACCTCTACATGTGGAATCTTTCCCTAATTTTTTATCACTTAAATAAGTTATAAAAAATTTGGGAAAAATTCCACATGTAGAAATTATTTAAAATAAAATAGAAAATTCAGTCTGTCGAGCCGGGACTCGAACCATCGACCCCTAACTGTTCAGCGACTGCAGAAACCACAAGGCTACCGAGATCCCACATTGTACCGCGAAAACACCGAACACAATGCCAAATTCACATTCAAAAAAGTGTCTGTTCAATTTTGTCTTAATTTTTTTCGTCTAACCTCTTCCGCACCGCGCGATAAGGAACTACGTTCCAAAAATTGTGCTTATATAAAGAGTATATTTGCGCGTAGTGACAGTCTGTTGAGATTACGATTGTCTTTCCTTTTATTTTTTATTTAGGAATATTTATTACTAGTAAAAAGATCGTGCCGAGATTATTAAAATACTGTTTTAAAATCTTATTAACTTCATCTAATTTAAGTATAACATTTTCGATCAATAATATTCCGAAAAATATGCAGCTTCATACAAAATCTGATTTAAGAAATGTGTCCCTAAAATAAGTTATCAGTGGTCTTCTAGTGCAACTTTTCAAGTTTACATTATCTGTGCGTTTTGCCATTTAGTATGGACGGGAAAGGGACGGAGAATTTATCTATTTCTTTTCCGCTATCATTCGAATCTCAGGCAAACACCTTTTTAAAGGTATGTGCGTTTTATGTAATAAAATATAACTAGCTTTAACAGTAAAAGTAAACATCGCAAGGAGATTTGCATGCCTGAGAGTTCTCCATAATGTTCTCAAGGTGTGTGAAGTCAAAAAATGCTCAATTATTATTGTGGGCCGGCGATGGGTGATGAATTTTGGATAAGAACTTATTTTTCACGTACACTTTGACGACTAACTGCTTAATATCTAGTACATTACTGATCGAAGTAATAATAATCGAATACTGTAAAGTGGACGGTTTCATTTTTACAGCGGACTTAAGTACCAACTAACTTACATTACATAAACTTTGTTCAAAAATATCTTTCTTACAACTATGGTGATTCTTAAAATATTAATAGTGACGATTAATTATATTACGACCAGTTTTGATTTTATCACTTGCTTTAATGGTGAAGGAAAACATCGTGAAGAAACCTGCATGCCTGAGTTCTCCATGTTGTCAAAGGTGTGTGAAGTCTACCAATCCACATTCGGTCAGCGTTGTGGACTATCACTGGCCTAAATTCTTCTCATTTGAGAGGAAACTTGTGTCCTTTAGTGAGCGAGAGAAGGGGTGAGATAAAAGTTATGAAATTCCATCAAGTCGCCTGCGCAAAGTACAGATATCCTTTGTGAGGTTGAGCGTACGCTTATATAATAATATGATTCTGAAGGAGTTACTAGATTTGCCATTGCACAATGCGTAAAAACTCACTGAGTCGCGGTTATTACAAAGTTAAAATAACTTTCTTAATGACAAAGTTGCATGGGAGAAATCGGCTTGGCATCCAGCTGCCCACAAGATAGTATTATAACTTATTACATTGCTATAGTTCGTGCAATTGACGAGGGCGACTGACTTATGGTTGTGTGTGTGTCGTATCTGTATAAATGTGAGCGAGCGCAATGCTCGCGCCTGCCCGCTCCCACCTAAGCTTTGACAGGCACGCACACTTATGCAATGTGCATGTACACGAAGTAACCACAAGTAAAGCTCACTCGCCTTCGTGAATTGCAAAAACTGTACATAATAATATTGTAAAATGAATGTTTTGAAAAGAGCAATTACTGAGTTTCTTGCCGGCTCTTCTCAGCAGAATCCGCTTTCCTAACCGGTGGTAGAATCTTGACGTGAGAGCCACAGGTTGTCCTACGTGAAATAAATAAATTTGAATTTGAATGAAATAACTTAAAAGTCACTCCTCCTGTCATACACATCTAATATTGACCTTGATCACGAGAACATCATCTTTGACAAACCCATTTCGCACCACGTCACTCACAACCGCGTACTCCGTATAACCGAAACCGCGAACGCATATTTCCGAAGTCGGTTTCCTAAACGCTATGAGGCTGGAGTTAGACATCATCGTGTCCCTTTGGGTCATCTCAGGCTCGTACTGGTTGATCATCGCGAAGGAAATGCGGCCGTTGAAGGGCCATTCGAGACAGTCGTCATACTCTGTCTTCATGAGGTGGACGTGCAGCGCGAAGAAGAGTCGGTTTTGAGGGGATACGTTCAGACGAACGCAGAACCTGGAAGTAAAAGGTTGATCAATAAATCATTGGGATTTCTTTATTCGACGACAAGATAGTCCTTGATTCATCTGATGGTAAGTGACGATGCCTGCTACCATTTTAGACTGTAGTCTATTATTTCTGTATATTCGGTGTATTTTCTGCAGGCTTCGTAGTACGCAGGCGAAAAAACACGTGCTATTCTTTCTCATTCTCACAGGCTAAATCCTATTTATGTTTGTCTCTTTTTGGTGTTGCTTTTTCGTTTCATCAAATTTTCAAATCACAACGGTGCTAAAAAGTTTCACTTCCAAAATGATGCCCTAACATGGGTAAACAAAGTATGTCATGCTCTCTTTAAACATTTCTGTGGTGGTGTCGTGTGATGCGGGTTGTTACATTCCTCAAATATGGTTGAGCGAAGCAACGGTTGGATCATGCGTCATGCTCGTGAACGGGTGCCCACCAGCAGGAATGGGGCTACTTTCTGTCTGTTCTGCCCATCTTAACATGTATTGAAATTGTAAATATGCATTTTTGGAACACTGCATACACTGCATACATAGCTTTACCTACTGTAAACTTTATTGAAAAAGAGCAACCGCCGAGTTTCTTGCTGGTTCTTCTCAGTAGGAAGGGCATTCTGAACCAGTGGTAGAGTAGATTCATTTGACGATTAGAAAGCACTTGTAAAAGTTTATTTCAATAAGAGTATTTCTATTCTATTCGTGCGATGTGCGTAAAAATATATAATAAAATCCCAAACCACATAAAAGAAATGAGGAGTGATACAGCGTTTATCAATTCCCTAAAAATGTTTCTGATAGAAAGAGCATAATATAAAATAAAAGATTTCTTTGAAGAAAAATAATGGTGTCCGTCTCTCTACTTAAACTAGTAATTGCTAATATACTTAAACTAGTAATAATCTATCTTCTTCTTCTTCTTTATCAACCGATAGACGTCCACTGCTGGACCAAGGTCTCTTGCATGGACTTCCACAGGCCTCGGTCTTGCGCCGCCTGAATCCAGCGGCTCCCTGCGACTCGTTTGATGTCGTCGGTCCACCTGGTGGGGGGTCTGCCAACACTGCGCTTCCTGGTGCGGGGTCGCCACTCCAGCACCTTGGGACCCCAACGACCATCAGCTCTTCGAACTATGTGCCCCGCCCATTTCCACTTCAGTATCGCGACTCGCTTAGCTATGTCGGTGACTCTGGTTCTCCTACGGATCTCCTCATTTCTGATTCGATCCCGCAGGGACACTCCGAGCATAGCTCTCTCCATCGCCCGCTGAGCGGTCCTGAGCCTACTTATGAGGCCCTTAGTTAGCGACCATGTCTCGGATCCGTAAGTCATCTGTACATATAATAAAACAGAAACGAAACCAATTCTGTACATGAAATAGATTCAAAATAGGGTTTTTGCTTCTAATTGTGTTCAAGATACAGATATCAAAACAGAAGCTAAATTTTTTTTTGTCTGTTTGTTTGTCCTTCTTTCACGTAAAAACTACCGCACAGATTTCTACAAAATTTTATACCGTGGTAGCTTATTACTCGGGTCAACATCTAGGCTACTTTTTATCCCGGAAAATGAAGGAGTTCCCGAGGGACTTTAAAAACTAAATCCACGCGGACAAAGTCGCGGGCATCAGCTAGTTGCTAATATAATAGTAGTTACGTTCCCTCAAATATGGTTGAGCGAAGCAATGGCTGGGTCATGCGTCATGCTCGTGAACGGGTGCCACCAGCGGCAATGGGGCTACTTTCTGTCTGCCCGTCTTGACATGTGTTGAATTATAATTAGAAATAATTACGTATGCTTTTGTGAAACTTCCCCTCATTGTGGAAACTCTGCATACATAGAATAATATCTATTAAGTATATTGTAAGAGTATTTTGAAAAGAGCAACTGCCGAGTTTCTTGCTGGTTCTTCTCGGCAGGAACAGCATTCCGAACCAGTGGTAGACTCATTGACGATTCAAAAGTACTTGTAAAAGTTTATTTGAATAAAAAAACATTTCTATTCTATTCTATTCTATTGCTATGCCCCAACGGGGTTCCAATGTAAATATTATGTATTGTAAGTTGGAATGCAAGGAATAAATGAATAAATGAATAAATTCTAAATCCTCAGGTACCTGTAGCCATTGGGCGATGTATAAAACCCGGGGCTGTACAACATCTTGAAGTGGTCGCTGAGCATGGCCTCGCAGCGCGCCTTGAAGTTGTCGATCCTCCAGATGTAGTTGCCCATGCAGTAGCGCAGCAGCATGTCGCTGTTCTGCTTCATCTTGGCCACGGCCAGCGCGGATAGCTGCTTCGACATGTTCGCTATCACGATGTCCTGCTCGCGGTTCCTCTGCTCCAACACCACTACTCTTTCGTAAAGTGCTCTGGAATTTAATAAATGGAGAAGTTAATTTTTTTAGGATTCTGCACTCCGTACTAAAAACAGAGCCTTTATAGAATAGAATAGAAATATTTTTTATTCAAATAAACTTTTACAAGTGCTTTTGAATAGTCGATGAATCTACCACTGGTTCGGAATGCCGTTCCTGCCGAGAAGAACCAGCAAGAAACTCGGCGGTTGCTCTTTTCAAAACAAATTTACAATACAGTAAATACTATGCTATATATGCAGTGTTAATGAGGGAAGTTTCAAAAATGAATACCGATCATAGGATCACTTCATTGTCTGTCCGTCTATCAAGACCCTGTTTCTCAGGAACTCGTGGAGGTAACAAGTTGAAAAAAGTCGTGTGGTGTCGTGGGAACCAGATAGAAACGAAGTTCCTTATTATAAAAATATTAAGTTCTAAATTAATAACTCCAATATTGCAGTGTGAAAATATTGAACACAATGCCAAATTCTATACACACAAATTAATAAAATTGAAAATAGAAAATTCAGTCTGTCGAGCTGGGATTCGAACCACCGACTTTACACTACTTTATGCGAGTGTAGGAACCACAGGACTACGGAGATCTAGTATTTTAGTGTGAAAATAACACACAATGCCAAATTCACATGCACATTTCGTTTGTGGGTATTCAAAAGGTGTTACAACTTTTGGTCTTAATATTTTCCGTCTAGCTCCCTTTCGCAACACGCGATAAGGAACTTTCGTTCCAATTAATATCAAATACTCAGGTCTGCAATCGCTCGCAGCAGTGAAAAAAATCAAACTTCTAAGTCGATGCAATCAAAAGATACGGCCTTTTATGCTGCATATTTTGATACTCGCAAGGGAATCAAAATATGCAGCATAAAATGCAAATGGCAATATAAGCAAATGGTCATTGGGGTCCCAAGGTGCTGGAGTGGCGACCCCGCACCGGGAAGCACAGTGTTGGCAGACCCCCCCACCAGGTGGACCAACGACATCAAGCGAGTCGCAGGGAGCCGCTGGATTCAGGCGGCGCAAGACCGTGAAGGTCCATGCAAGAGACCTTTGTCCAGCAGTGGCACGTCTATCGGTTGATAAAGAAGAAGAAGGGAATCAAAACCTTCTTACCTAATAAGAGCGCTTGTGTTGTTGAGCGGTGCTGGTGTGGCCTTGGCGCCGTTTTTGTCGGGAGCCTCCCACAGGCTCATGGCCTCCTGCTCCTTAGCGTCGATACTGGCGTTGGATATGTCATTGTCGATTTGGATCTTTGAGTACGCGTTCATTAGATACTGGAAAAAAGGATTTCTTTTTAATGAAGAGAAGACTATTCTATTTACATGCATGACTCCTATTATTAGCTTACTAAGAGAATATAGTCTCCCTCCCACTTATTAAGAGAATGAGGAGGGACCCTTAAGGTGGAAGACACAGTTCTGCCCGCGAAATTCAAATTTAATTTGGTTTTTCGCAATTTGTAAACTAATACGACAAAGAAGCCTTATGGCATTCTAATTGCGACAATGGCAGTATCATGTTCACAGGTTTATATAAAAATCTTTACTTGAAAGTGTCCAGTTTAAGAAATTAATCAAAATATCGACTAATTTGTGAGTAACTTACGTCCAACTCAGTATTTTGATTAATTTCTTAAACTGGTCACTTTCAAGTAAAGATTTTTATGTAAACCTGTGAAAATGATAATTCTACTGGCGCAATTAGAATGCCATTAGCCTAGTTTGTCGTATTATTTTACAAATTGCGAAAAACCTATGGGTAACTTATCATAAGCATCACACAAGCACAAATCACCGAAATCCGAAATAAATACAGCATCCTTGCTAATATTATAAGTGTCAATGTTTGATTGTTAGTGTTTGTCCTTCAATCACGAAGCAACTGGACAACAGACTGACATGATTTTTTGCATGGGTATAGTTAAGGACCTTGACAGTGACATCAACTATGTTTTATATTGGATAAACAGAACTTTTCTGTGGAAATTTAAAAACGCGGATGAAGTCGCGGGCAATAGCTTATATTATGATAACAAAAGGAAAAGGTTTTTCCTACAATGAGTAGGTTGAATATAAGAACATTTATTTATTTATTTATTTTCCACACTTACACTGACATTACAGGATAATTGATCCCAATTCGTTAGTGCAACACAATATCATTTATAACTGTATTAAAAACCTAAATCTAACATTCTAAAAATAACTTATTAATTATTTATATATATTTATATATACTTACACTCATATGGCTCTGTATATCTTTATGCAAGTGAGTATTCATATCCTCCTGGCTGTCGAAGGTCTCCTTACAGCCCACCGCATGGAATGAACACGGAACTCTCACTTCGGCTTGTGTAGACACGTCTGGTTGGTTGAACTCGCAAATTGTTATGTGTGTGTCTAAATCTAATGGTGTGACTTTGACTGCACAACCTGGAATTAAGGGTTGATAGGTTATTATTGTTATTATTATTACAGCGAGTCGCGATACTGAAGTGGAAATGGGCGGGGCACATAGTTTGAAGAGCTGATTTGCTGAGCTGAGCTGGTTGGGGTCCCAAGGTGCTGGAGTGGCGACCCCTCACCGGGAAGCGCAGTGTTGGCAGACCCCCCACCAGGTGGACCAACGACATCAAGCGAGTCGCAGGGAGCCGCTGGATTCAGGCGGCGCAAGACCGAGGCCTGTGGAAGTCCATGCAAGAGACTTTTGTGCAGCAGTGGACATCTATCGGTTGATAAAGAAGAAGAAGAAGAAGAAGGTTATTATTATATATTATAATATTATATTGTAAGCAGTGATAGCCTAGTGGTTACGACTGTGGTCTCCTATTCGGGGTTCGCAGGTTCTATCCTAGGTATGCACTTCTGACTTTTCGAAGTTAAGTGTGTTTGAGTAATTAAATATCATGTGCTTCAACGGTGAAGGAATACATCGTGAGGAAACCTGCACACCTGAGAGTTCTCCATAATGTTCTCGAAGGTGTGTGAAGTCTGCCAATTCGCATTGGGCCGGCGTGGTGGACTATGGCCTATAACCCTTCTCTGAGAGGAGACCTCGCTCAGTAGTGAGCCGATGATTGGTTGATAATGATGATGATGATGAGGTTATTATTAAGGGTTGACAGGTTATTATTAAGGTTCGAAAACTCAATAACCCTAAAGATAAAGGTACTAACTGAAAGGTCTCAGGTTGATCCCACCCATTGCACTATTGGCATAACCACTACTAACACAAGCTTTGGAGGGGAGAGGAGAATATTAGTCAAAATTAGTTTAGTTAAAATAAGAAAAGAAAACAAAAGCCAACTGTTGGCCGATTATAGCAAAATAATTCTAATCTTTTCTTGCTTATCATGAACTTCCGCAAAGTAAGGCCTGCTTCTATCCAAAAGAAAAAATTATGGTTTCACTTTTAAAGTTAATAAGTTATTAATTTTTGGAACTTTCAGGCTTACTGTGGAGATTATTTAAGGAGTGATCTAGGCTAATCTAATAAAAATTAAGCTTATTGAAAAGCTAATTGAGGCTTCTCTTTATCCTAAAAATTAAGAGTTCCTGTGGAATTTTTAAAATCCCCAGTCTACAAGGACAATGACACAAATCTAGTTGTATATTTACCTTTGGCTGCAAACGGACAGGACATTCTCTGCTCTTGAATTTCCCTTTTAGTGTAGTTGTCAGGGAAAATATCAACCTTCATGCTGAGGTTTATATTGTCTATGGGACAATGACCACTGTTCCTGTAAAGTTATGATCAAATTGCTGCCTTATTTTGAATTTTGAAACTAACTTTTACTAAGCTGCTAGCAGTTGTATTGTATTTGTGGAGGGGACGCCTGCCAACGGCAGGCGGGTGATCAGTCCAAGCTGCTAGCAGTTATTTAATATGGTTTCTTTTCTGTCAAATAGAAGCAAAGCTGCTTATTCTAATGCCTATGCTATGCAAGTATCCCTTTCATTCCATAGCTATGATGGTAAAATAGTAACATAGTCCTCCCAGAATAAAAATTTGATAGGTTATACTTAATCAGATATTTGAAGAGTTATTGCTTTTTGGGACACCTCTATTAAAGTTCTAGTTTTGTTTTAGCAGACTTTGGTTAGACTAACCATTATCATATTTTACAACGCTGGTTTTTAACCGTTTTACAGCTCAACAGTTGAACTGATTTTAAAGAAATTTGGCACAGCGATAGCTTGCATTCTGGAGTTGGTCTCCTGATGGGCCCCGATTCAGTAACTCAGTGCCTATCTAAAATGATAACCACTGACATATATTTTGTCATGATCGTAGAACAACAACATAATATCTGCATTTTACTAAACTTTATAGTACAGCTATTTGAAATAATTTAAATAAAAAAAGTTGTAGCAATGAAATTTCACATAATGTGAAATTTCATTGCACAGATTGCAGATTTTGAAATCACACAGATTACAAATCTTTTATTATTAAAATTTGACTTTATTAAAATTATTTTCTGTAAATTTAGTAAAATACTAAATTTACAGAAAATTACTGTACTGTAAAGTTAGTAAAATGCAGATATGTCAATGTTCTATGACCATGATGATTTTTAATCCATTGAAGGTTTGAAGGAAAATATTATTTTTATTTCATAGCAAACCTTCAATGTATAAAAAATATATATAAGTGGCTATAATTTTTTGATAGGCACTAAGTTACAGAATCGGGGCCCATTTCTATGAGATTTTTTCAAAAACCTAAACCCATAATTAATTTTTAGTTGTTCATTTATATAACTTACTGCAACCAGGAGGTGATACAACTCTTGCAGAACTTGTGTCCGCATGTGGTTATGACAGGATCTCTCAACCAATTGAGGCACACCGGGCATTCATATCTGGACTCTGGTTGGTTGCTCAGCACTGTCTCATTTAATGCTGTTATGCCCATTGGCTGAAAATATATATCATCATCATCATCATTATCAACCCATCATCGGCTTACTACTGAGCGAAGTCTCTTCTCAGAGAACGGTTATAGGCCATAGTCCACCACGCTGGCCCAATGTGAATTGGTGGACTTAACACACCTTCCAGATCATTATGGAGAACTCTCAGGTGTGCAGGTTTCCTCACGATGTTTTCCTTTACTGTTAAAGTACCTATGTGATATTTAATTTCTTAAAATAGATATCATTGTACATCAAAAGGCAAGTAGTAATCTATATATAAATAAAAATTAATGTTTGTATGTTTGTCCTCTCTGTGTTCTGAAACCATTGATCAGATTGTGATGAAACTTTGGTAGGGTGTCCTGTCGACGCCCGCGAGGATATCTGGTCCAGTCAATAATATAATTTCTTTATACTTTACGTGGCATTGCAACGCATGCCGGGTAGGTATAGCTAGTAAAAAAGTTTTTTTTTCATTTTACTAACTTTCAGCAACTTCCAAAGATAGGTTACTTTTTGTACAATAATAGTAAGCAAAGAAACTAATGAAATTCTTAGTTGCAATTGTAATTTTTTGTGTCCTCTAAACTTTATTGTATTTTCCTCGTAACTTTTCACAAACAAATTTAACAATACTTACCGCAATACCTTCTGTTGCACTTTTTGTTTTGTTTTGATCCATGTCCTGCAGAATAAAGGACTTATTATATACCTCAGTGAACGGATTATTAAAACTTTCATTTAATTTATCATACTTTGGTATCTATGCAATTTTAATTTTAAAATAATTCAAATTTCAAAATTCAAATCTGAATGTCTGAAATTACAAAACTAAAAATGCAATTTGCAAATGACAGCCAAAATGGCAGTTTGAGTTGTCAGTTGAGTGTGTCTTGGTCTACGGTCTTGGTCATGGTCTTGGTGTGTTCCGATATTCACTGGATCACTGTAAAGTGTGACATCAATCCAGTAACTGTGTATTTTTGGGTATTTTTATACTTTGTAGTGGCGTTAGAAGTCGGTTTTTTGAAAAGAATTTTTTAGCTTGTTATATTAGTGGTTACTGTTTATCACGGAACGTAGTTACTCTCTAGGCACTGTTCTATTTTAGATCACGTGATCAAAGAACTTACCTTGAAAACGCCAGTGCTCACAGAACAAAAACGGCGGCGAGTATTAATGTCATACACGGGTACTGCGGCAGTGTACTGGCAGTCTCCGAAATTAATTTTTCACCACTGAGAGCACTGAGCAGTGCTCTCAGTGTATTTCGGAAGGCACCCATAGAAATGCTGTCAGTGTCATGGGTGTCAAATTTGACAGTGATGGGATACTATGATGAAATTCATGGTAGGTAGGAAATAGATACCTTCGGCTTCATGATGAAAGTACTTTCTACCTATTATCCTAGTGTTCGTGGTCTATGCTATGTACTTATTTGCGTATTTCATAGATACAACCATGAACCACCCATTAGAATAATAATAATATATACACCCTTACTATTCAATGAACTACATATTAGCGTGAATTAATTTAACGTTTCTTATAATATCTATGTATGAGAAACGTTAAATTAATTCACACCAAAATCGATAGATTTCTTTGACTATTCAGCGGTAGTAAAATACTCAAAGAGTAAATATAAAAAGTCTATGATAGATTTGCCCTAGCTAAAGTCGAATATACGATTTTCCCCAATGATTTTTCTTCTGTTTTTATCGCATACAGAATACAGCTATCTGTATTCTGTGTGTGATAAAAACGTACCAACCGTACCGTAAAAAAAACCACCTAAGTTTTTAGGTAGATACCTATGTAAGTACCTACTTAAAAACTTAGGTGGTTTTTTTTAAACAATTTAGGTGGTCGCGACGTCATAATTAGTCGGGACTACCCGATATCGGGACAACTAATAATTTATGTAATGTTACCTATTAATTTGTAGCCTGTCCGGAAGTATTAAAAATGAAGGAAAAACACACCTATGAAATACAGTACCCGGCGATATGTATTGCACATCGGCCTTTGGAATAAAACGCTATTTTTATTCTATTGCAACGAAAGCTAGGCAGAAATTCACGTAGTAATTACTGAAATCTCTTCACAATCGGCGAGCACATCACGTAACATATATAAAAAAATGCAGTCGAACTGTGAATAGAATAGAATAGCGTTTTATTCCAAAGGCCGATGTGCAATATATATCGCCGGGTACTGTAACTACCTAGATACTAACCAATAAAAATACTTACCATAAGTGCGAGGAATAGAAGAAAACACTGCATGGCAGTGTGCTCGTTGTTTTCTTTGAATTCTTCAACTAATTGTTTGGAGTAGTTCTGGTCTTTGAAGTATTCAAATAATTCAGATAAAAATGTTATTAGAGCAGCTGCAACATCCATATATGTATTATTGTTTAATAATTTATTTATGAGATCAAAAATTCAATTCATTTATTTATTATCTTAGAATTTAAAAACATGACTCAGGAATTTTGAATTTTGTTTTGTTTTTTGACAATTAAAAGAATTTTTAACTTTCAAAAAAATTTGATGGATTGTGAATATCTTTTTTTTTGTTTTTTTTTTTCGTTTTAAATAGATATATAAAAGAAAGTGGTGTTAGTTACACTATTTATAACTCAAGAACGGATGAACCGATTTGCCTCAAAATTGGTGGAGAGGTAGCTTAGAACCAGGAGACGGACATAGGATACTTTTTATCCCGTTCGACCGCGTTTCCGTCAAGTCAATATAAAACCTGGTACCTAGGTATAACAAAAATGCATCTGACATGGAATAAAAAAACGAAAATGACAGTGGAAGAACAAAACGTAGATAAATGACAGCTAAACGTAATTTTGTATTTGGTTAATTATGGTAGAAAATTATGGTAAAAACAATTATAAAAATTATAGTTTAAGAGGATTGTCTAGTTGAAAATTTTCATACAAAAAGCGATAACGTTTTGCTACCCGTAAATGTTGTCCAATGTTCATAATTTTTTGAAATTTTGCAGATACAATGAAAAACTATGCCCGTACGTTTTAATTTTAAAGAAATATTGCTTAATATATGTTAAAAGTTATTAGTGACTAAATATCCATATTTTTGACTAAAAAACTTCCTCGACTAATTTTATTTTTTTAAATTTAACAAAACTGAAATACTAAAAAAATGAAACGTACGAGCCTAGATTAAGGTGTAGGGGAGACTGGGGACACTTGATCCCAGTTTTATTTTTTCTTTCATAACTAGTAAAATAATAGTGTGTTTCAGGATATTATTGCGTGATTAGCTAGAAAAACTATTTGTCTTCCTTTCTGCGTTATTGGATCATGAAATAAATTATTAACTAGTATATTTTTTCACGTTTTTCCAGAACTCTCCGTTGGGATCAAATGTCCCCTATGCAGGGAGACTTGATCCTTGTATAGGCTAGACTTGATTATGGGGGAACAAGTGTACCTTTCACTTGTTCCCCCATAATTATTTTTACAATTCATAAATAAATATGCATATATTTGTACAAATAATGTTTATTTGGCATCATTTGTTCTTATAACTATAATAATCAAACATTTCTTTCTTAGTAGTAGGTATACATTTAGCAATGATCCTTTGGTAACTATATTTTCTCATATTATCTTTATAATCACAAGTTTTTTTCTAGATTGCCTGTAATCAGGTTCATAGGATATTTCAACCTCGGGCTGTGCTTGTTGTTACTTAACATATCTTTTTAATGACATCAAAGGAACATCGAAAGCTTTGGCGGTGCCTTTGAAAGTATTTCCCTGCAACACATGTGTAACTGCTGCCTTTAGTTTATTTTTATCAATAAGTTTGCGTTTCTTAACGCCATCTTTAGGTTTGTACGTCGTTGGCATTATGTTTGTATCTAAAACAAAAAAAAAACACTCAGCAACCATAAACATATTATAGGGACACTTGATCCCGGGATCAAGTCTACCCGACCTTGCCGTGATCAAGTGTACCCGAGACTGTTTATTAGGGTTCCGTACCCAAAGGGTACCAACGGGACCCTATTACTAAGCCTACGCTGTCCGTCCGTCCGTCCGTCCGTCCGTCCGTCCGTCCGTCCGTCCGTCTGTCAGCGGGCTGTATCTCGTAAACCGTAATAGATAGACAGATGAAATTTTCACATATTATGTATTTCTATTGCCGCTATAACAACAAATAATAAAAATTAAATTAAATTAAAAAATATTTCATGGGTACATGGAAATATTTTTATTTAATTTTTTTTTAACGGAACCCTAAAAGAGCGAGGCCCGACTCGCACTTGGCCGATTTTTTACAAAAAGTAATTTTTCGTAATCAAATAATGAGTCAATTCAAAAGAAAAGTCATCATTACACACGTCTATTAACCAGTTTCCTATAGTTTTGAATGTGATTCCTAGTTCATAAATAATAATAGCTAGAAATAACGATTAAAATACTTACAAAAAAAGATTTTCATCCGTCGAAAACAAAATGTCACCACTGCTCTGAAGTTGTCGTTTGTAAACCTACAAATTAACGTTCAGACATTGACAATGACAGTAAAGATCAGTGCTGCCAGTACTGATATTTAAAATATACTGTCGTTTTCGATTTATAGCCAGGGGAACAAGTCTCCCGGGGGATCAAGTGTCCCCAGTCTCCCCTACTGAATCTAATGAGAACAAAATTGTCTAATTTTGTAAACTTTTAGGGGGGTAAAAACGTTATGACCCGAAACAATATTTCAAGAATAAAATTTAGGCAAATAACTCCTGGACTTGCAACTCTCTCTATCGCACGATGCGGGTCGGGCAGCGAAGCGTTGTGAAACAGATAGCATTTTGGAAAATACCTACTCGCGTCGCGTTTCGTCACTAGACACTATTCTGGAGTTAGTCCCCTGGGCCCCGATTCAATAACTCAGTGCTTACCTAAAATGATAACCACTGACATATATTTTGTCATGATCGTAGAACAACAACATAATATCTGCATTTTACTAAACTTTATAGTACAGCTATTTGAAATAATTTAAATAAAAAAAGTTGTAGCAATGAAATTTCACATAATGTGAAATTTCATTGCACAGATTGCAGATTTTAAAATCACACAGATTACAAATCTTTTATTATTAAAATTTGACTTTATTAAAATTATTTTCTGTAAATTTAGTACTGTAAAGTTAGTAAAATGCAGATATGTCAATGTTCTATGACCATGATGATTTTTAATCCATTGAAGGTTTGAAGGAAAATATTATTTTTATTTCATAGCAAACCTTCAATGTATAAAAAATATATATAAGTGGCTATAATTTTTTGATAGGCACTAAGTTACAGAATCGGGGCCCATTTCTATGAGATTTTTTCAAAAACCTAAACCCATAATTAATTTTTAGTTGTTCATTTATATAACTTACTGCAACCAGGAGGTGATACAACTCTTGCAGAACTTGTGTCCGCATGTGGTTATGACAGGATCTCTCAACCAATTGAGGCACACCGGGCATTCATATCTGGACTCTGGTTGGTTGCTCAGCACTGTCTCATTTAATGCTGTTATGCCCATTGGCTGAAAATATATATCATCATCATCATCATTATCAACCCATCATCGGCTTACTACTGAGCGAAGTCTCTTCTCAGAGAACGGTTATAGGCCATAGTCCACCACGCTGGCCCAATGTGAATTGGTGGACTTAACACACCTTCCAGATCATTATGGAGAACTCTCAGGTGTGCAGGTTTCCTCACGATGTTTTCCTTTACTGTTAAAGTACCTATGTGATATTTAATTTCTTAAAATAGATATCATTGTACATCAAAAGGCAAGTAGTAATCTATATATAAATAAAAATTAATGTTTGTATGTTTGTCCTCTCTGTGTTCTGAAACCATTGATCAGATTGTGATGAAACTTTGGTAGGGTGTCCTGTCGACGCCCGCGAGGATATCTGGTCCAGTCAATAATATAATTTCTTTATACTTTACGTGGCATTGCAACGCATGCCGGGTAGGTATAGCTAGTAAAAAAGTTTTTTTTTCATTTTACTAACTTTCAGCAACTTCCAAAGATAGGTTACTTTTTGTACAATAATAGTAAGCAAAGAAACTAATGAAATTCTTAGTTGCAATTGTAATAAACTAAACTGAAATACTAAAAAAATGAAACGTACGAGCCTAGATTAAGGTGTACTGAATCTAATGAGAACAAAATTGTCTAATTTTGTAAACTTTTAGGGGGGTAAAAACGTTATGACCCGAAACAATATTTCAAGAATAACATTTAGGCAAATAACTCCTGGACTTGCAACTCTCTCTATCGCACGATGCGGGTCGGGCAGCGAAGCGTTGTGAAACAGATAGCATTTTGGAAAATACCTACTCGCGTCGCGTTTCGTCACTAGACACTATTGATAATATTATCATCAGTAGGTAATATGTTTTCTCTTTGAATCATCATTAACAATGCCGCGAGCAAGACGATCAAATGTTTCCTGCTACAAAGCTACGGATTGACGTGATTTATTGGATAGGTATAGTTGAGAACCTGGAGGGTGACAAAGATTTCCCGCGGGATGTTATGAACTAAATCCACGCAGACGAAGTCGCGGGCATCAGCTAGTATTTATTATACAAAAAAAGGTTATACTATAATTAATCCTATGCCTCCCAGCCAAAACCACGTAGGGTTTGTATGCTGGTGTAGTCTTAAGTAATTCTTATATTATTATTATATTATTATTATCATCTTTATTTACTTTTACTCATATTATTTACATTTTTAAATATTTCATTATAAAACAAAAATAAAAAAAAATATTTAAAAATATAAAAAATAGCGGTCCACCGGTCTCGGGAACAGGGTCCAAGCAACCGGCGGTCAGGGCCCCAGAGAGAGGAACCTCCTGACGATGCGAGCCGTGTCCAGGAGTACAGCCTTCTGGATCTGGCCCTTGACCCAGCTACCCAACGAGAGCCTCGAAAGATGTTGGTCGAGGCTCTTGGCTATAAGACCATTAGCGGTTATCACTATCGGTACAATGATTGCTGAGTCTACATTCCACATGGCGACAACCTCGTGCGCTAAGTCGAGATACTTGGTGAGTTTCTCTTTCTCGGCTTTCACGAGGTTTTCGTCATGCGGGACAGCAACATCAACAATCATTGCACGGCGCTCTGATCGATCTATCACCACTATGTCAGGCTTATTGGCTACAATAGTCCTGTCTGTAATGATAGATCGATCCCAGTACAGTGTGATATGACCATTTTCAAGAACTGGGTCGGGCACATACTTGTAGTACGGTACCTCCGATTCCACAAGATTGTATTTCAAGGCAAGTTGCTGGTGGATAATCCTGGCCACTTGGTTATGTCTGTGTAAGTATTCGCCGTTAGCTAGATGAGAACAACCAGAAACAATGTGACGGATAGTTTCTCCAGGACGGCGACATGCCCGACATATGTCTACCGTTCCATCCTTCACTATGTATTTTCTGTAATTGTTCGTCATCATGACCTCGTCCATAATTGCACACACAAACCCTTCGGTTTCCCCAAAGAGGTCACCAAAGCGCAGCCAGGCCACGGACGCTTCAAAGTCAACATCAGGCCCGTGGAGGGCCCGATAAAAGCGTCCGTGAAGCTCCTTACCTTGCCATACAACCCTGCGGTCATTGGTACTGAGCACCACAGGTATGCGCCAGTTCTCTTTAGCCAAGGAGAGCGGCGTCAGACCCCTGTCCACTGCGACCACATCGCGGTGCATCTCCGTCTCGGCGTGGAGAAAGTACTCCCTGAGACTGCACACCTCGCGGTTGTGGAGGGTTTTGGCATTCAAAAGGCCTCTTCCCCCACACTTCCGCGGGATGTACAGCCTCATCACCGAGGAGCGCGGGTGATGCATCCGATATGCGGTCAGCAGCGCACGAACTTGTCTGTCCAGGGCGTCAAGCTCAGTCTGAGTCCACCTGAGTATGCCGAAGGAATACATCAAGACCGGCATGACCCAACCGTTGAAGGCGCGCACCTTATTGCCGCCCGACAAAAGGCTTTTCAGCACTTTCTTCAGACGGCCAAGGAAACGCTCCCTCACCGACTGCCTCATGTCGGCCTCTCTGATACCTAACGCCTCCGCCATGCCCAGGTATTTGTAGGTTTCAGTTGGGGAGAGCGATCTGAGGTATATGGAATCCGAGAGCTCAACACCCTCAGATTCCACAATCCTCCCTCGCTTTACATGCATGACCGCACATTTGTCCACACCAAATTCCATCCTAATGGAATCACTAAAGGCTTTAGTTACCTTTAGTAACTCTAGTAGATGTGATTTGTTGGGGGCAATGAGTTTTAGGTCATCCATGTAAAGGAGGTGTGATATAACCTGACCACCTCTCCTCAACCGGTAACCTAGCCCTGAATTCTCCAAGAGAGTACTCAGAGGATTCAGAGCCAGGCAAAACCACAAAGGACTGAGGCTATCGCCCTGGAATATGCCTCGCTCAATCCTTATAGGCTCCGCGCTCCCCAGGGTCCGACGACACCCTGGATAGTGAAGGACCGTCCTCCACTGCCCCATACACGTCTGTAGGAAGGCGCGTAGTACTGTGTTTACTTTGTACAGTTCCAGCACCTTCATGAGCCATGTATGGGGCACAGAGTCGTAGGCCTTCTTATAGTCTATCCAACATGTCGACAGATCCTTTCGGGAGCGCCGAACCTGTTGACAAATGGCCATATCAATGAGGAGAAGCTCCTTAGTACCACGGGAGCCATTCCTACATCCGTTCTGAGAATTAGACATGATGGATTTTGTATCGATGTGATCGTTAATTTTCGTTCTCAGAATGGATGTAAGAAGTTTATACAATGTTGGTAGGCACGTAATCGGCCTATAATTTTTGGGCTCCGTGGTACTACCTGATTTATGGAGCAGGAGGGTAATACCTGTTGTCAGAAACTGGGGTAGCGACTCTGACTCTAGAGATGATTGGAATTGGGATGCCAAACGAGCGTGCGAGCTGCGTAGCCACTTTATCCAAAAGTTGTGCAGCCCGTCCGGCCCAGGGGATTTCCAATTGGGCAGGTGACGGGCTGCAGTGGCCACGTCTTCAGGGGTTATAGTAACTAGGTCCATTTCTGGAATTTGATCGCACGCTCTTTCTACATCCCACGTCCAATCACCCTCAGTGTGAGCGACAGGCGCCGACCAGATGTTGCGCCAGAATGATGTCATGGCTTCATCATCCGGTAGGCGCGCATCGGTGACACCTTGGTCAGGGTGTTCCCAACCTCGGTATACCCGCCTTTGATCGCTTTGGAAAGTGCGATTCAGGGTATATCTCTCGACCCGGCACTTGTACCTGCGAATACGGCTAGCCCATGCCGAGACCTTCTGTTTCAGGAAGTCAATGCGCTCAGTGACGCGCGCCATATAATCTTGAGGGCTGATATCAGTCCCTAAGAAAGCGCGCCTCACAAAGCGCATGACTCTAGGGCGAGTGTTGCCCTCCCTGAAGCAGAGTAGTTTTCCAATGAGTGCCCTAGCCCCATCAATACGACGTTCGATCCTGCACTGCCAGGCTGGTGCGGCAGGCTTCGGTCGTGTTGCTGTATCATTATTAATAAACTTTACATTAGCAACACGACATGCCGCAACAGCCGCGCAGTACAGAATCGAATGTGTGTCGGAAAGGTCTTCGCTGCTGTCAAAATAACTCGGCAGCAGCGAATCCAGGGCACCCATTAGCGCTTTGTTCTTATTTTTCATGGGCAACCGAGGTAACCGCGGTCTAAACTCGGGTGGTGAAGATCTATATTCCCGAATAGCACTCTCCAAAGCACTCCTCAATTGTTCACTACACTGGGTACTTACATGTGCAGCCCCGCCATCCTGTCCCTCACCAGCCTGAGTGGGCTGCAGCGAAATCGCATGAGCAGTTTGCGATTGTGCTGGAGCTTGCGGTGAGGAGGGGGTAGCGCGGTTACATTGCAGTTCAGAGCGAAGCCGATCAAGCACGGCGTTGTCCAGCATGTGATTACGCTGAATAACCCGCACCTGGTCCGACAGTCGCTGAGCCGACACATTGAGAGCTGGTTCAAGGACCTGAAACAAAGCATGCATCCTAGCACGGTACGCGGTCATGTTGGTTCCACCCTCAGTAGCCCCTAAGTATGCGCGCATGACATTTTCATTGATGGATGTTGTCCATCTCATGCGCGACACACTACCGCCGGAAGCGGGGACCCTATCAGAAGCCGGTGGGCCTCGGGATCCCAAGCAAGTCGGCGGCCGGCCTCTCCCACGACGATGTACTGGTGGTGGCGACGTCGGCGGGGAGAAAAACTCGTCGCTCGAACTCGACGCAACTGCAGCATTGGGCGTGGTCCCGGGTGGCTGCGAGGCGGGGTTGAGTGACGAGTCCGGGGATGGTGTTTGTGCGTTCCGTGCCCTGGATCGTGTCAGCATTCTATATTATTAATTTCTTTTGTATTCATTATATGGCATCTATTGACAGCTTGTGTCAGTTATATTTCTCGGGCTATTTTAATTTTCTTCATGGTGTCTGCTTCTTCTAATTAGGTTTTGGTTCTTCTAATTAGTTTTTAGTTTGGTAAATTTATTAAATTAAATCTAAAATTCTATTGAGATCGGTTGTATAATAATTATTTCGGCGAAAATGTAACGGAGAAAAAATATATCGTATGCTGACATTTAGGGTTGCCAGGTATATTATTATTATAATATATATATATATTATTATTATATTATTATTATATTTATATTATTATTATTATTATTATAATTATAATATATATAGCTCGATTACCACTGATTCACTCACTGACTGATTCACTCACTCATTGACAGGGTTGTTCTCCTAGAAGGAGACGGAAATCGATATAATGATGTAGGGGAGATATGTCCAGGTGGAGGATTCGAGTTGGGGAAAATTATGACATTTCGGAAAAACAAGATGGCGGCCGACGTGAATCTTGCAACTCTTTTGTTTTCCAACCGATTTCTTTGAAATTTTGGATTATTGTAGAAATTAGTAAACGATTAACAGAAAAAGTGAAAAAAATTAAAAAAACAAGATGGCGGCCGAGCTGTGACGTCTCAAATTTCCGACCCCTCTCCTGTAAAATTTTGTATGAAAAAAATTTTTTTCACCCATGGTGTCGTATAGAGCTCAAAGAATGTGACTCGGAGAAAGGTGGCGAGAGCTGATGAGTGAGGAGTTCGGAGACGGGCGAGGGGCACGGCCAGGGTATAGTAGATAGGTGGAGGGTGCTCGACCAAATGTCATTCGAAACCTCGAGCAGTTGCCAGTGAGTTGAAAAAAAATTCCAAAATGGCGGAAAAAAAATGGCGGCAAATTTTGTCCGTCTCTCTCTCGGAGACTATAAAAGATGGAGGAGCGGTTTCTCGACAAAAGATGATCAAAACCCGGAGGTCTACCTGGTGAGTAGGAAAAAAATTCAAGATGGCGGATTTTTTTTTTCCATACTAAATGTATGGGGAATATTGAAGGGACTAGAAGTTGGGAACTATGCAAGACATTGATTTTGATAGGTTCATAGGGCTTTTTTTCTTTTCTTTTTTTTCATTTTACATTTGTTTTTTTTTTTCTTTTTTTTCTTTTTTTTCATTTTTTTTCTTTTTCTTTTGTGAATGAGGAGCACGGCCAGGTTATTGCAGATAGGTGGGGTGTGCTCGAACAAATTTTTTGGCAAAAGATGACCAGAATCCGAAGGGCTACTTGATGAGTAAAAAAATCGCGGTCCGCTTTAGCGGGCCGCGCACCCACGCGCCCTACTTGTAGCAATAACACTTCCCGCGAGCTGCTTTAGCAGCTCGCGCACCGAGCGAAATAAATAAAGCCGAACAATCGCGGTCCGCTTTAGCGGGCCGCGCACCCACGCGCCCTACTTGTAGTAATAACACTTCCCGCGAGCTGCTTTAGCAGCTCGCGCACCGAGCGAAATAAATAAAGCCGAACAATCGCGGTCCGCTTTAGCGGGCCGCGCACCCACGCGCCTTACTTTTAGTAAAACACTTCCCGCGAGCTGCTTTAGCAGCTCGCGCACCGAGCAAACGCTAGTTATTATTATTTTATTATAATATATATAGCTCGATTACCACTCACTGATTGACATAATTGTTCTCCTAGAAAGAGACGGAAAACGATACAATGATGTAGGGGAGATATGTCCGGGTGGGGGATTCGAGTGGGGAAAAATTATGACATTTCGGAAAAACAAGATGGCGGCCGACGTAAATCTTGCAACTCTTTTGTTTTCCAACCGATTTCTTTGAAATTTTGGATTATTGTAGAAATTAGTAAACGATTAACAGAAAAAGTGAAAAAAATTAAAAAAACAAGATGGTGGCCGAGCTGTGACGTCTCAAATTTCCACCCCTCTCCTGTAAAATTTTGTATGAAAAAAATTTTTTTCATCCATGGTGTCGTATAGAGCTCAAAGAATGTGACTCGGAGAAAGGTGGAGAGAGCTGATGAGTGAGGAGTTCGGAGACGGGCGAGGGGCACGGCTAGGGTATAGAAGATAGGTGGAGGGTGCTCGACCAAATGTCATTCGAAACCTCGAGCAGTTGCCAGTGAGTTGAAAAAAAAATCCAAAATGGCGGAAAAAAAATGGCGGAAAATTTTGTCCGTCTCTCTCTCGGAGACTATAAAAGATGGAGGAGCGCTTTCTCGACAAAAGATGATCACAACCCGGAGGTCTACCTGGTGAGTAGGAAAAAAATTCAAGATGGCGGATTTTTTTTTTTCATACAAAATGTATGGGGAATATCGAAGGGACAGGAAGCTGGGAACTATGCAAGACATTGATTTTGATAGGTTCATAGGGCTTTTTTCTTTTTCTTCTTTTTCATTTTACATTTGCTTTTTTTCTTTTTTTTCGTTTTTTTTTCTTTTTTTTTTCTTTTTCTTTTGTGAATGAGGAGCACGGCCAGGTTATTGCAGATAGGTGGGGTGTGCTCGAACAAATTTTTTGGCAAAAGATGACCAGAATCCGAAGGTCTACTTGATGAGTAAAAAAATCGCGGTCCGCTTTAGCGGGCCGCGCACCCACGCGCCCTACTTGTAGTAATAACACTTCCCGCGAGCTGCATTAGCAGCTGGCGCACCGAGCGAAATAAATAAAGCCGAACAATCGCGGTCCGCTTTAGCGGGCCGCGCACCCACGCGCCCTACTTGTAGTAATAACACTTCCCGCGAGCTGCTTTAGCAGCTCGCGCACCGAGCGAAATAAATAAAGCCGAACAATCGCGGGCCGCGCACCCACGCGCCTTACTTTTAGTAATAACACTTCCCGCGAGCTGCTTTAGCAGCTCGCGCACCGAGCAAACGCTAGTTATAATATATATAGCTCGATTACCACTGACTGACATACTCACTCACTCACTCACTCACTGATTGACAGGGTTGTTCTCCTAGAAGGAGACGGAAATCGATATAATGATGTTCGGGAGATGTGTTTGTCTGTCTCTCCTGTAAAATTTTGTATGAAAAAAATTTTTTTCACCCATGGTGTCGTATAGAGCTCAAAAAATGTGACTCGGAGAAAGGTGGAGAGACCTGATGAGTGAGGAGTTCGGAGACGGGCGAGGGGCACGGCCAGGGTATAGAAGATAGGTGGAGGGTGCTCGACCAAATGTCATTCGAAACCTCGAGCAGTTGCCAGTGAGTTGAAAAAAAATTCCAAAATGGCGGAAAAAAATGGCGGCAAATTTTGTCTTTCTCTCTCTCGGAGACTATAAAAGATGGAGGAGCGGTTTCTCGACAAAAGATGATCACAACCCGGAGGTCTACCTGGTGAGTAGGAAAAAAATTCAAGATGGCGGATTTTTTTTTCCCCCCCATACAAAATGTATGGGGAATATTGAAGGGACTAGAAGTTGGGAACTATGCAAGACATTGATTTTGATAGGTTCATAGGGCATTTTTTCTTTTTATTTTTTTTCATTTTACATTTGTTTTTTTTTCTTTTTTTTTTCTTTTTTTTTCTTTTTCTTTTGTGAATGAGGAGCACGGCCAGGTTATTGCAGATAGGTGGGGTGTGCTCGAACAAATTTTTTGGCAAAAGATGACCAGAATCCGAAGGGCTACTTGATGAGTAAAAAAATCGCGGTCCGCTTTAGCGGGCCGCGCACCCACGCACCCTACTTGTAGTAATAACACTTCCCGCGAGCTGCTTTAGCAGCTCGCGCACCGAGCGAAATAAATAAAGCCGAACAATCGCGGTCCGCTTTAGCGGGCCGCGCACCCACGCGCCCTACTTGTAGTAATAACACTTCCCGCGAGCTGTTTTAGCAGCTCGCGCACCGAGCGAAATACTAGTTATATTTTATAATATATATAGCTCGATTACCACTCACTGACTCACTGATTGACACGATTGTTCTCCTAGAAGGAGACAGAAAACGATACAATGATGTAGGGGAGATATGTCCGGGTGGGGGATTCGAGTAGGGAAAAATTATGACATTTCGGAAAAACAAGATGGCGGCCGACGTGAATCTTGCAACTCTTTTGTTTTCCAACCGATTTCTTTGAAATTTTGGATTATTGTAGAAATTAGTAAACGATTAACAGAAAAAGTGAAAAAAATTAAAAAAACAAGATGGCGGCCGAGCTGTGACGTCTGAAATTTCCGACCCCTCTCCTGTAAAATTTTGTATGAAAAAATTTTTTTTTACCCATGGTGTCGTATAGAGCTCAAAGAATGTGACTCGGAGAAAGGTGGAGAGAGCTGATGAGTGAGGAGTTCGGAGACGGGCGAGGGGCACGGCCAGGGTATAGAAGATAGGTGGAGGGTGCTCGACCAAATGTCATTCGAAACCTCGAGCAGTTGCCAGTGAGTTGAAAAAAAATTCCAAAATGGCGGAAAAAAAATGGCGGCAAATTTTGTCCGTCTCTCTCTCGGAGACTATAAAAGATGGAGGAGCGGTTTCTCGACAAAAGATGATCAAAACCCGGAGGTCTACCTGGTGAGTAGGAAAAAAATTCAAGATGGCGGATTTTTTTTTCCATACAAAATGTATGGGGAATATTGAAGGGACTAGAAGTTGGGAACTATGCAAGACATTGATTTTAATAGGTTCATAGGTGTCTTAGATCTCGGAGAATTAAAAAAGAAAAATATACTGGCCGAATTGAGAACCTCCTCCTTTTTGGAAATGGGTTAAAAAAGGTGAAAGAGTGGTTTTTTTGCCAACTATCCACGCGACCAACTAGGTGGGGTGTGCTCCAACAAAAATTACTCGAAACCACATCCAATTAGCAGGGAGTTGAAAAAAAACTCCAAAATGGCGGATTCAAGATGGCGGCCATAGAAACTTTCTCTGGTGTCTATTATGGCACGTACGAGACGTGACCATACGGACCTCATAGCATATTTAATTCCGCAATAACAAAACCTTGTAATTTATTTCAACAAACTTATAATAATATTTAGTCAGCAACTTTTGCACGTACGTAATATCCAAGCACATCTCTCCCCACCTTTATTTATAAAATTAATTAGTATATAAGATCTTTTGTAAATACGTAATATATGCCACTACTATTAGACACTGCAGTCTGTGTTTCTTTATTCCTTCAACGACATCCCTCTGCAAGAACACGCTGTTACGGCAACCATTGCTGTAACGCAACAGTGGTGACCCCGACCGTGAAAAAACCTCAACGTGATTCTGCTCTCCGACGTGCCACCAAGCGATTTAGCGTTCCGGCACGATGGCGTGTAGAAACCAATTAGGGGTATGGGTTGAATATTCACTGCCATATACCCCTTCGAAGTTAGCCCGCTACCATCTTAGACTGCATCGTCACTTACCATCAGGTGAGATCGCAGTCAAGGCCTAGCTTGTCATCGAATAAAAAAAACACTTCGGCGATGAAACTTGACAACATAATAGTGATGTCAATAAAGAGAACAATTAGTTCAGTTTTTACACTTTTTTGCCAAGTTGTACGAAATTAAAAATCACAGCAGTGTGAATTTGCAGTACGCATGAGGCGTAATATAAAATTCGATCCGTAGTCAACCCAAGTCAGTTGACTTGTATTAGAAAAATACCTGAAAAATACGGAGGTATGACAAAATACGAATTTCATACCATATCAAAATACTTTAAGTATATGAGCCGTGTCCATGCTTAAAACTAAGTATACAAAAGTCATGCGTTTCATCAAACTATTGTCAGGTTTTGTGCTGTGCAACTCAATCATATTTTTGTACCAGAGTATCTAGATTTTTGAAGTTTGCAATAGAAGACTCAGCGAGCGAGCCCCACACAAACGAAGTTTGATTCTTATTTGATAATGTTATCGAATTCTGTTTGTATGCTCTGGAAACTAGTATGTTTGTAGTTTTATTTGTAACTAGCTGATGCCCGCGACTTCGTCCGCGTGGATAGAATTTTCTTTGCTATAAACCTCACGGAGCCCGAGACCTTTCCAACGAATGCAAAACCGTGGAAATCGGTTCGTGCGTTCTGGAGTTATAGCGTCAGGAAGGAAAACCCGACTTATTTTTATATAGTAGATGTATAATAAATGGTCAATTGCGTGTCGGGCCACGCGCAGTGTAGGGTTCCGTAGTTGCCAGTCACAATATTATGCGTATAATTTTAGGCCTATATTGTACACACTTCTAAGTAGAAGTGTGTAAAATATAGGCCTAAAATTAGGCCGATCACTGCCGCTATAATCGATACTAAAAAATACTTTTTAAAAAACCGTCTTCAAACGCCCGCGCCATTACAAAAAATATAATTTATTGTTGTTATTGTAAAAAGCGCTCGACCGATTTCGATAAAATTTAAATGGGACCACCTGGAAAGTATACCCTTTGAAACAAAAAAAGAACTTTGCAAATCGGTTCAGGCGTCTTCGAGTAATCGGTGAACATACACAAAAAAAAGGATTCCGACGAATTGAGAACCTCCTCCTTTTTAGGGTTCCGTAGTAAACAAGGAACCCTTACAGTTTCGCCATGTCCGTCCGTCTGTCTGTCTGTCTGTCTGTCTGTCTGTCTGTCCACGGTTTAGCTCAGAGACTATTGGTACTAGAAATCTGTAATTTGGCAAGGATATAAATATCAATCACGCCGACAAAGTGGTGAAATAAAATTGTGAAAAACAATTTTTTTTAGGGTACCTCCCCTACATGTAAAGTGGGGATGAATTTTTTTTTTCTCGTCTATCCCATAGTGTGGGGTGTCGTTGAATAGGTCTTTCAAAAATATTGTGGGTATGGGAACACCATTTTTCAATTCAGGGATCCGTTTGTAAAATATGATATTTTAAAGTGCTAAATTTTATTAGAGTCAAGTGTCCCCACCCTCTGCCAGCTAAATAGTTGTATAAAGAATACAAGAAAAAATTCACAGCAGTAGTATATATAATGAATTTTAAAGGAAAACTATCACGGCTAAGTAGGATTCATTAGTTAAAGAGTTATATCTGTTTTTTCTAAGTTAGGTATTACACGTAGTGTAAGTTGCATATTTTGTAATATATTATAGTATTTAAACCATGGAACTCAAAATGTATTCAATATTCATAAATAAAATAAAATCACTATCCTAGGTCAGCAATAATATTTGAGATTATATTAATTTTTAGTGTAGGGTTCCGTAGTTGAAAGCAACTACGGAACCCTACACTGCGCGTGGCCCGACACGCACTTGGCCGGTTTTTTTTTAAGTTCGTTAAAAACTAATTAAAGTCAAACAGTCTAAAGTCTAACTTTTTAATATAGAAAGCGAAAAAGTTTCAATCTGAAATCTGACATCACGCAGGTTAGAGTTAATAGCTACGATGACCGATTTTGAAAACTGTTGGATGATGTTAGGAAGTATCTTCTATTTCAAAAAAATACCTTATTAATTTGACTGTACTACCGTTATTCAAAGCTTAATTAATTGAGATAGGCACTATGTTTCCCGCCTTTATACATCTTTATAATTAATTGAGACATGGTCGCTAACTATGGGCCTCATAAGAAGGCTCAGGGTCACTCAGCGAGCGATGGAGAGAGCTATGCTCGGTATATCCCTGCGAGATCAAATCAGAAATGAGGAGATTCGTAGGAGAACCAAAGTCACCGACATAGCTCAGCGTGTCGCGAAACTGAAGTGGAAATGGGCGGGGCACATAGTTCGAAGAGCTGATGGTCGTTGGGGTCCCAAGGTGTCGGAGTGGCGACCCCACACCGGGAAACGCAGTGTTGGCAGACCCCCACCAGGTGGACCGACGACATCAAACGAGTCGCAGGGAGCCGCTGGATTCAAGCGGCGCAAGACCGAAGCCTGTGGAAGTCCATGCAGGAGACCTTTGTCCAGCAGTGGACGTCTATAGGTTGATAAAGAAGAAGAAGAAGATAATTAATTAAAGCAAATTTAATTTTTATTTTTTGCAGCTAAACTAAAGCAGATAACAAAAAAATGAAGAGGAACTTTTTTGTGTAGAATTTTTTTCTCTACAACTTTTACTTGAAACTTTTTTTTCTATTTCCTACCGTTATTAAGTTATTTAAAAAAAAGGCATTTTTCAACCCTTTTTTTATTTTTTTCATCCCTTTCCCCTAAATTTAAATCAAAATTTCTTTCATAATATCATTATTTAAGTATTAATGGACTTTCCTGAGCAAAAATATCAAGTTTTTTTCGATTATCTCTGGAACCAACCAACCGAAATGCGCGTTCCAGGGCGCGGACAAAGCGCCTTAAAAGGAGCTACCGAATGCTTTTTGTTGCAGATAGATCGGACTTTCCTGAGCAAAAATATCAAGTTTTTTTCGATTATCTCTGGAACCAACCAACCGAAATGCGCGTTCCAGGGCGCGGACAAAGCGCCTCAGCAGGAGCTACCGAATGCTTTTTGTTGCAGAAAGATCGGACTTTTCTGAGCAAAAACATCAAGTTTTTTTCGATTATCTCTGGAACCAACCAACCGAAATGCGCGTTCCAGGGCGCGAACAAAGCGCCTCAGCAGGAGCTACCGAATGCTTTTTGTTTCAGAAAGATCGGACTTTCTTGAGCAAAAATATCAAGTTTTTTTCGATTATCTCTGGAACCAACCAACCGAAATGCGCGTTCCAGGGCGCGGACAAAGCGCCTCAGCAGGAGCTACCGAATGCTTTTTGTTGCAGAAAGATCGGACTTTCCTGAGCAAAAACATCAAGTTTTTTTCGATTATCTCTGGAACCAACCAACCGAAATGCGCGTTCCAGGGTGCGGACAAAGCGCCTCAGCAGGAGCTACCGAATGCTTTTTGTGTCAGAAAGATCGCACTTTCCTGAGCATAAATATCAAGTTTTTTTCGATTATCTCTGGAAACAACCAACCGAAATGCGCGTTCCAGGGCGCGGACAAAGCGATGTTAGGTTTGGCTCGTTTCGGCGAAAGCTTTTTCCGATTATCTCTGGAACCAACCAACGGAAATGCGCGTTCCAGGGCGCGGACAAAGCGCCTCAGCAGGAGCTACCGAATGCTTTTTGTTTCAGCTACCGAATGCTTTTTATTGCAGATAAATCGGACTTTCCTTAGCAAAAATATCAAGTTTTTTTCGATTATCTCTGGAACCAACCAACCGAAATGTTTCAGAAAGATCGGACTTTCCTGAGCAAAAATATCAAGTTTTTTTCGATTATCTCTGGAACCAACCAACCGAAATGCGCGTTCCAGGGCGCGGACAAAGCGCCTCAGAAGGAGCTACCGAATGCTTTTTGTTGCAGATAGATCGGACTTTCCTGAGCAAAAATATCAAGTTTTTTTCGATTATCTCTGGAACCAACCAACCGAAATGCGCGTTCCAGGGCGCGGACAAAGCGCCTCAGCAGGAGCTACCGAATGCTTTTTGATGCAGAAAGATCGGACTTTCCTAGGTTAGGTTAGGTTATGTTAGGTTATGTAAGGTTATGTTAGGAAATGTTAGGTTATGTTAGGGTATATGTTAGGTTATGTTAGAATAAGTTAGGTTACGTTATGTAAGGTTATGTTAGGTAATGTTAGGTTATGTTAGGGTATAATATGTTAGGTTATGTTAGGTTATGTTAGATTAAGTTAGGTTATGTTAGGTTTGGCTCGTTTCGGCGAAAGCTTTTTCCGATTATCTCTGGAACCAACCAACCGAAATGCGCGTTCCAGGGCGCGGACAAAGCGCCTCAGCAGGAGCTACCGAATGCTTTTTGTTTCAGCTACCGAATGCTTTTTATTGCAGATAGATCGGACTTTCCTGAGCAAAAATATCAAGTTTTTTTCGATTATCTCTGGAACCAACCAACCGAAATGTTTCAGAAAGATCGGACTTTCCTGAGCAAAAATATCAAGTGTTTTTCGATTATCTCTGGAACCAACCAACCGAAATGCGCGTTCCAGGGCGCGGACAAAGCGCCTCAAAAGGAGCTACCGAATGCTTTTTGTTGCAGATAGATCGGACTTTCCTGAGCAAAAATATCAAGTTTTTTTCGATTATCTCTGGAACCAACCAACCGAAATGCGCGTTCCAGGGCGCGGACAAAGCGCCTCAGCAGGAGCTACCGAATGCTTTTTGTTGCAGAAAGATCGGACTTTCCTGAGCAAAAATATCAAGTTTTTTTCGATTATCTCTGGACCCAACCAAACCAACCAACCGAAATGCGCGTTCCAGGGCGCGGACAAAGCGCCTCAGCAGGAGCTACCGAATGCTTTTTGTTTCAGAAAGATCGGACTTTCCTGAGCAAAAATATCAAGTTTTTTTCGATTATCTCTGGAATCAACCAACCGAAATGCGCGTTCCTGGGCGCGGACAAAGCGCCTCAGAAGGAGCTACCGAATGCTTTTTGTTGCAGATAGATCGGACTTTCCTGAGCAAAAATATCAAGTTTTTTTCGATTATCTCTGGAACCAACCAACCGAAATGCGCGTTCCAGGGCGCGGACAAAGCGCCTCAGAAGGAGCTACCGAATGCTTTTTATTGCAGATAGATCGGACTTTCCTGAGCAAAAATATCAAGTTTTTGTAGGATGGATGTATGATGGATGTAGGATGGATTATGATGGATGTAGGATGGATGTAGGATGGATGTAGGATGGATGTAGGATGGATGTATGATGTATGTAGGATGGATGAAGGATGGATGTATGATGGATGTAGGATGGATGTATGATGGATGTAGGATGGATGTATGATGGATATAGGATGGATGTATGATGGATGTAGGATGGATGTATGAAGGATGTGGGTTGGATGTGTGATGGATGTATGATGGATGTATGATGGATGTAGGATGGATGTATGATGGATGTATGATGGATGTATGATGGATATAGGATGGATGTATGATGGATGTAGGATGGATGTATGAAGGATGTGGGTTGGATGTGTGATGGATGTATGATGGATGTATGATGGATGTATGATGGATGTATGATGGATGTAGGACTGATGATGGAGGTAAGATGGATGTATGATGGATATAGGATGGATGTATGATGGATCTAGGATGGATGTATGATGGGATGGATGTATGATGGATGTAGGATGGATGTATGATGTATGTAGGATGGATGTATGATGGATATAGGATGGATGTATGATGGATGTAGGATGGATGTATGATGGATGTAGGATGGATGTATGATGGATGTATGATGGATGTATGATGGATGTTTGATGGATGTATGATGGATATAGGATGGATGTAGGATGGATGTATGATGGATGTATGATGGATGTATGACGGATGTAGGATGGATGTAGGATGGATGTATGATGGATGTATGATGGATGTAGGATGAATGTATGATGGATGTAGGATGGATGTATGATGGATGTAGGATGGATGTGTGATGGATGTAGGACTGATGTATGATGGAGGTAGGATGGATGTATGATGGATATAGGATGGATGTATGATGGATGTAGGATGGATGTATGATGGATGTAGGATGGATGTATGATGGATGTATGATGGATGTAGGATGGATGTATGATGGATGTAGGACTGATGTATGATGGAGGTAGGATGGATGTATGATGGATATAGGATGGATGTATGATGGATGTAGGATGGATGTATGATGGATGTAGGATGGATGTATGATGGATGTATGATGGATGTAGGATGGATGTAGGATGGATGTATGATGGATGTAGGATGGATGTAGGATGGATGTATGATGTAGGATGGATGTATGATATATGTAGGATGGATGAAGGATGGATGTATGATGGATGTAGGATGGATGTAGGATGGATGTAGGATGGATGTATGATGTATGTAGGATGGATGAAGGATGGATGAAGGATGGATGTAGGATGGATGTAGGATGGATGTATGATGGATGAAGGATGGATGTATGATGGATGTATGATGGATGTATGATGGATGTAAGATGGATGTATGATGGATGTAGGATGGATGTATGATGGATGTATGATGGATGTATGATGGATGTATGACGGATGTAGGATGGATGTAGGATGGATGTAGGATGGATGTATGATGGATGTATGATGGATGTAGGACTGATGTATGATGGAGGTAGGATGGATGTATGATGGATATAGGATGGATGTAGGATGGATGTATGATGGATGTAGGATGGATTATGATGGATGTAGGATGGATGTAGGATGGATGTATGATGGATGTAGGATGGATGTAGGATGGATGTAGGATGGATGTATGATGTATGTAGGATGGATGAAGGATGGATGTAGGATGGATGTAGGATGGATGTATGATGGATGAAGGATGGATGTATGATGGATGTATGATGGATGTATGATGGATGTAGGATGGATGTATGATGGATGTAGGATGGATGTATGATGGATGTATGATGGATGTATGATGGATGTATGACGGATGTAGGATGGATGTAGGATGGATGTAGGATGGATGTATGATGGATGTAGGACTGATGTATGATGGAGGTAGGATGGATGTATGATGGATGTAGGATGGATGTATGATGGATGTAGGATGGATGTATGATGGATGTAGGATGGATTATGATGGATGTAGGATGGATGTATGAAGGATGTGGGTTGGATGTGTGATGGATGTATGATGGATGTATGATGGATGTATGATGGATGTATGATGGATGTATGATGGATATAGGATGGATGTATGATGGATCTAGGATGGATGTATGATGGGATGGATGTATGATGGATGTAGGATGGATGTATGATGTATGTAGGATGGATGTATGATGGATATAGGATTTATGTATGATGGATATAGGATGGATGTATGATGGATGTAGGATGGATGTATGATGGATGTATGATGGATGTATGATGGATGTATGATGGATGTTTGATGGATGTATGATGGATATAGGATGGATGTAGGATGGATGTATGATGGATGTATGATGGATGTATGACGGATGTAGGATGGATGTAGGATGGATGTATGATGGATGTATGATGGATGTAGGATGAATGTATGATGGATGTAGGATGGATGTATGATGGATGTATGATGGATGTAGGATGGATGTGTGATGGATGTAGGACTGATGTATGATGGAGGTAGGATGGATGTATGATGGATATAGGATGGATGTATGATGGATGTAGGATGGTTGTATGATGGATGTAGGATGGATGTATGATGGATGTATGATGGATGTAGGATGGATGTATGATGGATGTAGGACTGATGTATGATGGAGGTAGGATGGATGTATGATGGATATAGGATGGATGTATGATGGATGTAGGATGGATGTATGATGGATGTAGGATGGATGTATGATGGATGTATGATGGATGTAGGATGGATGTAGGATGGATGTATGATGGATGTAGGATGGATGTAGGATGGATGTATGATGTAGGATGGATGTATGATGGATGTAGGATGGATGTATGATGGATGTAGGATGGATGTAGGATGGATGTAAGATGGATGTAGGATGGATGTAGGATGGATGTATGATGCATGTAGGATGGATGTATGATGGATGTAGGATGGATGTAGGATGGATGTAGGATGGATGTAGGATGGATGTAGGATGGATGTAGGATGGATGTAGGATGGATGTATGATGGATGTAGGATGGATGTAGGATGGATGTATGATGGATGAAGGATGGATGTATGATGGATGTATGATGGATGTATGATGGATGTAGGATGGATGTATGATGGATGTAGGATGGATGTAGGATGGATGTAGGATGGATGTAGGATGGATGTTTGATGGATATAGGATGGATGTATGATGGATGTAGGATGGATGTATGAAGGATGTGGGTTGGATGTGTGATGGATGTATGATGGATGTATGATGGATGTAGGATGGATGTATGATGGATGTAGGATGGATGTATGATGGATATAGGATGGATGTATGATGGATGTAGGATGGATGTATGATGGATGTATGATGGATGTAGGATGGATGTATGATGGATGTAGGATGGATGTAGGATGGATGTATGATGGATGTATGATGGATGTAGGATGGATGTATGATGGATGTAGGATGGTTGTATGATGGATGTAGGATGTATGATGTGGATATAGGATGGATGTATGATGGATGTAGGATGGATGTATGAAGGATGTGGGTTGGATGTGTGATGGATGTATGATGGATGTATGATGGATGTAGGATGGATGTATGATGGATGTAGGATGGATGTATGATGGATATAGGATGGATGTATGATGGATGTAGGATGGGTGTATGAAGGATGTGGGTTGGATGTGTGATGGATGTATGATGGATGTATGATGGATGTAGGATGGATGTGTGATGGATGTATGATGGATGTATGATGGATATAGGACGGATGTATAATAGATGTAGGATGGATGTAGGATGGATGTATGATGGATGTAGGATGGATGTATGATGGATGTAGGATGGATGTATGATGGGATGGATGTAGGATGGATGTAGGATGGATGTAGGATGGATGTATGATGGATGTAGGATGGATGTAGGATGGATGTATGATGGATGTATGATGGATGTAGGACGGATGTATGATGGATGTAGGATGGATGTAGGATGGATGTATGATGGATGTAGGATGGATGTATGATGGATGTAGGATGGATGTATGATGGATGTAGGATGGATGTAGGATGGATGTATGATGGATGTAGAATGGATTAATGATGGATGTAGGATGGATGTAGGATGGATGTAGGATGGATGTATGATGGATATAGGATGGATGTATGATGGATGTAGGATGGATGTATGAAGGATGTGGGTTGGATGTGTGATGGATGTATGATGGATGTATGATGGATGTAGGATGGATGTGTAATGGATGTATGATGGATGTATGATGGTAGTAGGATGGATGTATGATGGATGTAGGATGGATGTAGGATGGATGTAGGATGGATGTAGGATGGATGTATGATGGATGTAGAATGGATTAATGATGGATGTAGGATGGATGTATGATGGATGTAGGATGGATGTAGGATGGATGTATGATGGATGTAGGATGGATGTAGGATGGATGTAGGATGGTTGTATGATTGATGTGGGATGGATGTATGATGGATGTAGGATGGATGTATGATGCATGTAGGATGGATGTAGGATGGATGAAGGATGGATGTATGATGGATGTAGGATGGATGTAGGATGGATGTATGATGGATGTAGGATGGATGTATGATGGATGTAGGATGGATGTATGATGGATGTAGGATGGATGTAGGATGGATGTAAGATGGATGTATGATGGATGTAGGATAGATGTATGATGGATGTAGGATGGATGTTTGATGGATGTAGGATGGATGTATGATGGATGTATGATGGATGTATGATGGATGTAGGATGGATGTATGATGGATGTAGGATGGATGTAGGATGGATGTATGATGGATGTATGATGGATGTAGGATGGATGTATGATGGATGTAGGATGGTTGTATGATGGATGTAGGATGTATGATGTATGATGGATATAGGATGGATGTATGAAGGATGTGGGTTGGATGTGTGATGGATGTATGATGGATGTATGATGGATGTAGGATGGATGTATGATGGATGTAGGATGGATGTATGATGGATATAGGATGGATGTATGATGGATGTAGGATGGGTGTATGAAGGATGTGGGTTGGATGTGTGATGGATGTATGATGGATGTATGATGGATGTAGGATGGATGTGTGATGGATGTATGATGGATGTATGATGGATGTAGGACGGATGTATAATAGATGTAGGATGGATGTAGGATGGATGTATGATGGATGTAGGATGGATGTATGATGGATGTAGGATGGATGTATGATGGGATGGATGTAGGATGGATGTAGGATGGATGTAGGATGGATGTATGATGGATGTAGGATGGATGTAGGATGGATGTATGATGGATGAAGGATGGATGTATGATGGATGTATGATGGATGTATGATGGATGTAGGATGGATGTATGATGGATGTAGGATGGATGTATGATGGATGTATGATGGATGTATGATGGATGTATGACGGATGTAGGATGGATGTAGGATGGATGTAGGATGGATGTATGATGGATGTATGATGGATGTAGGACTGATGTATGATGGAGGTAGGATGGATGTATGATGGATATAGGATGGATGTATGATGGATGTAGGGATGTATGATGGATGTAGGATGGATGTAGGATGGATTATGATGGATGTAGGATGGATGTAGGATGGATGTATGATGGATGTAGGATGGATGTAGGATGGATGTAGGATGGATGTATGATGTATGTAGGATGGATGAAGGATGGATGTAGGATGGATGTAGGATGGATGTATGATGGATGAAGGATGGATGTATGATGGATGTATGATGGATGTATGATGGGATGGATGTATGATGGATGTAGGATGGATGTATGATGTATGTAGGATGGATGTATGATGGATATAGGATGGATGTATGATGGATGTAGGATGGATGTATGATGGATGTATGATGGATGTATGATGGATGTATGATGGATGTTTGATGGATGTAGGATGGATGTATGATGGATGTAGGATGGATGTATGATGGATGTATGATGGATATAGGATGGATGTAGGATGTATGTATGATGGATGTATGATGGATGTATGATGGATGTATGACGGATGTAGGATGGATGTAGGATGGATGTATGATGGATGTATGATGGATGTATGATGGAGGTAGGATGGATGTATGATGGATATAGGATGGATGTATGATGGGATGGATGTATGATGGGATGGATGTATGATGGATGTAGGATGGTTGTATGATGGATGTAGGATGGATGTATGATGGATGTAGGATGGATGTAGGATGGATGTAGGATGGATGTAGGATGGATGTAGGATGGATGTAGGATGGATGTAGGATGGATGTAGGATGGATGTAGGATGGATGTAGGATGGATGTATGATAGATGTAGGATGGATGTAGGATGGATGTATGATGGATGAAGGATGGATGTATGATGGATGTATGATGGATGTATGATGGATGTATGATGGATGTATGATGGATGTTTGATGGATGTATGATGGATATAGGATGGATGTAGGATGGATGTATGATGGATGTATGATGGATGTATGATGGATGTATGACGGATGTAGGATGGATGTAGGATGGATGTATGATGGATGTATGATGGATGTAGGATGAATGTATGATGGATGTAGGATGGATGTATGATGGATGTATGATGGATGTAGGATGGATGTGTGATGGATGTAGGACTGATGTATGATGGAGGTAGGATGGATGTATGATGGATATAGGATGGATCTATGATGGATGTAGGATGGATGTATGATGGATGTAGGATGGATGTATGATGGATGTATGATGGATGTAGGATGGATGTATGATGGATGTAGGACTGATGTATGATGGAGGTAGGATGGATGTATGATGGATATAGGATGGATGTATGATGGATGTAGGATGGATGTATGATGGATGTAGGATGGATGTAGGATGGATGTAGGATGGATGTAGGATGGATGTATGATGGATGTAGAATGGATTAATGATGGATGTAGGATGGATGTATGATGGATGTAGGATGGATGTAGGATGGATGTAGGATGGTTGTATGATTGATGTGGGATGGATGTATGATGGATGTAGGATGGATGTATGATGGATGTAGGATGGATGTAGGATGGATGTAGGATGGATGTATGATGGATGTAGGATGGATGTAGGATGGATGTATGATGGATGTAGGATGGATGTATGATGAATCGAAAAAAACTTGATATTTTTGCTCAGGAAAGTCCGATATATCTGCAACAAAAAGCATTCGGTAGCTCCTTCTGAGGCGCTTTGTCCGCGCCCTGGAACGCGCATTTCGGTTGGTTGGTTCCAGAGATAATCGAAAAAAACTTGATATTTTTGCTCAGGAAAGTCCGATCTTTCTGAAACAAAAAGCATTCGGTAGCTCCTGCTGAGGCGCTTTGTCCGCGCCCTGGAACGCGCATTTCGGTTGGTTGGTTTGGTTGGTTCCAGAGATAATCGAAAAAAACTTGATATTTTTGCTCAGGAAAGTCCGATCTTTCTGCAACAAAAAGCATTCGGTAGCTCCTGCTGAGGCGCTTTGTCCGCGCCCTGGAACGCGCATTTCGGTTGGTTGGTTCCAGAGATAATCGGAAAAAGCTTTCGCCGAAACGAGCCAAACCTAACATAACCTAACATATTATACCCTAACATAACCTAACATTACCTAACATAACCTTACATAACGTAACCTAACTTATTCTAACATAACCTAACATATACCCTAACATAACCTAACATTTCCTAACATAACCTTACATAACCTAACATAACCTAACCTTACCTAGGAAAGTCCGATCTTTCTGCATCAAAAAGCATTCGGTAGCTCCTGCTGAGGCGCTTTGTCCGCGCCCTGGAACGCGCATTTCGGTTGGTTGGTTCCAGAGATAATCGAAAAAAACTTGATATTTTTGCTCAGGAAAGTCCGATCTATCTGCAACAAAAAGCATTCGGTAGCTCCTTCTGAGGCGCTTTGTCCGCGCCCTGGAACGCGCATTTCGGTTGGTTGGTTCCAGAGATAATCGAAAAAAACTTGATATTTTTGCTCAGGAAAGTCCGATCTATCTGCAACAAAAAGCATTCGGTAGCTCCTTCTGAGGCGCTTTGTCCGCGCCCTGGAACGCGCATTTCGGTTGGTTGGTTCCAGAGATAATCGAAAAAAACTTGATATTTTTGCTCAGGAAAGTCCGATCTTTCTGAAACAAAAAGCATTCGGTAGCTCCTGCTGAGGCGCTTTGTCCGCGCCCTGGAACGCGCATTTCGGTTGGTTGGTTTGGTTGGTTCCAGAGGTAATCGAAAAAAACTTGATATTTTTGCTCAGGAAAGTCCGATCTTTCTGCAACAAAAAGCATTCGGTAGCTCCTGCTGAGGCGCTTTGTCCGCGCCCTGGAACGCGCATTTCGGTTGGTTGGTTCCAGAGATAATCGGAAAAAGCTTTCGCCGAAACGAGCCAAACCTAACATAACCTAACATATTATACCCTAACATAACCTAACATTACCTAACATAACCTTACATAACGTAACCTAACTTATTCTAACATAACCTAACATATACCCTAACATAACCTAACATTTCCTAACATAACCTTAAATAACCTAACATAACCTAACCTTACCTAGGAAAGTCCGATCTTTCTGCATCAAAAAGCATTCGGTAGCTCCTGCTGAGGCGCTTTGTCCGCGCCCTGGAACGCGCATTTCGGTTGGTTGGTTCCAGAGATAATCGAAAAAAACTTGATATTTTTGCTCAAGAAAGTCCGATCTATCTGCAACAAAAAGCATTCGGTAGCTCCTTCTGAGGCGCTTTGTCCGCGCCCTGGAACGCGCATTTCGGTTGGTTGGTTCCAGAGATAATCGAAAAAAACTTGATATTTTTGCTCAGGAAAGTCCGATCTTTCTGCATCAAAAAGCATTCGGTAGCTCCTGCTGAGGCGCTTTGTCCGCGCCCTGGAACGCGCATTTCGGTTGGTTGTTTCCAGAGATAATCGAAAAAAACTTGATATTTTTGCTCAGGAAAGTCCGATCTTTCTGCAACAAAAAGCATTCGGTAGCTCCTGCTGAGGCGCTTTGTCCGCGCCCTGGAACGCGCATTTCGGTTGGTTGGTTCCAGAGATAATCGAAAATAACTTGATATTCTTGCTCAGGAAAGTCCGATCTATCTGCAATAAAAAGCATTCGGTAGCTCCTTCTGAGGCGCTTTGTCCGCGCCCTGGAACGCGCATTTCGGTTGGTTGTTTCCAGAGATAATCGAAAAATCTTGATATTTATGCTCAGGAAAGTCCGATCTTTCTGCAACAAAAAGCATTCGGTAGCTCCTTCTGAGGCGCTTTGTCCGCGCCCTGGAACGCGCATTTCGGTTGGTTGGTTCCAGAGATAATCGAAAAAAACTTGATATTTTTGCTCAGGAAAGTCCGATCTTTCTGCATCAAAAAGCATTCGGTAGCTCCTGCTGAGGCGCTTTGTCCGCGCCCTGGAACGCGCATTTCGGTTGGTTGTTTCCAGAGATAATCGAAAAAAACTTGATATTTTTGCTCAGGAAAGTCCGATCTTTCTGCAACAAAAAGCATTCGGTAGCTCCTGCTGAGGCGCTTTGTCCGCGCCCTGGAACGCGCATTTCGGTTGGTTGGTTCCAGAGATAATCGAAAATAACTTGATATTCTTGCTCAGGAAAGTCCGATCTATCTGCAATAAAAAGCATTCGGTAGCTCCTTCTGAGGCGCTTTGTCCGCGCCCTGGAACGCGCATTTCGGTTGGTTGTTTCCAGAGATAATCGAAAAATCTTGATATTTATGCTCAGGAAAGTCCGATCTTTCTGAAACAAAAAGCATTCGGTATCTCCTGCTGAGGCGCTTTGTCCGCGCCCTGGAACGCGCATTTCGGTTGGTTAATTCCAGAGATAATCGAAAAAAACTTGATATTTTTGCTCAGGAAAGTCCGATCTTTCTGCAACAAAAAGCATTCGGTAGCTCCTTCTGAGGCGCTTTGTCCGCGCCCTGGAACGCGCATTTCGGTTGGTTGGTTCCAGAGATAATCGAAAAAAACTTGATATTTTTGCTCAGGAAAGTCCGATCTTTCTGAAACAAAAAGCATTCGGTAGCTCCTGCTGAGGCGCTTTGTCCGCGCCCTGGAACGCGCATTTCGGTTGGTTGGTTCCAGAGATAATCGAAAAAAGCTTGATATTTTTGCTCAGGAAAGTCCGATCTTTCTGAAACAAAAAGCATTCGGTAGCTCCTGCTGAGGCGCTTTGTCCGCGCCCTGAAACGCGCATTTCGGTTGGTTGGTTCCAGAGATAATCGAAAAAAACTTGATATTTTTGCTCAGGAAAGTCCGATCTTTCTGAAACAAAAAGCATTCTGTAGCTCCTGCTGAGGCGCTTTGTCCGCGCACTGGAACGCGCATTTCGGTTGGTTGGTTCCAGAGATAATCGAAAAAAGCTTGATATTTTGCTCAGGAAAGTCCGATCTTTCTGAAACAAAAAGCATTCGGTAGCTCCTGCTGAGGCGCTTTGTCCGCGCCCTGGAACGCGCATTTCGGTTGGTTGGTTCCAGAGATAATCGGAAAAAGCTTTCGCCGAAACGAGCCAAACCTAACATAACCTAACTTAATCTAACATAACCTAACATAACCTAACATATTATACCCTAACATAACCTAACATTACCTAACATAACCTTACATAACGTAACCTAACTTATTCTAACATAACCTAACATATACCCTAACATAACCTAACATTTCCTAACATAACCTTACATAACCTAACATAACCTAACCTAACCTAGGAAAGTCCGATCTTTCTGCATCAAAAAGCATTCGGTAGCTCCTGCTGAGGCGCTTTGTCCGCGCCCTGGAACGCGCATTTCGGTTGGTAGATTGTTAGGATGTATGATGGATGTATGATGGATGTAGGATGGATGTGTGATGGATGTATGATGGTTGTATGATGGATGTAGGACGGATGTATGATGGATGTAGGATGGATGTATGATGGATGTATGATGGATGTAGGATGGATGTGGGTTGGATGTGTGATGGATGTATGGTGGATGAATGATGGATGTAGGATGGCTGTGTGATGGATGTATGATGGATGTATGATGGATGTAGGACGGATGTATGATGGATGTAGGATGGATGTATGATGGATGTATGATGGATGTAGGATGGATGTATGATGGATGTAGGATGGATGTATGATGGATGTAGGATGGATGTAGGATGGATGTATGATGGATGTAGGATGGATGTATGATGGATGTAGGATGGATGTATGATGGATGTAGGATGGATGTATGATGGATGTATGATGGATGTAGGACTGATGATGGAGGTATGATGGATGTTTGATGGATATAGGATGGATGTATGATGGATCTAAGATGTATGTATGATGGGATGGATGTATGATGGATGTAGGATGGATGTATGATGGATGTAGGATGGATGTATGATGGATGTAGGACGGATGTATGATGGATGTAGGATGGATGTATGATGGATGTATGATGGATGTAGGATGGATGTGGGTTGGATGTGTGATGGATGTATGGTGGATGAATGATGGATGTAGGATGGCTGTGTGATGGATGTATGATGGATGTATGATGGATGTAGGACGGATGTATGATGGATGTAGGATGGATGTATGATGGATATATGATGGATGTAGGATGGATGTATGATGGATGTAGGATGGATGTATGATGGATGTAGGATGGATGTAGGATGGATGTATGATGGATGTAGGATGGATGTATGATGGATGTAGGATGGATGTATGATGGATGTAGGATGGATGTATGATGGATGTATGATGGGATGTAGGACTGATGATGGAGGTATGATGGATGTTTGATGGATATAGGATGGATGTATGATGGATCTAGGATGTATGTATGATGGGATGGATGTATGATGGATGTAGGATGGATGTATGATGGATGTAGGATGGATGTATGATGGATATAGGATGGATGTATGATGGATGTAGGATGGATGTATGATGGATGTAGGATGGATGTAGGATGGATGTATGATGGATGTAGGATGGATGTATGATGGATGTATGATGGATGTATGATGGATGTATGATGGATGTTTGATGGATGTATGATGGATATAGGATGGATGTAGGATGGATGTATGATGGATGTTTGATGGATGTATGATGGATATAGGATGGATGTAGGATGGATGTATGATGGATGTATGATGGATGTATGATGGATGTATGACGGATGTAGGATGGATGTAGGATGTATGTATGATGGATGTATGATGGATGTAGGATGAATGTATGATGGATGTAGGATGGATGTATGATGGATGTATGATGGATGTAGGATGGATGTATGATGGATGTAGGACTGATGTATGATGGAGGTAGGATGGATGTATGATGGATATAGGATGGATGTATGATGGATGTAGGATGGATGTATGATGGATGTAGGATGGATGTATGATGGATGTAGGATGGATGTATGATGGATGTAGGATGGATGTAGGATGGATGTATGATGGATGTAGGATGGATGTAGGACGGATGTAGGATGGATGTAGGATGGAAGTAGGATGGATGTATGATGGATGTAGGATGGATGTATGATGGATGTAGGATGGATGTATGATGGATGTAGGATGGATGTAGGATGGATGTAAGATGGATGTAGGATGGATGTAGGATGGATGTAGGATGGATATAGGATGGATGTATGATGGATGTAGGATGGATGTATGATGGATGTAGGATGGATGTATGATGGATGTATGACGGATGTAGGATGGATGTAGGATGGATGTATGATGGATGTAGGATGAATGTATGATGGATATAGGATGGATGTATGATGGATGTATGATGGATGTAGGATGGATGTATGATGGATGTAGGACTGATGTATGATGGAGGTTGGATGGATGTATGATGGATATAGGATGGATGTATGATGGATGTAGGATGGATGTATGATGGATGTAGGATGGATGTATGATGGATGTGGGATGGATGTATGATGGATGAATGATGGATGTTTGATGGATGTATGATGGATATAGGATGGATGTATGATGGATGTAGGATGGATGTATGATGGATGTAGGATGGATTTATGATGGATGTATGATGGATGTCGGACTGATGATGGAGGTAGGATGGATGTATGATGGATATGGGATGGATGTATGATGGATCTAGGATGGATGTATGATGGATATGGGATGGATGTATGATGGATCTAGGATGGATGTTTGATGGGATGGATGTATGATGGATGTAGGATGGATGTATGATGGATGTAGCATGGATGTAGGATGGATGTATGATGGATGTAGGATGGATGTAGGATGGATGTAGGATGGATGTATGATGGATGTAGGATGGATTAATGATGGATGTAGGATGGATGTATGATGGATGTAGGATGGATGTAGTATGGATGTAGGATGGATGTATGATGGATCTAGGATGGATGTATGATGGGATGGATGTATGATGGATGTATGATGGATGTAGGATGTATGTAGGATGGATGTAGGATGGATGTAGGATGGATGTAGGATGGATGTAGGATGGATGTATGATGGATATAGGATGGATGTATGATGGATGTAGGATGGATGTATGAAGGATGTGGGTTGGATGTGTGATGGATGTTTGATGGATGTATGATGGATGTAGGATGGATGTGTGATGGATGTATGATGGATGTATGATGGATGTAGGATGGATGTATGATGGATGTAGGATGGATGTATGATGGATGTAGAACTGATGTACGATGGATGTAGGATGGATGTATGATGGATATAGGATGGATGTATGATGGATGTAGAATGGATGTATGATGGATGTATGATGGATGTATGATGGTTGTATGATGGATGTAGGATGGATGTAGGATGGATGTATGATGGATATAGGATGTAGGATGGAAGTAGGATGGATGTATGATGGATGTATGATGGATGTATGATGGATGTAGGACTGATGATGGATGTATGATGGATGTAGGATGGATGTATGATGGATGTAGGATGGATGGATGATGGATTTATGATGGATGTATGATGGATGTAGGATGGATGTATGATGGATATAGGATGGATGTATGATGGATATAGGATGGATGTATGATGGATCTAGGATGGATGTATGATGGGATGGATGTATGACGGATATAGGATGGATGTATGATGGATGTAGGATGGATGTAGGATGGATGTAGGATGGATGTATGATGGATGTAGGATGGATGTATGATGGATGTAGGATGGATGTATGATGGATGTAGGATGGATTTATGATGGATGTATGATGGATGTCGGACTGATGATGGAGGTAGGATGGATGTATGATGGATATGGGATGGATGTATGATGGATCTAGGATGGATGTATGATGGATATGGGATGGATGTATGATGGATCTAGGATGGATGTATGATGGGATGGATGTATGATGGATGTAGGATGGATGTATGATGGATGTAGCATGGATGTATGATGGATGTAGGATGGATTTATGATGGATGTATGATGGATGTCGGACTGATGATGGAGGTAGGATGGATGTATGATGGATATGGGATGGATGTATGATGGATCTAGGATGGATGTATGATGGATATGGGATGGATGTATGATGGATCTAGGATGGATGTATGATGGGATGGATGTATGATGGATGTAGGATGGATGTATGATGGATGTAGCATGGATGTAGGATGGATGTATGATGGATGTAGGATGGATGTAGGATGGATGTAGGATGGATGTATGATGGATGTATGATGGATGTTTGATGGGATGGATGTATGATGGATGTAGGATGGATGTATGATGGATGTAGCATGGATGTAGGATGGATGTATGATGGATGTAGGATGGATGTAGGATGGATGTAGGATGGATGTATGATGGATGTAGGATGGATTAATGATGGATGTAGGATGGATGTATGATGGATGTAGGATGGATGTAGTATGGATGTAGGATGGATGTATGATGGATCTAGGATGGATGTATGATGGGATGGATGTATGATGGATGTATGATGGATGTAGGATGTATGTAGGATGGATGTAGGATGGATGTAGGATGGATGTAGGATGGATGTAGGATGGATGTATGATGGATATAGGATGGATGTATGATGGATGTAGGATGGATGTATGAAGGATGTGGGTTGGATGTGTGATGGATGTTTGATGGATGTATGATGGATGTAGGATGGATGTGTGATGGATGTATGATGGATGTATGATGGATGTAGGATGGATGTATGATGGATGTAGGATGGATGTATGATGGATGTAGAACTGATGTACGATGGATGTAGGATGGATGTATGATGGATATAGGATGGATGTATGATGGATGTAGAATGGATGTATGATGGATGTATGATGGATGTATGATGGTTGTATGATGGATGTAGGATGGATGTAGGATGGATGTATGATGGATATAGGATGTAGGATGGAAGTAGGATGGATGTATGATGGATGTATGATGGATGTATGATGGATGTAGGACTGATGATGGATGTATGATGGATGTAGGATGGATGTATGATGGATGTAGGATGGATGGATGATGGATTTATGATGGATGTATGATGGATGTAGGATGGATGTATGATGGATATAGGATGGATGTATGATGGATATAGGATGGATGTATGATGGATCTAGGATGGATGTATGATGGGATGGATGTATGACGGATATAGGATGGATGTATGATGGATGTAGGATGGATGTAGGATGGATGTAGGATGGATGTATGATGGATGTAGGATGGATGTATGATGGATGTAGGATGGATGTATGATGGATGTAGGATGGATTTATGATGGATGTATGATGGATGTCGGACTGATGATGGAGGTAGGATGGATGTATGATGGATATGGGATGGATGTATGATGGATCTAGGATGGATGTATGATGGATATGGGATGGATGTATGATGGATCTAGGATGGATGTATGATGGGATGGATGTATGATGGATGTAGGATGGATGTATGATGGATGTAGCATGGATGTATGATGGATGTAGGATGGATTTATGATGGATGTATGATGGATGTCGGACTGATGATGGAGGTAGGATGGATGTATGATGGATATGGGATGGATGTATGATGGATCTAGGATGGATGTATGATGGATATGGGATGGATGTATGATGGATCTAGGATGGATGTATGATGGGATGGATGTATGATGGATGTAGGATGGATGTATGATGGATGTAGCATGGATGTAGGATGGATGTATGATGGATGTAGGATGGATGTAGGATGGATGTAGGATGGATGTATGATGGATGTATGATGGATGTTTGATGGATGTAGGATGGATGTATGATGGATGTAGGATGGATGTATGATGGATGTATGATGGATATAGGATGGATGTAGGATGTATGTATGATGGATGTATGATGGATGTATGATGGATGTATGACGGATGTAGGATGGATGTAGGATGGATGTATGATGGATGTATGATGGATGTATGATGGAGGTAGGATGGATGTATGATGGATATAGGATGGATGTATGATGGGATGGATGTATGATGGGATGGATGTATGATGGATGTAGGATGGTTGTATGATGGATGTAGGATGGATGTATGATGGATGTAGGATGGATGTAGGATGGATGTAGGATGGATGTAGGATGGATGTAGGATGGATGTAGGATGGATGTAGGATGGATGTAGGATGGATGTAGGATGGATGTAGGATGGATGTATGATAGATGTAGGATGGATGTAGGATGGATGTAGGATGGATGTATGATGGATGTATGATGGATGTATGATGGATGTATGACGGATGTAGGATGGATGTAGGATGGATGTATGATGGATGTATGATGGATGTAGGATGAATGTATGATGGATGTAGGATGGATGTATGATGGATGTATGATGGATGTAGGATGGATGTGTGATGGATGTAGGACTGATGTATGATGGAGGTAGGATGGATGTATGATGGATATAGGATGGATCTATGATGGATGTAGGATGGATGTATGATGGATGTAGGATGGATGTATGATGGATGTATGATGGATGTAGGATGGATGTATGATGGATGTAGGACTGATGTATGATGGAGGTAGGATGGATGTATGATGGATATAGGATGGATGTATGATGGATGTAGGATGGATGTATGATGGATGTAGGATGGATGTAGGATGGATGTAGGATGGATGTAGGATGGATGTATGATGGATGTAGAATGGATTAATGATGGATGTAGGATGGATGTATGATGGATGTAGGATGGATGTAGGATGGATGTAGGATGGTTGTATGATTGATGTGGGATGGATGTATGATGGATGTAGGATGGATGTATGATGGATGTAGGATGGATGTAGGATGGATGTAGGATGGATGTATGATGGATGTAGGATGGATGTAGGATGGATGTATGATGGATGTAGGATGGATATATGATGAATCGAAAAAAACTTGATATTTTTGCTCAGGAAAGTCCGATATATCTGCAACAAAAAGCATTCGGTAGCTCCTTCTGAGGCGCTTTGTCCGCGCCCTGGAACGCGCATTTCGGTTGGTTGGTTCCAGAGATAATCGAAAAAAACTTGATATTTTTGCTCAGGAAAGTCCGATCTTTCTGAAACAAAAAGCATTCGGTAGCTCCTGCTGAGGCGCTTTGTCCGCGCCCTGGAACGCGCATTTCGGTTGGTTGGTTTGGTTGGTTCCAGAGATAATCGAAAAAAACTTGATATTTTTGCTCAGGAAAGTCCGATCTTTCTGCAACAAAAAGCATTCGGTAGCTCCTGCTGAGGCGCTTTGTCCGCGCCCTGGAACGCGCATTTCGGTTGGTTGGTTCCAGAGATAATCGGAAAAAGCTTTCGCCGAAACGAGCCAAACCTAACATAACCTAACATATTATACCCTAACATAACCTAACATTACCTAACATAACCTTACATAACGTAACCTAACTTATTCTAACATAACCTAACATATACCCTAACATAACCTAACATTTCCTAACATAACCTTACATAACCTAACATAACCTAACCTTACCTAGGAAAGTCCGATCTTTCTGCATCAAAAAGCATTCGGTAGCTCCTGCTGAGGCGCTTTGTCCGCGCCCTGGAACGCGCATTTCGGTTGGTTGGTTCCAGAGATAATCGAAAAAAACTTGATATTTTTGCTCAGGAAAGTCCGATCTATCTGCAACAAAAAGCATTCGGTAGCTCCTTCTGAGGCGCTTTGTCCGCGCCCTGGAACGCGCATTTCGGTTGGTTGGTTCCAGAGATAATCGAAAAAAACTTGATATTTTTGCTCAGGAAAGTCCGATCTATCTGCAACAAAAAGCATTCGGTAGCTCCTTCTGAGGCGCTTTGTCCGCGCCCTGGAACGCGCATTTCGGTTGGTTGGTTCCAGAGATAATCGAAAAAAACTTGATATTTTTGCTCAGGAAAGTCCGATCTTTCTGAAACAAAAAGCATTCGGTAGCTCCTGCTGAGGCGCTTTGTCCGCGCCCTGGAACGCGCATTTCGGTTGGTTGGTTTGGTTGGTTCCAGAGGTAATCGAAAAAAACTTGATATTTTTGCTCAGGAAAGTCCGATCTTTCTGCAACAAAAAGCATTCGGTAGCTCCTGCTGAGGCGCTTTGTCCGCGCCCTGGAACGCGCATTTCGGTTGGTTGGTTCCAGAGATAATCGGAAAAAGCTTTCGCCGAAACGAGCCAAACCTAACATAACCTAACATATTATACCCTAACATAACCTAACATTACCTAACATAACCTTACATAACGTAACCTAACTTATTCTAACATAACCTAACATATACCCTAACATAACCTAACATTTCCTAACATAACCTTAAATAACCTAACATAACCTAACCTTACCTAGGAAAGTCCGATCTTTCTGCATCAAAAAGCATTCGGTAGCTCCTGCTGAGGCGCTTTGTCCGCGCCCTGGAACGCGCATTTCGGTTGGTTGGTTCCAGAGATAATCGAAAAAAACTTGATATTTTTGCTCAAGAAAGTCCGATCTATCTGCAACAAAAAGCATTCGGTAGCTCCTTCTGAGGCGCTTTGTCCGCGCCCTGGAACGCGCATTTCGGTTGGTTGGTTCCAGAGATAATCGAAAAAAACTTGATATTTTTGCTCAGGAAAGTCCGATCTTTCTGCATCAAAAAGCATTCGGTAGCTCCTGCTGAGGCGCTTTGTCCGCGCCCTGGAACGCGCATTTCGGTTGGTTGTTTCCAGAGATAATCGAAAAAAACTTGATATTTTTGCTCAGGAAAGTCCGATCTTTCTGCAACAAAAAGCATTCGGTAGCTCCTGCTGAGGCGCTTTGTCCGCGCCCTGGAACGCGCATTTCGGTTGGTTGGTTCCAGAGATAATCGAAAATAACTTGATATTCTTGCTCAGGAAAGTCCGATCTATCTGCAATAAAAAGCATTCGGTAGCTCCTTCTGAGGCGCTTTGTCCGCGCCCTGGAACGCGCATTTCGGTTGGTTGTTTCCAGAGATAATCGAAAAATCTTGATATTTATGCTCAGGAAAGTCCGATCTTTCTGCAACAAAAAGCATTCGGTAGCTCCTTCTGAGGCGCTTTGTCCGCGCCCTGGAACGCGCATTTCGGTTGGTTGGTTCCAGAGATAATCGAAAAAAACTTGATATTTTTGCTCAGGAAAGTCCGATCTTTCTGCATCAAAAAGCATTCGGTAGCTCCTGCTGAGGCGCTTTGTCCGCGCCCTGGAACGCGCATTTCGGTTGGTTGGTTTGGTTGGTTCCAGAGGTAATCGAAAAAAACTTGATATTTTTGCTCAGGAAAGTCCGATCTTTCTGCAACAAAAAGCATTCGGTAGCTCCTGCTGAGGCGCTTTGTCCGCGCCCTGGAACGCGCATTTCGGTTGGTTGGTTCCAGAGATAATCGGAAAAAGCTTTCGCCGAAACGAGCCAAACCTAACATAACCTAACATATTATACCCTAACATAACCTAACATTACCTAACATAACCTTACATAACGTAACCTAACTTATTCTAACATAACCTAACATATACCCTAACATAACCTAACATTTCCTAACATAACCTTAAATAACCTAACATAACCTAACCTTACCTAGGAAAGTCCGATCTTTCTGCATCAAAAAGCATTCGGTAGCTCCTGCTGAGGCGCTTTGTCCGCGCCCTGGAACGCGCATTTCGGTTGGTTGGTTCCAGAGATAATCGAAAAAAACTTGATATTTTTGCTCAAGAAAGTCCGATCTATCTGCAACAAAAAGCATTCGGTAGCTCCTTCTGAGGCGCTTTGTCCGCGCCCTGGAACGCGCATTTCGGTTGGTTGGTTCCAGAGATAATCGAAAAAAACTTGATATTTTTGCTCAGGAAAGTCCGATCTTTCTGCATCAAAAAGCATTCGGTAGCTCCTGCTGAGGCGCTTTGTCCGCGCCCTGGAACGCGCATTTCGGTTGGTTGGTTCCGTATGATGGGATGGATGTAGGATGGATATAGGATGGATGTAGGATGGATGTATGATGGATGTATGATGGATGTATGATGGATGTATGATGGATGTAGGATGGATGTATGATGGATGTAGGATGGATGTAGGATGGATGTATGATGGATGTAGGATGGATATGATGGATGTAGGATGGATGTATGATGGATGTAGGATGGATGTATGATGGATGTATGATGGATGTAGGACTGATGATGGAGGTAGGATGGATATAGGATGGATGTATGATGGATCTAGGATGGATGTATGATGGGATGGATGTAGGATGGATATAGGATGGATGTAGGATGGATGTATGATGGATGTAGGATGGATGTATGATGGATGTAGGATGGATGTAGGATGGATGTATGATGGATGAAGGATGGATGTATGATGGATGTATGATGGATGTATGATGGATGTAGGATGGATGTATGATGGATGTAGGATGGATGTATGATGGATGTATGATGGATGTATGATGGATGTATGACGGATGTAGGATGGATGTATGATGGATGTATGATGGATGTATGATGGATGTAGGATGGATGTAGGATGGATGTGTGATGGATGTAGGATGGATGTAGGATGGATGTATGATGGATGTAGGATGGATGTATGATGGATGTATGATGGATATAGGATGGATGTATGATGGATGTAGGACTGATGTATGATGGAGGTAGGATGGATGTATGATGGATATAGGATGGATGTAGGATGGATGTATGATGGATGTAGGATGGATGTATGATGGATGTAGGATGGATGTATGATGGATGTAGGATGGATGTATGATGGATGTATGATGGATGTATGATGGATGTATGACGGATGTAGGATGGATGTAGGATGGATGTATGATGGATGTATGATGGATGTAGGATGAATGTATGATGGATGTAGGATGGATGTATGATGGATGTATGATGGATGTAGGATGGATGTGTGATGGATGTAGGATGGATGTAGGATGGATGTATGATGGATGTAGGATGGATGTATGATGGATGTATGATGGATGTAGGATGGATGTATGATGGATATAGGACTGATGTATGATGGAGGTAGGATGGATGTATGATGGAGGTAGGATGGATGTATGATGGATATAGGATGGATGAATGATGGATGTAGGATGGATGTATGATGGATGTAGGATGGATGTATGATGGATGTAGGATGGATGTATGATGGATGTAGGATGGATGTAGGATGGATGTATGATGGATGTAGGATGGATGTAGGATGGATGTATGATGGATGTAGGATGGATGTATGATGGATGTATGATGGATGTAGGATGGATGTGTGATGGATGTAGGACTGATGTATGATGGAGGTAGGATGGATGTATGATGGATATAGGATGGATGTATGATGGATATAGGATGGATGTATGATGGATGTAGGATGGATGTATGATGGATGTATGATGGATGTAGGATTGATGCAGGATGGATGTATGATGGATGTAGGATGGATGTAGGATGGATGTATGATGTAGGATGGATGTAGGATGGATGTATGATGGATGTAGGATGGATTTAGGATGGATGTAAGATGGATGTAGGATGGATGTAGGATGGATGTATGATGGATGTAGGATGGATGTATGATGGATGTAGGATGGATGTAGGATGGATGTAGGATGGATGTAGGATGGATGTAGGATGGATGTAGGATGGATGTAGGATGGATGTAGGATGGATGTAGGATGGATGTATGATGGATGTAGGATGGATGTTGGATGGATGTATGATGGATGTAGGATGGATGTAGGATGGATGTATGATGGATGTAGAATGGATGTATGATGGATGTAGGATGGATGTAGGGTGGATGTATGATGGATGTATGATGGATGGATGTAGGATGGATGTAGGATGGATGTAGGATGGATGTATGATGGATGTAGGATGGATGTATGATGGATGTAGGATGAATGTATGATGGATGTAGGATGGGTGTATGAAGGATGTGGGTTGGATGTGTGATGGATGTAGGATGGATGTATGATGGATGTAGGATGGATGTATGTTGGATGTATGATGGATGTAGGACGGATGTATGATGGATGTAGGATGGATGTAGGATGGATGTATGATGGATGTAGGATGGATGTATGATGGATGTAGGATGGATGTAGGATGGATGTAGGATGGATGTAGGATGGATGTAGGATGGATGTATGATGGATGTAGGACGGATGTATGACGGATGTAGGATGGATGTATGATGGATGTATGATGGATGTAGGATGGATGTATGATGGATGTAGGATGGATGTATGATGGATGTAGGATGGATGTAGGATGGATGTATGATGGATGTATGGTGGATGTAGGATGGATGTATGATGGATGTAGAATGGATGTATGATGGATGTAGGATGGATGTAGGGTGGATGTAGGATGGATGTATGATGGATGTAGGATGGATGTATGATGGATGTAGGATGGATGTATGATGGATGTATGATGGATGTAGGACTGATGATGGAGGTAGGATGGATGTATGATGGATATAGGATGGATGTATGATGGGATGGATGTATGATGGATGTAGGATGGATGTATGATGTATGTAGGATGGATGTATGATGGATGTAGGATGGATGTATGATGGATGTATGATGGATGTATGATGGATGTATGATGGATGTTTGATGGATGTAGGATGGATGTATGATGGATGTAGGATGGATGTATGATGGATGTATGATGGATATAGGATGGATGTAGGATGTATGTATGATGGATGTATGATGGATGTATGATGGATGTATGACGGATGTAGGATGGATGTAGGATGGATGTATGATGGATGTATGATGGATGTATGATGGAGGTAGGATGGATGTATGATGGATATAGGATGGATGTATGATGGGATGGATGTATGATGGGATGGATGTATGATGGATGTAGGATGGTTGTATGATGGATGTAGGATGGATGTATGATGGATGTAGGATGGATGTAGGATGGATGTAGGATGGATGTAGGATGGATGTAGGATGGATGTAGGATGGATGTAGGATGGATGTAGGATGGATGTAGGATGGATGTAGGATGGATGTATGATAGATGTAGGATGGATGTAGGATGGATGTAGGATGGATGTATGATGGATGTATGATGGATGTATGATGGATGTATGACGGATGTAGGATGGATGTAGGATGGATGTATGATGGATGTATGATGGATGTAGGATGAATGTATGATGGATGTAAGATGAATGTATGATGGATGTATGATGGATGTAGGATGGATGTGTGATGGATGTAGGACTGATGTATGATGGAGGTAGGATGGATGTATGATGGATATAGGATGGATCTATGATGGATGTAGGATGGATGTATGATGGATGTAGGATGGATGTATGATGGATGTATGATGGATGTAGGATGGATGTATGATGGATGTAGGACTGATGTATGATGGAGGTAGGATGGATGTATGATGGATATAGGATGGATGTATGATGGATGTAGGATGGATGTATGATGGATGTAGGATGGATGTAGGATGGATGTAGGATGGATGTAGGATGGATGTATGATGGATGTAGAATGGATTAATGATGGATGTAGGATGGATGTATGATGGATGTAGGATGGATGTAGGATGGATGTAGGATGGTTGTATGATTGATGTGGGATGGATGTATGATGGATGTAGGATGGATGTATGATGGATGTAGGATGGATGTAGGATGGATGTAGGATGGATGTATGATGGATGTAGGATGGATGTAGGATGGATGTATGATGGATGTAGGATGGATGTATGATGAATCGAAAAAAACTTGATATTTTTGCTCAGGAAAGTCCGATATATCTGCAACAAAAAGCATTCGGTAGCTCCTTCTGAGGCGCTTTGTCCGCGCCCTGGAACGCGCATTTCGGTTGGTTGGTTCCAGAGATAATCGAAAAAAACTTGATATTTTTGCTCAGGAAAGTCCGATCTTTCTGAAACAAAAAGCATTCGGTAGCTCCTGCTGAGGCGCTTTGTCCGCGCCCTGGAACGCGCATTTCGGTTGGTTGGTTTGGTTGGTTCCAGAGATAATCGAAAAAAACTTGATATTTTTGCTCAGGAAAGTCCGATCTTTCTGCAACAAAAAGCATTCGGTAGCTCCTGCTGAGGCGCTTTGTCCGCGCCCTGGAACGCGCATTTCGGTTGGTTGGTTCCAGAGATAATCGGAAAAAGCTTTCGCCGAAACGAGCCAAACCTAACATAACCTAACATATTATACCCTAACATAACCTAACATTACCTAACATAACCTTACATAACGTAACCTAACTTATTCTAACATAACCTAACATATACCCTAACATAACCTAACATTTCCTAACATAACCTTACATAACCTAACATAACCTAACCTTACCTAGGAAAGTCCGATCTTTCTGCATCAAAAAGCATTCGGTAGCTCCTGCTGAGGCGCTTTGTCCGCGCCCTGGAACGCGCATTTCGGTTGGTTGGTTCCAGAGATAATCGAAAAAAACTTGATATTTTTGCTCAGGAAAGTCCGATCTATCTGCAACAAAAAGCATTCGGTAGCTCCTTCTGAGGCGCTTTGTCCGCGCCCTGGAACGCGCATTTCGGTTGGTTGGTTCCAGAGATAATCGAAAAAAACTTGATATTTTTGCTCAGGAAAGTCCGATCTATCTGCAACAAAAAGCATTCGGTAGCTCCTTCTGAGGCGCTTTGTCCGCGCCCTGGAACGCGCATTTCGGTTGGTTGGTTCCAGAGATAATCGAAAAAAACTTGATATTTTTGCTCAGGAAAGTCCGATCTTTCTGAAACAAAAAGCATTCGGTAGCTCCTGCTGAGGCGCTTTGTCCGCGCCCTGGAACGCGCATTTCGGTTGGTTGGTTTGGTTGGTTCCAGAGGTAATCGAAAAAAACTTGATATTTTTGCTCAGGAAAGTCCGATCTTTCTGCAACAAAAAGCATTCGGTAGCTCCTGCTGAGGCGCTTTGTCCGCGCCCTGGAACGCGCATTTCGGTTGGTTGGTTCCAGAGATAATCGGAAAAAGCTTTCGCCGAAACGAGCCAAACCTAACATAACCTAACATATTATACCCTAACATAACCTAACATTACCTAACATAACCTTACATAACGTAACCTAACTTATTCTAACATAACCTAACATATACCCTAACATAACCTAACATTTCCTAACATAACCTTAAATAACCTAACATAACCTAACCTTACCTAGGAAAGTCCGATCTTTCTGCATCAAAAAGCATTCGGTAGCTCCTGCTGAGGCGCTTTGTCCGCGCCCTGGAACGCGCATTTCGGTTGGTTGGTTCCAGAGATAATCGAAAAAAACTTGATATTTTTGCTCAAGAAAGTCCGATCTATCTGCAACAAAAAGCATTCGGTAGCTCCTTCTGAGGCGCTTTGTCCGCGCCCTGGAACGCGCATTTCGGTTGGTTGGTTCCAGAGATAATCGAAAAAAACTTGATATTTTTGCTCAGGAAAGTCCGATCTTTCTGCATCAAAAAGCATTCGGTAGCTCCTGCTGAGGCGCTTTGTCCGCGCCCTGGAACGCGCATTTCGGTTGGTTGTTTCCAGAGATAATCGAAAAAAACTTGATATTTTTGCTCAGGAAAGTCCGATCTTTCTGCAACAAAAAGCATTCGGTAGCTCCTGCTGAGGCGCTTTGTCCGCGCCCTGGAACGCGCATTTCGGTTGGTTGGTTCCAGAGATAATCGAAAATAACTTGATATTCTTGCTCAGGAAAGTCCGATCTATCTGCAATAAAAAGCATTCGGTAGCTCCTTCTGAGGCGCTTTGTCCGCGCCCTGGAACGCGCATTTCGGTTGGTTGTTTCCAGAGATAATCGAAAAATCTTGATATATATGCTCAGGAAAGTCCGATCTTTCTGCAACAAAAAGCATTCGGTAGCTCCTTCTGAGGCGCTTTGTCCGCGCCCTGGAACGCGCATTTCGGTTGGTTGGTTCCAGAGATAATCGAAAAAAACTTGATATTTTTGCTCAGGAAAGTCCGATCTTTCTGCATCAAAAAGCATTCGGTAGCTCCTGCTGAGGCGCTTTGTCCGCGCCCTGGAACGCGCATTTCGGTTGGTTGTTTCCAGAGATAATCGAAAAAAACTTGATATTTTTGCTCAGGAAAGTCCGATCTTTCTGCAACAAAAAGCATTCGGTAGCTCCTGCTGAGGCGCTTTGTCCGCGCCCTGGAACGCGCATTTCGGTTGGTTGGTTCCAGAGATAATCGAAAATAACTTGATATTCTTGCTCAGGAAAGTCCGATCTATCTGCAATAAAAAGCATTCGGTAGCTCCTTCTGAGGCGCTTTGTCCGCGCCCTGGAACGCGCATTTCGGTTGGTTGTTTCCAGAGATAATCGAAAAATCTTGATATTTATGCTCAGGAAAGTCCGATCTTTCTGAAACAAAAAGCATTCGGTATCTCCTGCTGAGGCGCTTTGTCCGCGCCCTGGAACGCGCATTTCGGTTGGTTAATTCCAGAGATAATCGAAAAAAACTTGATATTTTTGCTCAGGAAAGTCCGATCTTTCTGCAACAAAAAGCATTCGGTAGCTCCTTCTGAGGCGCTTTGTCCGCGCCCTGGAACGCGCATTTCGGTTGGTTGGTTCCAGAGATAATCGAAAAAAACTTGATATTTTTGCTCAGGAAAGTCCGATCTTTCTGAAACAAAAAGCATTCGGTAGCTCCTGCTGAGGCGCTTTGTCCGCGCCCTGGAACGCGCATTTCGGTTGGTTGGTTCCAGAGATAATCGAAAAAAGCTTGATATTTTTGCTCAGGAAAGTCCGATCTTTCTGAAACAAAAAGCATTCGGTAGCTCCTGCTGAGGCGCTTTGTCCGCGCCCTGAAACGCGCATTTCGGTTGGTTGGTTCCAGAGATAATCGAAAAAAACTTGATATTTTTGCTCAGGAAAGTCCGATCTTTCTGAAACAAAAAGCATTCTGTAGCTCCTGCTGAGGCGCTTTGTCCGCGCACTGGAACGCGCATTTCGGTTGGTTGGTTCCAGAGATAATCGAAAAAAGCTTGATATTTTGCTCAGGAAAGTCCGATCTTTCTGAAACAAAAAGCATTCGGTAGCTCCTGCTGAGGCGCTTTGTCCGCGCCCTGGAACGCGCATTTCGGTTGGTTGGTTCCAGAGATAATCGGAAAAAGCTTTCGCCGAAACGAGCCAAACCTAACATAACCTAACTTAATCTAACATAACCTAACATAACCTAACATTATACCCTAACATAACCTAACATTACCTAACATAACCTTACATAACGTAACCTAACTTATTCTAACATAACCTAACATATACCCTAACATAACCTAACATTTCCTAACATAACCTTACATAACCTAACATAACCTAACCTAACCTAGGAAAGTCCGATCTTTCTGCATCAAAAAGCATTCGGTAGCTCCTGCTGAGGCGCTTTGTCCGCGCCCTGGAACGCGCATTTCGGTTGGTAGATTGTTAGGATGTATGATGGATGTATGATGGATGTAGGATGGATGTGTGATGGATGTATGATGGTTGTATGATGGATGTAGGACGGATGTATGATGGATGTAGGATGGATGTATGATGGATGTATGATGGATGTAGGATGGATGTGGGTTGGATGTGTGATGGATGTATGGTGGATGAATGATGGATGTAGGATGGCTGTGTGATGGATGTATGATGGATGTATGATGGATGTAGGACGGATGTATGATGGATGTAGGATGGATGTATGATGGATGTATGATGGATGTAGGATGGATGTATGATGGATGTAGGATGGATGTATGATGGATGTAGGATGGATGTAGGATGGATGTATGATGGATGTAGGATGGATGTATGATGGATGTAGGATGGATGTATGATGGATGTAGGATGGATGTATGATGGATGTATGATGGATGTAGGACTGATGATGGAGGTATGATGGATGTTTGATGGATATAGGATGGATGTATGATGGATCTAAGATGTATGTATGATGGGATGGATGTATGATGGATGTAGGATGGATGTATGATGGATGTAGGATGGATGTATGATGGATGTAGGACGGATGTATGATGGATGTAGGATGGATGTATGATGGATGTATGATGGATGTAGGATGGATGTGGGTTGGATGTGTGATGGATGTATGGTGGATGAATGATGGATGTAGGATGGCTGTGTGATGGATGTATGATGGATGTATGATGGATGTAGGACGGATGTATGATGGATGTAGGATGGATGTATGATGGATGTATGATGGATGTAGGATGGATGTATGATGGATGTAGGATGGATGTATGATGGATGTAGGATGGATGTAGGATGGATGTATGATGGATGTAGGATGGATGTATGATGGATGTAGGATGGATGTATGATGGATGTAGGATGGATGTATGATGGATGTATGATGGGATGTAGGACTGATGATGGAGGTATGATGGATGTTTGATGGATATAGGATGGATGTATGATGGATCTAGGATGTATGTATGATGGGATGGATGTATGATGGATGTAGGATGGATGTATGATGGATGTAGGATGGATGTATGATGGATATAGGATGGATGTATGATGGATGTAGGATGGATGTATGATGGATGTAGGATGGATGTAGGATGGATGTATGATGGATGTAGGATGGATGTATGATGGATGTATGATGGATGTATGATGGATGTATGATGGATGTTTGATGGATGTATGATGGATATAGGATGGATGTAGGATGGATGTATGATGGATGTTTGATGGATGTATGATGGATATAGGATGGATGTAGGATGGATGTATGATGGATGTATGATGGATGTATGATGGATGTATGACGGATGTAGGATGGATGTAGGATGTATGTATGATGGATGTATGATGGATGTAGGATGAATGTATGATGGATGTAGGATGGATGTATGATGGATGTATGATGGATGTAGGATGGATGTATGATGGATGTAGGACTGATGTATGATGGAGGTAGGATGGATGTATGATGGATATAGGATGGATGTATGATGGATGTAGGATGGATGTATGATGGATGTAGGATGGATGTATGATGGATGTAGGATGGATGTATGATGGATGTAGGATGGATGTAGGATGGATGTATGATGGATGTAGGATGGATGTAGGACGGATGTAGGATGGATGTAGGATGGAAGTAGGATGGATGTATGATGGATGTAGGATGGATGTATGATGGATGTAGGATGGATGTATGATGGATGTAGGATGGATGTAGGATGGATGTAAGATGGATGTAGGATGGATGTAGGATGGATGTAGGATGGATATAGGATGGATGTATGATGGATGTAGGATGGATGTATGATGGATGTAGGATGGATGTATGATGGATGTATGACGGATGTAGGATGGATGTAGGATGGATGTATGATGGATGTAGGATGAATGTATGATGGATATAGGATGGATGTATGATGGATGTATGATGGATGTAGGATGGATGTATGATGGATGTAGGACTGATGTATGATGGAGGTTGGATGGATGTATGATGGATATAGGATGGATGTATGATGGATGTAGGATGGATGTATGATGGATGTAGGATGGATGTATGATGGATGTGGGATGGATGTATGATGGATGAATGATGGATGTTTGATGGATGTATGATGGATATAGGATGGATGTATGATGGATGTAGGATGGATGTATGATGGATGTAGGATGGATTTATGATGGATGTATGATGGATGTCGGACTGATGATGGAGGTAGGATGGATGTATGATGGATATGGGATGGATGTATGATGGATCTAGGATGGATGTATGATGGATATGGGATGGATGTATGATGGATCTAGGATGGATGTTTGATGGGATGGATGTATGATGGATGTAGGATGGATGTATGATGGATGTAGGATGGATGTATGATGGATGTAGGATGGATGTAGGATGGATGTAGGATGGATGTATGATGGATGTAGGATGGATTAATGATGGATGTAGGATGGATGTATGATGGATGTAGGATGGATGTAGTATGGATGTAGGATGGATGTATGATGGATCTAGGATGGATGTATGATGGGATGGATGTATGATGGATGTAGGATGTATGTAGGATGGATGTAGGATGGATGTAGGATGGATGTAGGATGGATGTAGGATGGATGTATGATGGATATAGGATGGATGTATGATGGATGTAGGATGGATGTATGAAGGATGTGGGTTGGATGTGTGATGGATGTTTGATGGATGTATGATGGATGTAGGATGGATGTGTGATGGATGTATGATGGATGTATGATGGATGTAGGATGGATGTATGATGGATGTAGGATGGATGTATGATGGATATAGAACTGATGTACGATGGATGTAGGATGGATGTATGATGGATATAGGATGGATGTATGATGGATGTAGAATGGATGTATGATGGATGTATGATGGATGTATGATGGTTGTATGATGGATGTAGGATGGATGTAGGATGGATGTATGATGGATATAGGATGTAGGATGGAAGTAGGATGGATGTATGATGGATGTATGATGGATGTATGATGGATGTAGGACTGATGATGGATGTATGATGGATGTAGGATGGATGTATGATGGATGTAGGATGGATGGATGATGGATTTATGATGGATGTATGATGGATGTAGGATGGATGTATGATGGATATAGGATGGATGTATGATGGATATAGGATGGATGTATGATGGATCTAGGATGGATGTATGATGGGATGGATGTATGACGGATATAGGATGGATGTATGATGGATGTAGGATGGATGTAGGATGGATGTAGGATGGATGTATGATGGATGTAGGATGGATGTATGATGGATGTAGGATGGATGTATGATGGATGTAGGATGGATTTATGATGGATGTATGATGGATGTCGGACTGATGATGGAGGTAGGATGGATGTATGATGGATATGGGATGGATGTATGATGGATCTAGGATGGATGTATGATGGATATGGGATGGATGTATGATGGATCTAGGATGGATGTATGATGGGATGGATGTATGATGGATGTAGGATGGATGTATGATGGATGTAGCATGGATGTAGGATGGATGTATGATGGATGTAGGATGGATGTAGGATGGATGTAGGATGGATGTATGATGGATGTAGGATGGATTAATGATGGATGTAGGATGGATGTATGATGGATGTAGGATGGATGTAGTATGGATGTAGGATGGATGTAGGATGGATGTATGATGGATGTAGGATGGATGTAGGATGGATGTAGGATGGATGTATGATGGATGTAGGATGTATGTAGGATGGATGTAGGATGGATGAAGGATGGATATATGATGGATGCAGGACTGATGTATGATGGATGTAGGATGGATGTGTGATGGATGTATGATGGATGTATGATGGATGTAGGATGGATGTATGATGGATGTAGGATGGATGTATGATGGATGTAGGACTGATGTACGATGGATGTAGGATGGATGTATGATGGATATAGGATGGATGTATGATGGATGTAGAATGGATGTATGATGGATGTATGATGGATGTATGATGGTTGTATGATGGATGTAGGATGGATGTAGGATGGATGTATGATGGATGTAGGATGTAGGATGGAAGTAGGATGGATGTATGATGGATGTATGATGGATGTATGATGGATGTAGGACTGATGATGGATGTATGATGGATGTAGGATGGATGTATGATGGATGTAGGATGGATGGATGATGGATTTATGATGGATGTAGGATGGATGTATGATGGATGTAGGATGGATGTATGATGGATATAGGATGGATGTATGATGGATATAGGATGGATGTATGATGGATCTAGGATGGATGTATGATGGGATGGATGTATGACGGATATAGGATGGATGTATGATGGATGTAGGATGGATGTAGGATGGATGTAGGATGGATGTATGATGGATGTAGGATGGATGTATGATGGATGTAGGATGGATGTATGATGGATGAAGGATGGATATATGATGGATGCAGGACTGATGTATGATGGATGTAGGATGGATGTATGATGGATATAGGATGGATGTATGATGGATGTAGAAAGGATGTATGATGGATGTATGATGGATTTATGATGGTTGTATGATGGATGTAGGATGGATGTAGGATGGATGTATGATGGATGTAGGATGTAGGATGGAAGTAGGATGGATGTATGATGGATGTATGATGGATGTAGGACTGATGATGGATGTATGATGGATGTAGGATGGATGTATGATGGATGTATGATGGATGTAGGATGGATGTATGTTGGATGTAGGATGGATGTATGATGGATGTAGGATGGATGTATGATGGATATAGGATGGATGTATGATGGATATAGGATGGATGTATGATGGATCTAGGATGGATGTATGATGGGATGGATGTATGACGGATATAGGATGGATGTAGGATGGATGTAGGATGGATGTATGATGGATGTAGGATGGATGTAGGATGGATGTATGATGGATGTAGGATGGATGTATGATGAATCGAAAAAAACTTGATATTTTTGCTCAGGAAAGTCCGATATATCTGCAACAAAAAGCATTCGGTAGCTCCTTCTGAGGCGCTTTGTCCGCGCCCTGGAACGCGCATTTCGGTTGGTTGGTTCCAGAGATAATCGAAAAAAACTTGATATTTTTGCTCAGGAAAGTCCGATCTTTCTGAAACAAAAAGCATTCGGTAGCTCCTGCTGAGGCGCTTTGTCCGCGCCCTGGAACGCGCATTTCGGTTGGTTGGTTTGGTTGGTTCCAGAGATAATCGAAAAAAACTTGATATTTTTGCTCAGGAAAGTCCGATCTTTCTGCAACAAAAAGCATTCGGTAGCTCCTGCTGAGGCGCTTTGTCCGCGCCCTGGAACGCGCATTTCGGTTGGTTGGTTCCAGAGATAATCGGAAAAAGCTTTCGCCGAAACGAGCCAAACCTAACATAACCTAACATATTATACCCTAACATAACCTAACATTACCTAACATAACCTTACATAACGTAACCTAACTTATTTTAACATAACCTAACATATACCCTAACATAACCTAACATTTCCTAACATAACCTTACATAACCTAACATAACCTAACCTTACCTAGGAAAGTCCGATCTTTCTGCATCAAAAAGCATTCGGTAGCTCCTGCTGAGGCGCTTTGTCCGCGCCCTGGAACGCGCATTTCGGTTGGTTGGTTCCAGAGATAATCGAAAAAAACTTGATATTTTTGCTCAGGAAAGTCCGATCTATCTGCAACAAAAAGCATTCGGTAGCTCCTTCTGAGGCGCTTTGTCCGCGCCCTGGAACGCGCATTTCGGTTGGTTGGTTCCAGAGATAATCGAAAAAAACTTGATATTTTTGCTCAGGAAAGTCCGATCTATCTGCAACAAAAAGCATTCGGTAGCTCCTTCTGAGGCGCTTTGTCCGCGCCCTGGAACGCGCATTTCGGTTGGTTGGTTCCAGAGATAATCGAAAAAAACTTGATATTTTTGCTCAGGAAAGTCCGATCTTTCTGAAACAAAAAGCATTCGGTAGCTCCTGCTGAGGCGCTTTGTCCGCGCCCTGGAACGCGCATTTCGGTTGGTTGGTTTGGTTGGTTCCAGAGGTAATCGAAAAAAACTTGATATTTTTGCTCAGGAAAGTCCGATCTTTCTGCAACAAAAAGCATTCGGTAGCTCCTGCTGAGGCGCTTTGTCCGCGCCCTGGAACGCGCATTTCGGTTGGTTGGTTCCAGAGATAATCGGAAAAAGCTTTCGCCGAAACGAGCCAAACCTAACATAACCTAACATATTATACCCTAACATAACCTAACATTACCTAACATAACCTTACATAACGTAACCTAACTTATTCTAACATAACCTAACATATACCCTAACATAACCTAACATTTCCTAACATAACCTTAAATAACCTAACATAACCTAACCTTACCTAGGAAAGTCCGATCTTTCTGCATCAAAAAGCATTCGGTAGCTCCTGCTGAGGCGCTTTGTCCGCGCCCTGGAACGCGCATTTCGGTTGGTTGGTTCCAGAGATAATCGAAAAAAACTTGATATTTTTGCTCAAGAAAGTCCGATCTATCTGCAACAAAAAGCATTCGGTAGCTCCTTCTGAGGCGCTTTGTCCGCGCCCTGGAACGCGCATTTCGGTTGGTTGGTTCCAGAGATAATCGAAAAAAACTTGATATTTTTGCTCAGGAAAGTCCGATCTTTCTGCATCAAAAAGCATTCGGTAGCTCCTGCTGAGGCGCTTTGTCCGCGCCCTGGAACGCGCATTTCGGTTGGTTGTTTCCAGAGATAATCGAAAAAAACTTGATATTTTTGCTCAGGAAAGTCCGATCTTTCTGCAACAAAAAGCATTCGGTAGCTCCTGCTGAGGCGCTTTGTCCGCGCCCTGGAACGCGCATTTCGGTTGGTTGGTTCCAGAGATAATCGAAAATAACTTGATATTCTTGCTCAGGAAAGTCCGATCTATCTGCAATAAAAAGCATTCGGTAGCTCCTTCTGAGGCGCTTTGTCCGCGCCCTGGAACGCGCATTTCGGTTGGTTGTTTCCAGAGATAATCGAAAAATCTTGATATTTATGCTCAGGAAAGTCCGATCTTTCTGCAACAAAAAGCATTCGGTAGCTCCTTCTGAGGCGCTTTGTCCGCGCCCTGGAACGCGCATTTCGGTTGGTTGGTTCCAGAGATAATCGAAAAAAACTTGATATTTTTGCTCAGGAAAGTCCGATCTTTCTGCATCAAAAAGCATTCGGTAGCTCCTGCTGAGGCGCTTTGTCCGCGCCCTGGAACGCGCATTTCGGTTGGTTGGTTTGGTTGGTTCCAGAGGTAATCGAAAAAAACTTGATATTTTTGCTCAGGAAAGTCCGATCTTTCTGCAACAAAAAGCATTCGGTAGCTCCTGCTGAGGCGCTTTGTCCGCGCCCTGGAACGCGCATTTCGGTTGGTTGGTTCCAGAGATAATCGGAAAAAGCTTTCGCCGAAACGAGCCAAACCTAACATAACCTAACATATTATACCCTAACATAACCTAACATTACCTAACATAACCTTACATAACGTAACCTAACTTATTCTAACATAACCTAACATATACCCTAACATAACCTAACATTTCCTAACATAACCTTAAATAACCTAACATAACCTAACCTTACCTAGGAAAGTCCGATCTTTCTGCATCAAAAAGCATTCGGTAGCTCCTGCTGAGGCGCTTTGTCCGCGCCCTGGAACGCGCATTTCGGTTGGTTGGTTCCAGAGATAATCGAAAAAAACTTGATATTTTTGCTCAAGAAAGTCCGATCTATCTGCAACAAAAAGCATTCGGTAGCTCCTTCTGAGGCGCTTTGTCCGCGCCCTGGAACGCGCATTTCGGTTGGTTGGTTCCAGAGATAATCGAAAAAAACTTGATATTTTTGCTCAGGAAAGTCCGATCTTTCTGCATCAAAAAGCATTCGGTAGCTCCTGCTGAGGCGCTTTGTCCGCGCCCTGGAACGCGCATTTCGGTTGGTTGGTTCCGTATGATGGGATGGATGTAGGATGGATATAGGATGGATGTAGGATGGATGTATGATGGATGTATGATGGATGTATGATGGATGTATGATGGATGTAGGATGGATGTATGATGGATGTAGGATGGATGTAGGATGGATGTATGATGGATGTAGGATGGATATGATGGATGTAGGATGGATGTATGATGGATGTAGGATGGATGTATGATGGATGTATGATGGATGTAGGACTGATGATGGAGGTAGGATGGATATAGGATGGATGTATGATGGATCTAGGATGGATGTATGATGGGATGGATGTAGGATGGATATAGGATGGATGTAGGATGGATGTATGATGGATGTAGGATGGATGTATGATGGATGTAGGATGGATGTAGGATGGATGTATGATGGATGAAGGATGGATGTATGATGGATGTATGATGGATGTATGATGGATGTAGGATGGATGTATGATGGATGTAGGATGGATGTATGATGGATGTATGATGGATGTATGATGGATGTATGACGGATGTAGGATGGATGTATGATGGATGTATGATGGATGTATGATGGATGTAGGATGGATGTAGGATGGATGTGTGATGGATGTAGGATGGATGTAGGATGGATGTATGATGGATGTAGGATGGATGTATGATGGATGTATGATGGATATAGGATGGATGTATGATGGATGTAGGACTGATGTATGATGGAGGTAGGATGGATGTATGATGGATATAGGATGGATGTAGGATGGATGTATGATGGATGTAGGATGGATGTATGATGGATGTAGGATGGATGTATGATGGATGTAGGATGGATGTATGATGGATGTATGATGGATGTATGATGGATGTATGACGGATGTAGGATGGATGTAGGATGGATGTATGATGGATGTATGATGGATGTAGGATGAATGTATGATGGATGTAGGATGGATGTATGATGGATGTATGATGGATGTAGGATGGATGTGTGATGGATGTAGGATGGATGTAGGATGGATGTATGATGGATGTAGGATGGATGTATGATGGATGTATGATGGATGTAGGATGGATGTATGATGGATATAGGACTGATGTATGATGGAGGTAGGATGGATGTATGATGGAGGTAGGATGGATGTATGATGGATATAGGATGGATGAATGATGGATGTAGGATGGATGTATGATGGATGTAGGATGGATGTATGATGGATGTAGGATGGATGTATGATGGATGTAGGATGGATGTAGGATGGATGTATGATGGATGTAGGATGGATGTAGGATGGATGTATGATGGATGTAGGATGGATGTATGATGGATGTATGATGGATGTAGGATGGATGTGTGATGGATGTAGGACTGATGTATGATGGAGGTAGGATGGATGTATGATGGATATAGGATGGATGTATGATGGATATAGGATGGATGTATGATGGATGTAGGATGGATGTATGATGGATGTATGATGGATGTAGGATTGATGCAGGATGGATGTATGATGGATGTAGGATGGATGTAGGATGGATGTATGATGTAGGATGGATGTAGGATGGATGTATGATGGATGTAGGATGGATTTAGGATGGATGTAAGATGGATGTAGGATGGATGTAGGATGGATGTATGATGGATGTAGGATGGATGTATGATGGATGTAGGATGGATGTAGGATGGATGTAGGATGGATGTAGGATGGATGTAGGATGGATGTAGGATGGATGTAGGATGGATGTAGGATGGATGTAGGATGGATGTATGATGGATGTAGGATGGATGTTGGATGGATGTATGATGGATGTAGGATGGATGTAGGATGGATGTATGATGGATGTAGAATGGATGTATGATGGATGTAGGATGGATGTAGGGTGGATGTATGATGGATGTATGATGGATGGATGTAGGATGGATGTAGGATGGATGTAGGATGGATGTATGATGGATGTAGGATGGATGTATGATGGATGTAGGATGAATGTATGATGGATGTAGGATGGGTGTATGAAGGATGTGGGTTGGATGTGTGATGGATGTAGGATGGATGTATGATGGATGTAGGATGGATGTATGTTGGATGTATGATGGATGTAGGACGGATGTATGATGGATGTAGGATGGATGTAGGATGGATGTATGATGGATGTAGGATGGATGTATGATGGATGTAGGATGGATGTAGGATGGATGTAGGATGGATGTAGGATGGATGTAGGATGGATGTATGATGGATGTAGGACGGATGTATGACGGATGTAGGATGGATGTATGATGGATGTATGATGGATGTAGGATGGATGTATGATGGATGTAGGATGGATGTATGATGGATGTAGGATGGATGTAGGATGGATGTATGATGGATGTATGGTGGATGTAGGATGGATGTATGATGGATGTAGAATGGATGTATGATGGATGTAGGATGGATGTAGGGTGGATGTAGGATGGATGTATGATGGATGTAGGATGGATGTATGATGGATGTAGGATGGATGTATGATGGATGTATGATGGATGTAGGACTGATGATGGAGGTAGGATGGATGTATGATGGATATAGGATGGATGTATGATGGGATGGATGTATGATGGATGTAGGATGGATGTATGATGTATGTAGGATGGATGTATGATGGATATAGGATGGATGTATGATGGATGTAGGATGGATGTATGATGGATGTATGATGGATGTATGATGGATGTATGATGGATGTTTGATGGATGTAGGATGGATGTATGATGGATGTAGGATGGATGTATGATGGATGTATGATGGATATAGGATGGATGTAGGATGTATGTATGATGGATGTATGATGGATGTATGATGGATGTATGACGGATGTAGGATGGATGTAGGATGGATGTATGATGGATGTATGATGGATGTATGATGGAGGTAGGATGGATGTATGATGGATATAGGATGGATGTATGATGGGATGGATGTATGATGGGATGGATGTATGATGGATGTAGGATGGTTGTATGATGGATGTAGGATGGATGTATGATGGATGTAGGATGGATGTAGGATGGATGTAGGATGGATGTAGGATGGATGTAGGATGGATGTAGGATGGATGTAGGATGGATGTAGGATGGATGTAGGATGGATGTAGGATGGATGTATGATAGATGTAGGATGGATGTAGGATGGATGTAGGATGGATGTATGATGGATGTATGATGGATGTATGATGGATGTATGACGGATGTAGGATGGATGTAGGATGGATGTATGATGGATGTATGATGGATGTAGGATGAATGTATGATGGATGTAGGATGGATGTATGATGGATGTATGATGGATGTAGGATGGATGTGTGATGGATGTAGGACTGATGTATGATGGAGGTAGGATGGATGTATGATGGATATAGGATGCATCTATGATGGATGTAGGATGGATGTATGATGGATGTAGGATGGATGTATGATGGATGTATGATGGATGTAGGATGGATGTATGATGGATGTAGGACTGATGTATGATGGAGGTAGGATGGATGTATGATGGATATAGGATGGATGTATGATGGATGTAGGATGGATGTATGATGGATGTAGGATGGATGTAGGATGGATGTAGGATGGATGTAGGATGGATGTATGATGGATGTAGAATGGATTAATGATGGATGTAGGATGGATGTATGATGGATGTAGGATGGATGTAGGATGGATGTAGGATGGTTGTATGATTGATGTGGGATGGATGTATGATGGATGTAGGATGGATGTATGATGGATGTAGGATGGATGTAGGATGGATGTAGGATGGATGTATGATGGATGTAGGATGGATGTAGGATGGATGTATGATGGATGTAGGATGGATGTATGATGAATCGAAAAAAACTTGATATTTTTGCTCAGGAAAGTCCGATATATCTGCAACAAAAAGCATTCGGTAGCTCCTTCTGAGGCGCTTTGTCCGCGCCCTGGAACGCGCATTTCGGTTGGTTGGTTCCAGAGATAATCGAAAAAAACTTGATATTTTTGCTCAGGAAAGTCCGATCTTTCTGAAACAAAAAGCATTCGGTAGCTCCTGCTGAGGCGCTTTGTCCGCGCCCTGGAACGCGCATTTCGGTTGGTTGGTTTGGTTGGTTCCAGAGATAATCGAAAAAAACTTGATATTTTTGCTCAGGAAAGTCCGATCTTTCTGCAACAAAAAGCATTCGGTAGCTCCTGCTGAGGCGCTTTGTCCGCGCCCTGGAACGCGCATTTCGGTTGGTTGGTTCCAGAGATAATCGGAAAAAGCTTTCGCCGAAACGAGCCAAACCTAACATAACCTAACATATTATACCCTAACATAACCTAACATTACCTAACATAACCTTACATAACGTAACCTAACTTATTCTAACATAACCTAACATATACCCTAACATAACCTAACATTTCCTAACATAACCTTACATAACCTAACATAACCTAACCTTACCTAGGAAAGTCCGATCTTTCTGCATCAAAAAGCATTCGGTAGCTCCTGCTGAGGCGCTTTGTCCGCGCCCTGGAACGCGCATTTCGGTTGGTTGGTTCCAGAGATAATCGAAAAAAACTTGATATTTTTGCTCAGGAAAGTCCGATCTATCTGCAACAAAAAGCATTCGGTAGCTCCTTCTGAGGCGCTTTGTCCGCGCCCTGGAACGCGCATTTCGGTTGGTTGGTTCCAGAGATAATCGAAAAAAACTTGATATTTTTGCTCAGGAAAGTCCGATCTATCTGCAACAAAAAGCATTCGGTAGCTCCTTCTGAGGCGCTTTGTCCGCGCCCTGGAACGCGCATTTCGGTTGGTTGGTTCCAGAGATAATCGAAAAAAACTTGATATTTTTGCTCAGGAAAGTCCGATCTTTCTGAAACAAAAAGCATTCGGTAGCTCCTGCTGAGGCGCTTTGTCCGCGCCCTGGAACGCGCATTTCGGTTGGTTGGTTTGGTTGGTTCCAGAGGTAATCGAAAAAAACTTGATATTTTTGCTCAGGAAAGTCCGATCTTTCTGCAACAAAAAGCATTCGGTAGCTCCTGCTGAGGCGCTTTGTCCGCGCCCTGGAACGCGCATTTCGGTTGGTTGGTTCCAGAGATAATCGGAAAAAGCTTTCGCCGAAACGAGCCAAACCTAACATAACCTAACATATTATACCCTAACATAACCTAACATTACCTAACATAACCTTACATAACGTAACCTAACTTATTCTAACATAACCTAACATATACCCTAACATAACCTAACATTTCCTAACATAACCTTAAATAACCTAACATAACCTAACCTTACCTAGGAAAGTCCGATCTTTCTGCATCAAAAAGCATTCGGTAGCTCCTGCTGAGGCGCTTTGTCCGCGCCCTGGAACGCGCATTTCGGTTGGTTGGTTCCAGAGATAATCGAAAAAAACTTGATATTTTTGCTCAAGAAAGTCCGATCTATCTGCAACAAAAAGCATTCGGTAGCTCCTTCTGAGGCGCTTTGTCCGCGCCCTGGAACGCGCATTTCGGTTGGTTGGTTCCAGAGATAATCGAAAAAAACTTGATATTTTTGCTCAGGAAAGTCCGATCTTTCTGCATCAAAAAGCATTCGGTAGCTCCTGCTGAGGCGCTTTGTCCGCGCCCTGGAACGCGCATTTCGGTTGGTTGTTTCCAGAGATAATCGAAAAAAACTTGATATTTTTGCTCAGGAAAGTCCGATCTTTCTGCAACAAAAAGCATTCGGTAGCTCCTGCTGAGGCGCTTTGTCCGCGCCCTGGAACGCGCATTTCGGTTGGTTGGTTCCAGAGATAATCGAAAATAACTTGATATTCTTGCTCAGGAAAGTCCGATCTATCTGCAATAAAAAGCATTCGGTAGCTCCTTCTGAGGCGCTTTGTCCGCGCCCTGGAACGCGCATTTCGGTTGGTTGTTTCCAGAGATAATCGAAAAATCTTGATATATATGCTCAGGAAAGTCCGATCTTTCTGCAACAAAAAGCATTCGGTAGCTCCTTCTGAGGCGCTTTGTCCGCGCCCTGGAACGCGCATTTCGGTTGGTTGGTTCCAGAGATAATCGAAAAAAACTTGATATTTTTGCTCAGGAAAGTCCGATCTTTCTGCATCAAAAAGCATTCGGTAGCTCCTGCTGAGGCGCTTTGTCCGCGCCCTGGAACGCGCATTTCGGTTGGTTGTTTCCAGAGATAATCGAAAAAAACTTGATATTTTTGCTCAGGAAAGTCCGATCTTTCTGCAACAAAAAGCATTCGGTAGCTCCTGCTGAGGCGCTTTGTCCGCGCCCTGGAACGCGCATTTCGGTTGGTTGGTTCCAGAGATAATCGAAAATAACTTGATATTCTTGCTCAGGAAAGTCCGATCTATCTGCAATAAAAAGCATTCGGTAGCTCCTTCTGAGGCGCTTTGTCCGCGCCCTGGAACGCGCATTTCGGTTGGTTGTTTCCAGAGATAATCGAAAAATCTTGATATTTATGCTCAGGAAAGTCCGATCTTTCTGAAACAAAAAGCATTCGGTATCTCCTGCTGAGGCGCTTTGTCCGCGCCCTGGAACGCGCATTTCGGTTGGTTAATTCCAGAGATAATCGAAAAAAACTTGATATTTTTGCTCAGGAAAGTCCGATCTTTCTGCAACAAAAAGCATTCGGTAGCTCCTTCTGAGGCGCTTTGTCCGCGCCCTGGAACGCGCATTTCGGTTGGTTGGTTCCAGAGATAATCGAAAAAAACTTGATATTTTTGCTCAGGAAAGTCCGATCTTTCTGAAACAAAAAGCATTCGGTAGCTCCTGCTGAGGCGCTTTGTCCGCGCCCTGGAACGCGCATTTCGGTTGGTTGGTTCCAGAGATAATCGAAAAAAGCTTGATATTTTTGCTCAGGAAAGTCCGATCTTTCTGAAACAAAAAGCATTCGGTAGCTCCTGCTGAGGCGCTTTGTCCGCGCCCTGAAACGCGCATTTCGGTTGGTTGGTTCCAGAGATAATCGAAAAAAACTTGATATTTTTGCTCAGGAAAGTCCGATCTTTCTGAAACAAAAAGCATTCTGTAGCTCCTGCTGAGGCGCTTTGTCCGCGCACTGGAACGCGCATTTCGGTTGGTTGGTTCCAGAGATAATCGAAAAAAGCTTGATATTTTGCTCAGGAAAGTCCGATCTTTCTGAAACAAAAAGCATTCGGTAGCTCCTGCTGAGGCGCTTTGTCCGCGCCCTGGAACGCGCATTTCGGTTGGTTGGTTCCAGAGATAATCGGAAAAAGCTTTCGCCGAAACGAGCCAAACCTAACATAACCTAACTTAATCTAACATAACCTAACATAACCTAACATTATACCCTAACATAACCTAACATTACCTAACATAACCTTACATAACGTAACCTAACTTATTCTAACATAACCTAACATATACCCTAACATAACCTAACATTTCCTAACATAACCTTACATAACCTAACATAACCTAACCTAACCTAGGAAAGTCCGATCTTTCTGCATCAAAAAGCATTCGGTAGCTCCTGCTGAGGCGCTTTGTCCGCGCCCTGGAACGCGCATTTCGGTTGGTAGATTGTTAGGATGTATGATGGATGTATGATGGATGTAGGATGGATGTGTGATGGATGTATGATGGTTGTATGATGGATGTAGGACGGATGTATGATGGATGTAGGATGGATGTATGATGGATGTATGATGGATGTAGGATGGATGTGGGTTGGATGTGTGATGGATGTATGGTGGATGAATGATGGATGTAGGATGGCTGTGTGATGGATGTATGATGGATGTATGATGGATGTAGGACGGATGTATGATGGATGTAGGATGGATGTATGATGGATGTATGATGGATGTAGGATGGATGTATGATGGATGTAGGATGGATGTATGATGGATGTAGGATGGATGTAGGATGGATGTATGATGGATGTAGGATGGATGTATGATGGATGTAGGATGGATGTATGATGGATGTAGGATGGATGTATGATGGATGTATGATGGATGTAGGACTGATGATGGAGGTATGATGGATGTTTGATGGATATAGGATGGATGTATGATGGATCTAAGATGTATGTATGATGGGATGGATGTATGATGGATGTAGGATGGATGTATGATGGATGTAGGATGGATGTATGATGGATGTAGGACGGATGTATGATGGATGTAGGATGGATGTATGATGGATGTATGATGGATGTAGGATGGATGTGGGTTGGATGTGTGATGGATGTATGGTGGATGAATGATGGATGTAGGATGGCTGTGTGATGGATGTATGATGGATGTATGATGGATGTAGGACGGATGTATGATGGATGTAGGATGGATGTATGATGGATGTATGATGGATGTAGGATGGATGTATGATGGATGTAGGATGGATGTATGATGGATGTAGGATGGATGTAGGATGGATGTATGATGGATGTAGGATGGATGTATGATGGATGTAGGATGGATGTATGATGGATGTAGGATGGATGTATGATGGATGTATGATGGGATGTAGGACTGATGATGGAGGTATGATGGATGTTTGATGGATATAGGATGGATGTATGATGGATCTAGGATGTATGTATGATGGGATGGATGTATGATGGATGTAGGATGGATGTATGATGGATGTAGGATGGATGTATGATGGATATAGGATGGATGTATGATGGATGTAGGATGGATGTATGATGGATGTAGGATGGATGTAGGATGGATGTATGATGGATGTAGGATGGATGTATGATGGATGTATGATGGATGTATGATGGATGTATGATGGATGTTTGATGGATGTATGATGGATATAGGATGGATGTAGGATGGATGTATGATGGATGTTTGATGGATGTATGATGGATATAGGATGGATGTAGGATGGATGTATGATGGATGTATGATGGATGTATGATGGATGTATGACGGATGTAGGATGGATGTAGGATGTATGTATGATGGATGTATGATGGATGTAGGATGAATGTATGATGGATGTAGGATGGATGTATGATGGATGTATGATGGATGTAGGATGGATGTATGATGGATGTAGGACTGATGTATGATGGAGGTAGGATGGATGTATGATGGATATAGGATGGATGTATGATGGATGTAGGATGGATGTATGATGGATGTAGGATGGATGTATGATGGATGTAGGATGGATGTATGATGGATGTAGGATGGATGTAGGATGGATGTATGATGGATGTAGGATGGATGTAGGACGGATGTAGGATGGATGTAGGATGGAAGTAGGATGGATGTATGATGGATGTAGGATGGATGTATGATGGATGTAGGATGGATGTATGATGGATGTAGGATGGATGTAGGATGGATGTAAGATGGATGTAGGATGGATGTAGGATGGATGTAGGATGGATATAGGATGGATGTATGATGGATGTAGGATGGATGTATGATGGATGTAGGATGGATGTATGATGGATGTATGACGGATGTAGGATGGATGTAGGATGGATGTATGATGGATGTAGGATGAATGTATGATGGATATAGGATGGATGTATGATGGATGTATGATGGATGTAGGATGGATGTATGATGGATGTAGGACTGATGTATGATGGAGGTTGGATGGATGTATGATGGATATAGGATGGATGTATGATGGATGTAGGATGGATGTATGATGGATGTAGGATGGATGTATGATGGATGTGGGATGGATGTATGATGGATGAATGATGGATGTTTGATGGATGTATGATGGATATAGGATGGATGTATGATGGATGTAGGATGGATGTATGATGGATGTAGGATGGATTTATGATGGATGTATGATGGATGTCGGACTGATGATGGAGGTAGGATGGATGTATGATGGATATGGGATGGATGTATGATGGATCTAGGATGGATGTATGATGGATATGGGATGGATGTATGATGGATCTAGGATGGATGTTTGATGGGATGGATGTATGATGGATGTAGGATGGATGTATGATGGATGTAGGATGGATGTATGATGGATGTAGGATGGATGTAGGATGGATGTAGGATGGATGTATGATGGATGTAGGATGGATTAATGATGGATGTAGGATGGATGTATGATGGATGTAGGATGGATGTAGTATGGATGTAGGATGGATGTATGATGGATCTAGGATGGATGTATGATGGGATGGATGTATGATGGATGTAGGATGTATGTAGGATGGATGTAGGATGGATGTAGGATGGATGTAGGATGGATGTAGGATGGATGTATGATGGATATAGGATGGATGTATGATGGATGTAGGATGGATGTATGAAGGATGTGGGTTGGATGTGTGATGGATGTTTGATGGATGTATGATGGATGTAGGATGGATGTGTGATGGATGTATGATGGATGTATGATGGATGTAGGATGGATGTATGATGGATGTAGGATGGATGTATGATGGATATAGAACTGATGTACGATGGATGTAGGATGGATGTATGATGGATATAGGATGGATGTATGATGGATGTAGAATGGATGTATGATGGATGTATGATGGATGTATGATGGTTGTATGATGGATGTAGGATGGATGTAGGATGGATGTATGATGGATATAGGATGTAGGATGGAAGTAGGATGGATGTATGATGGATGTATGATGGATGTATGATGGATGTAGGACTGATGATGGATGTATGATGGATGTAGGATGGATGTATGATGGATGTAGGATGGATGGATGATGGATTTATGATGGATGTATGATGGATGTAGGATGGATGTATGATGGATATAGGATGGATGTATGATGGATATAGGATGGATGTATGATGGATCTAGGATGGATGTATGATGGGATGGATGTATGACGGATATAGGATGGATGTATGATGGATGTAGGATGGATGTAGGATGGATGTAGGATGGATGTATGATGGATGTAGGATGGATGTATGATGGATGTAGGATGGATGTATGATGGATGTAGGATGGATTTATGATGGATGTATGATGGATGTCGGACTGATGATGGAGGTAGGATGGATGTATGATGGATATGGGATGGATGTATGATGGATCTAGGATGGATGTATGATGGATATGGGATGGATGTATGATGGATCTAGGATGGATGTATGATGGGATGGATGTATGATGGATGTAGGATGGATGTATGATGGATGTAGCATGGATGTAGGATGGATGTATGATGGATGTAGGATGGATGTAGGATGGATGTAGGATGGATGTATGATGGATGTAGGATGGATTAATGATGGATGTAGGATGGATGTATGATGGATGTAGGATGGATGTAGTATGGATGTAGGATGGATGTAGGATGGATGTATGATGGATGTAGGATGGATGTAGGATGGATGTAGGATGGATGTATGATGGATGTAGGATGTATGTAGGATGGATGTAGGATGGATGAAGGATGGATATATGATGGATGCAGGACTGATGTATGATGGATGTAGGATGGATGTGTGATGGATGTATGATGGATGTATGATGGATGTAGGATGGATGTATGATGGATGTAGGATGGATGTATGATGGATGTAGGACTGATGTACGATGGATGTAGGATGGATGTATGATGGATATAGGATGGATGTATGATGGATGTAGAATGGATGTATGATGGATGTATGATGGATGTATGATGGTTGTATGATGGATGTAGGATGGATGTAGGATGGATGTATGATGGATGTAGGATGTAGGATGGAAGTAGGATGGATGTATGATGGATGTATGATGGATGTATGATGGATGTAGGACTGATGATGGATGTATGATGGATGTAGGATGGATGTATGATGGATGTAGGATGGATGGATGATGGATTTATGATGGATGTAGGATGGATGTATGATGGATGTAGGATGGATGTATGATGGATATAGGATGGATGTATGATGGATATAGGATGGATGTATGATGGATCTAGGATGGATGTATGATGGGATGGATGTATGACGGATATAGGATGGATGTATGATGGATGTAGGATGGATGTAGGATGGATGTAGGATGGATGTATGATGGATGTAGGATGGATGTATGATGGATGTAGGATGGATGTATGATGGATGAAGGATGGATATATGATGGATGCAGGACTGATGTATGATGGATGTAGGATGGATGTATGATGGATATAGGATGGATGTATGATGGATGTAGAAAGGATGTATGATGGATGTATGATGGATTTATGATGGTTGTATGATGGATGTAGGATGGATGTAGGATGGATGTATGATGGATGTAGGATGTAGGATGGAAGTAGGATGGATGTATGATGGATGTATGATGGATGTAGGACTGATGATGGATGTATGATGGATGTAGGATGGATGTATGATGGATGTATGATGGATGTAGGATGGATGTATGTTGGATGTAGGATGGATGTATGATGGATGTAGGATGGATGTATGATGGATATAGGATGGATGTATGATGGATATAGGATGGATGTATGATGGATCTAGGATGGATGTATGATGGGATGGATGTATGACGGATATAGGATGGATGTATGATGGAGCTACCGAATGCTTTTTGATGCAGAAAGATCGGACTTTCCTAGGTTAGGTTAGGTTATGTTAGGTTATGTAAGGTTATGTTAGGAAATGTTAGGTTATGTTAGGGTATATGTTAGGTTAGGTTAGAATAAGTTAGGTTACGTTATGTAAGGTTATGTTAGGTAATGTTAGGTTATGTTAGGTTATGTTAGATTAAGTTAGGTTATGTTAGGTTTGGCTCGTTTCGGCGAAAGCTTTTTCCGATTATCTCTGGAACCAACCAACTGAAATGCGCGTTCCAGGGCGCGGACAAAGCGCCTCAGCAGGAGCTACCGAATGCTTTTTGTTTCAGAAAGATCGGACTTTCCTGAGCAAAAATATCAAGTTTTTTTCGATTATCTCTGGAACCAACCAACCGAAATGCGCGTTTCAGGGCGCGGACAAAGCGCCTCAGCAGGAGCTACCGAATGCTTTTTGTTGCAGAAAGATCGGACTTTCTTGAGCAAAAATATCAAGTTTTTTTCGATTATCTCTGGAACCAACCAACCGAAATGCGCGTTCCAGGGCGCGGACAAAGCGCCTCAGCAGGAGCTACCGAATGCTTTTTGTTGCAGAAAGATCGGACTTTCCTGAGCAAAAACATCAAGTTTTTTTTCGATTATCTCTGGAACCAACCAACCGAAATGCGCGTTCCAGGGCGCGGACAAAGCGCCTCAGAAGGAGCTACCGAATGCTTTTTGTTTCAGAAAGATCAGACTTTCCTGAGCATAAATATCAAGTTTTTTTCGATTATCTCTGGAAACAACCAACCGAAATGCGCGTTCCAGGGCGCGGACAAAGCGCCTCAGAAGGAGCTACCGAATGCTTTTTATTGCAGATAGATCGGACTTTCCTGAGCAAAAATATCAAGTTTTTTTCGATTATCTCTGGAACCAACCAACCGAAATGCGCGTTCCAGGGCGCGGACAAAGCGCCTCAGCAGGAGCTACCGAATGCTTTTTGTTTCAGAAAGATCAGACTTTCCTGAGCATAAATATCAAGTTTTTTTCGATTATCTCTGGAAACAACCAACCGAAATGCGCGTTCCAGGGCGCGGACAAAGCACCTCAGAAGGAGCTACCGAATGCTTTTTATTGCAGATAGATCGGACTTTCCTGAGCAAAAATATCAAGTTTTTTTCGATTATCTCTGGAACCAACCAACCGAAATGCGCGTTCCAGGGTGCGGACAAAGCGCCTCAGCCAGAGCTACCGAATGCTTTTTGATGCAGAAAGATCGGACTTTCCTAGGTTAGGTTAGGTTATGTAAGGTTATGTTAGGAAATGTTAGGTTATGTTAGGGTATATGTTAGGTTATGTTAGGTTATGTTAGATTAAGTTAGGTTATGTTAGGTTTGGCTCGTTTCGACGAAAGCTTTTTCCGATTATCTCTGGAAACAACCAACCGAAATGCGCGTTCCAGGGCGCGAACAAAGCGCCTCAGCAGGAGCTACCGAATGCTTTTTGTTTCAGAAAGATCGGACTTTCCTGAGCAAAAATATCAGGCTTTTTTCGATTATCTCTGGAAACAACCAACCGAAATGCGCGTTCCAGGGCGCGGACAAAGCGCCTCAGCAGGAGCTACCGAATGCTTTTTGTTTCAGAAAGATCGGACTTTCCTGAGCAAAAATATCAAGTTTTTTTCGATTATCTCTGGAACCAACCAACCGAAATGCGCGTTCCAGGGCGCGGACAAAGCGCCTCAGAAGGAGCTACCGAATGCTTTTTGTTGCAGATAGATCGGACTTTCCTGAGCAAAAATATCAAGTTTTTTTCGATTATCTCTGGAACCAACCAACCGAAATTCGCGTTCCAGGGCGCGGACAAAGCGCCTCAGCAGGAGCTACCGAATGCTTTTTGATGCAGAAAGATCGGACTTTCCTAGGTTAGGTTAGGTTATGTTAGGTTATGTAAGGTTATGTTAGGAAATGTTAGGTTATGTTAGGGTTTATGTTAGGTTATGTTAGAATAAGTTAGGTTACGTTATGTAAGGTTATGTTAGGTAATGTTAGGTTATGTTAGGGTATAATATGTTAGGTTATGTTAGATTAAGTTAGGTTATGTTAGGTTTGGCTCGTTTCGGCGAAAGCTTTTTCCGATTATCTCTGGAACCAACCAACCGAAATGCGCGTTCCAGGGTGGATGTATGATGGATGTAGGATGGATGTATGATGGATGTAGGATGAATGTATGATGGATGTAGGATGGGTGTATGAAGGATGTGGGTTGGATGTGTGATGGATGTAGGATGGATGTATGATGGATGTAGGATGGATGTATGATGGATGTATGATGGATGTAGGACGGATGTATGATGGATGTAGGATGGATGTAGGATGGATGTATGATGGATGTAGGATGGATGTATGATGGATGTAGGATGGATGTAGGATGGATGTAGGATGGATGTAGGATGGATGTAGGATGGATGTATGATGGATGTAGGACGGATGTATGACGGATGTAGGATGGATGTATGATGGATGTATGATGGATGTAGGATGGATGTATGATGGATGTAGGATGGATGTATGATGGATGTAGGATGGATGTAGGATGGATGTATGATGGATGTATGATGGATGTAGGATGGATGTATGATGGATGTAGAATGGATGTATGATGGATGTAGGATGGATGTAGGGTGGATGTAGGATGGATGTATGATGGATGTAGGATGGATGTATGATGGATGTAGGATGGATGTATGATGGATGTATGATGGATGTAGGACTGATGATGGAGGTAGGATGGATGTATGATGGATATAGGATGGATGTATGATGGGATGGATGTATGATGGATGTAGGATGGATGTATGATGTATGTAGGATGGATGTATGATGGATATAGGATGGATGTATGATGGATGTAGGATGGATGTATGATGGATGTATGATGGATGTATGATGGATGTATGATGGATGTTTGATGGATGTAGGATGGATGTATGATGGATGTAGGATGGATGTATGATGGATGTATGATGGATATAGGATGGATGTAGGATGTATGTATGATGGATGTATGATGGATGTATGATGGATGTATGACGGATGTAGGATGGATGTAGGATGGATGTATGATGGATGTATGATGGATGTTGGATGAATGTATGATGGATGTAGGATGGATGTATGATGGATGTATGATGGATGTAGGATGGATGTATGATGGATGTAGGACTGATGTATGATGGAGGTAGGATGGATGTATGATGGATATAGGATGGATGTATGATGGGATGGATGTATGATGGGATGGATGTATGATGGATGTAGGATGGTTGTATGATGGATGTAGGATGGATGTATGATGGATGTAGGATGGATGTAGGATGGATGTAGGATGGATGTAGGATGGATGTAGGATGGATGTAGGATGGATGTAGGATGGATGTAGGATGGATGTAGGATGGATGTATGATAGATGTAGGATGGATGTAGGATGGATGTATGATGGATGAAGGATGGATGTATGATGGATGTATGATGGATGTATGATGGATGTATGATGGATGTTTGATGGATGTATGATGGATATAGGATGGATGTAGGATGGATGTATGATGGATGTATGATGGATGTATGACGGATGTAGGATGGATGTAGGATGGATGTATGATGGATGTATGATGGATGTAGGATGAATGTATGATGGATGTAGGATGGATGTATGATGGATGTATGATGGATGTAGGATGGATGTGTGATGGATGTAGGACTGATGTATGATGGAGGTAGGATGGATGTATGATGGATATAGGATGGATCTATGATGGATGTAGGATGGATGTATGATGGATGTAGGATGGATGTATGATGGATGTATGATGGATGTAGGATGGATGTATGATAATGTAGGACTGATGTATGATGGAGGTAGGATGGATGTATGATGGATATAGGATGGATGTATGATGGATGTAGGATGGATGTATGATGGATGTAGGATGGATGTAGGATGGATGTAGGATGGATGTAGGATGGATGTATGATGGATGTAGAATGGATTAATGATGGATGTAGGATGGATGTATGATGGATGTAGGATGGATGTAGGATGGATGTAGGATGGTTGTATGATTGATGTGGGATGGATGTATGATGGATGTAGGATGGATGTATGATGGATGTAGGATGGATGTAGGATGGATGTAGGATGGATGTATGATGGATGTAGGATGGATGTAGGATGGATGTATGATGGATGTAGGATGGATGTATGATGAATCGAAAAAAACTTGATATTTTTGCTCAGGAAAGTCCGATATATCTGCAACAAAAAGCATTCGGTAGCTCCTTCTGAGGCGCTTTGTCCGCGCCCTGGAACGCGCATTTCGGTTGGTTGGTTCCAGAGATAATCGAAAAAAACTTGACATTTTTGCTCAGGAAAGTCCGATCTTTCTGAAACAAAAAGCATTCGGTAGCTCCTGCTGAGGCGCTTTGTCCGCGCCCTGGAACGCGCATTTCGGTTGGTTGGTTTGGTTGGTTCCAGAGATAATCGAAAAAAACTTGATATTTTTGCTCAGGAAAGTCCGATCTTTCTGCAACAAAAAGCATTCGGTAGCTCCTGCTGAGGCGCTTTGTCCGCGCCCTGGAACGCGCATTTCGGTTGGTTGGTTCCAGAGATAATCGGAAAAAGCTTTCGCCGAAACGAGCCAAACCTAACATAACCTAACATAACCTAACATATTATACCCTAACATAACCTAACATTACCTAACATAACCTTACATAACGTAACCTAACTTATTCTAACATAACCTAACATATACCCTAACATAACCTAACATTTCCTAACATAACCTTACATAACCTAACATAACCTAACCTTACCTAGGAAAGTCCGATCTTTCTGCATCAAAAAGCATTCGGTAGCTCCTGCTGAGGCGCTTTGTCCGCGCCCTGGAACGCGCATTTCGGTTGGTTGGTTCCAGAGATAATCGAAAAAAACTTGATATTTTTGCTCAGGAAAGTCCGATCTATCTGCAACAAAAAGCATTCGGTAGCTCCTTCTGAGGCGCTTTGTCCGCGCCCTGGAACGCGCATTTCGGTTGGTTGGTTCCAGAGATAATCGAAAAAAACTTGATATTTTTGCTCAGGAAAGTCCGATCTATCTGCAACAAAAAGCATTCGGTAGCTCCTTCTGAGGCGCTTTGTCCGCGCCCTGGAACGCGCATTTCGGTTGGTTGGTTCCAGAGATAATCGAAAAAAACTTGATATTTTTGCTCAGGAAAGTCCGATCTTTCTGAAACAAAAAGCATTCGGTAGCTCCTGCTGAGGCGCTTTGTCCGCGCCCTGGAACGCGCATTTCGGTTGGTTGGTTTGGTTGGTTCCAGAGATAATCGAAAAAAACTTGATATTTTTGCTCAGGAAAGTCCGATCTTTCTGCAACAAAAAGCATTCGGTAGCTCCTGCTGAGGCGCTTTGTCCGCGCCCTGGAACGCGCATTTCGGTTGGTTGGTTCCAGAGATAATCGGAAAAAGCTTTCGCCGAAACGAGCCAAACCTAACATAACCTAACATATTATACCCTAACATAACCTAACATTACCTAACATAACCTTACATAACGTAACCTAACTTATTCTAACATAACCTAACATATACCCTAACATAACCTAACATTTCCTAACATAACCTTACATAACCTAACATAACCTAACCTTACCTAGGAAAGTCCGATCTTTCTGCATCAAAAAGCATTCGGTAGCTCCTGCTGAGGCGCTTTGTCCGCGCCCTGGAACGCGCATTTCGGTTGGTTGGTTCCAGAGATAATCGAAAAAAACTTGATATTTTTGCTCAAGAAAGTCCGATCTATCTGCAACAAAAAGCATTCGGTAGCTCCTTCTGAGGCGCTTTGTCCGCGCCCTGGAACGCGCATTTCGGTTGGTTGGTTCCAGAGATAATCGAAAAAAACTTGATATTTTTGCTCAGGAAAGTCCGATCTATCTGCAACAAAAAGCATTCGGTAGCTCCTTCTGAGGCGCTTTGTCCGCGCCCTGGAACGCGCATTTCGGTTGGTTGGTTCCAGAGATAATCGAAAAAAACTTGATATTTTTGCTCAGGAAAGTCCGATCTTTCTGAAACAAAAAGCATTCGGTAGCTCCTGCTGAGGCGCTTTGTCCGCGCCCTGGAACGCGCATTTCGGTTGGTTGGTTTGGTTGGTTCCAGAGATAATCGAAAAAAACTTGATATTTTTGCTCAGGAAAGTCCGATCTTTCTGCAACAAAAAGCATTCGGTAGCTCCTGCTGAGGCGCTTTGTCCGCGCCCTGGAACGCGCATTTCGGTTGGTTGGTTCCAGAGATAATCGGAAAAAGCTTTCGCCGAAACGAGCCAAACCTAACATAACCTAACATATTATACCCTAACATAACCTAACATTACCTAACATAACCTTACATAACGTAACCTAACTTATTCTAACATAACCTAACATATACCCTAACATAACCTAACATTTCCTAACATAACCTTACATAACCTAACATAACCTAACCTTACCTAGGAAAGTCCGATCTTTCTGCATCAAAAAGCATTCGGTAGCTCCTGCTGAGGCGCTTTGTCCGCGCCCTGGAACGCGCATTTCGGTTGGTTGGTTCCAGAGATAATCGAAAAAAACTTGATATTTTTGCTCAAGAAAGTCCGATCTATCTGCAACAAAAAGCATTCGGTAGCTCCTTCTGAGGCGCTTTGTCCGCGCCCTGGAACGCGCATTTCGGTTGGTTGGTTCCAGAGATAATCGAAAAAAACTTGATATTTTTGCTCAGGAAAGTCCGATCTTTCTGCATCAAAAAGCATTCGGTAGCTCCTGCTGAGGCGCTTTGTCCGCGCCCTGGAACGCGCATTTCGGTTGGTTGTTTCCAGAGATAATCGAAAAAAACTTGATATTTTTGCTCAGGAAAGTCCGATCTTTCTGCAACAAAAAGCATTCGGTAGCTCCTGCTGAGGCGCTTTGTCCGCGCCCTGGAACGCGCATTTCGGTTGGTTGGTTCCAGAGATAATCGAAAATAACTTGATATTCTTGCTCAGGAAAGTCCGATCTATCTGCAATAAAAAGCATTCGGTAGCTCCTTCTGAGGCGCTTTGTCCGCGCCCTGGAACGCGCATTTCGGTTGGTTGTTTCCAGAGATAATCGAAAAATCTTGATATTTATGCTCAGGAAAGTCCGATCTTTCTGCAACAAAAAGCATTCGGTAGCTCCTTCTGAGGCGCTTTGTCCGCGCCCTGGAACGCGCATTTCGGTTGGTTGGTTCCAGAGATAATCGAAAAAAACTTGATATTTTTGCTCAGGAAAGTCCGATCTATCTGCAACAAAAAGCATTCGGTAGCTCCTTCTGAGGCGCTTTGTCCGCGCCCTGGAACGCGCATTTCGGTTGGTTGGTTCCAGAGATAATCGAAAAAAACTTGATATTTTTGCTCAGGAAAGTCCGATCTTTCTGCATCAAAAAGCATTCGGTAGCTCCTGCTGAGGCGCTTTGTCCGCGCCCTGGAACGCGCATTTCGGTTGGTTGTTTCCAGAGATAATCGAAAAAAACTTGATATTTTTGCTCAGGAAAGTCCGATCTTTCTGCAACAAAAAGCATTCGGTAGCTCCTGCTGAGGCGCTTTGTCCGCGCCCTGGAACGCGCATTTCGGTTGGTTGGTTCCAGAGATAATCGAAAATAACTTGATATTCTTGCTCAGGAAAGTCCGATCTATCTGCAATAAAAAGCATTCGGTAGCTCCTTCTGAGGCGCTTTGTCCGCGCCCTGGAACGCGCATTTCGGTTGGTTGTTTCCAGAGATAATCGAAAAATCTTGATATTTATGCTCAGGAAAGTCCGGTCTTTCTGAAACAAAAAGCATTCGGTATCTCCTGCTGAGGCGCTTTGTCCGCGCCCTGGAACGCGCATTTCGGTTGGTTAATTCCAGAGATAATCGAAAAAAACTTGATATTTTTGCTCAGGAAAGTCCGATCTTTCTGCAACAAACAGCATTCGGTAGCTCCTTCTGAGGCGCTTTGTCCGCGCCCTGGAACGCGCATTTCGGTTGGTAGATTGTTAGGATGTATGATGGATGTATGATGGATGTAGGATGGATGTGGGTTGGATGTGTGATGGATGTATGGTGGATGAATGATGGATGTAGGATGGCTGTGTGATGGATGTATGATGGATGTATGATGGATGTAGGACGGATGTATGATGGATGTAGGATGGATGTATGATGGATGTATGATGGATGTATGATGTATGTATGATGGATCTAGGATGTATGTATGATGGGATGGATGTATGATGGATGTAGGATGGATGTATGATGGATGTAGGATGGATGTATGATGGATATAGGATGGATGTAGGATGGATGTATGATGGATGTAGGATGGATGTATGATGGATGTAGGATGGATGTAGGATGGATGTAGGATGGATGTATGATGGATGTATGATGGATGTAGGATGGATGTGGGTTGGATGTGTGATGGATGTATGGTGGATGAATGATGGATGTAGGATGGCTGTGTGATGGATGTATGATGGATGTATGATGGATGTAGGACGGATGTATGATGGATGTAGGATGGATGTATGATGGATGTATGATGGATGTAGGATGGATGTATGATGGATGTAGGATGGATGTATGATGGATGTAGGATGGATGTAGGATGGATGTATGATGGATGTAGGATGGATGTAGGATGGATGTATGATGGATATAGGATGGATGTATGATGGATGTATGATGGGATGTAGGACTGATGATGGAGGTATGATGGATGTTTGATGGATATAGGATGGATGTATGATGGATCTAGGATGTATGTATGTTGGGATGGATGTATGATGGATGTAGGATGGATGTATGATGGATGTAGGATGGATGTATGATGGATATAGGATGGATGTATGATGGATGTAGGATGGATGTATGATGGATGTAGGATGGATGTAGGATGTATGTATGATGGATGTATGATGGATGTAGGATGAATGTATGATGGATCTAGGATGTATGTATGATGGGATGGATGTATGATGGATGTATGATGGATGTAGGATGGATGTATGATGGATATAGGATGGATGTATGATGGATGTAGGATGGATGTATGATGGATGTAGGATGGATGTAGGATGGATGTATGATGGATGTAGGATGGATGTATGATGGATGTATGATGGATGTATGATGGATGTATGATGGATGTATGATGGATGTTTGATGGATGTATGATGGATATAGGATGGATGTAGGATGGATGTATGATGGATGTTTGATGGATGTATGATGGATATAGGATGGATGTAGGATGGATGTATGATGGATGTATGATGGATGTATGATGGATGTATGACGGATGTAGGATGGATGTAGGATGTATGTATGATGGATGTATGATGGATGTAGGATGAATGTATGATGGATGTAGGATGGATGTATGATGGATGTATGATGGATGTAGGATGGATGTATGATGGATGTAGGACTGATGTATGATGGAGGTAGGATGGATGTATGATGGATATAGGATGGATGTATGATGGATGTAGGATGGATGTATGATGGATGTAGGATGGATGTATGATGGATGTAGGATGGATGTATGATGGATGTAGGATGGATGTAGGATGGATGTATGATGGATGTAGGATGGATGTATGATGGATGTATGATGGATGTAGGATGGATGTATGATGGATGTAGGACTGATGTATGATGGAGGTAGGATGGATGTATGATGGATATAGGATGGATGTATGATGGATGTAGGATGGATGTATGATGGATGTATGATGGATGTATGATGGATGTATGATGGATGTATGACGGATGTAGGATGGATGTAGGATGTATGTATGATGGATGTATGATGGATGTAGGATGAATGTATGATGGATGTAGGATGGATGTATGATGGATGTATGATGGATGTAGGATGGATGTATGATGGATGTAGGACTGATGTATGATGGAGGTAGGATGGATGTATGATGGATATAGGATGGATGTATGATGGATGTAGGATGGATGTATGATGGATGTAGGATGGATGTATGATGGATGTAGGATGGATGTATGATGGATGTAGGATGGATGTAGGATGGATGTAGGATGGATGTATGATGGATGTATGATGGATGTAGGATGGATGTGGGTTGGATGTGTGATGGATGTATGGTGGATGAATGATGGATGTAGGATGGCTGTGTGATGGATGTATGATGGATGTATGATGGATGTAGGACGGATGTATGATGGATGTAGGATGGATGTATGATGGATGTATGATGGATGTAGGATGGATGTATGATGGATGTAGGATGGATGTATGATGGATGTAGGATGGATGTAGGATGGATGTATGATGGATGTAGGATGGATGTAGGATGGATGTATGATGGATATAGGATGGATGTATGATGGATGTATGATGGGATGTAGGACTGATGATGGAGGTATGATGGATGTTTGATGGATATAGGATGGATGTATGATGGATCTAGGATGTATGTATGATGGGATGGATGTATGATGGATGTAGGATGGATGTATGATGGATGTAGGATGGATGTATGATGGATATAGGATGGATGTATGATGGATGTAGGATGGATGTATGATGGATGTAGGATGGATGTAGGATGTATGTATGATGGATGTATGATGGATGTAGGATGAATGTATGATGGATCTAGGATGTATGTATGATGGGATGGATGTATGATGGATGTAGGATGGATGTATGATGGATGTAGGATGGATGTATGATGGATATAGGATGGATGTATGATGGATGTAGGATGGATGTATGATGGATGTAGGATGGATGTAGGATGGATGTATGATGGATGTAGGATGGATGTATGATGGATGTATGATGGATGTATGATGGATGTATGATGGATGTATGATGGATGTTTGATGGATGTATGATGGATATAGGATGGATGTAGGATGGATGTATGATGGATGTTTGATGGATGTATGATGGATATAGGATGGATGTAGGATGGATGTATGATGGATGTATGATGGATGTATGATGGATGTATGACGGATGTAGGATGGATGTAGGATGTATGTATGATGGATGTATGATGGATGTAGGATGAATGTATGATGGATGTAGGATGGATGTATGATGGATGTATGATGGATGTAGGATGGATGTATGATGGATGTAGGACTGATGTATGATGGAGGTAGGATGGATGTATGATGGATATAGGATGGATGTATGATGGATGTAGGATGGATGTATGATGGATGTAGGATGGATGTATGATGGATGTAGGATGGATGTATGATGGATGTAGGATGGATGTAGGATGGATGTATGATGGATGTAGGATGGATGTATGATGGATGTATGATGGATGTAGGATGGATGTGGGTTGGATGTGTGATGGATGTATGGTGGATGAATGATGGATGTAGGATGGCTGTGTGATGGATGTATGATGGATGTATGATGGATGTAGGACGGATGTATGATGGATGTAGGATGGATGTATGATGGATGTATGATGGATGTAGGATGGATGTATGATGGATGTAGGATGGATGTATGATGGATGTAGGATGGATGTAGGATGGATGTATGATGGATGTAGGATGGATGTAGGATGGATGTATGATGGATATAGGATGGATGTATGATGGATGTATGATGGGATGTAGGACTGATGATGGAGGTATGATGGATGTTTGATGGATATAGGATGGATGTATGATGGATCTAGGATGTATGTATGATGGGATGGATGTATGATGGATGTAGGATGGATGTATGATGGATGTAGGATGGATGTATGATGGATATAGGATGGATGTATGATGGATGTAGGATGGATGTATGATGGATGTAGGATGGATGTAGGATGGATGTATGATGGATGTAGGATGGATGTATGATGGATGTATGATGGATGTATGATGGATGTATGATGGATGTATGATGGATGTTTGATGGATGTATGATGGATATAGGATGGATGTAGGATGGATGTATGATGGATGTTTGATGGATGTATGATGGATATAGGATGGATGTAGGATGGATGTATGATGGATGTATGATGGATGTATGATGGATGTATGACGGATGTAGGATGGATGTAGGATGTATGTATGATGGATGTATGATGGATGTAGGATGAATGTATGATGGATGTAGGATGGATGTATGATGGATGTATGATGGATGTAGGATGGATGTATGATGGATGTAGGACTGATGTATGATGGAGGTAGGATGGATGTATGATGGATATAGGATGGATGTATGATGGATGTAGGATGGATGTATGATGGATGTAGGATGGATGTATGATGGATGTAGGATGGATGTATGATGGATGTAGGATGGATGTAGGATGGATGTATGATGGATGTAGGATGGATGTAGGATGGATGTAGGATGGATGTAGGATGGAAGTAGGATGGATGTATGATGGATGTAGGATGGATGTATGATGGATGTAGGATGGATGTATGATGGATGTAGGATGGATGTAGGATGGATGTAAGATGGATGTAGGATGGATGTAGGATGGATGTAGGATGGATATAGTATGGATGTATGATGGATGTAGGATGGATGTATGATGGATGTAGGATGGATGTATGATGGATGTATGACGGATGTAGGATGGATGTAGGATGGATGTATGATGGATGTAGGATGAATGTATGATGGATATAGGATGGATGTATGATGGATGTATGATGGATGTAGGATGGATGTATGATGGATGTAGGACTGATGTATGATGGAGGTTGGATGGATGTATGATGGATATAGGATGGATGTATGATGGATGTAGGATGGATGTATGATGGATGTAGGATGGATGTATGATGGATGTGGGATGGATGTATGATGGATGAATGATGGATGTTTGATGGATGTATGATGGATATAGGATGGATGTATGATGGATGTAGGATGGATGTATGATGGATGTAGGATGGATTTATGATGGATGTATGATGGATGTCGGACTGATGATGGAGGTAGGATGGATGTATGATGGATATGGGATGGATGTATGATGGATCTAGGATGGATGTATGATGGATATGGGATGGATGTATGATGGATCTAGGATGGATGTTTGATGGGATGGATGTATGATGGATGTAGGATGGATGTATGATGGATGTAGCATGGATGTAGGATGGATGTATGATGGATGTAGGATGGATGTAGGATGGATGTATGATGGATGTAGGATGGATTAATGATGGATGTAGGATGGATGTATGATGGATGTAGGATGGATGTAGTATGGATGTAGGATGGATGTATGATGGATCTAGGATGGATGTATGATGGGATGGATGTATGATGGATGTATGATGGATGTAGGATGTATGTAGGATGGATGTAGGATGGATGTAGGATGGATGTAGGATGGATGTAGGATGGATGTAGGATGGATGTATGATGGATATAGGATGGATGTATGATGGATGTAGGATGGATGTATGAAGGATGTGGGTTGGATGTGTGATGGATGTTTGATGGATGTATGATGGATGTAGGATGGATGTGTGATGGATGTATGATGGATGTATGATGGATGTAGGATGGATGTATGATGGATGTAGGATGGATGTATGATGGATGTAGGACTGATGTACGATGGATGTAGGATGGATGTATGATGGATATAGGATGGATGTATGATGGATGTAGAATGGATGTATGATGGATGTATGATGGATGTATGATGGTTGTATGATGGATGTAGGATGGATGTAGGATGGATGTATGATGGATATAGGATGTAGGATGGAAGTAGGATGGATGTATGATGGATGTATGATGGATGTAGGACTGATGATGGATGTATGATGGATGTAGGATGGATGTATGATGGATGTAGGATGGATGGATGATGGATTTATGATGGATGTATGATGGATGTGGGATGGATGTATGATGGATATAGGATGGATGTATGATGGATATAGGATGGATGTATGATGGATCTAGGATGGATGTATGATGGGATGGATGTATGACGGATATAGGATGGATGTATGATGGATGTAGGATGGATGTAGGATGGATGTAGGATGGATGTATGATGGATGTAGGATGGATGTATGATGGATGTAGGATGGATGTATGATGGATGTAGGATGGATTTATGATGGATGTATGATGGATGTCGGACTGATGATGGAGGTAGGATGGATGTATGATGGATATGGGATGGATGTATGATGGATCTAGGATGGATGTATGATGGATATGGGATGGATGTATGATGGATCTAGGATGGATGTATGATGGGATGGATGTATGATGGATGTAGGATGGATGTATGATGGATGTAGCATGGATGTAGGATGGATGTATGATGGATGTAGGATGGATGTAGGATGGATGTAGGATGGATGTATGATGGATGTAGGATGGATTAATGATGGATGTAGGATGGATGTATGATGGATGTAGGATGGATGTAGTATGGATGTAGGATGGATGTAGGATGGATGTATGATGGATGTAGGATGGATGTAGGATGGATGTAAGATGGATGTAGGATGGATGTATGATGGATGTAGGATGTATGTAGAATGGATGTAGGATGGATGAAGGATGGATATATGATGGATGCAGGACTGATGTATGATGGATGTAGGATGGATGTGTGATGGATGTATGATGGATGTATGATGGATGTAGGATGGATGTATGATGGATGTAGGATGGATGTATGATGGATGTAGGACTGATGTACGATGGATGTAGGATGGATGTATGATGGATATAGGATGGATGTATGATGGATGTAGAATGGATGTATGATGGATGTATGATGGATGTATGATGGTTGTATGATGGATGTAGGATGGATGTAGGATGGATGTATGATGGATGTAGGATGTAGGATGGAAGTAGGATGGATGTATGATGGATGTATGATGGATGTATGATGGATGTAGGACTGATGATGGATGTATGATGGATGTAGGATGGATGTATGATGGATGTAGGATGGATGGATGATGGATTTATGATGGATGTAGGATGGATGTATGATGGATGTAGGATGGATGTATGATGGATATAGGATGGATGTATGATGGATATAGGATGGATGTATGATGGATCTAGGATGGATGTATGATGGGATGGATGTATGACGGATATAGGATGGATGTATGATGGATGTAGGATGGATGTAGGATGGATGTAGGATGGATGTATGATGGATGTAGGATGGATGTATGATGGATGTAGGATGGATGTATGATGGATGAAGGATGGATATATGATGGATGCAGGACTGATGTATGATGGATGTAGGATGGATGTATGATGGATATAGGATGGATGTATGATGGATGTAGAAAGGATGTATGATGGATGTATGATGGATTTATGATGGTTGTATGATGGATGTAGGATGGATGTAGGATGGATGTATGATGGATGTAGGATGTAGGATGGAAGTAGGATGGATGTATGATGGATGTATGATGGATGTAGGACTGATGATGGATGTATGATGGATGTAGGATGGATGTATGATGGATGTATGATGGATGTAGGATGGATGTATGTTGGATGTAGGATGGATGTATGATGGATGTAGGATGGATGTATGATGGATATAGGATGGATGTATGATGGATATAGGATGGATGTATGATGGATCTAGGATGGATGTATGATGGGATGGATGTATGACGGATATAGGATGGATGTATGATGGAGCTACCGAATGCTTTTTGATGCAGAAAGATCGGACTTTCCTAGGTTAGGTTAGGTTATGTTAGGTTATGTAAGGTTATGTTAGGAAATGTTAGGTTATGTTAGGGTATATGTTAGGTTAGGTTAGAATAAGTTAGGTTACGTTATGTAAGGTTATGTTAGGTAATGTTAGGTTATGTTAGGTTATGTTAGATTAAGTTAGGTTATGTTAGGTTTGGCTCGTTTCGGCGAAAGCTTTTTCCGATTATCTCTGGAACCAACCAACTGAAATGCGCGTTCCAGGGCGCGGACAAAGCGCCTCAGCAGGAGCTACCGAATGCTTTTTGTTTCAGAAAGATCGGACTTTCCTGAGCAAAAATATCAAGTTTTTTTCGATTATCTCTGGAACCAACCAACCGAAATGCGCGTTTCAGGGCGCGGACAAAGCGCCTCAGCAGGAGCTACCGAATGCTTTTTGTTGCAGAAAGATCGGACTTTCTTGAGCAAAAATATCAAGTTTTTTTCGATTATCTCTGGAACCAACCAACCGAAATGCGCGTTCCAGGGCGCGGACAAAGCGCCTCAGCAGGAGCTACCGAATGCTTTTTGTTGCAGAAAGATCGGACTTTCCTGAGCAAAAACATCAAGTTTTTTTTCGATTATCTCTGGAACCAACCAACCGAAATGCGCGTTCCAGGGCGCGGACAAAGCGCCTCAGAAGGAGCTACCGAATGCTTTTTGTTTCAGAAAGATCAGACTTTCCTGAGCATAAATATCAAGTTTTTTTCGATTATCTCTGGAAACAACCAACCGAAATGCGCGTTCCAGGGCGCGGACAAAGCGCCTCAGAAGGAGCTACCGAATGCTTTTTATTGCAGATAGATCGGACTTTCCTGAGCAAAAATATCAAGTTTTTTTCGATTATCTCTGGAACCAACCAACCGAAATGCGCGTTCCAGGGCGCGGACAAAGCGCCTCAGCAGGAGCTACCGAATGCTTTTTGTTTCAGAAAGATCAGACTTTCCTGAGCATAAATATCAAGTTTTTTTCGATTATCTCTGGAAACAACCAACCGAAATGCGCGTTCCAGGGCGCGGACAAAGCACCTCAGAAGGAGCTACCGAATGCTTTTTATTGCAGATAGATCGGACTTTCCTGAGCAAAAATATCAAGTTTTTTTCGATTATCTCTGGACATCCATACATCCATCCATCAACATACATCCATCCTACCTCCATCATACATCAGTCCTACATCCATCATACATCCATCATACCTCCATCATACATCCATTCTACATCCATCATACATCCATCATACATCCATCCTACATCCATCATACATCCATCCCATCATACATCCATCCTAGATCCATCATACATCCATCCTACATCCATCATACATCCATCATACATCCATCCTATATCCGTCATACATCCATCCCATCATACATCCATCCTAGATCCATCATACATCCATCCTATATCCATCATACATCCATCCTATGTCCATCATACATCCATCCTACATCCATCATACATCCATCCTACATCCAACATACATCCATCCTACATCCATCATACATCAATCCTACATCCATCCTACATCCATCATACATCCATCCTACATCCATCATACATCCATCATACATCCATCCTACATCCATCCTATATCCAACATACATCCATCCTATATTCATCATACATCCATCATACATCCATCCTATATTCATCATACATCCATCATACATCCATCATACATCCATCCTACATCCATCCTACATCCATCATACATCCATCCTACATCCATCATTCATCCATCATACATCCATCCTACATCCATCCTATATCCAACATACATCCATCCTACCTCCATCATACATCAGTCCTACATCCATCATACATCCATCATACCTCCATCATACATCCATTCTACATCCATCATACATCCATCATACATCCATCCTACATCCATCATACATCCATCCTACATCCATCATACATCCATCCTACATCCATCATACATCCATCCCATCATACATCCATCCTAGATCCATCATACATCCATCCTACATCCATCATACATCCATCATACATCCATCCTATATCCGTCATACATCCATCCTACCTCCATCATACATCAGTCCTACATCCATCATACATCCATCATACATCCAGTAAACTCAACCTGCGAAGTTCTTGTTCTGCGACTTTTCAATTTTCAGTCCGCACCTTTAACCGTTGGGCTATTGACTTATTAACCGTTAGGCTTAAATTTTTGTCGTTGAACAAACACGCTTGCATTATGGTAGCATTACATTGAACCAGGTTGGCGTCTCCCCAATCAGACGCTTCGTTTAAGGATGATTATACGAGTCTGCCCGCGAAATTCAAATTTAATTTGGTTTTTCGCAATTTGTAAACTAATACGACAAACTAGGCTAATGGCATTCTAATTGCGCCAGTAGAATTATCATCTTCACAGGTTTACATAAAAATACTTACTTGAAAGTGACCCGTTTAAGAAATTAATCAAAATACTGAGTTGGACGTGAGTTACTCACAAATTAGTCGATATTTTGATTAATTTCTTAAACTGGACACTTTCAAGTAAAGATTTTTATATAAACCTGTGAAGATGATACTGCCATTGTCGCAATTAGAAATAGCCTACTTTGTCGTATTAGTTTACAAATTGCGAAAAACCAAATTAAATTTGAATTTCGCGGGCAGAACTGTGTCTTCCACCTTAAGGTCAGATTTTTAAAATCCCAAGCAATAAAGTCCCAAGTTTTAGGGGTTCCGTTAAAAAAATTAAATTAAAATATTTTCATGTACCCATGGAAACATTTTAATTTAATTTTTTTAATATAATTTAATTTTTATTATTGGTTGTTATAGCGGCAATAGAAATACATAATATGTGAAAATTTCATCTGTTTATCTATTACGGTTTACGAGATACAGCCCGCTGACAGACGGACGGACGGACGGACAGCGTAGGCTTAGTAATAGGGTCCCGTTGGTACCCTTTGGGTACGGAACCCTAATAAGCAAGAAAATAATCAAGCAGGCAAGCATCGGTTTTTAAAATCCCAAGTAAGCAAGACAAAAAAGCTTGATTGCATTCAAGCAATCAAGCTTGCATCGGGTTCAAAAAACCCAAGCAAGCAAGCATCAGTTTTTGAAATCCCAAGCAAGCATGCAAGCAAGCAAGCATGCGTTAGCGTGAGCATGCAAGCAAGCATATGAAGACTCGTGTCTTCATGTGAAGACACGAGTCTTCACATGAAGACTTTTTGATAGGTCTCTACACGAGATCTATCAAAAAAAATTGAAAAATAGATATTTTCAAATCATGTTAATCCCCACGCAGCAACAGTTGCTGCGTGACTAACACGCAGCAATAGAGGCGTACTCTATTGGGATACGCCAATAGCAGCGTACTGCGTACGCGTAGCTCTAAGCTGAATACTACTAGAATACTCTACGTATTCAGCTATGCTCTACGCTGAATACTACTAGAATACTCTACGTATTCAGCTATGCTCTACGCTGAATACTACTAGAATACTCTACGTATTCAGCTATGCTCTACGCTGAATACTACTAGAATACTCTACGTATTCAGCTATGCTCTACGCTGAATACTACTAGAATACTCTACGAATTCAGCTATGCTCTACGCTGAATACTTCTAGAATACTCCAATGACTCTATTATACTAGGAATACTCTACGTATTCAGCGCTCCGCTCCATGCATACATGATGAATTTAAATTCTAATTAAAAAAAAGTGATTTTTTCAGGCAACCCATTATTTTATAATTTTTAACATACTAATTTAGTTATAAAATTATTTTCATCCATTAAACAGATGCGTGAAGATCGATCTTACTTCGGATCTTAGACTATAAAGCCTATTTGTGAAATGTCTCGGCTCTCTCTCAAACTCTCACATTCTTATTACAAAAATATCGTAAAAAATGTGTAGGTGACATCTATTACGCCAGCGGTAAACTAGAAGTAGGTATTATATATGCTTCTTGTAAACTAGTGTTACGTTTCATAGCATTTCTACGTCGCCTGTACGTAAGCTGAAACCTTTTATGAAACTTTATCGTAGTTATGAAAATGTACAACAGATGGCTCTACTGTACCTTATCATTGTTATGTCGTTATCATCGCAATCACATACCTAAATTATCCTTTTCATTAACTTTATATAAATCTAAATATTTTTAGGGCACTACGATATCCACCAACAACGTAAAATAAGTCTTACTCGAGTATAAAGATATTTTGGTAACTTATTCCTCGGTTAAACGTCACTCGACGTTGATGAAATCGGCAATTAGCACTTACACACACACACACTTAGCTTTGCGAAAATCAAATAATGAGAAAAGAAATATGTAAATTACTCTCACTCACTCGCCTAAACTACCAATTATAGGAGAAAAAAAGTTTTACCTTTTTATTTTAAGTTTGTTTAAGTATTATGCCCTCCTGATAAAATTGTGGCAGCAGAGGCCAATTCCAATTTTTGCCAGCTACGCAGGAGATATTATACTGTTGTGCGCACTCTGTTGTCAAACCCTTGTAGTCTCATGGGACTCCTCCTTCAAATCAAACAATTGACAAGTCATGAATCTACCACCAGTTCGGAAAGCCGATAATAAAATATGAAACTGTTGCTAATCAATCGCGTTCGCGTTCAGTGGGTTTTTATTACAGATAGGCTTGCGCTTGACGACAATCGATGAATTACTGTATGTACTGATACTGACTGTACTGTATCGATAAGTACTGATGAGGTCTAATAGGTTTGAGCGCGCTTGCCTAGAAAATGCCCATTCACTCTCGCCTTGAAGGCACTCAAATTATACGTCTAAATCCGAGTCAGTGCGCTTGCAATTCGCTCACAGTGATCACTTGAAGGGGCTATTAATTTTTGTAATCGTTTTCGACTGCTCCGGTAATATACGCGGAATACTTTTAGAAAGGACTAGCTGATGCCCGCGACTTCGTCTGCGTGGATTTAGTTCATAACATCCCGCGGGAAATCTTTGTCACCCTCCAGGTTCTCTACTATACCTATCCAATAAATCACGTCAATCCGTAGCTTTGTAGCAGGAAACATTTGATCGTCTTGCTCGCGGCATTGTTAATGATGATTCAAAGAGAAAACATATTACTGATGATATTATCAATTACGTTTAGCTATCATTTTTATAATTGTCAAATTTTTTACCATACTTAACCAAAGACAAAATTACGTTTAGCTGTCATTTACGTTTTGTTATTCCACTGTCATTTGCGTTTTGTTATTCCATGTCAGATGTGTTTTTGTTTTTACCACGTTTTATAGTGACTTGACGGAAACGCGGTCGAACGGGATAAAAAGTATCCTATGTCCGTCTCCTGGTTCTAAGCTACCTCTCCACCAATTTTCAGCCAAATCGGTTCATCCATTCTTGAGTTATAAATAGTGTAACTAACACCACTTTCTTTTATATATATATATATATATATATATATATATATATATATATATATATATATATATATATATATATATATATATATATATATATATAGATTATTGTCTTTTATCACTACGACCGTAGGTATATATTATCATACTAGCATACTAATATTATAAATGCAAAATGTGTTTGTTTGTTGATTTTTCCTTCAATCACGCGCAACAGAGCTACGGATCAATGTAATTTTTTGCATGGGTATAGTTGGGGACCTGGAGAGTGCCATAGGCTACTTTTTATCCCGGAAAATCAATGAGTTCCCGAGGGATTGTAAAAACTAAATCCACGCGGAAGAAAGTCGCGGGCATCTGCTAGTATAATATAAGTAGGTATAATACATAAAATTAGAGTGCATCTTATCATGCATCTTATCTTATGCAGTGGTGAGTGCATCTTATCATATTATCATTTGCCTTAATACTTACTTGTTGATAAATTTATACATTTACTCTATAGTCACTATGCCAAACTGTGAACTAATACATAATTAATTCAGTTCAAACGCGATGAATTTTACAAAAAAAGATGTTATTGTGACAGGAGCACGCTCTGGAATTGGAGCAGCGGTTGCGATAGCGTTTAGTGCTGAGGGCGCAAACGTGCCATTGTGGAATTAAATGAAACCAAGTTGGCTACTGTTGCTGCTCGATGCTTCAATCCCCTTGTAATCCATGCAGATATAACCAAGAACGAAAACGCTGATATAGACCGAACCATCGAAAAGTTCAGCAAGCTGGACATCCTCATAAATAGCGCTGGCCTTACAGTACTCGCGAGCATCCTTGAAGGCGATAATATGATGAAAGCTTATAACACTATCATGAACATTGATGTGCGAGCTGTAGTGCAGATGACAACATTAGCAGCTCCGCATTTACTGAAGAACAAGGGAAATATTGTTAATATATCGAGCGTTTCTGGATTCATAATACAGGTTTATCCGGGGGCGACAAATTACTGCATATCAAAAGCAGCTGTATCCATTTCGGAGCAAATGCTGCTCTAGAATTGGCACCACATGGTGTTAGAGTAAACACGGTGAGCCCCGGACCTGTGAAAACTGATTTCATAGAAAATGCAAAGTCTCCACTGGCTTGGGATGATTATAAAAAATTTAACTGCCTCAAAAGAGTTTCAGAACCTAAAGAGATAGCAGATTTAGTTCTCTTCTTGGCAAGCGATAAAGCGAAGGGGTATCATAGGGTCCTATTTCGTTTCGGATGACGGTGCAATAAACGTTCCTAGTTGTAGTGGTAGTAGTAGTAGAGATGTGAACTATATAACTTTTGCCCGCGACTTCGGCCTCGTAGAGTAAAGTTTTGAAATCCTACGAGAACTCGTTGTTTTTGCGTAACAATAGGCAGCCAAAAAATTCACGTCGATCGGTTGTTTCATTGCTACGTGATTGAAGGACAGTCCAAAGAATGAACAAACAAACACACTTTCGCATATGCAATATTAGTAATGATTTACAGGGATATACGTGGAATGCCTACTTTTATTACAAAAAAAAGGTTGTTATCTCTTAATTATCAATACGACTGGTATATGCTTATAAAACGAATAGCTATGACGCTGAATAAGATTAATTAATATACAAGCACAATATTATTAAAATCCATCTTATCAAGTAAGTAACTAATTTTAGAAGTACTTGATGATAGCAAATGCTTATTATACTTGTGCACTTAATACTGACTTGACTTTTATCTCACTGTGAATTAGTTTGCAATTACAGTTCGAAGTGAAAACACGATGAGTTTTACGAATAAAGTAGTAATTGTGACGGGAGCAAGTTCTGGAATTGGGGCAGCGGTTGCGATAGCGTTTAGTGCTGAGGGCGCAAACGTGGCCATTGTGGGAAGAAATGAAACTAAACTAGCGACCGTCGCTGCTCGATGCTCCAACCCTCTTGTGATCCGCGCTGATATAACTAAAGACGAAGAAGCCCGAGCTGTTATAGACCAAACTGTCGAAAAGTTCGGCAAGCTGGACATCCTCATAAATAACGCTGGCCTATCAGTACTCGCGAGCATCCTTGAAGGTGATATGATGAAATCTTACGATAGTATCATGAACGTTAACGTGCGAGCTATAGTGCAACTGCACTATAGCTCGCACGTTAACGTTAGCAGCTCCACATTTACTGAAGACCAAGGGAAATATCGTTAATATATCTAGTATTGCTGGAATACTAACACAGGCTTATCCGGGGGCGATAAATTACTGTATATAAAAAGCAGCTGTAACCCATTTCGGAGCAAATGCTGCTGTAGAGTTGGCGCCACACGATGTGAGAGTAAACGCTGTGAGTTCTGGACCTGTGAAAACTGATTTCTTAGAAAACGCAAAGTCTCAGTTGACTTGGGATGATCATAAGAAACAAAATTGTCTCAAAAGAGTATCAGAACCTGAAGAGATAGCGGACTTAGTTCTCTTCTTAGCGAGTGAGAAGGCAAAGGGTATCACAGGGTCCAATTTTGTTTCGGATAATGGTGCAATAATTAAACGTTCCTAGTAAAGTTTATAAAATTATTTTTTATAAAAATATTTTTTTATAAAAATTGTTTTTTATAAAATTATTTTTTATTCATCAACGTAATCTCCTCCAAGAGCGATACAGTCCCTCCAACGTTTTTCTAACTTTTCTATCCCATGCGTGTAGAACGATTTGTCTTTGGCTTCAAAATAAGCCTCCGTTGCTGTGATAACTTCACTATTTGAGTCAAATTTCTTACCCTGGAGCATTTTTTTGAGATCTGCAAACAGCCAGTAATCGCTGGGGGCCAAGTCTGGCGAATAAGGGGGATGAGGAAGCAATTCAAAGCCCAATTCATTAATTTTGGCCATCGTTCTCACAGACTTGTGACAAGGCGCGTTGTCCTGGTGAAACACCACTTTCTTTTTGTTCATTTGAGGCCGTTTATCCGCAATCGCTCCAATAAGCACATGTAATAGTCACTATTTATATTTTGCCCCTTTTCAAGGTAATCGATGAAAAGTATTCCATGCGCATCCCAAAATATAGACGCCATAACCTTACCGGCCGATTTCTGAGTCTTTGGCCGCTTCGGGCGGCTTTCACCAGCCGCTCTCCACTCCGCTGACTGCCGATTGGATTCCGGAGTAAAATGGTGTATCCATGTTTCATCCATTGTCACATACCGACGTAAAAAATCCTTTTTATTACGATTCATCAGCGCCAAACATCGCTCTGAATCATTGATACGTTGTTCCTTTTGATCAGTTGTAAGCAAACGCGGCACTGAGGTGTATGAGACGTAATTAGTAAAACCACCGCTATTCACGACGACTCGTTTATTACTGATTGCTGTACAGCGCGTAATTAGAAAGTAGGTTGGTAGGTACCTATACATAGGTGATGATAGGTGTATACACATCATTCCTCCACACTTAGTTTTTGAAACCTGACAACAAAGAACATAAAACATTTGTTACTAAACTTAAATTTATAAATGTTATCTGAGTACCTACTTACTAAATATATTTTTTTTATAATCGAAATTTGTGTACACTTTTTTTCTTTCCCGCTTTTGATGCGAGAGAGTGGGCGACGGCGGCGGCGGCGGCGGCGCGTTCGGGACGCGGTCTTGCCGGGGCGCCTGCGCCTCGTCACACACGGCCGACGCGGATGGTTCGTCCGGTAACGCGGCCGCCGCGCGACGAGATTCAGCGAGCCCTCGCTCACACTCTCCATCCTCACAATTTCTCCATTCTTCACCATCACCACTACCATCGTCTGCCACACATTCGGCAGCTGGCGACGATGTCGTTCGAGCTTCATCAGTTCCTTTTTCCACCACCTGCTCGTCCGCGAGTTGGGTGTTCGCGGGCGTTAAGCAATGATTATTATCATTCCCACTGGCGCTTGCGATCTCGATAGAGGGGGGCGGAGAAAAGACCTGATAAGGCTCACTCTCGACATTCTCTTGTCCAGTATATCGAATTATTTGATCCACGTGTCTAATAACGCAAATTTCAAGATCGTGGATAAAAACTTTATACATTTTATTTCCTACCTTGGCTTTTATGGATCCTAACTGCCAAGTTTCCTTCCGTGCACTGTACCCTCTGGCCCAAACAACGTCTCCGATGTTAAAATGTCTTTTCCCCGGCACCGCTTGTAAATCTGGGTAAGTGTTACTCGTAGGTAGAATTAAGTCGAGGCGAGATCGCAGATTTCTACCAAACATTAACTTGGCCGGTGTTTCGCCCGTGGTACAGTGCACGGTATTTCTATAATTAAATAAATAACCTAATAATAATTCGTGAGTTTGCTGAATTGACGAACTATCTTTTAAAATGCATTTTAACATTTTTTTACATGTTCTAACCGAGTTCTCAGCTTGACCGTTACTGGGCGGGTGATATATGGGTGTCGTCATATATTTAATGCCGTTACTTGAACAAAAGCTCTTAAACTCGTTAGAATTAATTTTAACATCGTTATCGGAAACCAGCACCTCGGGGAGACCTAAAGATGAAAAAATAATCTTTAATTTCCCTATTAAGGCCTTTGTCGACGTGCCATTATTCATATATAGGCACTCAACCCATTTGCTAAAGGCATCGACCACTACTAGGTACATCCGTTGGTCGACGGTCATGTAGTCAATATGTATTCGCTGCCAGGGGCCGGCGGCGGCAGGCCAGGGCGCGGGGGGGTCGCGCGGCGGCGCGGGGCGCGCCTGCACGCACGTCTCGCATGAACCGATCCAGCGCTCGATCTGCGCGTCCATCTGAGGCCACCACATGCGTTGACGTGCATTGCTTTTACTCTTAACGATGCCCAAGTGAGAATCGTGTAGTTCGCGCAACATCTTTTCTGGTCTTTTGTGGTTTGAGGAAACTGAGGTCCTCTCCCCTGTTTTCGTAGAGAACTACCCTGTGTCGTTGTGCGATGTCGATGCATCCAAGGTAGTCCTCGACTTCGCCCTTCTCGTAGCCCACCGCCATTGCGTCCAGGCTTATTGTCCTCGGTGTGACTGTCTCCACTTTACTGAGAGCTCTTAGCGCTCGGCTCGCCTCGAGCTCTAGTCCTGGTTAGGTTAGGTTAGGTTAGGTTTTTTTTTTTTTTTTTATAATGCCTCTGACACAATGTCAGAGCCTGTTTTATCTATGATAACCTTGCACTCCAGTTCTGTCTTGTATGCTTCTCGCACTTTTATGCTGCATACGATATCTTTCTTGCATTCTCTCTCTTTCATACTTATTGCCGGTGGGATTCCGGTATGCTCTAACTATTCTTACTACTTTTTTATTACTATATTCCAGGGATTCGGGTGTGTGGTTTATTTTATTAATACATTTTACTTATACAATATACAATGCTATGCTATAATATTTTTACATCGCTAGTTTTACATTTAGTATTATTTCATATTATCTTAAACTATGCCTATTTTACTTAGTTAACAATGTACTTATATATTGTATGATGTGCTCTATATATTGCACAATATACGGTCATCATACTTTTTATTCGTTGTAGTATTATTTCATATTATCTTAAACTATGCCTATTTTACTTAGTTAACAATGTACTTATATATTGTATGATGTGCTCTATATATTGCACAATATACGGTCATCATACTTTTTATTCGTTGTTTTTATTTAGTTCGTTTATTTATTTTGATCTGTTGGGGCTCATGAAGTATGAGTGCCGACAATCAGTCCAATATTTACTATGTTTTGTTTTCTCTAATTATTTGTTTAGCAATGTTTTTACAAAATTTTAAGAATATGTCTCTACTTTTCTTATCCTCAACTAACGAGCTCAATGTTTCTAAGTTTATGTTTTTGTCTAAAATGATTTCAGTCTCGAATCTTTGTTTTGAGAATCTAGGGCAGTCCAGCAGAAGGTGCAAAATATTTTCTGTTTCTGCTGGATCACATTTGCATGAGGGGCTATCTTTACATTTGAACTTATTTAAATAATGTCCATAGCCGCCATGACCCGTTAGAATTTGTGTATCGACGAAGTCTAATTTTATGTCACGAATGATCTTATAGGCCGTCCTTACATCTGGCAGGAAAGCTCTAGTGATTTTAGCGGTTTCGCCTTCACTATATCTTTTCTGCCAGATGTCGAGAGTAGCTTGTCTGATATGTCTTTTAACAAATGAGATTGGACAGGCGTCGTAGTCAGGTTTTGTCTTTTTAGTGGTTGCGGCTTGTTTTGCCAGTTCGTCGGCGCGTTCATTCCCCTCGATGCCAACGTGAGCTTTGATCCAAAATAATCTTATTTTCTTCCCGTCGTTTTTGAGGTTTGTGATCTTTTTCCTTATTTCAGATGCCAGGGGATGGGATGACCTGTGGCTTCTCAGCAGATCCAGGGATGATCTGGAGTCGCTGAGAATACACACGTCCTCCTCCTTTCTTCTGGATGCTTCGTCTATTGCTATTTTGAGAGCATACATCTCCGCCTGGAACACTGTACAGTAAGGCTCTAGTCTTAGCTTCCTAGAGGACGCCTCCAATCCATTTTTCCATACAGAAATTGCTGCTCCAACTTTTCCTTCAATCTTACTCCCATCGGTAAAAATGAGGGTGCCTTGAAGTTTGTGTTCCTCAATGGTTTCAGATTTCAGGTCTTGTAGGTTGGAGTAGTCGATGGCTATAGATTTTGCTGGGTGTTCCGCCTCCAGGAAGCTAATTCTATCCTCCAATTTTCTGTCATCAGGTAGGCATCGAAGGGGACGACCTCGCTTGGCTTCGTAGAGTTGGGCATGCTCAGAGATTCGCAGGTCCAGGGGAATCAATCCTGCAAGAACCAGCGCAGCGTGCAGCGATACGGTCCTGTAAGACTTGCAGATCTTCTGAGCGAACCCACGCTGAATCGTATATAACTGTTTTTGAATTTTGATCTTTTTAGCGGAATCTGCCCAGACACTCGCTGCGTACATGACTATTGGCTCTATTACAGCCGTATAGATAGTCCGTATTATTTCCGGGTTTAACCCCCACGTTGTTTTGGCGGTTCTGGCCAACCATTTGTAGATGTTTAGCGCTTTGATAGAGGTGTTTGCTACGTGTTTGTGAAATAAAAGTTTTTCATCAAAAGTTAGGCCTAAAATTTTAATTTCTTTTGCTACCATTATTTCCTGTCCGTCCATCTTTAGTTTTGGTATATCGTATTTTATCTTTTTTGTTAAGATCATCGCGTGAGTCTTGTGAGCCGCAAATTTAAGCTTATTTTCTCTGCCCCATGTATTTATATAGGCAAGTGTTTCGTTTGCCTTTTTCTCTATATCTTGTGAGGCCTTCCCAGAGAACACGAGAACGACATCGTCCGCAAAAGCCTGACTATATACTTCTTGACTATCCATGTCGTTTAGTAGAGGATCCAACAGGAGGTTCCAGAAAATTGGTCCCCCTATTGAGCCCTGTACACAACCTTTTGTAGTTAATTTCGTGTATGTTTTGCCCCCATAAGATACTTGGACTTTCCTGTTGTCCAAATAACTGTCAACCAGATGTCTTAAGTTACGAGGACAGTCCATTTTCATAAGCCGGTGTTTAATGGCGGGCCACCATGCACTGTCGAAAGCGCCCTCTATGTCTAGCGATATTAAGGCTACGATGTTCTTTTCCTTTATTCGTTCTTTTATGTAGTTACTTAGATCACAGAGGGCGTCCTCCGTACAGCGCTGAGGGACAAAGCCGTATTGCCGTGTGTTGAGTTTCGGCAAAAGGTGCCATTTCAGTCGTGCAACCAACATTTTTTCGAGTATTTTACCCAGTATTGAAAGAAGCCCAATGGGTCTATATGACTTGGGGTGGTGGTAGTCTGTTTTACCCGGCTTTCTCAAGACCAATACCGCGGCGACCTTCCAGAGACTTGGAAACAGTGCCAGCTCTAGGCATTTGTTTGCAATGCTCAAGATCTCTCGAATCTGGTCCCGGTGCCTTCTTTACGTTAAAACTGTTCACCACCTGTCGCAGCTCTGTTTCAGTGAAGAAAGGGTCGTCGTATCCTTCGTTGTTAGAGGATGCTGTGAGTCTTCTTATTTCTGCGTGCTCTGGCGTATCCTCGACGTCAAGATCATCAGGGAAGAAAGTCGATGTTATATATTCTACAGAGTCTGTGGGATTTAGCGCAACTCCATCTTTGATCATTGGTTTATCATCTGTTTTCCTTTCTGTCGATCTGATAACCCTATATACCCCATCCCACAGACTCTCCCTATCCTGCTTGGTGCAAAACATCTTCCAGCTTGTGGTCTGAGCGTTTTTTGCTTCTTCCTCATATTTTTCTTTTGCTTCAACATAGTCTTTTACTACATATGAACGACGAGTGGGAGCGGCACACCTGATCCTCCGTTTTTTGGTGATCATTTCCTTTTTCAGGAGTTCGAGATGATTATTCCACCATGGTAGCCTGTAACACTCTTTTGATTTTATTTTAGGGATTGATTTTTCGCATGCGTTCGTTATATTTTCTGTATATTGATTCACTATTTCGTCTAGGTCATTTTTATTGTTGATTTGTTTTATTTTCGTCTCGTTTATATTTGTTCCGTTTAATTGATTTTCTAACTCCTTTTTAAATATGTCCCATTTAGCTTTCTTAGTGTAGTATTTTCGTGTGGTGTATTTTTTGATGTCTAGTAATTGTGTTTCTAGTCTTAACATGAATTTTATTGCGTTATGGTCGGAACTGGTGCATCCTTGGTCAACATACCATCCGTCAATTTTATCTAGGAGGTCCAAGCTACATGATGTTACATCAACTCTACTTGTATATAATTTGTTGTTCCTAACTGTTGCAAAAGTGGGATCACTCCCTTCGTTTAGAATTTGCAAATCCAGTTCCTCTAGAAAGGAAGACAGCTCTGCCCCTCTGTGGTTTTCTTCGGAGCTGCCCCACCAGGTGCTCCAGGCATTGACGTCTCCTGCCAATATGATGTTGTTTTTAACCTTATCGAATATCATCTTTATATGGTCTAAGTAAGGTTGTAGGGGTTCATCCTCCTCAAAGTAAACCGATATTATGTTCACAGTTCGTTTTTCTGTTATGATTGCAGCGTAGGCGATGTTTTCCGTTGTTAACGTGGGATCTTCGTATATTGCCATGTTTGTATTGTGAATCATAATTGCGGCTTTTATCGGTTTACTTCGGTTATTCGTTCTCTGTATAACTTTTGTTCCTGGATATTGGCTCACGATCCCCTTCGCTCCTATATATGGCTCTTGTATGAAGGAGACGTCAATTTTCTGGTCCCCGGCTTCTTTTATGAGCTCCTGGGTGGCGAGCTTTTTCCTTTGCAGGTTTGCCTGTATCATAGAGATCCCCTTGGAAACTTCGGCTTAGCAGTAGGACACACTGGACCGTGCTATCGTATCCCACCTCTTTCTAATCGGGCACTCCATGTCGAATGCACTATGGTCTGTCTTATCGAGTTTGGCAGAAAAGCAGTTTCTACAGCAGGCCACATCACCAACGGTCCAAGACGGGCAAGTCGCACGGAGGTGAGGCCCGCCGCAGTGACTGCAACTGTCTTCCGTTTCCTTGCATAGGCGGCGGCTATGACCGAATCCCAAACACCGCGTGCACTGCACGAGAGGGGACTGGTCGCTCACAGCGCAGCGCTGAAGGTCGACGTGGACTTTGCCCACAGATATTAGTCTCTGCCAGACCTTTGGAGACACCTGTACAATAACGTGGCACTCATGAGGATTTCTCGCTGAACGGCGGTACCTCGGCACCACTCGATACTCGTCCTCTGGGATGTCCTTGAGTGCTTCTTTATTTTGTGATCTGATAGATGTCACAATATCCTCGTCCGTATTGTAAGAAAGCACGTTCTTTATTATTATAAGAGGGTCCTTGTTTTTAGCCTCACTGACTTGCAAGTTTTGATCGATTTTCAATTTATCGGTCAATCGCGTCAAGGAATCCTTAGATTCGCAACTGATGACAACCTTTTGGTTCCTGGCTTTGCGTATTTTCTCCACTCTGACTCCACTGGATCTCGCATCTGCAGAGCACCTGATCTTCTTGAGTACGTCGTCACTCGTGTCCTTTGCATCCTTGGAAGAGACGATGACAGAATGGTTTGCGTTTGGCAATGCTTTGGGCTTCGGGCTGACCACTGCTTCCGCGTACGTCACGCTCCTCTTGCTTTCTTCAACTAACGCTATTAATTGGCTGCCAGCTTCCTTGAGCTCTTTGGCGATTTCTGCAGCCTGAGGGAGTGGTTGCTGCTGCGCTTGATTTTGTTTTGAAATAGCGTCCAGTACGTCAAAGAACACAATCTGCCGTAGAGATTTTACCTCATTGAGAACTTCTGCGATAGGGGCTCTTATGTCTACCGCCTTAACTCCCTCCGCCAAATCCGCGAGCCGTTCTGAGTGCTCCTTTTCCAGGCCCAACGCTTGGGAGGTCATCTGGGAGCGGGCTCTCTCTAGTTGTAGTTGAAGCGTTTGGCGAGACTCGCTTAACCGCAGGACTATTTCATATAGTCCGGCGAGGTTCTCCAGAACCTTCTCCTTGATGGAGGTCTTGAGATTGCCAGACTGCTCCATTTGCTCCTTAGCCTCTTGAAATAGACGATTTGCCACAGCTGGTAGTGTGGCAATGGAGGGCTGTGAAGGGTCACCGGTAGATACCCTACTAGAATGGCTAGACGCGCTAGTAGTTGTTGGCGTGGGGGCATCGGCCGCGGCTGGATTCGTTTCATCCGCGCTTGCTGAACGAAGCAGGACCTTTCTGCCTATCGGGACCATTTTTTTCGCCTTCCCGGAAGTGCTAGGTTGCGACATTTTCAATGATGCAAAATTTTCACCTAAGAATTTTGTTTATGGGGTGTATAAGGCCCCCAAAGTCAATAGAAAATATAGTGTGTAAATGTCAATGGGTCTTATCCTAGTGTAGTGGAATTGGGAGGTGTAGTGCCTCCCAAGTCAGTGACTAATATTAGTTTATATGAGGGTGTAAAGGGCCCCTACAGTCATATACGATTCCCCGACTGGGTAGAGCCGGCTCTACCACGGCTCTAACTATGTCCAAGAGTCAATAATCTCACTGTAATAGCAGTTCGTAACAGTCAGGTATAAGTCAATAAATGTAGAGTCGCACTCTCTACCACAAACTCTACGTCAGGGAGTCCTGTTAGGCCTATAGCTAACGAGGATTACTTAAGCTACTTAAAATTACTTATAACTAAAAATTTTTAAACTCCGCTCTACCTCAACACAAGGTAGAGTCGCCCGCCCAGGTCCAAATTATAGTCCTCACCACGGGCTAGTCAATGGTGAAAACCGCGGCGCGCTACGACCAGCGGTTGCCGAGATATTCCACTTTTAAGATTTTCAAAATGGCGGTCCAGAAAGATGTCTATATCTAGACTGAAATTAAAAAATTTATAACTCGACAACCACTGAGCGCAGAGAGGCGCGCGACGGCTCGTTGTACTCGTCGCAGCAAGGGCTACGCGCTCCCGGGTTTAAATCCTGGATCTGGGGGTCAAGTCCAAACCGGGTCCAAAATGTGTGCATGCAGTAGAACCCGCCACGACAAGGCACACCACGAAAACCGCAGCCCTGTGTGACGTCTCTGATAAAAGTTATGGAAGTTTGAAGTTTTTGCAAATGGCGGCCAATATGGCCGCCAGTTGGTCCAAAACTTCCAACTTCGGCCCTATTTGACCGAATCAGCCCGTGTTTGGGCTCGTTTTATAGGTCTTGAAGAGAACTATTCAATTACGTTTACACAATATTTTTATGAGCAACCCCCGATTTATGGGGGTTGAAAAACCTGTAATTTTACAATAAAAATACAATTAAAAATATTTTTAAAAGAGTAAAAATTTGGAAAAAATTTTTGAGGGCTTGGACTATCTTAGGACTATTTTTTACGATGTCTTGCAGGGTTACTGCACCCCTAGATTAATGACCACGTGGCAACCCCTAAACTTTGAAAAATCATATCTAAAAAACTACTAGGTGAAAAATTTTGAAATTTGGTCCAGATATAAAGCCAATTAAATGCCACAAAATAGATATAAAATAAATGGGGGTTGCCGATCTTAATTTTGAAATATTAAATTTTGAAATTTGTTAAATTTTGAAAATGCAATAACCCTGCAAGTACTTAACGGATTTCTTCGATCGAAGTGTCCCCGCAGAGCGCTCGATGTCCTCCGTCGAACGCTGCTGCACGAAGCGCCCTCTGGTGGCGGGAACACGGACCACGTGTTGGAGGTTAAGGTCGTTTTTCGGTGTTTTCTCCGCGATTATACGCTGGAAAAATCCAAGTGAGGTGTCGGATTGTGGGAGCCGATGGGGCGCGTCGAATGGCGTGTTGAAAACAATATGTTCCCGATCTTGTTCGGGCAGCGTTCGCCTCCAAAGGTTGAAAATTTTCAACTTTTTAAAATTTTTCCGGTTTTTTGCTTGAAATTTGTACACTTTATAAACTTTCGGTTTAACACTTTCCGGAACCTTGTAGCGCTTGTAATTACGCAACTTTTGGTGTGTAACACGTCACTATTTGTCGTGAAAAAACCACTTTTGTGAATTTTTAAAAATATTTGGAGCACGGGGAACACTTTGAACACGCGCGCTTTCGATAGCGGGGAGCCGCGGAGTGGGTTAGGTTAGGTTAGGTTAGGTTAGGTTAGGTTTTTTTTTTTTTTTTTTTAATATTCCGCTGGTGGAAATGCATTTTACGCATCCCTTGCGAGAGTTGCCAACGCATTGAGGATGCGCTCACAGCTCTCGGAAGGGTATGTGGGACTCCCGGTTTCCCAGCCTACCCACTAAAACCACCAGCGGTCCCTACTGTACTATCGCTATTTATTATGCGATAACCTTGAACCCGTGATGCTATTTACTGTATTTATAAAACCCTAAAGTTGCGCGTCTTATTATCTCGTTATTGCTGGGATTATGAGGCGACCGACTCAGTCACTGTGTCGTGCTGTGGAGTGAGCAGAGACAGTGCCGGTCAGTGTTCGCCCTCATACTACGTTACTAATGCGAAAGGCCACCAACCCGAACACTGTGTCGTGCTGTGTTGTGAACAGAGACAGTGCCGGTCAGTGTACCCCTCCCAATACAACTATCGTGCGGAGCGACAGACTCAGTCACTGTGTCGTGCTGTGGTGTGAGCAGAGACAGTGCCGGTTAGTGTACGCCCTCAGACCACGTCACCAATAAGCAAGGTAAACCGACCGGGTCCCCGTGTCATGCTGTGGTGTGAACAGAGACGGAGCCGGTCGGTGTTCCCCTTCCAATACAAAATTACTATGCAAGGCGACAGACTCGGTCGCTGTGTCATGCCGTGGTGTGAACAGAGACAGCGCCGATCCGTGTACGCCCTCCAGCTACGTTAATAATAAGCGAGGTGTCCGATTCAGTCACTGTGTCGTGCTGTGGTGTGAACAGAGACAGTGCCGGTCGGTGTACACCTGCAAGCTACCCTGCGCAAAAAACGAGGTGACCAACTCAGTCACTGCGTCATACTGTTTTGTGAGCAGAGACAGTGCCGGTCAGTGTACACGCAATGCATCAATGAGCGAGGCCAGTAACGTAATTTGTGGAGAATTGTTTCTAAAGTGTGGGAAGAACCCCGAACAGGTGTTCCAATGTTATACTCGGGAACCATTGCATCTCCCGGCCGATCTTACCACACCCAGCGCGAAGTCCATAAAAACTTCGCGGTAGGCATCATTAGCCATGAAAATGCCGAGATTGTCCCTAATGACCGGGAGACCTAAGATGCAGTCACAATGATACCTTCGGATCCCAAAACGAGGGCATTCGGTGATAAGATGTTCGATGGTCTCGTTTGAGGCATCATCGCAAGGGCATCCCGGATCCTGTATCAGACCGAACCTGTGAAGGTAGTGCCTGAATCCCCCATGTCCAGTGAGCAATTGTGTCTTGTAATTGTCCAACTTCACTTTCCCAACGATGCGGTACGCCTCCTTAACATTGGGAAAGAACATTCTTGTCACGGCGCCGGTCGTTGAGGAAGAGTAACGTTTTTGCCATTCTAAAAGTGTCGATTCCCTGATTTGGCGCTTGGCAAAGGAGACAGGGAAACGATCGTAGACTTTTGCTGTCTTCGTCTTTAAAGCTGCTCTCTTCGCTAACTCGTCAGCTCGCTCGTTGCCCGCTATCCCTACATGAGCCTTAACCCAGTAGAGCTCTGCTGTGCCCCCGCTGCTTGTTATTTCGGCGATATTTTTCTTTACTTCTGCCACTATAGGATTAGTGCAGGTGTAGCTCTGCAAAGCCTCAAGGGCTGACCTGGAGTCGCTAAAGATGTATCCCTTTTGGAATCTTGAGTCCGCCATCATAATCTGGACTGCCCCCTGCAGTGCAATCAGCTCAGCTTGAAATACTGAGCAGTAGTCGGCAAGGGGCAAGAGACGATGGCGGACCTCTTTCTCGTCCAGCCAGCAAGTCACTGCCGCCCCGACCTTGCCTTCAATTTTACTGCCGTCAGTGTAAATTTTTGCAAAGCTGTTACCCAGTTTCAGTATATCTGTCTGGCTCTCCACCTTTCCGAAATGCAGCCGGACTCTTTCAGCAGGGTGTGGGAGCTCAAATGGGCTCACTGATTCTTCCAATTGGCGGCCGGGAAGCAGTGGCAGCGGCTTCCCCCTCCTGATTTCAAAAAGTTCCCTTCGCTCTTTAGCCCTCAGGTCTAATGGGATTATTCCTGAGAGCAGCGCACTGGATGTGAGGGAAATTGTTTTGTGGCCCTTTGCAATCTGTATGGCAAACATCCTGGTTACCCGGTCCAGTTTGGTTCTAATTTGGACCGTGTCTGCCTTGGAGGCCCAGACATTCGCAGCATACAACATCGTGGGCTCAACAACAGAAATGTAGATGGTCCGCAAAATATCCGAATTTAGACCCCAGTGAGCTCTAGCTGTCCTTGAAACCCCTTTGTATAGATTTGTAGCCTTACACGTGGCCTCCTGTAGGTGTTGCACGAAGTTTAAGTTGTTATCAATAGTTAATCCAAGTACCTTTAGGCTGTCTTGAGGGACTACCTCAATTCCGCACATTATCCCTTTAGGTCTGTAATATTTCAATTTCCTTGTGAAAATGGTGACCTGAGTTTTTTGTGGAGCAAATCTTAATTTGTTTCTCTCTCCCCATGCGGCTACCACTTCCAGGGCTCTATTGATTTCCCTTTCAAGGGTTTCTCCTTTTTTCCCCGTTCCCACAAGTAGAACGTCGTCGGCGAAAGCTTGAATATGGACTCCTAAGTTGCTGGTTTCTTGCAGTAGTGTGTCCATGAGGATGTTCCATAGAAGTGGCCCGCAAGTGGAGCCTTGGATGCAACCTTTGTTGGTACTCCTGGTGACCTCCTCTCCAGAATATTTGATCTTAATTGTCCGGGAAGACAGGTAACTTGAGACCAATTTCGTGAGGGCTGGGTTGAGTTGTTTTCTCAGGAGCTGATTCTTTATGGCTGGCCACCACGCGTTGTCAAATGCCCCTTCAATATCTAGCGATACGGCGACGGCGATTTTTTGGGTCTTTATCGCCGCTTCGATCATTTCTACTGCATCGTAGAGGGCTTCCTCGGTGTTGCGCTGGGGCATAAATCCATATTGCCTGGAATTTAGCGCCTTCTTGTTCCCCAAGTGCCACAATATTCGGTTGGCGAACATCTTCTCTAGGACTTTTCCTAAAATAGGCAATAGCCCTATAGGTCTGTAAGATTTTGGTGCCGAGTAATCTTCCTTATGTGGCTTTGGTATTATTTTAATTACGGCCCCTTTCCATATCTTAGGGAAGTATGCTAATTCCAGGCATTTGTTGTATAAGCCCAGCAGTTCCTTGTAACTCGAGTGAAAAGCTCTTGTGCAGATATCTGCAGTAAGGCCATCTTCTCCCGGTGCTTTCTTCGGGCTCATATTTGTTAGTACAAACTCTACCTCCTCCAGTGTAAAAGGCACGGATTTTTCGCCCGGAATACTGTCTATGTCTTTGTCAACAGACTCTCGCAATGCCTTTTGTTCGGCTGTGTCACTGGCCGTTTCATCCTTCGGATAAAACGTACTCGCCAATAGTTCCGCCGATTCTTTTGGTGACAAAATGCTCTGGTCCTGCGGTGATCTTAGTAGCTTGTCTCCTTCTCGTGTACCACCCTTGCGGATAATTCTATACACTCCGTCCCAGATCGTCTCCTTATCTTGTCTTTGACAGAAGTTTTTCCAGCTATCAGTAATGGCACTGTGCATGAGTTTTTTATAGTCTTCCAGTTCAGTAAGATACTCACTGACCACAAAAGGTTTCCTTCTGGGGTTAGCTTTTCGTATCTTGTTTCTTTTCCTTATCACCTCTTTCTTTTTCAGAGACAGCTCGGCCGTCCACCACTCTGTTTTACCTAGATTTACCATCGGGGATATACTGGCGATGGCTTCTTCGCATGCTTCAGTGACACTGCTGGCATATCCTGCTACTGCTTGCTCTAGAGAGTCTGGATTATTAATAGCTTCAATAGAGTCCGGCGTGATGCCCCTGGATAGCAGGTTATCAGAGAGTCTGGCTGCAAATGCTGGCCAGTCCGCCTTAGAGGTATTGTATTTACGCGTAGACTGTCTAGCTTGGTTGCTGGGTGAATTCGCCCCTGACTCCACCAGGAACCTGATCGCCCTGTGATCCGACGTCAAAACCAGGTCAATATCCACCCTCCAGTTCTTTATATTATTTATTATATTACTGGTCCCTAGAGTGATGTCTACAATACTTGAATAGGGTCTGTTGTTTCTAACGGTGTAAAAAGTGGGAGTACAGCCCTCGTTGAGTACATGTAGATCTAAACGAGCCAGCGACTCCACAATCTTTGTACCCCTGTCATCCTCTGTCGTGCAGCCCCACCAGGGACTTTTGGCGTTGAAGTCTCCTGCTATTATCACGTCTTTCGTTCCGAGTTTTGCGAAGCACTCCTCCACTAGCTGTAGATCCTCGTCAATGTTTTTGTCTTTTTCTAGATATACATTGACTAGTCCGATCTTCCTACCCGCTAGTGAAATTGTGCATGCCGCGATATTCTCAGTAACGAGATCAGGGTTCACGATAATATTTACCCCCCTGTCTATGGCTATGATTGCCGCTTTAACAGGTTTGTCTCTGTTTTGTGTAATTTTCTGAATTACCCTGTGTTTTGATTTGACAATAGCATTTGCTCCTACATAGGGTTCCTGCAAAAGCAGCAATGCAGCCTTCCTTTTTTCGGCTTCGATTAGGCATTCCTGCATCGCCGCATACCCTCTGCCCAGATTTGCCTGTATTATGCCAATGGCCAAATCCTCGGCCGCACTTTTTTGAGCCGTGGGGTTTCCATTTCGCGAGTCCAAGCCGCCTTCAGCAGTACGCTACTGAGGTTCGGGCTATCCTGTCCCACTTGGACCACTCTACGCAGGTAGAGCTATATGCTGGGTGGTCTCTATCCGTGACTCCGGCGCTCTGGCAGTTACAGCATATAGGGGACCCACGTCTCCTATCACAGCTGCGTGTGTCATGGGGTCCAGCGCAATGTCCGCACCTTGCATCGTTGCGACATTCGGTGGCCCTATGACCGAATCCCATGCAGTTGAAACACTGCATGATTGGAGATTGGTCATAGGCCGCCACCACCTGGTAGCCCACTCTCAACTTTGCATCTCGAAGCTTCTGCCAGAGAGCCGGGGTAACCTCTATGATTATGTTCGTCAGGAGATTGTTTCGTCCCCGAGTTCTGCGCAGTATTCTCATCTTCTTTTGATCGTCAGGGACGTCAGACAAAAGTCCCTTGTTCTGATTTAGGACCGCCTCCTCCACCTGTGGGTCGGTCAAATCTTTGACCACGCCCACAAGTCGTAGGAGCGGTCGCTTCGGGCGCGTGTCTGCTATCGTAAGCCGGCTGTCTTTGTCGGTTAGTGCCTGCCTGAGTAGTGCGCGATCTTTTTCTGTATCGCAGTTAATCACTACTCGTTGGCCTTTCAATTTTGCTACTTTATTTATACCAATCCCCATTTTTATAACGTCCACCTTGGACTTAACAATCCCGATGACGTCATCACTTGTGTGCCGGGGTTCGATAGATTCCAGAATGATGCCGTGTTTAGGGGTAGAAAGTATGCTGGCGTATGTTCTCGCAGGACGCTGGCTAGCCGCAGCCTGAGGTCCCTCCAGTTTGGCCGAGGGGGGGGGAGATTTGTTTGTCCAGATGCTGAGCCGTCCCCAGCGTCATGTTCAGAGTGCCTATCTCCAACCTAAGAGTCGCGATGTCCTCTTGAACATCGCGCAGCTCCTGGTCGGAGACAGGAGCCCCGACCTTAGCTTGCAGCTCCGCCAGTGCAGTCGTGGTTGCCTTCCCATGAGCTTCTAATTCGTAGGTAAGCCATCTCGCGGCCTCTGCCTCCTTATAGGTGGCCTTCACGGCCTCCTTCAGTTCCGCCTGGGCCATACTCTGTTCCTTGGCCAAATTTTGCAGAGCAGTGGCATGTTTGGCCTCCAACTGGGCCAGCCGACGCTCGTAACCGGCCTTCTGCCTCTCCTTTTCGGCGATGTGTCGGTTACGAGAGTAAGCTAGTCTCAGAATCATCTCGTGGAGGCCATGTAGGCCCTCGACAACCGCCTCTCTAATTTCCCTGTTAAGGTTTCTACTCTCCTCCAGTCTCCCTTTGGTGTGCTGGAGGAGTGCACCCGCCAGACGAGGTATCTCGTGTAGGGCCCCGCCTCCCGCGACCGAAGCCTCTGAGGCAAAGGAACCATCGGTGCCCTCTCTGTCCTTAGGCTCTTCGGCCGCCCGGATGCTGCTCTCCAGCTGAACCGAGGCAGCCGCCCTTAGTTGAGCCTTGATCCTGAGGAGAGAGGACTCCGACCGTGGTCTTTCCGCCTCTCCTTTATCCGGCGTTGAGGTACGAGGGGGGGTAATGTCCCCTGCACTTCCCCGGCGTTTGCGGGGGGACAGCTCTCTACTGACGGGGTTCGCTATAGGCGAGTCACTCGCACTTGCGAAACCTTCCGCCTCGTCGCTGTTTGTCCCCAGCGGGGAGTGAAATTCAGGTTCGCTGAACGCCGATTGCGGAGTAAGGACTTCCTCCCCGGAGTCAGGCGTGGGCCTCTCCCGCTTCGGTGCCGGGCCTCTAGCGCTGGGTGCCAGAGCCTTGGCCACTGTCTTCGCTGTGGTGCTTTTCTTAGCTAAGGTAACTCCCTTCTTGGCCACTTTAACCGGTGAACAGGGCTTCGCCGTCCTCCTTCCACTCCCAGTAGAAGTTGAGCTATCTGACATGTTGTTGGCTTACCTCTTTAAATGCTCTACAGTGAGGATCTCTACAACTGTAGAGCCACTGAAAGGTGCTTTAATTTCTCTGCCTAGAGTTCTCCGAACTCTACAAATGTAGTCACTTTTATTTACTGGTAGAGTCCCGCGAAAAAACTCCACTGGCTCTCACGTTGCGTAACTCTAATTGTTTTTGCGAATTCCTCTGTGTTTTCGCAGTGTTAGACCTCAAACATCTGCGGATCCAAATGGCCGGCACTGAGCCACTGCCCCCACCGAAAACCGCAGCGTTCTACGCCTTATGGTTGCGGAGATATCGTGTATCGAAACTTTCCAATATGGCGGACAAAATGGCCGCCAAATTTTCGGACCACAATATCTCCGCTAAAACGCCTCTCTCGCGCTCGCGGTTTTCGATAGCTGCCGGCGCCTGGGCCTGGCCTTCAAATTCTGGCTACAAAAATGTGTGTCAAGTGGCGCCCCCTAAGGTGACCTTTCGCCTGCGGATCCGGACCCCCAGCTCCACACCACCGCTCCCACTGAAAACCGCAGCGTTCTACGCCTTGTGGTTGCGGAGATATCGTGTATCCAAACTTTCCAATATGGCGGATAAAATGGCCGCCAAATGTTTGGACTACGATAACTCCGCTAATACGCCTCTCCCGCGCTCGCGGTTTTCAATAGCAGCCGGCGCCTGGGTCCGGCCTCCAATTTCCGGCGACAAAACTGGGTGTCCAGTGGCGCCCCCTATAGTGCTTGTTATCCTATGAGATTCTATTATCCAGATGATTCCACCAAGCGCGCCGAAAACCGCAACGCTCTGCGACTTCCCGTTGCAGAGATACAGAGATTTAATTTTTTCAGTTTTTTCTCAAAATGGCGGCCAATATGGCCGCCGGGGCCGTGAAACTCCGTATCTCCGCAACGGTGCGGCCGATTTTGACGTGCGAGGGGTCCTCTAATAGGTCTCTGTACGTTCTACGTAATGATTTGCGTACTGTAATTTTAAAAACAGAGCTCCGGAATCTATGTCCGGAAAACCACTTAAACCACGATAACTCCCCTCAGAAATTAGGTAGCGGGATGCCGAAAATGGTGTTAGTATCTACTTTTCAAGGGCGAGTGGAGACGTTTCCGGGAACTTACGGGATCAAGGACCTCGTGGCCACGTGGTTTCCGGAAAATCCTCGGCGCTCGAAAAGTACAGGTGCGAAAATTCTGAAATTTGGGGAGGGAGTAGATGGTACCGTTCCCCACTAAACGTAATAAAATAAAGGTGGGGTCGTCGATCTCTCCTCTGAGCTAGATCTCGCCGGAAAACTCGCTTTTTTTCAACTAAGTGTATCTCCTAAAGTACGTGATGGATTTAAGCGAAAAAGGTGCCAAATTGGAGGGCTCCAACCGGTCTTTGGAGAGGATGTAAAAGAAAGAAGGAAACACTGCAGGGGAAGATTTTCACCGCCACGTGGTTTCCGGTTTTTTCCCGATATTTCCTCCGATTCTTATCGAAAAAATCTCGAACAAAGACAGGAAGGTAGAGCCCCCGAGGGGTCACAAAGTGACGGTAAAAAAGTGGCAGCTTACCGATCTACTTTCTGCGGCGTATGCGAAAAAAGGTTCAAAATTTACCTTTTTTTTAGGTTATCCCGGGAAAATCCCGGAATATCTCACAGCGCCGAGACTTTTCGGCAAAATCCAAGCTGGCACCAGATCACTGCCACAAAACCACAAACTTTAACACACTTTTCGCAGAAATCGGGACACTTTTTACAGAAGTTTTTTCAGCTCTAGTTTGCTCCTGATATATTTAATGAGGTCATAGAGGGAGTCTTCGGTGCTTTTTTGCGGCATAAAGCCGTATTGACGGGTACTCATTCTCGGTAGAAGGTGCCACTTTAGTCTGCCAACCATCATTTTTTCGAACATTTTCCCCATCACAGGCAATAGTCCAATCGGCCTGTATGATTTGGGGTTTGTGAGATCGTCTTTGTTTGGCTTTCTTAGGACGACAACTGTTGCACGTTTCCAGATTTTTGGAAATCTGCCCAATTCCAGACACTTATTGGCAAGCGCTAGGAACGTTTCCGGGTCTCGCGCTATAACTTGGGTGCAGATGTCTGCAGTCAAACCGTCTTCACCCGGGGCCTTCTTTGGATTAAAACTTTCCACAGAGTTTTTGAGTTCCTCCAGAGTAAATGGGGGGTCATGTACATCATCATGTCTTATCTCATTTATCTGTTTGGCTGCTCTTCTTATCTCAATGTGGTCAGCGTTATCCTGGCTTTCTAGGTCCTCCGGGTAAAATGTCTCGGCTAGTAGTTTGACAGATTCCTGCGCGCTAAGGGTAATCCCATTTTTATTTAGGGGGAGATCCTCTTTCCTCTTAGTTGTCCTGTTGATGACTCTGTAGATCCCCTCCCACATTCCTTCTTTATCTTGCTTGGCGCAGAACTCTTTCCAGCTACGGATCTGTGCTTCCTTTACCTTACATTCATATTCTTCTTTCTTTTGCAGGTATTCATCGACAACCCATGCTCTTCGAGTCGGCGCAGCGCTACGGATTCTCCTTCTCTTCGTGTTAACTTCTCGTCTGAGGTCATCAAGTTCTTTGGTCCACCACGGCAAGGTAAGTTTTTTGTTAGTTTTTATTGGTGGTATGTGTTTTTTGCATGTTGTTTGTATTATGTGTGTAAATGTTTCTATTATATTTTCTAATTGTTCAGAGTTAATAATTTCCTGTATTGTTGTTTGATCTATATTGTGTTCCATTTTTAATTGGGCCATTTCCTCATGGAACTGACTCCAATTAACTTTTTTGGTATTATATATCCTGGTTGTTCTATGTATAATTATGTCTTTACCTTTTTTCAGTTTTATTTTGAACGTGATGCCGTTGTGGTCCGAGCTCGTCATATCTTGGTCCACTCTCCAGCTTTCCACCAAATCGAGGATGTCCGCTGTGCAAACCGTGATGTCCACGTGACTGCAGAGCGATCTACCGCCTCTTATGGTGTCGAAGGTCGGAGTGGTTCCATTATTTAATATGTGTAGACCCAGTTGGTCCAGTGTTCCTGCCAGAATATCTCCCCTTTCGTCGGTCTTGTGGCTACCCCACCAGAAACTCTTCGCGTTGCTGTCTCCTCCCATGACCAGTTTTGCGGGTTGTATTTTAGCCTCTATCTTCTTGAGCTGCTCCAGGTAAGGTTCCAGGGGTTTGTCTGGTTCAAAGTAGAAAGAAACGAACACGATCTCCCAGGCGCTTGTGCGAACCCTGACAACTGCGATGTTGTTTGTTGTAAGGTCCGGACACTGTATTGCGTCTAAATCTTCGTCAAACACTGCTATTGCTGCCTTTACAGTGCCATCCCCAGGATTCGTGTTTTGGAAGAGTCGCGTTCTGCCGTATGTTTTCATACTTGGACCCCCACCCACGTAAGGTTCCTGGAGCAGTGCAAGAGCCGCTTTTCTCTCTGAGGCTTCCTTCATAAGTTCGGAGGTGGCCAGTTGTTTGCGTTGTAGATTGGCTTGAAGAAAGAGGTAAGTTTTATCCGCTGCTTGCGGGGGCAATTGTGTTGGATCGCTACTTTGAGTAAGTGGTATTGCGCTGTTTAAGCTGCTGGAGTCCACCATGGCGCCTTCAGCAGTATGCTACGCTTGACCGTGCTATACTATCCCATTTTTTACGAACGGTGCAGTCGCCGCTCGGCATCATGGCGAGTATCATTAAGCTTAGCTTGCTGACAGTTGTTGCATCTGGGGGGATCTCCGGCCCGCATGGCATGACATTCGGCCCGCAGATGATTGCCTCCACAATGCGCGCAGATGTCCTTTTCTTCCGTGCACTGTTTTTTGCCATGGCCAAAACGGAGGCATCTGGTACATTGCATGAGCGGGGTTTGGTCGAAGACCTTGACCCGCTGCATGTCTATATGGACGCGTCCTGCCTCGGTCAGTCGTTGCCACAACTGGGGGGAGACTTGCATTACAACATGGTTCTCATGTGGATTTCTAGCCCGTTTTCTATATCTCACGGTCATCTTTAAGTTTTCTTCGTTCAGGCCCTCGAGGATATGAGAGTTCTGATTTGCAATCGCCCTGGTGATGTCTTCGTCCGAGTTATAAGATAAAACGTCTCTGAACACCACCAAGGGGAGCTTGTTTACGGCCTCTTCAATTTTTAGACTCGTTGCAGATTCCTTGAGCCTCTTCGTAATTTGCTCCAGGTCCGACTTGGAGCGGCAACCTAACACAATTTTTTGGTTCTTCACTTTTCGTAATTTGTCCACTCTAAATCCAGTAGCGATCGCGTTGACTGCAGTCCTAACTTTGTCCGTCACTGTCCCACTCGTGTCCTTTTCGTCCTCGGATGAGACAATGACGGAATGCATCGGTTGGGGTACAGTCATTGTCCTTTTTGCTGCCACTCCTGCGTAGGTGACTCCTTCTACAACGTGACTATTAGGCGAAGAGAGCGATGCTTGCACCGTATGTATTTCTTCCTTGAGTGCACGTGTAGAGTGCGTGCACTCAGTTGTACTTTTACTGCACACTCTCATCACCTCTATCAGTTCCGTAATTTTGTTACTTATCTCGCTTTGTTCCACAGTATCCTGAGTCTCATCTTTTGATGCTGTCTTGTGTCCATACTGTGTTTTTATACAGCTTGACATAAGGCCAAGGTTGTCTAGTGTAACGCCGAGTTTCGAGAGGATATCCACTACCGACTCTTTTATCTCCTTCTTTATATTTCCCGATTTCGCCATTAACAGTTTAGCCTCCTTTATCATTTTTTTGCCATTTTTTACCATTCTTGGTATTTCTTTTAAGAGGTTCGTAGATTCCTCTGTCGCTTTATCGCATGTATCGGGATTAATGGTTGGTGATGTGACCATGTAGGTTTTCTCTAGGGCAGTATTATGTTGTGTAGATTCTGGGCCCGCCAGTATAGCTGTTGTCTTTCCCACTTCAGTTTTTTCCGATGTTGGCTTTGTCTTATGGGGGGTTTCGGTCATCGTCTCATCCTGGTTTGGGGGGGCATGCTTGTTGCCCCTTTGTCGAGTTGCCCTTACATTGGCAGGGGCTCGTACATATTCTGGAGACCTTCTTGTGTTATCCTTTTCAATTTCGACGAAGAAGACCTCCGATAATCGTTTACCGGTGGCCAGGGTTTCCGGTGTCTGAGGGTTTTCTCCTAAAGCTCCAGCCACTACCTCCTTCGGTGGAGTTTTAAACATTTTTAGGGAGGTGTAGATTCAGGTCACAAATCCAACAAAACAAATAAGATATAATAATTGAGAATGGGAAGTGTATAGTGCTTCAATATGCTGTAGTCAACTAAAACAAATTGTATGTAATATTTGGCAATGATGTCACGATGTTCAATTGACCATACGTTGAGCTAAAAGTTTTACTATCTACCTACTAGCCTTGTATTACGTACCTACATTTTTTATAATAATCATAGAATTATTGTAGCTTGATAAGGTACTAATATTGTATACTAATATTAACACTGTGCACATTAAAACCGACTGTAGTTTTTGTGGCACTGGATGTAAAAAAAAATCCATGTACTTTATAATATACTATAATATACTAACTAATTAATATAGTTTCATAACTATCATAAAATACCTATAAAAGTAAAAACATAATAATCATGATATAATAATTACGGGATACAGGCAGGGCAGCGCAATATTTGTGCAGGTGGAAGTCTATGTAAGAGGCCTATGTCCAGCAGTGTACGTCTATCGGTTTATGTGGAAAGAAGAAGAAACAGTGTACAATACACTTAACAAAATCAAAAATACATAAAAACACAGACATCAATAATAAAAATAAAATAAAAAATCATAAAACAAAATTATGCTGTTCGGTGACCAGCGAATTTAAACATTTTGCATTTTTTTCGTCTTTGACTTGATTTGGCATATAGTCCAGGAGGAATCGGCGCATGAGTACCGAATACTATTCCACCTCAATTTTTTTATGCGATTTTAAATCTCTATTAACAATATTATTAACTATTGTATAGAGAATTAAAAAAAAAATATTACTTAAACATTATGTTTTTTTTAAATATATTTTTCATGGGTCGAAAGTACCCAAATTTGAGATTTTTGAACCTTTAAAAATCCATATCTTTAAAAATATTAACTTTATCGTGAAAAGTCATAGAACCTTTTTTATTGGTATTTCAAAAAAGAATATAAAAAAAATTGTCCGGTTGAAAAATAACAATTCCTTGCAATTGTTTAAACAATTTCGGTTTAAACAATATGGCACCGGGTTGCGCCATGGCAACATGCATTTATATCATTAGGAGGGCAATTTGAAGAGGATCGCATAAAAAAATTGAGGTGGAATAGTTTTCGGTAGTCATGCGCCGATTCCTCCTGGACTAATAACATATTGCACATTTTTCATTAATGCTTTCTTTTGGATGCCTAAATTGTTTTGTTCCATTAACATACAGAAAATTATTATTATCTAGAAATGCAAATGTATTTTCAGCGTCAGATGCTGGTACCCATTTCTGTGTATCAATATTTTTTATGGTGTGTTTACGGGAAGGATAATTATCGTTTTCAAATTTCTCCTCGTTATTTGGTAAGTATGTAAGTTTTCTTAACAAAATTGCCCATCACAATTTTAGTAGGCATAGTCTTGGTTTCCGGTTGGTAGACTCCAATAGTCCATAGCAATCTACATGATTGGGCTCATTGCGATTACCAATGTTTTCATTTCTTCTGTTATCATACGCGTGACTTGTTGCAATCAACTGTGATTCCAATGGAGTTCTCAATACATTTTCTAGAATATTTATTAGATAATCTAGGTTTTCTGGGGCTGCCAACTCATTGTTTCTACTTGATATGTAATATTCGTATTCTGCAATTTTCTATTGAAGGGCTTGAATTTTTTCTTCGTCTTGCCTTTTTTGGATAGCACCTTTTCGATTTTGATCTTCTATTGTGAGAATTATCTTCTCTAACTGAGATATTTGGGCTTTCCTTGCTTCTATATTTGTAATAAGGGAATCAATTTCAGCGTTCTTTTCAGTAATTTGTTTATTTATATTTCGAATATTTGATTGTTCTTTTTCTTTTTCAGATAGCATATGAAGCATATTTTCTTTCTGATTTATTAAATTCCGCGTGTTCGGCTATAAGTTCTATCAACTTTTTAAATTCATTGTGCTTCTTTTCTAATTCTTCAGATAGTTCATCATTTTTACGCGTTGTTTCTGCTAACTTAGCGTTTTGTCGTTTGACCTATAGTATAAAAGTTAGTCATTTTTGTGTGTTGTTCACAAACAAACTAGTTAAGGTTATAATTTAACTAGCGTTTGCTCGGTGCGCGAGCTGCTAAAGCAGCTCGCGGGAAGTGTTATTACTAAAAGTAAGGCGCGTGGGTGCGCGGCCCGCGATTGTTCGGCTTTATTTATTTCGCTCGGTGCGCGAGCTGCTAAAGCAGCTCGTGGGAAGTGTTATTACTACAAGTAGGGCGCGTGGGTGCGCGGCCCGCTAAAGCGGACCGCGATTGTTCGGCTTTATTTATTTCGCTCGGTGCGCCAGCTGCTAATGCAGCTCGCGGGAAGTGTTATTACTACAAGTAGGGCGCGTGGGTGCGCGGCCCGCTAAAGCGGACCGCGATTTTTTTACTCATCAAGTAGACCTTCGGATTCTGGTCATCTTTTGCCAAAAAATTTGTTCGAGCACACCCCACCTATCTGCAATAACCTGGCCGTGCTCCTCATTCACAAAAGAAAAAGAAAAAAAAAAGAAAAAAAAACGAAAAAAAAGAAAAAAAGCAAATGTAAAATGAAAAAGAAGAAAAAGAAAAAAGCCCTATGAACCTATCAAAATCAATGTCTTGCATAGTTCCCAGCTTCCTGTCCCTTCGATATTCCCCATACATTTTGTATGAAAAAAAAAATCCGCCATCTTGAATTTTTTTCCTACTCACCAGGTAGACCTCCGGGTTGTGATCATCTTTTGTCGAGAAAGCGCTCCTCCATCTTTTATAGTCTCCGAGAGAGAGACGGACAAAATTTTCCGCCATTTTTTTTCCGCCATTTTGGATTTTTTTTTCAACTCACTGGCAACTGCTCGAGGTTTCGAATGACATTTGGTCGAGCACCCTCCACCTATCTTCTATACCCTAGCCGTGCCCCTCGCCCGTCTCCGAACTCCTCACTCATCAGCTCTCTCCACCTTTCTCCGAGTCACATTCTTTGAGCTCTATACGACACCATGGATGAAAAAAATTTTTTTCATACAAAATTTTACAGGAGAGGGGTGGAAATTTGAGACGTCACAGCTCGGCCACCATCTTGTTTTTTTAATTTTTTTCACTTTTTCTGTTAATCGTTTACTAATTTCTACAATAATCCAAAATTTCAAAGAAATCGGTTGGAAAACAAAAGAGTTGCAAGATTTACGTCGGCCGCCATCTTGTTTTTCCGAAATGTCATAATTTTTCCCCACTCGAATCCCCCACCCGGACATATCTCCCCTACATCATTGTATCGTTTTCCGTCTCTTTCTAGGAGAACAATTATGTCAATCAGTGAGTGGTAATCGAGCTATATATATTATAACTAGCGTTTGCTCGGTGCGCGAGCTGCTAAAGCAGCTCGCGGGAAGTGTTATTTCTAAAAGTAGGGCGCGTGGGTGCGCGGCCCGCTAAAGCGGACCGCGATTTTTCTACTCATCAAGTAGACCTACGGATTCTGGTCATCTTTTGCCAAAAAATTTGTTCGAGCACACCCCACCTATCTGCAATAGCCTGGCCGTGCTCCTCATTCACAAAAGAAACAGAAAAAGAGAAAAAAAGAAAAGAAAAGGAAATAAAAGAAAATGAAAAATGAAAAAAAAGAAAAATAATAAAAAAAAAGGAAAAAAGAAAGAAAAAAAGAAAAAACGAAAAAAGAAAAGAAAAAAGCAAATAAATGAAAAATGAAAAAAATAATAAAAAAAAGGAAAAAAGAAAAGAAAAAAGAAAAAAAAGAAAATGAAAAAAAAGGAAAAGAAAAAGAAAAAAGGAAAAACGAAAAAGAAAAGAAAAAAGTAAAAGCAAAAGAAAAAGAAAAAAAGAAAAGAGAAAAAAAAGAAAAATGAAGAAAAAGAAAAAAAATAAAAAAGAAACAAAAAGAAGAAAAAAGAAAAATCAATATTCGCCATATATTTCGCATGGAAAAAAAATCCGCCAGCTTGTTTTTTTTCCTGATCATCAAGTAGACCTTTGGGTCTTGATCATCTGTTGCCAAGAAACTACTCTTCCATCTTTTATACTCTCCGAGATAGACACCAAAGAAAGTTTCTATGGCCGCCATCTTGAATCCGCCATTTTGGAATTTTTTTTTCAACTCCCTGCTAATTGGATGTGGTTTCGAGTAATTTTTGTTGGAGCACACCCCACCTAGTTGGTCGCGTGGATAGTTGGCAAAAAAAAACACTCTTTCACCTTTTTCAACCCATTTCCAAAAAGGAGGAGGTTCTCAATTCGGCCAGTATATTTTTCTTTTTTAATTCTCCGAGATCTAAGACACCTATGAACCTATCAAAATCAATGTCTTGCATAGTTCCCAACTTCTAGTCCCTTCAATATTCCCCATACATTTTGTATGGAAAAAAATCCGCCATCTTGAATTTTTTTCCTACTCACCAGGTAGACCTCCGGGTTTTGATCATCTTTTGTCGAGAAACCGCTCCTCCATCTTTTACAGTCTCCGAGAGAGAGACGGACAAAATTTGCCGCCATTTTTTTTCCGCCATTTTGGAATTTTTTTTCAACTCACTGGCAACTGCTCGAGGTTTCAAATGACATTTGGTCGAGCACCCTCCACCTATCTTCTATACCCTGGCCGTGCCCCTCGCCCGTCTCCAAACTCCTCACTCATCAGCTCTCTCCACCTTTCTCCGAGTCACATTCTTTGAGCTCTATACGACACCATGGGTGGAAAAAATTTTTTTCATACAAAATTTTACAGGAGGGCTCGGAAATTTGAGACGTCACAGCTCGGCCGCCATCTTGTTTTTTTAATTTTTTTTCACTTTTTCTGTTAATCGTTTACTAATTTCTACAATAACCCAAAATTTCAAAGAAATCGGTTGGAAAACAAAAGAGTTGCAAGATTCACGTCGGCCGCCATCTTGTTTTTCCGAAATATCATAATTTTTCCCCACTCGAATTCTCCACCCGAACATATCTCCCGTACATCATTCTATCGTTTTTTGTCTCTTTCTAGGAGAACAATTATGTCAATGAGTCAGTGGTAATTGAGCTATATATATATTACTAGTATTTCGCTCGGTGCGCGAGCTGCTAAAGCAGCTCGCGGGAAGTGTTATTACTACAAGTAGGGCGCGTGGGTGCGCGGCCCGCTAAAGCGGACCGCGATTGTTCGCCTTTATTTATTTCGCTCGGTGCGCGAGCTGCTAAAGCAGCTCGCGGGAAGTGTTATTGCTACAAGTAGGGCGCGTGGGTGCGCGGCCCGCTAAAGCGGACCGCGATTGTTCGACTTTATTTATTTCGCTCGGTGCGCGAGCTGCTAAAGCAGCTCGCGGGAAGTGTTATAACTACAAGTAGGGCGCGTGGGTGCGCGGCCCGCTAAAGCGGACCGCGATTTTTTTACTCATCAAGTAGACCTTCGGATTCTGGTCATCTTTTGCCAAAAAATTTGTTCGAGCACACCCCACCTATCTGCAATAACCTGGCCGTGCTCCTCATTCACAAAATAAAGAAAAAAAAAGAAAAAAAAAAGAAAAAAAGAAAAAAGCAAATGTAAAATGAAAAAAAAGAAAAAGAAAAAAAGCCCTATGAACCTATCAAAATCAATGTCTTGCATAGTTCCCAACTTCTAGTCCCTTCAATATTCCCCATACATTTTGTATGGGGGGAAAAAAAATCCGCCATCTTGAATTTTTTTCCTACTCACCAGGTAGACCTCCGGGTTGTGATCATCTTTTGTCGAGAAACCGCTCCTCCATCTTTTATAGTCTCCGAGAGAGAGACAGACAAAATTTGCCGCCATTTTTTTTCCGCCATTTTGGAATTTTTTTTCAACTCACTGGCAACTGCTCGAGGTTTCGAATGACATTTGGTCGAGCACCCTCCACCTATCTTGTATACCCTGGCCGTGCCCCTCGCCCGTCTCCGAACTCCTCACTCATCAGCTCTCTCCAGCTTTCTCCGAGTCACATTCTTTGAGCTCTATACGACACCATGGGTGAAAAAAATTTTTTTCATACAAAATTTTACAGGAGAGGGGTCGGAAATTTGAGACGTCACAGCTCGGCCGCCATCTTGTTTTTTTAATTTTTTTCACTTTTTCTGTTAATCGTTTACTAATTTCTACAATAATCCAAAATTTCAAAGAAATCGGTTGGAAAACAAAAGAGTTGCAAGATTCACGTCGGCCGCCATCTTGTTTTTCCGAAATGTCATAATTTTCCCCAACTCGAATCCCCCACCCCAACATATCTCCCGAACATCATTATATCGATTTCCGTCTCCTTCTAGGAGAACAACCCTGTCAATCAGTCAGTGAGTGAATCAGTGAGTGAATCAGTGGTAATCGAGCTATATATATTATAATAATAATAATAACTAGCGTTTGCTCGGTGCGCGAGCTGCTAAAGCAGCTCGCGGGAAGTGTTTTACTAAAAGTAAGGCGCGTGGGTGCGCGGCCCGCTAAAGCGGACCGCGATTGTTCGGCTTTATTTATTTCGCTCGGTGCGCGAGCTGCTAAAGCAGCTCGCGGGAAGTGTTATTACTACAAGTAGGGTGCGTGGGTGCGCGGCCCGCTAAAGCGGACCGCGATTGTTCGGCTTTATTTATTTCGCTCGGTGCGCGAGCTGCTAAAGCAGCTCGCGGGAAGTGTTATTACTACAAGTAGGGCGCGTGGGTGCGCGGCCCGCTAAAGCGGACCGCGATTTTTTTACTCATCAAGTAGCCCTTCGGATTCTGGTCATCTTTTGCCAAAAAATTTGTTCGAGCACACCCCACCTATCTGCAATAACCTGGCCGTGCTCCTCATTCACAAAAGAAAAAGAAAAAAAATGAAAAAAAAGAAAAAAAAGAAAAAAAAAACAAATGTAAAATGAAAAAAAAGAAAAGAAAAAAAGCCCTATGAACCTATCAAAATCAATGTCTTGCATAGTTCCCAACTTCTAGTCCCTTCAATATTCCCCATACATTTAGTATGGAAAAAAAAAATCCGCCATCTTGAATTTTTTTCCTACTCACCAGGTAGACCTCCGGGTTTTGATCATCTTTTGTCGAGAAACCGCTCCTCCATCTTTTATAGTCTCCGAGAGAGAGACGGACAAAATTTGCCGCCATTTTTTTTCCGCCATTTTGGAATTTTTTTTCAACTCACTGGCAACTGCTCGAGATTTCGAATGACATTTGGTCGAGCACCCTCCACCTATCTACTATACCCTGGCCGTGCCCCTCGCCCGTCTCCGAACTCCTCACTCATCAGCTCTCGCCACCTTTCTCCGAGTCACATTCTTTGAGCTCTATACGACACCATGGGTGAAAAAAATTTTTTTCATACAAAATTTTACAGGAGGGGTCGGAAATTTGAGACGTCACAGCTCGGCCGCCATCTTGTTTTTTTAATTTTTTTCACTTTTTCTGTTAATCGTTTACTAATTTCTACAATAATCCAAAATTTCAAAGAAATCGGTTGGAAAACAAAAGAGTTGCAAGATTCACGTCGGCCGCCATCTTGTTTTTCCGAAATGTCATAATTTTCCCCAACTCGAATCCTCCACCTGGACATATCTCCCCTACATCATTATATCGATTTCCGTCTCCTTCTAGGAGAACAACCCTGTCAATGAGTGAGTGAATCAGTCAGTGAGTGAATCAGTGGTAATCGAGCTATATATATTATAATATAAAAAATTCTAAGTATATAATTTATTGTTGATATTTTAAAAACCGTTCGACCGATTTCGGTAAAATTTATATGGGACCACCTGGGAAGTATACCTTTTTAAACAAAAAAGAATTTCCAAAATCGGTTCAAGCGTCTTCGAGTAATCGGTGGACATACATAAAAAAAATCCGACGAATTGATAACCTCCTCCTTTTTTGAAGTCGGTTAAAAATAAGGTAACCTTAAAATTACCAAATCATGTAGCTCGTTTAGATTTTCGAATTCAATAAAATGTTCCTGCAGCTTTGATAAATGATTTTTAAGAGCTGTAAGTTGCTCTTCGTAAATAAGCGTTTTGTTTTCACTGCAACAATAAATAATATAGTAAGTATCTTATTTTTCTGCATTTTTAAATATTTAGGATGTAGGTACTTAGAGACATGGTCGCTAACTATGGGCCTCATAAGAAAGCTCAGGGTCACTCAGCGAGCGATGGAGAGAGCTATGCTCGTTATTTATTTATCGTATTTTTTTTTTTGAAATAATATTTCAAAAGGCGGGAGCCTGTTTGCGCCACTGACGCTGTGTATACATACCTACCTATGTTCCTTTATCTGAACTCGTTTACTCCCCCCTCACCTCCCACACCGCACCCCGCACCACGCAGTGCAAGTGAAATGCAACGCCAAGCAGTACTCAGCGGTTCGTTCCGAGTGCATCGCTGTCATCTCTCTGACACCGCGCGCGCCTACGCATTTGTTTTAAAAGAACTCTTTTCGCCTGTCGCAAGTGAAAATCAAGTGAATTTTGGTACCTGGGACACAAAACCGTGAGTGAATCTTTCCTTTCATCTCCTTACACATCTCTCAAATCCCCGCATACACACAGACAACAGCTGTTGTAAAAAAAAAAAATAACAAGACCTAACAAACAAAATAGAAATTAACTTACCAGTTAAGGGTTATTTTTAACAAATTTCCTGTTACCTTAGTACACTAGAAAGTTTTATTAAAGTTTGTTAGTTTAGTCTATTAATTATAAGTTGTTTGATTTATTTACATGGGAGTAGGAATTCCACAACACAAGTAGGCTATTCACAACACAATTAGGCACATATCACTATTTACACATCAACTATCAGATGCAACCCAGGCAGGCAGGCAGGGAGTAGATAGCCAGGCAGTTGGCCTGCTGTTAGCCAAGCGAGTATCCAGGCAGGTAGCACAGCACTTGTCACCAGGCAGCGAGGGGCTTAGGGCGATGTCAATCGCCTGTCCACAAACAGGCCGCGGAATGTGTGTTCTGGCGTCGATGGGGTAATAGGGCTCCAACCAGTGTTATATTCGTTTGCGTCGAACGTCGGCGTCACCACTTTGGCGGCTGACACGGGGGCCCAATAAAAACAGTCTTGCGTTTGATGATCAGTTTTATTGGCACAGAACTCACATAATCAAAACATAAGTAAAATAAGTAACCACCGATATCTATTACAAATTACAAGTTAGTTATGCAAAGTTGCAGACAAAGAGATTGCAGAGAGACGAAGTAACCATAGAGTACAGACTAGTAGAAGCGTCTCTTTTTAGATTCATGGAACTAGGGACGCTCCATGGAACTAGGAACGCCCTAGTCGCCACAGATTCACTGTAGTGTCCATTTAAAATGCACATTAAAATAATAAGATAATTTAAGCGCTATCTAGTTTGCAATTTTGAAAGGTTCGAGTTTCAAAATCGCAAACTACACACTACATTACAGTGAATAATTAATTATAAAATTATTACTAATTGTATTTACAAACAATTCACGCCGTCCAAGTGATCGCTAATGGGCATGGTGCCCAAAACACTGGCGCTATCACCTCTTTTAATCGCGAGGCTAAAGCCTTTGGGCTAAATAAGCGAATAATTTATGCATTTTAAATGCTAAAAAACATTTATAATACAAAATGCCGCGAATTATTCACTAAAGAATTATATAGAAATAGCCATTTTAAACTCGAAATTTTGATCAGACCTATTATCTAGCGACTAGGGGTGCGGTTATGGGTTTCATAGTTATTTAACGGTTTGTTGGGTATTCAGAAATGCAGAGTCAGTTAACCGTCGTTTTAAATGTTACACATAACTTTATTGCTTCAGTAAATATCATTCGTCTATGCTTTATTGAATCAATAGCTAACGAGAGGATAACTGGGATCTTCAGAAACCGGGCACATAAGAGTGATACCTAAATAATTAGTTAATGACCCATTAAATATAATGCAATGAATGTGTTCAAGTACGGCAGTAAATGTTATTTCACCAATTATAAACGTATCAACGTTTATAATGTTAACGATATTTTTTATAAAAATACCAGACTTCGGTGGTTGACTTTCGATGTTGAAACAGAATGCCTCGCGCGTATTATTTCCCTTTCCAGCAAAGTTTTGCGTCGCTCGAGTTGTGTCCTTACTCGTTCTTCTTTCTCAAGTTGTAAGCTTTGTGCGAGCACAGCACTTTCCAAATGAAGTACGCGAGCACGTTCCGCTCGCAGAGCTGACCAAGTGTCAGCTGCGCGTGCACATACTGACGTTATTGAACGGGAAATCTAAAAAAAATTTAATATTCTTAATAGTTTTATTATATCATTAATAACCCTTGGCGACGTTTTAGCATAGGCGTGGCTTCGCGCGGCGCGTGCGGCGTCGTGTAGCGGCGGGCACCGCGGCGTTCGCCGACGCGGGCACCGCGGCCCGCCGCGGTGTGTTTGTTGGTTGTTGGTTTGTCCTTCAATCACGCCGCAACAGAGCTACGGATCGACGTGATTTTTTACATGAGTATAGTTGAGGACCCGAGAGTGACTTTTTATCCCGGAAAATCAAAGAGTTCCCGAGGTACTTTAAAAACTAAACCCACGCGGACGAAGTCGCGGGCATCAGCTTATTATTAGCTTTTAGCAGTTTCTGTTTCATTCCATACAACAAAAACTGAAAATATTTTTTTCCGGGCAAACTATCAGTTTTAGAGAAAAACGTTTAATAACAATTATTCATTAGAATGACAAGGTCTTTCGATAAGTATTTTTTTAAATGGAATTCGTAACAAAAAATCCTATGTCCCTCAGATAGCTCCCACTGCTGTTTCGACCCACTGTGCGTCGCCGCGCTGCCCGCGTCGGCGCCCGCCGCGTGTGACGCCGCGTGCTCCGCCGCGTTCAACGCCGACGCCTCTCTGTAAACGCTCTCATACTTCGCCATATGTTTGAGCTTCACGCGCGACTCGACGCCGCACGCGCCGCGCGACGCCACGCCTATGCTAAAACGTCGCCTTAAGGCGACGTTTTAGCATAGGCGATTCGACGCGCGATGCGCGGTTCGGCGTCTCGCGTGAGCGGTCGCGCGATATGGCCAAGGTATGAGGGCGAGCGAGAGCGAGCGAACGACGCGCCGCGCGACGCGCGGCGAATCGCCTATGCTAAAACGTCGCCTTACTGTTTCTGAACGCGAGTAACCTATCGAACCTCAGCATGCATAGTATCGCTGATGGCTGGTGGATTAGTTTCTCCTACGAGTAAAGCAGCAAGCTCTCGTCGCGCTCGCGTCACTTTTGCGTGTCACAAGTCAGCGGATCGTTCATGTCTCTCCAACATCAATGCACGAGATGCTGCCGCATTGACCAACGCAGCCCTTTCACGTGTTAGCTGCTCCACTTGCGTATGTAGCTCCAGCACCTAATGAACAGTTACACATTGTAGTATATAGGCAGTAGACATCATAATGTCTACATTGCTCATACAGCAAATAGTGGGTAGAAGCAAAACATAGAGGCGCATAAATACGGGCACCACTAGGTGTGGGGACTCAGTCGTGTGTAATTAGCCACGGACAGAGTAGTACGCAAGTGAAGTGTGTGTGTGTGCTATTACGTACTATAGAATACATGTGTACATGTGTACATGTGTATTCTATACACAAAATAATTTATTAATTAACACATTATTTGTATACCATCATATTGGTACATTTATCACAGTAATTATGTTTAGCACCTCTGTTTCTAATTCTTGATATGGAATCTCTTTAGTGTAACATTCGTAGTTCCGGAGCCGTTTTACTTCCAACCGCAGCGCTGCTAATTGATTTTCATATTCAGTCATACTTTGTTCCCTATACAACAAACGAGCCAAAATAAAATAAGGCCAATAATAATATGAAAATAAAAATTATTACTATACCCATGCAAAAAAATTGCATCAATCCGTTGCTCTGTTGCGACGTGATTGAAGGAGAAACCAACAAACATACTTTCGCATTTATAATATCAGTAATGCAAAATTATAACACAATCTAGACAACCGCAATCTAACATTCGTTCGAGGTTTAGGTTGCTCGAACTGTATATTATATGACTGTCGTATAATTAACATATTTTAATTTGCAATAACAAATATTGAGGTCAAAAATTTAGATAAATACTATCCTATCTTTTAAGTTGGACCAAATTACAGATAGTTACGAAGTTTGATCAAAATCGGTCCAGTAGTTTTCGAGTTTATCCCGAACGTACGTTCGGGATAAACACGATGTATATAATATGTGTGACGAGATTTTTATTTAAAATGATTTTAAGCTTCTTAGCCGCCCTTGCAGAAATGTCGAGCTCCTTTTAACCCAGAGTTAGCTTCACTGACAGATCTGCTGTTTTGACAGATTTCGTATAGAGCTTCTGTCAAAATTACAAATTTAAACCTGGGAACCCGACGTCTCTGCATCTGCAAGCGGGTCTTAGTGGTAGCTTCATAGGATTAATCACATTTTGTAAACGCAAGTGATTTATTCAATTGAAGAATTCCGTCCTCCATCACCAAAGATATTAATCAGATCTTCACACCAAATTTAAATGGGACCAACCTGACGGTACGTCCTTTCAAATAAAAAAAATCTTGAAAACGGTTCAGATTTGACGAATTTAGGGAGTATAACATCAACAAAAATTGAGGAGTTCCGTCTTCCATCACCAAAGATATTCATCAGATCTCCACCAAATTTGAATGGGACCAATTACAATTGCGAAAAACCAAATTAAATTTGAATTTCGCGGGCAGAAGTGTGTCTTCCACCTTAAGGTGGAAGACACGAGTCTGCCCGCGAAATTCAAATTTAATTTGGTTTTTCGCAATTTGCACTTCTTTTAAGGTTTTCAATCCCTCTGTATCTAACGTATTATATACATTTAAAGCATCTTCACCTAGAAGGTTTAGGAAAATGGCTAATGAGTCCTCTCTGGCTGACCCAGAGTCAGCCAGAGAGGACTCATTAGCCATTTTCTCGGTAGGACTCGCAGTCACCAGCCACCGCCGCGCCCCGTCGTGCCTGGCGCCCTCCACAGCGTCCGCCCCAGCCGCCCCAGCCCCAGCAGGCCAGCAGCGAAGTGGAACTCAAGGATTTTACATTCCATTCAGTTTAACTTACATAAACACATATTTTTAAATATCTTAATTATGATAGTAATAAGCATTCATTTAGCATTCAATTTGTAAGCGATTTGTAATTTATTAAGTATCTATTCATCTCGCTTAATTTGTCAATAGCTCACTCATCTCACTCATCCTTGCATCTCATTTCTCTCCCCTGGGAGCATGTACGGTCTATGTTGAAACCGTACATTTCGCCTAGTCATCATTCACGCATTTGTTATAAATACACTCATTTACACTTCATTCATCAGTGCAAAATTCCATCGTATCGCGCTCACTACTGCTAGGTGTTAAGGAGCAATAAACTTATACCTAAATCAAGCAGTTTTATAAACTGTGCGGTCCTGAACCGTACAGTAAACTAATTATGACAAAGTAGGCTTATGGCCTTCTAATTGCGCCAGTAGAACTATCATCTTCACAGGTTTACATAAAAATCTTTACTGGAAAGTGACCAGTTTAAGAAATTAATCAAAATACAGAGTTGGACGTGAGTTACTCACAAATTAGTCGATATTTTGATTAATTTCTTAAACTGGTCACTTTCAAGTAAAGATTTTTATATAAACCTGTGAAGATGATACTGCCATTGTCGCAATTAGAATGCCACAAGCCTACTTTGTCGTATTAGTTTACAAATTGCGAAAAAACAAATTAAATTTGAATTTCGCGGGCAGAATTGTGTCTTCAACCTTAATAATAAGTCCATGCCAAATACCATGGAACTAGGAAATAAGACTATCAAACACTATATAGGTATATCATAATGTCTGTAAATCTGTGGTTGCTTAGCAACGTATTCCTGTGGTTCCTGTGCATGGGTGGCATGGATTTGAATCAGTATATTATAATGTACTCTGTGATTTGAATGTTTGAAATTTTGAAATACACAAAAGACACAAAATACCTCTCGTAAGAGAGTAGTATCAAGTATATTCTTTGCAAAATACGAATAGTGCACTAAAATTGTAATTTTAAATTACATACCTACTAAGTAAAGCATGAATTCATCACAATGATATTTTATTGTTTACCTATATAAAATTTTGGATATTTGTCGTCTTCATAAATAGGAAGAAAATAATAATGACTCCAAAAGTAAGTTTTATTTAGAGTAAATGGGTAGTTACTTATCACAGCTGATATTAAACTATCATAGTGGTAAGTGGTAATAGTTATTTGTGTTATATGGGGCCAAAGAAATTTTTTGTTCCCCGAGGGCGTTATTTTGAATTCAGAGCGTAGCGAGGAATTCAATATACGCCGCCCGAGAACAAAATATTTTGGCCCCGAATGACACACAGTATTTTTCATCATTACCTATGAGAAAAAGCTAGGAGTATCAACCTACTATGTATAGACATTGTATATTGAAAGTTATATAAAACACAAATAAATTAGTTATTAGTTAGTTTAAAACACAAATAAATTATTATTAAATAATTAAACATTAATATTTATGTTGGATACAGTATGGGCGTATAACTGATCGACAAATTTGATCACGTGACTTATCGAAGACAACAGCTTCTCAAACATTTTTGAATTTCGACACATAATATAGCACGAACGCGGACCAATCAGAAGAGAGAAATGAAAAGTCCCATGGGGTTAGTTAAATTTTGCTCCCGCTATCCTCTGAAGCCAATATTCGTTTTTCGAATAGGTATGATGAAAATGTAATATTGTAGCTTCCTGAAACCTACATTAGTTCCATCCAGCCCTCACAAAACAATTGAAAAATAGTATAGGTCTTATAAGTGGGCAATTGGAAGTTTAAAATTTCTGAATTGCTCTGTTCTGATCTGGTTGGAGGTTTTGGCTAAGGCTAGTTACTATCTTACCTTCAAAACTGCCACCAAACAATTTAGAGGTATGAGTTGCATTTATATTGCCATACATCCTTACCAATCGGCTAGCTACCATCTTATACTTACCATATCATAGACCATCAGGTGAAATTGCAATGAAGTGCCATCTCGTCATAGAATGAAAAAGTTTTTTCATTGTATTTCTTTTTGAGCTCTACCAAAGTCCAAACTATATCACACTATAGTTTGTAATCCATAGTTTTTATGGCATTTTTACTTTTAATTACCTACTAAAAGTATTATATTGTGTGATGGTAATATAGGTTTTTTTTTGTGTGTAATGCTCAGTATATTTGTATGTTTTGCAGCTGTTGTACATAATAGAGCAGCCGCATGGTCTAGGGGAGCTTTACTTCTTGTGGCAGAAAGGTGAATCCCATTCATTTCTGGCCACCACTGGGACAGATGCTACAGTGGCCATTCATGATCGTTCTGGACAGTTGCTCGAAAGAATTAAGTTGCCAGGGTATGTGAGATTATTTTGTTTAATGTTATTGCTGCACAGGCCTTTGGCTTATGTATAACTGACACAGTTTCTGAGGTCCTTATTTGTGGAGGACGTTGATTTTATTTTCACAAATGGTTACTACTGTTTACTGTACTGCGAACAATACTGTTTATGGATAGCCTAGTGGTTAGGGCTGTGGTCTCCTATTTGGGGGGTTGCAGGTTCGATTCTGGGTACACACCTCTGACTTTTCAGACTCATGTGTGTTTTTGGAACGTAAGTTCCTTATCGCGCGGTACAGATGGGGGCTAGACGGAAAAAATTAAGGAACCGACACTCGACATATTTTTGAAACCGACACTTTTTTGTTGAATGTGAATTTTGCATTGTGTTCGGTATTTTCGCGATACAACATTAGGTCTCCGTAGCCTAGTGGCTCCGGCAGTCGCCTAAAAGTTCAACGTCGATGGTTCGAATCCCAGCTCGACAGACTGAATTTTCTATTTTCAATTTTATTTTAAATAATTTCTACATGTGGAATTTTTCCCTAATTTTTTATAACTTATAAGTTTTAAAAAATTAGGGAAAGGTACCGAACACAATGTAATTGAAAGGAACTACGTTCCATCCGGGTGTCCCTTAACACCTCTCAAGTTTTTTTAAATTAAATATCACTTGCTTCATTGGTAAAGGAAGACATCATGATGAAACCTGTACTCCTGAAAGTTTTCCATAATCTTGAAGGTGTGAAGTTTGCCAATTCGCATTGGGCCAGCATCACCACGCTGTCCACCAACTATGGTCTATAACCCTTCTCTGAGAGAAGACCTGAGCTCAGTAGTGAGCCATGAAACATGATTTCTAGGCTCTGTGCAGGCATGGAATGGGACAATGATGGAGACTACTTGGCTATCATAACTCCTAACAGTAACACTGTGCTACTTTGGGAGTGCCATGCAAACAAACGAGTGAACATAGAGACAGGTCTCCGTGAGCCTCCATCGTGCATAGCCTGGTCATATGGAGAGCCGTTGTTGGCTATTGGGACGCAGAAAGGAAACTTGGCACTGTATAATCATCATACTACAAAGTAAGTATCTATTTGTAGCCATGGAACTTAACTAGTCAATTTTCAGGTGCATTACACTGAATACTTAAGGTATAACTTTAATACTGTCTTGTTGGTCTAGTGGTTAATATGTTCGACTGCAGATGATGAAGGTATACAGTATGAGTCTTCATAAAGTGCACATATTAAACTGAGGGAAACTAAGCTTTATTTTATCAACGGAAAAGGTTTTAAAAATATCTAAAATTTGTTTTTTTATTTTTTATGGAATTTTTAACATTTTTGTTCGCTACTGTGATCCTTGTGTAAACAATACAGTGTAACATTTAAACTAAATGATCTATCACGATGAATCAAACGCATTAATGATTGGAAGTAATTGGGCATTCTAATCAAATGAAAATTTAGAAAAACTACCCTCAATTGAAAATAAACATGTTTTTTAGCAAAAATCTCATCATCAGGTGACCCGTCTGCTCGTTTTCTCGCTATTCATATAAAAAAAGGTCCCAGGTTGGATTCCTAGGTTGGCCCAAGAAATTATTACTGGAAATTTTCAGTAGGCAGTAAAATTTTTCAGCATGGAGTTAGGAAGTGGACGGTGTGCTACCCCTGCGCCTCGAAGAGCAGGTAAACCCGTCAGTTCTGTGCTGTGATCACTCCCCAATCGTGTCGTATTCCATCCCCACCAGACTACATCGGTCACGCCCATTCCCACATACGACTTTCGTACTTTCTTGAGCCTGTTGTTAATTTCTCATTTGCCTAAACGTATGTGACTCCAGAATGTTTATTAGCTGAGGATTGTTGATTTATGTATAACCTAAATTGAAAACGTAAAAATAATATTATATACAGGAGGATACCTATATTGGGCAAGCACACCAAGAAGATAACTTGCGCAGCATGGAACAGAGACAGTATACTGGTGCTAGCATCTGATGATAAGAACTTATCCATAAACAATTCCGACGGGGATACTCTGAGGATGATCTCACTGCGCGATGTTCCCAATGATCTGCAGTTCTCTGAGATGAAAACTGATGAGAGGGTAGCTGGAGAAAATACGGTGTGTATAATTATAACACTATAGTTCGAAGAGGTGATGGTCGTTGGGGTCCCAAGGTGCTGGAGTGCTGACCGGGAAAGCAGTGTTGGCAGACCCCCCACTAGGTGGACTGACAACATCGAATAAATCACAGGGAGCCGCTGGATCCTAGCGGCGCAAGACCGAGATCTGAGGAAGTCCACGCAAGAGACCTTTATCCAGGAGTGGACGTCTATCGGTTGCTAAAGAAGAAGAAGAATATTTAATAATTATTTCAAAGGTATGTGAAGTCTGTCAATCTATAGTTGGGTATCATGGTGGACTATTGGATTATGGCGCTGACGGGCAATTTGACTATGGTTATAGTGGAAATTTCAACACACTCAGGGCGAGACACCCACCCTAGAGATGGCTCTGCAATTTTTTTGAAAATTGACTGGACCTTACAAACTATAATAGTGGATGAGTTTAACCAAAAACTATTAAAATGAATAAATAAAAATAAAAATAGCCTTTATTCTCTGATTAACAGTAATACTAAGTTCCTAATGCTAATATTAATTAATTAATTTTTATGTTACTTAATTTAATCTATAAGCCTAATTTAAATTAATTATAACGTACCAGCACTAATTTATAGATCAGGTTGTCCTTTGACATAGGCCTCCTCTAGAATTCCCCACTTTTCTCTGTGGAGTGCTAATCTGCGCCATCCCTGTGGTAGGTCATCTGCCAATCTTTTTGTGGGCTTCCTCTTGCTCTCTTCCCATCTCTGGGGTACCATGATATGACCTCTTTCGTCCACTTTTCTTTCAGAGACCTAACCACATGTCCAATCCAGCGCCATTTAAGTTTTCTAATTTTCTTTGTGACATCTTTCACGCCTGTTATTTTTCTAATTTTGGTCAGTCTCCATTTATCTTGAATTTTTTTTGTGCAGCATTCTTCTCTCTATCCCCTGTTGGCAAACCTTTAGTTTTTGATAGTGAGTCTTCGTCAGGCCCCACGTTTGGCATCCGTAAGTAAGTATTGGTAGGATGCATCTATTGAATACTTTACGTTTGATTGGCATTGGAGTGTTTTTGTTCTTTAATATTTCTTTCAACTATTAGAATAGAAATGTTTTTTATTCAAATAAACTTTTACAAGTACTTTTGAATCGTCAATGAGTCTACCACTGGTTCGGAATGCCGTTCCTGCCGAGAAGAACCAGCAAGAAACTCGGCAGTTGCTCTTTTCAAAATACTTTTACAATATACTTAATAGATATTATTCTATGTATGCAGAGTTTCCACAATGAGGGGAAGTTCCACAAAAGCATACGTAATTATTTCTAATTATAATTCAACACATGTCAAGACGGGCAGACAGAAAGTAGCCCCATTGCCGCTGGTGGCACCCGTTCACGAGCATGACGCATGACCCAGCCATTGCTTCGCTCAACCATATTTTAGGAAACGTAGCGACCCGCATCACACGACACCACCGCAGAAATGTTAAAGAGAGTGTGACATATTAAAATATCTATTTCAGATAAGTCTCGTCGTAGCGAAACGAACGTTATACCTATACAACCTGCTAAACCCAGAGAACCCAATAGAGCTGGCGTTCCAACAGCGTTACGGTACGATAGTCTCCTACAAGTGGTACGGCGACGGGTACATTCTCATCGGCTTCAGCGCCGGATACATCATATCAATATCCACCCACATCAAGGAGGTTGGCGAGGAACTGTTCCAAGTGAAGAATCACAAGGACAGCTTGACAGAGATTGCTGTTTGTAATGGTCAGGCGGCTTCATGCGGCGACGGACAGTGAGTATTTACAAGCTTTTATTTAACTAGCAGTGATAGCCTGCGCTCGAAATTGTGGACGAGTATATATACCTGGGACACACAGTCCAGCTAGGTTTCGAGAATTCGAGAACAATTTCGAGAAAGAGATCAACCGCCGAATCCAACTCGGCTGGGCAGCGTTCGGGAAGCTCCGAGATGTCTTCTCGTCCAAAATTCCTTAGTGCCTGAAGACTAAAGTCTTCGAACAGTGCGTGTTGCCAGTGATGACTTATGGATCCGAGACATGGTCGCTAACTGTGGGCCTCATAAGAAGGCTCAGGGTCACCCAGCGAGCGATGGAGAGAGCTATGCTCGGTATATCCCTGCGAGATCAAATCAGAAATGAGGAGATTCGTAGGAGAACCAAAGTCACCGACATAGCTCAGCGTGTAACGAAACTGAAGTGGAAATGGGCGGGGCACATAGTTCGAAGAGCTGATGGTCCTTGGGGTCCCAAGGTGTTGGAGTGGCGACCCCGCACCGGTAAGCGCAGTGTTGGCAGACCCCCCACTAGGTGGACCGACGACATCAAACGAGTCGCAGGGAGCCGCTGGATTCAGGCGGCGCAAGACCGAGGCCTGTGGAAGTCCATGCAAGAGACCTTTGTCTGGACAAAGTGGACGTCTATCGGTTGATAAAGAAGAAGAAGAAGAAGAAGAAGAAGATAGCCTAGTGGTTAGGACTGTGGTCTCCTATTCGGGGGGTCGCAGGTTCGATCCTGGGTACGCACCTCTGACTTTTCGGAGTCAAGTGCGTTTAAGCAATTAAATGTCACTTGCTACAACGATGAAGGAAAACATCGTGAGGAAACCTGCTGCACACCTGAGAGTAATTCTCCATAATGTTCTCGAAAGTGTGTGAAGTCCGCCAATTCGCATTGGGCCAGCGTGGTGGACTATGGCCTATAACCCTTCTCTGAGAGGAGACCTGCGCGTAGTGAGCCGTTGATGGGTTGCTAATGATGATGATGATTTAACTTGCAATGTATGTAAATGTATGCTTAGGTCATATCTTGCAAGATGAATTACAACCATTTCCCGGTTTCCGATTGAGCTGTGACATGAAAAGCAGATGACAATGCAATATTATTGTGACATGGAGCTGGGTACCAATTGTCTAAAAGTTATTCCATTGATCGTATTCGTATTCGATGACATTAGCGTCAAAGTAAACCAATCCTTGATGGTATGGATTTAAAGTCACAAATTCAGTACAACCGATTTTAACATGAAGCGTTATGGAGCGTAACGTACATATCTAAACTTATAAGAACATGCATTCACGAAATTGAGCTCTAATTCAATGCAGTTATGGTTTACTTTACTTTGACGCTAATGTCATCGAATACGATTACGATCAATGGAATACCTTTAGACAATCGCACCTCTGATCTGATGATGTCGCTGAAAGACGGCTATGGGAACTTTGTAATAAAACAACGTAACCCCATCGAATTTGGACTCGTTTGATTTGTCTTGGCATGTACTTAGCGTGCAGACGCAATTGAGACGAGATTATCAGCCCTGGAGGAGCGATTTTCTGCTGATCAAAGACGGGAGGAATCTAGATTAACAGCCTTGGAGGAACGGGTGTCTACTTGTGGGAACCGAGAACGGAATGAAAGTGTAAATGAAGTTATTACTCAGTTGCAAACTCAGTTAAATGATCGAGAGCAGGAATATTTTTTGAATGAAGTGGAAATTTCTGGTCTTCAGGAAAAGAACGGCGAGAATCTTGTACATATCGCTAGTTTGATTGCGAAAAAGTTGGGGCTTGATCTTGAAGAGAGAGATGTTGTGTCGGCTGAACGGGTGGGCCCGCGGCATGGAGTCACGGAGGGGCAGAATCAGCCGCGGCCGCGGGTAGTCGCCGTCAGGCTCGCCCGGCGTGCGCTGTGCGGCGATTTGCTGCGTGCCGCTCGAGTGCGCCGTGGAGCTGACACGAATGGAATTATTGATGGAACCCCGCGTCGATTTTATATAAACGAGCGCCTTACCCGTGCTAATAAGCAACTATTTTATAAGGCTAGAGAGGAGGGTCGTCGTAAGGGCTGGCGGTATGTATGGACGAGCGGCGGCCGTATTTTCATACGACGTGACGCCAATGCTACGGCACATCGTATACGCTCTGAAACTGATATAAAGAAGTTTTTTGTGGATATAGTTGGTTAAGAGGAGTAGGTTTGCTATTATTAATCTCAGTAAGGAGTATGTACATAGAGAAAATACCTACTTATTTTATGCATGTACATAGAAGAGGAAGTTTGTTGTTATTATTGTTGTCAAACTTTTTAATGTATTATGTTTTATATAGTGGGAAAGATAATTGTAATATAGATGCCGGAAGTAAAGCTGCCGTATTGCACATTTCAGCGGATATAATTATTAAGAGACAACAAACATATTATTATTACTTTACACAAAACAAATATAGACCTAGAATAAGGTATTTTAATAATATTTATGTTCGTAATATTAATCGTATGTTTATTACCGTTATAAAAAATAAAATAAAGTCTTTCATCTTCAGTAATTTTTTTGAGATAATTATTATTTATAATGTTATATATTCTGGATTCCAAATAATATATGGTACACATATTACTGCAATATGTAACAATCAATATATTTGCTACTTTATTATAATAACCGTTTATAATATTATGATTTATATAAAAGTCTTAATTATATTATGTATGAATATATATAATAATTTATTGTTAATTTTACCTTATATTTCTTATTTCATTTTTTTAGCTGGGATTGTAATGAAAAGTAGTCAAATACGCGGAAAATAAATTGCTAAAGGTTGGTTTCCTTAATGCTGGTTCTTTAGGAACCCGGCATGAGGAGTTTGTAGTGGCTATGGATCGCTTTAAAGTGGATATTATGGCCATTAATGAGACATGGTTGCGCGCGGGGGAGGAGGGGCGTGCACCTTCAGTTCCGGGGTATCGCTTGCGACACGTCCCACGCCCGGACACTGTCCGCGGGGGACGGGGAGGAGGAGTTGGGTTTTACATTAAGCGTGGAATAAACGTTCGCGTGTGCGAGGTGCCGGGGCATGAGTCAGTCGAGCAGATGTGGATAAGTTTAAAGGTAAATGCTTATAGGATAGCGATTGGCACGGCGTACCGGCCGCCATGGCTCGATACGGACCTTTTTCTTGATGTAATTGCTGAGAGTGTTCAGTCTTTGTCAAATTATGATAACATATGTGTTCTGGGGGATTTCAATATAAATATTTTAAAAACAGATGATACTAAGACTAAAAAACTTATTACATTTTTGGGTACAGTGCAACTGACGCAAGTAGTGAACAATGCGACTCATTTCACAGATAATAGTGAAAGCTTAATTGATATAATATGTACGGATATTCCAATAATTAAAGTCACTGTTTCACCAATACCTACTCTTAGCAATCATGCATTTCTTGTCTGTGAGTTGAATCTTAAGAAAACGAAGACACCACCTAAATTAGTAACGTATAGACCGCTTCAAAATATTTCCTTAGATTTATTTAATACGCACCTAGGTATGATACCATGGACCTTGCTATCATCCATTGATGACGTTAATTTGCTTGTGGCGTCTTTTTGTGGTTATTTGAAAGTTCTTTTTGACGTTCATGCTCCCAAGCGAACTAAACTCACCAAGGATCGTTATGAACCGTGGATCACATGTACTGTTAAGCACATGATGAAGCTCAGGGATGAAGGGCATCTCAAATGGCGTGATATGAAAACGGATGCGAATAAAAATAACTACTTACAATATAAGAAATTAGTAGTAGAAGCTTTGGATAGGGAAAAAAGTGCGTATTTTGCATATAACATAAATAATAAAATTAACCATCCTAAGGCACTTTGGTGTAATCTCAAAAATTCTGTGCTCCCAAAAAAAGTTATGCACCTGCCTTCTTTTTTCTGTCCTAATGAAATCAATAGGCACTTTTTAGCTATTCCAGGTAAAAGTGACGTGTCTATCTCTCAGCTCACTCTATACGAATTTGATAGGTTTGCAACTACAACTTTCACACTACGTTTGTCTAATCAGGTAGAAATTTTTAAAATTATTAAGAATTTACATTCTAATGCGGAGGGAAACGATGAGATGACGCTAGACATGTTGCTCATGACGCTTCCGCAAAGCCTTGACGTTATAACATCGATTGTCAACGCTTCAATCAAAACGGTGACCTTTCCGGAGGCGTGGAAAGTAGCAGTGATACGCCCAATCCCTAAAACTAATAATTCTGTTGACTTAAAAAACCTATCAGTATATTGCCTTGTGCGTCAAAAATTTTGGAAAAGGTGATCTACTTGCAAGTTTATAAGTACCTTGAGCATAATAATATGTTGCCAGAATTGCAGTCAGGTTTTAGGGCTGGAAGAAGTACGGCAACTGCGCTTTTAGATGTGGTGGATAATATACTGACGGCCCAGGATAAACGAATGTGTACAATCCTGGTTTTGTTAGATGTCTCGCGTGCGTTTGACAGTATTAATATAGCGTTGTTACTGTCAAAATTATCATATTACGGCTTCGATATAAATGCGGTGAAGTGGTTCAATAGTTATTTAAGTAATAGAACGCAGTATGTTGAGGTTACACAGGAAGATGGAAGAAAATGTTGTTCTGATGTTACTGCGGTAACCCGCGGTGTTCCTCAAGGGTCAATTTTAGGTCCCCTCTTATTTATTTTAAATAGTGCCGATATTGTCAAGATTATTAAAAATTGTAAATTCCACATATACGCTGATGATTTACAGGTATATTACTCTTTTGAGCCAAGTGAGTACCAACATGCAGTACAGATGCTAAACGAGGATCTGGAACGGATAGCAAACTGGTCAGAGAGGAACTCATTGGTTCTCAATCCGTCTAAATCTAAGCTTCTAATTTTTGGAACTAGGGCACAAATTAACAAAATCAATTTTAACTCTGCCAGTGTTTCTTTAATGGGAAGTGAGTTGAAGCGTGTGTTTGAAGCTCGCAACTTAGGTTTGCTCATGGATTCAGAGTTAAGGTTCGAAAAACATGTAGCCGCAGTTGTGCGAAACTGTTTTTTTCGATTAAAAATGATATACAAGTTTCGTAAATATATTAGCCAGGATGTGCGGATTCGTTTGGTGGAAGCCTTAATTTTGTCAAAGCTGAACTACGCTGATGTGGTCTATGGTCCTCGATTGCTGATCAGAACGAGCAAGCTGATTCAGCGAGTTCAGAACGCGTGTGCACGATTCTGTTTTGGCATCCCTCCTAGAACCCATGTAACACCTTATTTAAATAAACACAAGCTTCTAAAAATGAGATTTAGGAGGAAGGTGCACCTTGCGAGCTTACTTTTCGGAGTTTTTAGGAGTGGTAAACCATCCTATATTTACGATAAGCTGGGAAGGATGTACGAGGGTCGGGATCATTTTAGGGGTTTACGTAAGCCTTTGAGTGTTCCGCGTCACTGCACAGCTGCATTTAGGGGCAGCTTTAAATACGCGGCGACCCGATGTTGGAATAATATTCCTCCACCCATTCGGGACTGCCGCAGTAAGTATGCTTTTAGGCGTAATTTAAAGCAATATTTACTGTTAAAGCAAACGGAATATGAAAATGTCGCTGTAGATATTTCAATCATATAGTTAGATATTCAATATGTAGTTTAGTAAATTTTATTTGTACAACTGTAGTATAATATAATATAATAATATTTTAATTTATGATTTTAATTTATTTGCACGTAATCTATTGTGTAAATCCTCTTTTTCTTAATAATATATTATATTTGTATAATTTATTTACACATTACGTTTGTTGATTCTCTTACTCTTCAGCTAGACTTCCGTTATTATTTCATTGTTATTTTTCATGTAGTTTAGGTATAAGTACTTTATTGTCGTTTCGTTTGCTGTGATGTCACCCGGGTCACAGCTGAAAATCAGCGTCCGGCATTATGTATGCATAATGCAGGGCATATGGCTGAGCTGTACACCCTTTCTGGGTGGTGTGAGGTGTCACAGACAAATATATTATCATGTACAGTTATATGTGTATAGTTTGTCTGTGATACCATCGTCCGAATAAATGAATTTTCTTTCTTTCTTTCTTTCTTTACTCTGGTCCTAGAAGATATCCAGGGTCTGATGATGGATCTGAAAGGTGCTTAAGGGAACTCTGTAATGAAACTACACTATCAAGTCTGAGCTCGTTTGATTCGCCTTGACAAGTACTCTGGTCCTAGAGGATATTCAGGATCTGATGAAGGAGCTGAAAGGTGGTCAAGGGGGTTCCCTTGACCACCTTTCAGCTTCATGTTATGAAACTACGTAAACCTATCGAATTTTGGGCACCTTTGCGCTTCTTCTTCTTCAACCGATAAACTGCTGGACAAAGGTCTCTTGCACGGACTTCCACAGGCCTCGGTCTTGCGCCGCCTGAATCCAGCGGCTCCCTGCGACTCGTTTGATGTCGTCGGTCCACCTAGTGGGGGGTCTGCCATCATTGCGCTTCCCGGTGGGGGAGGCTCCGGGAAGCTAAAAGACCTTTGCGCCAACGGCATGTTATTATATCAGACTGAAGCTGATATCGGTGTGGAACAACGGCGAGGTGTGGGGCTCGGTGCTGCCGGTGGGCGGCGCGGAGCGGTGCGGCTGGAGCGCGGACGGGCGGCTGCTGGCCACGTCGGGGCGCGGCTACCTCAGCGTGTACGTCACCAGCCTGCCGCCGCGCCACGCCGCGCACGGCACCAGGCTCGTCGCGCTCACCAACCTGACGGAGGTCACCGTGTACCAGTGCATCGCTGTGGGGGACGAGCCGGAGCCTGTCACCAAGTGTAACTATATACCCATTTTACTATATATCAGACTGAAGCTGATATCGGTGTGGAACAACGGCGAGGTGTGGGGCTCGGTGCTGCCGGTGGGCGGCGCGGAGCGGTGCGGCTGGAGCGCGGACGGGCGGCTGCTGGCCACGTCGGGGCGCGGCTACCTCAGCGTGTACGTCACCAGCCTGCCGCCGCGCCACGCCGCGCACGGCACCAGGCTCGTCGCGCTCACCAACCTGACGGAGGTCACCGTGTACCAGTGCATCGCTGTGGGGGACGAGCCGGAGCCACCAACCAAGTGTAACTATATACCCATTTTACTATACAAATAGAAAATAGATATACTAAAAAATATCGTCAATACGAAAGGACCGTATGTTTGTTGGTTTGTCCTTCAATCAAAGGATCGACGAGCTTTTCTCTGTGCACAATTTAGTGAGCCGTTGATGTGTTGCTGATGTTGTCGTATTGTTTCCAGCGGAACCGATCGCGCTGGCGAGCTACAACCTGCCCACGGAGCCCGACGTGATAGCGCTGGGCGCCGCCCACGTGTGCGTGGTGAGCGCGCAGGTGGGCTCGTTCTACCCGCTGGGCGGCGGGCCCGCGCTGCGCAGACACTACCCGGCCGCCGTGGACACGCTGCGGGTGTCGGGCCAGTACGCCGCCGTCACGTACCAGGGGCGCGCGATGTTGCACTCTGTAAGTGTGGTGACAGTGCTACAACCTGCCCACGGAGCCCGACGTGATAGCGCTGGGCGCCGCCCACGTGTGCGTGGTGAGCGCGCAGGTGGGCTCGTTCTACCCGCTGGGCGGCGGGCCCGCGCTGCGCAGACACTACCCGGCCGCCGTGGACACGCTGCGGGTGTCGGGCCAGTACGCCGCCGTCACGTACCAGGGGCGCGCGATGTTGCACTCTGTAAGTGTGGTGACAGTGCTACAACCTGCCCACGGAGCCCGACGTGATAGCGCTGGGCGCCGCCCACGTGTGCGTGGTGAGCGCGCAGGTGGGCTCGTTCTACCCGCTGGGCGGCGGGCCCGCGCTGCGCAGACACTACCCGGCCGCCGTGGACACGCTGCGGGTGTCGGGCCAGTACGCCGCCGTCACGTACCAGGGGCGCGCGATGTTGCACTCTGTAAGTGTGGTGACAGTGCTACAACCTGCCCACGGAGCCCGACGTGATAGCGCTGGGCGCCGCCCACGTGTGCGTGGTGAGCGCGCAGGTGGGCTCGTTCTACCCGCTGGGCGGCGGGCCCGCGCTGCGCAGACACTACCCGGCCGCCGTGGACACGCTGCGGGTGTCGGGCCAGTACGCCGCCGTCACGTACCAGGGGCGCGCGATGTTGCACTCTGTAAGTGTGGTGACAGTGCTACAACCTGCCCACGGAGCCCGACGTGATAGCGCTGGGTGCCGCCCACGTGTGCGTGGTGAGCGCGCAGGTGGGCTCGTTCTACCCGCTGGGCGTCGGGCCCGCGCTGCGCAGACACTACCCGGCCGCCGTGGACACGCTGCGGGTGTCGGGCCAGTACGCCGCCGTCACGTACCAGGGGCGCGCGATGTTGCACTCTGTAAGTGTGGTGACAGTGCTACAACCTGCCCACGGAGCCCGACGTGATAGCGCTGGGCGCCGCCCACGTGTGCGTGGTGAGCGCGCAGGTGGGCTCGGTCTACCCGCTGGGCGGCGGGCCCGCGCTGCGCAGACACTACCCGGCCGCCGTGGACACGCTGCGGGTGTCGGGCCAGTACGCCGCCGTCACGTACCAGGGGCGCGCGATGTTGCACTCTGTAAGTGTGGTGACAGTGCTACAACCTGCCCACGGAGCCCGACGTGATAGCGCTGGGCGCCGCCCACGTGTGCGTGGTGAGCGCGCAGGTGGGCTCGTTCTACCCGCTGGGCGGCGGGCCCGCGCTGCGCAGACACTACCCGGCCGCCGTGGACACGCTGCGGGTGTCGGGCCAGTACGCCGCCGTCACGTACCAGGGGCGCGCGATGTTGCACTCTGTAAGTGTGGTGACAGTGCTACAACCTGCCCACGGAGCCCGACGTGATAGCGCTGGGCGCCGCCCACGTGTGCGTGGTGAGCGCGCAGGTGGGCTCGTTCTACCCGCTGGGCGGCGGGCCCGCGCTGCGCAGACACTACCCGGCCGCCGTGGACACGCTGCGGGTGTCGGGCCAGTACGCCGCCGTCACGTACCAGGGGCGCGCGATGTTGCACTCTGTAAGTGTGGTGACAGTGCTACAACCTGCCCACGGAGCCCGACGTGATAGCGCTGGGCGCCGCCCACGTGTGCGTGGTGAGCGCGCAGGTGGGCTCGTTCTACCCGCTGGGCGGCGGGCCCGCGCTGCGCAGACACTACCCGGCCGCCGTGGACACGCTGCGGGTGTCGGGCCAGTACGCCGCCGTCACGTACCAGGGGCGCGCGATGTTGCACTCTGTAAGTGTGGTGACAGTGCTACAACCTGCCCACGGAGCCCGACGTGATAGCGCTGGGCGCCGCCCACGTGTGCGTGGTGAGCGCGCAGGTGGGCTCGTTCTACCCGCTGGGCGGCGGGCCCCCGCTGCGCAGACACTACCCGGCCGCCGCGCCGTGGACACGCTGCGGGTGTCGGGCCAGTACGCCGCCGTCACGTACCAGGGGCGCGCGATGTTGCACTCCGTGAGTAGGGTAGCAGAGGTTGCAAGAGGTGGTAGGGTAGCAGAGGTTCTTTGCAAGTAATAGAGCAACTGCTGAGTTTCTTCCCGGCACGTCACCGCAGAATCAGTATAATACGATGATATTAGCGTCAAAGTAAAATGAACCTTAATGGTATTGTTTTAAAGTCACAAATTAAGTAAAACTGATTTTAATTTGGAGGGTATCGTATGTACGTACATGTATACGAATGAAACACGAAGTTTCTTTATTTCAATGGTGTTATGGTTCATTTTACGTCATCAAATTCATCATATTTCAACCATTATTTCTTGTTGTACAATAAAGAATTTTCTATTCTATTCTATTCTATTCACTTGTCCCTCATACATTACAGATGCCTATGTCCATCGATGGACATAGACATCTGTAATGTATGAGTGGATAGAATGGAATTAGGAAGTACCTTCTTCGTGAATTAGTACACGTTTTTAACGCAGTCTAGTTTATCTTTAACTTTCTTGTTTGCAGATCGAACCTCCAGAGCCAACAGAGCCGGAACGCGAGGCGATGCTATTCCCGGAACCACATATGCAGGGGGCCAAAATTGTTGACATTCACCTTACTAGTGACTTCTTTATCTTCGTTACTGAGGTGATTAACATTATTTGTTGATTAATCGTATTTTCTATTCGCGAAGCTTGTAACGAAGCCACGGGCCCAGGTCTTCACTGGCGGGTGACTTCGTACATAAAGGGATAGGGGTTACTCAACAATCAAACACGAATCACATACGAAGTTGGCTCTCGGCCTTTACTTACGAACACATTCGATTGCTTACGTGCTAGACCTTAGGATTTCACTATTCTATTCGCACGGTACGACTCTGCGGGAGTCGTTGGACAGTCTTTTTACACTCGCGCGGCACTCCACGATTCCGATGTTACCCCCGACGGCAGGGTTACGATATCGGTGAAGCGAGGAGCGCGAGCGCGGGAGGAAGAGGTGACGCGGGGGGAACCGGGGGCTACGGTGGTGTTGGGCGTTTCTGGCCGGAGCCTGGATTTGACCAACACCTCCGGAGTCCCACAAGTCGACGCACTGTTATAAATTATTATTTTTTATAATTCGCTGCATCAGCACTTTTATTTTCCATAAAACCAGTTGCTAACCATGCGGCCAGTCAGTCATAGCCTAAACCTCCGTGAATTGGTAGTTATCGCGCTGGTTCCGAGTGCATTAAATTCAGTGGAAATTTTATGTGGTTTTTTTTTTTAAAAAAAGACTGTCGAGGCGGACCCCCTAACAGCATGACAGAGTAGCAGGCGAACTGATTGCGGCCCTGGGTCTTCCACGCAGGCCTTCAAAGGCCTCGGGGTAACTGTTCGGGGCGATGGCCCCCTTCAGTGGTGGCAACACCGGCACAGGCGGGTCACTCCGAGGTACTTGGTCTTCGGGGACCACTCGACGGTCTTGCCCATGAGTGACACCGGGGCGGCAATAGGCGCGCCCGCCCGATGGAAATCGCCTGAGTCTTCGGTACGTTGAGCCGTACGTTCGGTAAGGTGGCCACAGTCTTAACTACTCGGCGCGGAGTAGTAGACGTGGACAGCTTGTACACGAGGCCGGCGTGCCAGACGCGGTCGAACGCTTTCTCCTACGCTAGGACATCAGCCACTGCGAGTCGATTCTGCCGCCGCTTGTACATTATACTATTTATAGAATCCTATTACGTACCAGGATCATCATCCTAGAAATATGATATACTTACCATCGTCCTAGTGTAAATATAATTCGTCTATGTCATAGCTCTGTGCAATGACCATTGTATTCTGTCAAGTGTCATCTGTGTAGGCTGTAAGTACCTATGTGTTTCAGCAAGGGCACATCGAATACTTCGGTCTGGAGGAGTGGCGCACGTGCTCGCGGTACCGGCACGCGTGCGGCGCGCTGGCGCTGCACTGCGACATCAGCGGCGCGCGCGCGCTGCTGCTGGACGAGCGGCGCCGCGCGCACGTGTACTGCGCGCCCGCCGCCGACCTGTGCGCCGTGCCGGCTGCGACCACGTGAGTAGTGGCGCACGTGCTCGCGGTACCGGCACGCGTGCGGCGCGCTGGCGCTGCACTGCGACATCAGCGGCGCGCGCGCGCTGCTGCTGGACGAGCGGCGCCGCGCGCACGTGTACTGCGCGCCCGCCGCCGACCTGTGCGCCGTGCCGGCTGCGACCACGTGAGTAGTGGCGCACGTGCTCGCGGTACCGGCACGCGTGCGGCGCGCTGGCGCTGCACTGCGACATCAGCGGCGCGCGCGCGCTGCTGCTGGACGAGCGGCGCCGCGCGCACGTGTACTGCGCGCCCGCCGCCGACCTGTGCGCCGTGCCGGCTGCGACCACGTGAGTAGTGGCGCACGTGCTCGCGGTACCGGCACGCGTGCGGCGCGCTGGCGCTGCACTGCGACATCAGCGGCGCGCGCGCGCTGCTGCTGGACGAGCGGCGCCGCGCGCACGTGTACTGCGCGCCCGCCGCCGACCTGTGCGCCGTGCCGGCTGCGACCACGTGAGTAGTGGCGCACGTGCTCGCGGTACCGGCACGCGTGCGGCGCGCTGGCGCTGCACTGCGACATCAGCGGCGCGCGCGCGCTGCTGCTGGACGAGCGGCGCCGCGCGCACGTGTACTGCGCGCCCGCCGCCGACCTGTGCGCCGTGCCGGCTGCGACCACGTGAGTAGTGGCGCACGTGCTCGCGGTACCGGCACGCGTGCGGCGCGCTGGCGCTGCACTGCGACATCAGCGGCGCGCGCGCGCTGCTGCTGGACGAGCGGCGCCGCGCGCACGTGTACTGCGCGCCCGCCGCCGACCTGTGCGCCGTGCCGGCTGCGACCACGTGAGTAGTGGCGCACGTGCTCGCGGTACCGGCACGCGTGCGGCGCGCTGGCGCTGCACTGCGACATCAGCGGCGCGCGCGCGCTGCTGCTGGACGAGCGGCGCCGCGCGCACGTGTACTGCGCGCCCGCCGCCGACCTGTGCGCCGTGCCGGCTGCGACCACGTGAGTAGTGGCGCACGTGCTCGCGGTACCGGCACGCGTGCGGCGCGCTGGCGCTGCACTGCGACATCAGCGGCGCGCGCGCGCTGCTGCTGGACGAGCGGCGCCGCGCGCACGTGTACTGCGCGCCCGCCGCCGACCTGTGCGCCGTGCCGGCTGCGACCACGTGAGTAGTGGCGCACGTGCTCGCGGTACCGGCACGCGTGCGGCGCGCTGGCGCTGCACTGCGACATCAGCGGCGCGCGCGCGCTGCTGCTGGACGAGCGGCGCCGCGCGCACGTGTACTGCGCGCCCGCCGCCGACCTGTGCGCCGTGCCGGCTGCGACCACGTGAGTAGTGGCGCACGTGCTCGCGGTACCGGCACGCGTGCGGCGCGCTGGCGCTGCACTGCGACATCAGCGGCGCGCGCGCGCTGCTGCTGGACGAGCGGCGCCGCGCGCACGTGTACTGCGCGCCCGCCGCCTACCTGTGCGCCGTGCCGGCTGCGACCACGTGAGTAGTGGCGCACGTGCTCGCGGTACCGGCACGCGTGCGGCGCGCTGGCGCTGCACTGCGACATCAGCGGCGCGCGCGCGCTGCTGCTGGACGAGCGGCGCCGCGCGCACGTGTACTGCGCGCCCGCCGCCGACCTGTGCGCCGTGCCGGCTGCGACCACGTGAGTAGTGGCGCACGTGCTCGCGGTACCGGCACGCGTGCGGCGCGCTGGCGCTGCACTGCGACATCAGCGGCGCGCGCGCGCTGCTGCTGGACGAGCGGCGCCGCGCGCACGTGTACTGCGCGCCCGCCGCCGACCTGTGCGCCGTGCCGGCTGCGACCACGTGAGTAGTGGCGCACGTGCTCGCGGTACCGGCACGCGTGCGGCGCGCTGGCGCTGCACTGCGACATCAGCGGCGCGCGCGCGCTGCTGCTGGACGAGCGGCGCCGCGCGCACGTGTACTGCGCGCCCGCCGCCTACCTGTGCGCCGTGCCGGCTGCGACCACGTGAGTAGTGGCGCACGTGCTCGCGGTACCGGCACACGTGCGGCGCGCTGGCGCTGCACTGCGACATCAGCGGCGCGCGCGCGCTGCTGCTGGACGAGCGGCGCCGCGCGCACGTGTACTGCGCGCCCGCCGCCGACCTGTGCGCCGTGCCGGCTGCGACCACGTGAGTAGTGGCGCACGTGCTCGCGGTACCGGCACGCGTGCGGCGCGCTGGCGCTGCACTGCGACATCAGCGGCGCGCGCGCGCTGCTGCTGGACGAGCGGCGCCGCGCGCACGTGTACTGCGCGCCCGCCGCCGACCTGTGCGCCGTGCCGGCTGCGACCACGTGAGTAGTGGCGCACGTGCTCGCGGTACCGGCACGCGTGCGGCGCGCTGGCGCTGCACTGCGACATCAGCGGCGCGCGCGCGCTGCTGCTGGACGAGCGGCGCCGCGCGCACGTGTACTGCGCGCCCGCCGCCGACCTGTGCGCCGTGCCGGCTGCGACCACGTGAGTAGTGGCGCACGTGCTCGCGGTACCGGCACGCGTGCGGCGCGCTGGCGCTGCACTGCGACATCAGCGGCGCGCGCGCGCTGCTGCTGGACGAGCGGCGCCGCGCGCACGTGTACTGCGCGCCCGCCGCCGACCTGTGCGCCGTGCCGGCTGCGACCACGTGAGTAGTGGCGCACGTGCTCGCGGTACCGGCACGCGTGCGGCGCGCTGGCGCTGCACTGCGACATCAGCGGCGCGCGCGCGCTGCTGCTGGACGAGCGGCGCCGCGCGCACGTGTACTGCGCGCCCGCCGCCGACCTGTGCGCCGTGCCGGCTGCGACCACGTGAGTAGTGGCGCACGTGCTCGCGGTACCGGCACGCGTGCGGCGCGCTGGCGCTGCACTGCGACATCAGCGGCGCGCGCGCGCTGCTGCTGGACGAGCGGCGCCGCGCGCACGTGTACTGCGCGCCCGCCGCCGACCTGTGCGCCGTGCCGGCTGCGACCACGTGAGTAGTGGCACACGTGCTCGCGGTACCGGCACGCGTGCGGCGCGCTGGCGCTGCACTGCGACATAAGCGGCGCGCGCGCGCTGCTGCTGGACGAGCGGCGCCGCGCGCACGTGTACTGCGCGCCCGCCGCCGACCTGTGCGCCGTGCCGGCTGCGACCACGTGAGTAGTGGCGCACGTGCTCGCGGTACCGGCACGCGTGCGGCGCGCTGGCGCTGCACTGCGACATCAGCGGCGCGCGCGCGCTGCTGCTGGACGAGCGGCGCCGCGCGCACGTGTACTGCGCGCCCGCCGCCGACCTGTGCGCCGTGCCGGCTGCGACCACGTGAGTAGTGGCGCACGTGCTCGCGGTACCGGCACGCGTGCGGCGCGCTGGCGCTGCACTGCGACATCAGCGGCGCGCGCGCGCTGCTGCTGGACGAGCGGCGCCGCGCGCACGTGTACTGCGCGCCCGCCGCCGACCTGTGCGCCGTGCCGGCTGCGACCACGTGAGTAGTGGCGCACGTGCTCGCGGTACCGGCACGCGTGCGGCGCGCTGGCGCTGCACTGCGACATCAGCGGCGCGCGCGCGCTGCTGCTGGACGAGCGGCGCCGCGCGCACGTGTACTGCGCGCCCGCCGCCGACCTGTGCGCCGTGCCGGCTGCGACCACGTGAGTAGTGGCGCACGTGCTCGCGGTACCGGCACGCGTGCGGCGCGCTGGCGCTGCACTGCGACATAAGCGGCGCGCGCGCGCTGCTGCTGGACGAGCGGCGCCGCGCGCACGTGTACTGCGCGCCCGCCGCCGACCTGTGCGCCGTGCCGGCTGCGACCACGTGAGTAGTGGCGCACGTGCTCGCGGTACCGGCACGCGTGCGGCGCGCTGGCGCTGCACTGCGACATCAGCGGCGCGCGCGCGCTGCTGCTGGACGAGCGGCGCCGCGCGCACGTGTACTGCGCGCCCGCCGCCGACCTGTGCGCCGTGCCGGCTGCGACCACGTGAGTAGTGGCGCACGTGCTCGCGGTACCGGCACGCGTGCGGCGCGCTGGCGCTGCACTGCGACATCAGCGGCGCGCGCGCGCTGCTGCTGGACGAGCGGCGCCGCGCGCACGTGTACTGCGCGCCCGCCGCCGACCTGTGCGCCGTGCCGGCTGCGACCACGTGAGTAGTGGCGCACGTGCTCGCGGTACCGGCACGCGTGCGGCGCGCTGGCGCTGCACTGCGACATCAGCGGCGCGCGCGCGCTGCTGCTGGACGAGCGGCGCCGCGCGCACGTGTACTGCGCGCCCGCCGCCGACCTGTGCGCCGTGCCGGCTGCGACCACGTGAGTAGTGGCGCACGTGCTCGCGGTACCGGCACGCGTGCGGCGCGCTGGCGCTGCACTGCGACATCAGCGGCGCGCGCGCGCTGCTGCTGGACGAGCGGCGCCGCGCGCACGTGTACTGCGCGCCCGCCGCCGACCTGTGCGCCGTGCCGGCTGCGACCACGTGAGTAGTGGCGCACGTGCTCGCGGTACCGGCACGCGTGCGGCGCGCTGGCGCTGCACTGCGACATCAGCGGCGCGCGCGCGCTGCTGCTGGACGAGCGGCGCCGCGCGCACGTGTACTGCGCGCCCGCCGCCGACCTGTGCGCCGTGCCGGCTGCGACCACGTGAGTAGTGGCGCACGTGCTCGCGGTACCGGCACGCGTGCGGCGCGCTGGCGCTGCACTGCGACATCAGCGGCGCGCGCGCGCTGCTGCTGGACGAGCGGCGCCGCGCGCACGTGTACTGCGCGCCCGCCGCCGACCTGTGCGCCGTGCCGGCTGCGACCACGTGAGTAGTGGCGCACGTGCTCGCGGTACCGGCACGCGTGCGGCGCGCTGGCGCTGCACTGCGACATCAGCGGCGCGCGCGCGCTGCTGCTGGACGAGCGGCGCCGCGCGCACGTGTACTGCGCGCCCGCCGCCGACCTGTGCGCCGTGCCGGCTGCGACCACGTGAGTAGTGGCGCACGTGCTCGCGGTACCGGCACGCGTGCGGCGCGCTGGCGCTGCACTGCGACATCAGCGGCGCGCGCGCGCTGCTGCTGGACGAGCGGCGCCGCGCGCACGTGTACTGCGCGCCCGCCGCCGACCTGTGCGCCGTGCCGGCTGCGACCACGTGAGTAGTGGCGCACGTGCTCGCGGTACCGGCACGCGTGCGGCGCGCTGGCGCTGCACTGCGACATCAGCGGCGCGCGCGCGCTGCTGCTGGACGAGCGGCGCCGCGCGCACGTGTACTGCGCGCCCGCCGCCGACCTGTGCGCCGTGCCGGCTGCGACCACGTGAGTAGTGGCGCACGTGCTCGCGGTACCGACACGCGTGCGGCGCGCTGGCGCTGCACTGCGACATCAGCGGCGCGCGCGCGCTGCTGCTGGACGAGCGGCGCCGCGCGCACGTGTACTGCGCGCCCGCCGCCGACCTGTGCGCCGTGCCGGCTGCGACCACGTGAGTAGTGGCGCACGTGCTCGCGGTACCGGCACGCGTGCGGCGCGCTGGCGCTGCACTGCGACATCAGCGGCGCGCGCGCGCTGCTGCTGGACGAGCGGCGCCGCGCGCACGTGTACTGCGCGCCCGCCGCCGACCTGTGCGCCGTGCCGGCTGCGACCACGTGAGTAGTGGCGCACGTGCTCGCGGTACCGGCACGCGTGCGGCGCGCTGGCGCTGCACTGCGACATCAGCGGCGCGCGCGCGCTGCTGCTGGACGAGCGGCGCCGCGCGCACGTGTACTGCGCGCCCGCCGCCGACCTGTGCGCCGTGCCGGCTGCGACCACGTGAGTAGTGGCGCACGTGCTCGCGGTACCGGCACGCGTGCGGCGCGCTGGCGCTGCACTGCGACATCAGCGGCACGCGCGCGCTGCTGCTGGACGAGCGGCGCCGCGCGCACGTGTACTGCGCGCCCGCCGCCGACCTGTGCGCCGTGCCGGCTGCGACCACGTGAGTAGTGGCGCACGTGCTCGCGGTACCGGCACGCGTGCGGCGCGCTGGCGCTGCACTGCGACATCAGCGGCACGCGCGCGCTGCTGCTGGACGAGCGGCGCCGCGCGCACGTGTACTGCGCGCCCGCCGCCGACCTGTGCGCCGTGCCGGCTGCGACCACGTGAGTAGTGGCGCACGTGCTCGCGGTACCGGCACGCGTGCGGCGCGCTGGCGCTGCACTGCGACATCAGCGGCGCGCGCGCGCTGCTGCTGGACGAGCGGCGCCGCGCGCACGTGTACTGCGCGCCCGCCGCCGACCTGTGCGCCGTGCCGGCTGCGACCACGTGAGTAGTGGCGCACGTGCTCGCGGTACCGGCACGCGTGCGGCGCGCTGGCGCTGCACTGCGACATCAGCGGCGCGCGCGCGCTGCTGCTGGACGAGCGGCGCCGCGCGCACGTGTACTGCGCGCCCGCCGCCGACCTGTGCGCCGTGCCGGCTGCGACCACGTGAGTAGTGGCGCACGTGCTCGCGGTACCGGCACGCGTGCGGCGCGCTGGCGCTGCACTGCGACATCAGCGGCGCGCGCGCGCTGCTGCTGGACGAGCGGCGCCGCGCGCACGTGTACTGCGCGCCCGCCGCCGACCTGTGCGCCGTGCCGGCTGCGACCACGTGAGTAGTGGCGCACGTGCTCGCGGTACCGGCACGCGTGCGGCGCGCTGGCGCTGCACTGCGACATCAGCGGCGCGCGCGCGCTGCTGCTGGACGAGCGGCGCCGCGCGCACGTGTACTGCGCGCCCGCCGCCGACCTGTGCGCCGTGCCGGCTGCGACCACGTGAGTAGTGGCGCACGTGCTCGCGGTACCGGCACGCGTGCGGCGCGCTGGCGCTGCACTGCGACATCAGCGGCACGCGCGCGCTGCTGCTGGACGAGCGGCGCCGCGCGCACGTGTACTGCGCGCCCGCCGCCGACCTGTGCGCCGTGCCGGCTGCGACCACGTGAGTAGTGGCGCACGTGCTCGCGGTACCGGCACGCGTGCGGCGCGCTGGCGCTGCACTGCGACATCAGCGGCGCGCGCGCGCTGCTGCTGGACGAGCGGCGCCGCGCGCACGTGTACTGCGCGCCCGCCGCCGACCTGTGCGCCGTGCCGGCTGCGACCACGTGAGTAGTGGCGCACGTGCTCGCGGTACCGGCACGCGTGCGGCGCGCTGGCGCTGCACTGCGACATCAGCGGCGCGCGCGCGCTGCTGCTGGACGAGCGGCGCCGCGCGCACGTGTACTGCGCGCCCGCCGCCGACCTGTGCGCCGTGCCGGCTGCGACCACGTGAGTAGTGGCGCACGTGCTCGCGGTACCGGCACGCGTGCGGCGCGCTGGCGCTGCACTGCGACATCAGCGGCGCGCGCGCGCTGCTGCTGGACGAGCGGCGCCGCGCGCACGTGTACTGCGCGCCCGCCGCCGACCTGTGCGCCGTGCCGGCTGCGACCACGTGAGTAGTGGCGCACGTGCTCGCGGTACCGGCACGCGTGCGGCGCGCTGGCGCTGCACTGCGACATCAGCGGCGCGCGCGCGCTGCTGCTGGACGAGCGGCGCCGCGCGCACGTGTACTGCGCGCCCGCCGCCGACCTGTGCGCCGTGCCGGCTGCGACCACGTGAGTAGTGGCGCACGTGCTCGCGGTACCGGCACGCGTGCGGCGCGCTGGCGCTGCACTGCGACATCAGCGGCGCGCGCGCGCTGCTGCTGGACGAGCGGCGCCGCGCGCACGTGTACTGCGCGCCCGCCGCCGACCTGTGCGCCGTGCCGGCTGCGACCACGTGAGTAGTGGCGCACGTGCTCGCGGCACGCGTGCGGCGCGCTGGCGCTGCACTGCGACATCAGCGGCGCGCGCGCGCTGCTGCTGGACGAGCGGCGCCGCGCGCACGTGTACTGCGCGCCCGCCGCCGACCTGTGCGCCGTGCCGGCTGCGACCACGTGAGTAGTGGCGCACGTGCTCGCGGTACCGGCACGCGTGCGGCGCGCTGGCGCTGCACTGCGACATCAGCGGCGCGCGCGCGCTGCTGCTGGACGAGCGGCGCCGCGCGCACGTGTACTGCGCGCCCGCCGCCGACCTGTGCGCCGTGCCGGCTGCGACCACGTGAGTAGTGGCGCACGTGCTCGCGGTACCGGCATGCGTGCGGCGCGCTGGCGCTGCACTGCGACATCAGCGGCACGCGCGCGCTGCTGCTGGACGAGCGGCGCCGCGCGCACGTGTACTGCGCGCCCGCCGCCGACCTGTGCGCCGTGCCGGCTGCGACCACGTGAGTAGTGGCGCACGTGCTCGCGGTACCGGCACGCGTGCGGCGCGCTGGCGCTGCACTGCGACATCAGCGGCGCGCGCGCGCTGCTGCTGGACGAGCGGCGCCGCGCGCACGTGTACTGCGCGCCCGCCGCCGACCTGTGCGCCGTGCCGGCTGCGACCACGTGAGTAGTGGCGCACGTGCTCGCGGTACCGGCACGCGTGCGGCGCGCTGGCGCTGCACTGCGACATCAGCGGCGCGCGCGCGCTGCTGCTGGACGAGCGGCGCCGCGCGCACGTGTACTGCGCGCCCGCCGCCGACCTGTGCGCCGTGCCGGCTGCGACCACGTGAGTAGTGGCGCACGTGCTCGCGGTACCGGGCTGCGACATCAGCGGCGTATATTTTTACAAATTGTTTTTGAACGCATCGTAATTTCTCTTTTCAGTGTAAAAAGCGCAATATGGGACATATGCCTGTCGGACCGGAACGTGTTCGCGGTGTACTCGGGCGAGGCGGTGCACACTTACTACTACTCGCCGGCGTCCGTCGCGGGCCCGCACGTGGACTTCGTGGCCGCCACCAGCGTGCTGCCCGACCAGGTCCCGCTCATACTGTTCTCTGGGGACGTGTACTGCTACGCTAGTGGTGGCAAGTGAGTATAACGGCACGCGTTAGCTGGCTTACCCACAGTTAGTGGGCCTTACGAGACAGCCTGCTCCAGCGTGCTGCCCGATCAGCTGCTGCCATATTATACTTTAGTTGTGAAATTTCTAGGCTAAATTTTTAATTTAGATAGCTACTGCGATAGAGAATAGCTCATTTACGGTTCTTTAGGGTATTGTTACGCTAGTATACGGGCTTGCACGTGGGTTTCGTGGCCGAAACCAGCGTGCTGCCCGACCAGCTGATGCCTTATTATACTCTGTCGTGACATTTCCAGTGGCTATGGAAAACACTGTGTCGAATCCGCATTTTGTATGACAAAATTCGGGTTCGACAATTCTTAGTTACCAATTTTCGATAGTCATTGAGATAGAAAATAGTCCTCCAGTTCCCGCTGTGACGGCATTGTTACGCTACTGATGGCAAGTGAGTACACGTAGGCTTCGTAGCCGACCATAGACGAATTATATGGTTTAATTGTCAAAGTGGCCGACATCAGCGTGCTGTCCGACCAGGACCCGCTTATACTGTTCTCTGGGGGCGTGTACTGCTACGCTAGTGGTTTTTAATTTAATTGTATGGCGATAGATACGTAGGTAGGCGTTTTTAATGAAAAATCACAACATGTTAAAATTTTGTACCCACAATGGATAGCGGCACTTATGCCTTCAATTGTACTTTGTGTAAAAAGATCGAAGCTTTCGAAATGTGGGTTTACAGAAGAATGTTGAGAATTTCGTCGGTTCAGCGTGTCAAAAACACGACTGTGCTGCAGAGGCTAGGCAAAGATCTTGAAATTATTAAGACCATAAAAGTGCGGAAGCTTGAGTATTTTGGCCATATCCTCAGGAATAACAAATACGACCTCCTGCAGCTCATTATACAAGGGAAAATAGCTGGCCGAAGACCACCGGGTCGCAGAAAAACATCGTGGCTTAGAAACCTACGTCAATGGTATGGTAAAAGTACCCGATCCTTGTTCCGAGCAGCAGCGTCCAAGGTGCAGATAGCCGTCATGAATGCCAACCTCCGATAGGAGTCGGCACTCGAAGAAGAAGAAGATGCCTTCAATATTAAGTTGCATGATGCGGACTGAGGGCCCGAGCCTTTATGTTTGGCGTGTGAAGACATTTCGCACGGACTGTTATTAAGTTTGTTTGTAAGTTTTAAAAAATCCTTATTTCGCCGGCAAGTTCGTCGTTCGATTGGCACCACCCAGGGGACACGTGCAGGGAAGAATAAGTAGTGGTGGCAAGTGAGTATGCCGACACGCTAACTATTCAAAATTCAAAATTAAGTACTTATTTCACGTAGGCCAACCTGGCCTTGTGACACGTCATGACTCTACCACCGGTTCGGAAAGCGAATTCTGCTGAGAAGAGCCGGCAAGAAACTCAGCAGTTGCTCTTTTCAAAATAATCATTTTACAATATTATTATGTAGCCATTACATGTAATAAGTTTTTTATACTATCTTGTGGGCAGCCGGATGCAAAGCCGATTTAACCCATGCAACTTTGTTAGGATATAATAGAATATAGTATTTCCACAATGAGGGGAATTTCTAAAAAAGCGTAGGTACTACAATTCAATTCATGTTAAGACGGGCAGACAGAAAGCAGCCCCATTCCCGCCGGTGGAACCCGTTCACGAACATGACGCATGATTCAGCCGTTGCTTCGCTCGACCATATTTGACCAAACCACACGATACCACCACAGTATGAATCTATCACTATGGATCTCAGGCCAGGCCCTAAGTGGACTATGGCGAGTGCTCTCGTAGTACCTCTGCGGATCAAATAAAATAAGAAGAACCGTAGGAGAACCAGAGTTCCCGGCATATCGAGTCCCGAAAGTAATCCCCGAAATAATTCGAAAAACCGCATAATGTGTAATAAATAATTTTAAAATTGAACAATTTAATTTTAATAGAACCCTATTTTTAACCGACTTCAAAAAAACACAAAAAGAAGAGGTTCTCAATTCGACGCGTATTTTTTTTATTTTTTTTTGTCGATGTTACTCCATATCTCCGTCAAATCTTAACCGATTTCAATATTTTTTTTTAATTTGAAAGGGCGTATCTGCATGTAGGTCCCATTTTTTGGTGAAGATTTGATGAATATCTTCGGAGATGGAGAACGGAACTCCTCAATGAATAGAAACAAATCGCTCCCGATCAGAGAATGTGTAGATTCATCCTATGCTACACTAAAAAGCTTAAAATAATAATATATAAAAATTCTTTAAAAAAAACCGACTTCAAACGCCACTGAAAAGTATAAAATAATTTCAGTTTGTACACGTATGTTGAAGTCGGGCGGGCCTCAATAGAATTATGAAACTGCAACGCTAGCCGACTTCAACATTCCGGTACCAAGTACAATTATATTCTGTGCCTGGACCTAGAAACTAAAATTTTGGCTAGCGTCGCGCATTCGTTTCATCGTTTCTCTTTAGGTCCGCTCGACTTCAACATACGTGTACAAACTGAAATTATTTTCTACTTTTCAGTGCCGTTTGAAGTCGGTTTTATTTTAAAAATAATTTTTATATATTATGTTTTGTAAAAAAAATATTATGTTTTGTAAATGAGGAGATCCGTAGGAGAACAGAGTCACCGACATAGCTCAGCGAGTCGCGATACTGAAGTGGAAATGGGCGGGGCACATAGTTCGAAGAGCTGATGGTCGTTGTGGTCCCAAGGTGCTGGAGTGGCGGCCCCGCTCCGGGAAGCGCAGTGTTGGCAGACCCCCCACCAGGTGGACCGACGACATCAAGCGAGTCGCAGGGAGCCGCTGGATTCAGGCGGCGCAAGACCGAGACCTGTGGAAGTCCATGCAAGAGACCTTTGTCCAGCAGTGGACGTCTATCGGTTGATAAAGAAAAGAAGAAGAAGATTATGTTTTGTAAATCCAGTATTGTTTTGCAGTGTCATGAAGCTAGCTCTCGACTCGCACAACACGAGCGGCCTGGCTGACGCGGACACGGAGAAGCGTCTAGCGAAGCAACGGAAGCACATCGAGAAGTTGTTGCTTCTGCGGCGCTTCTCCGAAGCGTGGCTGTTCTGCGACGCGGTGGACGAAGAAGAGATGTGGAGGAAACTTGGCGAAGCAGCCATTTCTGAGCTGAACGTTGAATTTGGTATGTATTGGTGGACATGTTAAAAATAGGATATTGACACTGTTCCTTTTAGAAAAAGATGATGATGAGGAGGGATTGTATTACTTCACGAACTTTGGTTCGCAGCTTCACTCACATTATGTTCGATGTTTCAAACCCCTATTTAATCTCCCTAGGGGTTGAGTTTTTAAAAATCCTTTCTTAGCAGATGCCGACGTTATAATAGCTATCTGCATGCCAAATTTCAGCCTGATCCGTCCAGTGGTTTGAGCTGTGCGTTGATAGATCAGTCAGTCACTTTTTCTTTTATATATTTAGTTATCACTTTCATCCCACAAAAAATGAGATCATAGTCAAAATCAAGTACAAACTTTTTTGGAATAATAATTAAAAAAAGTTAACTCCTGTTCACAATAGGTATTTCTTGCAGAAAAGCCAGTCGTAGGTCGTGAAAGTTTAAAGCTATATTTGTTACAGCGATTCGAGTTTACACCCGTTTAAGTGACGTGGCCATGGTGTGGGCTCTAGAAGATACAGCCAATATCGAGGAGCTGTCAATTCTAAGGTATGGCATCCATTGGACAGAGGTTTCTTGCAATCGCCACAGAATATGATCTTGTGGTCAGAGGCTCTAAATGAATCGCATCGAGACTCGCCGCCTAGTAGGAGGTCTTACAAAGTTACAATCTCAGTTTCAGGGTCAGAGTTATTTTACGGCATGTTTTTGTTGAAGTATTATGTATTCCTTAAAGCCAGTCTTAACATAGGAAGAACTGATTGTTGGGGTCTCAAGGTGCTGGAGTTTCGACCGCGCACCAGAAAGCGAAATGTTGGCAGACCCCCCTCTTGGTGGACCGACGACATCGGACGAGTCGCAGAGATTCGCTTGATTATCGGCCGGTTTCTGAATTGAGAATTTGATGCTGAGTACGTCTCAAACAATACTTAAGTATGACTTAAGTACTACTCAATCTAATTTTGTTTCTGAATTGATATTGAGTACAGATTGAGAATTTGAGCTTGAGAAATCTCAAAATTTGACATTTCGAAACTTAATTGCATGCTTAACAGCAAATTTGCGTTTCAGAGAATTGAATAGAAATATTTTTTATTCAAATAAACTTTTTACAAGTGCTTTTGAATCTCTCCACTTTCTGACTCGGACAACACTGGTTCGGAATGCCCTTCCTGCCGAGAAGAACCAGCAAAGAACTCGGCGGTTGCTCTTTTCAAAACAAGTTTACAATACAATAAATACTATGCTATGTATGCAGTATTTACACCATGAGGGAAGTTCCAAAAATGCATACCTACTAACAATGCAATATATCTTAAGACGGGTAGTAATAAAGTAGCCCCATTCCCGCCAGTGGCAACCGTTCACGAGCATGACGCATGACCCAGCCGTGAATATAGGAAGACCGAAGCCTGTGCAAAGTGTATGCGAGAGACGTTTGCCCAGCTGTGGACATGTACCTATTCCCAGTGGGCTGCTGTGCGCGTGCCTGGGCAAGGGCGAGGCGGCGGCGCGCTGGCTGGAGAGCGGCGACAGCCTGCACGCGCTGGAGCTGCACGCCGCGCGCGGCGAGTGGGCGCGCGCCGCTGACGTCGCCGCCGCCGCGTGCCCCGCCCGCGCGCCCGCCATCACGCTGCACCAGGCCACGCACTCGGAGCTCACGTGAGTTCTGGCAGCTCCATCTAAGGATCACTTCCACGTCCTTCCTTGGACGTTGCGTTGCCCTCTAGACAGAGCGGCGACAGCCTGCACGCGCTGGAGCTGCACGCCGCGCGCGGCGAGTGGGCGCGCGCCGCTGACGTCGCCGCCGCCGCGTGCCCCGCCCCGCGCGCCCGCCATCACGCTGCACCAGGCCACGCACTCGGAGCTCACGTGAGTTCTGGCAGCTCCATCTAAGGATCACTTCCACGTCCTTCCTTGGACGTTGCGTTGCCCTCTAGACAGAGCGGCGACAGCCTGCACGCGCTGGAGCTGCACGCCGCGCGCGGCGAGTGGGCGCGCGCCGCTGACGTCGCCGCCGCCGCGTGCCCCGCCCGCGCGCCCGCCATCACGCTGCACCAGGCCACGCACTCGGAGCTCACGTGAGTTCTGGCAGCTCCATCTAGGGATCACTTGCACGTCCTTCCTTGGACGTTGCGTTGCCCTCTAGACAGAGCGGCGACAGCCTGCACGCGCTGGAGCTGCACGCCGCGCGCGGCGAGTGGGCGCGCGCCGCTGACGTGGCCGCCGCCGCGTGCCCCGCCCGCGCGCCCGCCATCACGCTGCACCAGGCCACGCACTCGGAGCTCACGTGAGTTCTGGCAGCCCCATGAAGGGATCACTTCCACGTCCTTCCTTGGACGTCCGCACAACAAAAAGCGTTGCCCTCTAGACACAGCGCTGGGTATCGAATGGCCCAAGAAGAGGCCGACACGCGCGACATCCTCCCGAATCAGTTAGCGGCGCGCTCTCCGATCGATCGCGCATTCGACTGAAGTCGATTGTTACGCTCAGCAGGATAGCAGACATGATAGATGCCTTTGGCATGTGTGGATGACTTCGCGGGGGCGAAGGAGAGGTGGTTCCTCTGGGCCCATTCCTCAAAGAGGCGGATGGAGTCGGTCGCAGCTAACTCGATCGCCCATCTTCAGTCGGCTTCTCCACCTGAGTCCATCTGAACAGATAAGTTGGTGGCGCTGTACCGCCTCCGCTCCCGTGACTCAAATCGATATACATACCACCTTCATCATCATAAATATACTCTCAGAATGTAAAGGGTTTAGGCCATAGTCCACCTAGTTTGGCCATAGTTTGGATTGAAAACAACTTTGAAAAAATTATAGAGAACTCTTAGGTATGCAGGTTTCTTCACGAAGTCTTTGTTCACTGTTAAAGCAAGTGAGAACTAAAACAGAGAGTTCCGAAACTGTCTGCTCTAAGTTCTAACTCTTCGAAGAAATAGTATCGATACCTTCCAGCTTCAGCGAATTTTTCAATATTTTTATTTCACTACTGGTCTACTACATATCGCAATGGCCACGGTATTATGTAATAGTTTATACATAATAGTAGTGCCACCAACATTTTTAAATAAATTGATGGCACTAAATGAAGTAGCCTACCTACCATCTCTTCTATATCTAACGGAATTAGCTCTATAACATCGACTTCTTCATATTAATTTCAGAGCGGATTATCACGAGGCACTCGCCAACTACGAGAAAAGCATAATAACTGAGAACACCGACGACATTAAAGTCAAAGAACACAACGCAAAATGCGAAGCCGGCATCGCCCGAATGTCCATACGATGCGGTGACGTCATGCGAGGAGTTACCACCGCAATGAAGTACGCACATGACGTCAATCTGTTGAAAGATTGCGCGCAATTGCTCGAAGAGGAAAAGCAGTACAGTCACGCAGCTGCGTTATACGATCACGCGGGAAACACAGAAAAGGCGGCATCCCTGTATATTAAATTAAAGTCGTGGCTAAAAGTGGAGTCTTTGATTCCAAAAATAAATTCCCCAAGCATTCAACTCCAATACGCGAAAGCTAAAGAGGCTGAAGGCAGATATAGTGACGCTCTAAAATCGTACTTGAAAGCTCAGGATTTCGAATCGGCTATACGATTAAATTTAGATAAACTGGATGATATAGATGAAGCGGTTAACTTAGTGCAGGAGACTAAATCCGTTCAAGGGGCGAAGATGGTCGCGAACTATTTCCAAAACAGTGACGATCCGACTTCTGCTATAAAATTTTTGGTTATGTCTCTATGTTATGACGAGGCGTTCCAACTTGCGAGGAAAAATGGGAAGTTGCATTTGTATGGGGAGATTCTGATACAGACCTCTCAAGCGAGGGCGGAGGATTTTAAAAGTCTGGCTCTACACTTCGAAGGGGAGAAAAATTATTTGTTGGCCGGGAAGTTTAATTTCCACGCGGGGGAGTATGCTAAAGCTATGACACAGCTGCTGAAAGCGGGCAGTTCGGAAGGAGAAGAGAACGAAGCGATCTCGATAGCTATAGATGCGGCGGCGGCTAGCGACGATGAGCGATTGACTCGAAGGTACAGTCATCCTTAATATCCTTACCACTGAGCTTTATTATTAATGTTTATGACTGACACTGGAGAGGCTGTCGTCATATTTTCTTGGACCTACTTAATTGACGCCATTTTGGACTAGATTGACGCTATTTTGGCGCTGTAAACAGATACGAGTGTCTCTGGAACTAATAATACCTAATGCAAATGGCGCACCGACCTCTATGTTTAATTTATGATTTCATAGATAAATAATTGTAGACGTGCGCCATTTGTAATATTATTAGTTCCAGAGGCACTCGTATTTCAAATGTGCAGATTTAACTTGATCCATAATTAAGCTGTCATTTGTGTAGGGACAGCCAATCCAAAGTAGATTATGGAGATCAGTGATCCTTACTAATATAATAAAATCCAAAGTGTGTTGTTTAGTAGTTTGTCCTTCAATCAAGCTGCTAGAGAGCTACGAAGCGATTTGTTTTTTTTGCTTGGGGGGTATAGTTGAAGAGTTAGACTGAGTTTCCACGGCGTGGTTTGCGCCCGCGCCCGCAGCGGTTGCGGGCGCGGCCTCCGTAGAATGCAGATTTGTATGGAAAATGAAGTAGCAATTTCCACGGCGCGGTTTGCGCCCGCGGCGGGCGCGGTAACAGCGGTACCGCAACCGCTGCGGTGGAAACTCAGTCTGACATATAGTTTCATTGTGACTTTATTCCAATATAGGTGTGACGTTAGCAATCTGTACTGTGACCAATTTCTGGTCGGTTTATAGGTTGATAGAATTTCTTCTGGGCGAAGCAGACGGCAATCCTCGAGACCCGCGTCATCTGTTCCGGTTGTACATGGCCAAGAAACAGTTCATGGAAGCAGCCAAAACTGCGGTGAGTTGTACACTACTCACATACTTGGTAACGTAGCTTATGAACTTTTAGGACTGTGGAGAGAGTAGGTATTATCGCGGCAGTGACATGAATATCATTTAGTTTGTATTGATAGGAGATGGAAAATATAATAATATGCAATTCACCTCGAAAGCGAAATCCAACCAATAGGAATAGGCGATAACTTCGCGTGTGTAGGCTAGTCTGTGCCGTATCACAACACGTGAGAGCTTATTTTGCTCCGAAAATTTGCGAATCGCTCTTCATTTTGTCGCAGTTGTGCATTGAGTCAACTTCTGAGGATGCTCCGGTGTCGCCACGAAATGTGCATATTTCGCAGGGTTTGTGTGCGGTGTTTTGTGTTGGTATTGCGTTGTTCCTGAATTTGTGCTCTTGCTGGAAGAGCGGCAGTGTACAGCGCGAGCGGGACGTTGTATCACAGAGTAACGAAGGTAAGGTTCATACAGAGGTTCGACGAAGCCGTCTAGACAGGGCAATCGTGCGGTGGGTGCGGTAAGTGCGGAGCGAGGTACGCTCCCGTGTGAGCCTCAGTTACCTGGGAGCTATAGTAAAGGGTTGACATATTTTTAATAATCCTTCCTTACTCTGCCATAATTTTATAGTTAATTAATTGAAATGCACATTATTATGTATTATAATTATATTTAATTGTTTGTTTGTTTGTACCGAATAGGCTCTAAAACTACTCCACCGATTTTAACCTTTTTTCACCAATAGAAAGCTAAATTATCAGGAAATAACACATAGGCTATAATTTATTTTTCAAAATGTTAGAGATCCTTATGAAAATTGCAGTAATGTAATCCCAAAATAGCAAAATTTTGCCTATAAAATTCATTATTCGGCGTGCGCTGAGAAAACTATTGATGATACATAAAAATTATGTACTACATTATTAAAATACTCATTATTACCTACCTACAATAAAGTCCGCGAGCTATATAGGTAACTATCATAGTTAAGTCACGTACTTTCGTCCCTTAAAATTACAATTATGTACTTGAACAACAAATACTAAAATTAGAAAAATATTAAACAGGAAATTAAATATTACAACGAAATAATTTAATTTTTAATGGGCATCAGTATTTTTAACTTAACTTCACAATAATGTTAATAGATGGCGCTGTCATGTACTATCGTAAAAACAGTTTTACATCAACATTTTTATCTATCAAGTGATACTTATTATTATTATTCTATTATCAACATCAATAAAACTATTAATAATTATTAATAGTTTTATTTTATTTATAATCAGATATCATTATGTATTAATGTGTTCGTGCTGTGCACAGATAGTAATTACTAGATGACCACGAGATCATATTTTAGAAAGCTTATAATTATTTATCTCCGATACTATGGGGCGCGGTCCCATGTTGATGGTACTCAAACTTCTTGATTTCGTGTTGTCTATGTGACCACGTGATCAGATTTTTGAAAGCTTATATCTCCGACACTATGGGGCACTGCCCCATGTTGATGGTACTCAAACTTCTTGTTTACGTGTTGTTTATGTGACCACGTGATCAGATTTTTGAAAGCTTATATCTCCGACACTGTGGGGCGCGGCCCCATGTTGATGGAGCTCAAACTTCTTGTTTTCGTGTATAAGTAACTATATAACTATCATAATGTACTATAGCTTTTAAGTCTAAAATATGTTTATAAATGTTTATTTGCATGCGGCGGAGTTTATTTGCATGCGACCGCTGAAGCGGCCAGCAAAGAAACTGGTTTCATTATTGATTCAACTATCTAATAATATTTTAATTACAATTTTATTTTAAATTTTTGGTTATTGATTAATTATTATTGTTTAATGTTATGTTGATGTGAAATATAGTACAAATTATAAATATTAAGAGAGATTGTTTCCTTGTGACAACCCTAGCATAAATACACTGTCGCGACGCATGTCTAGACGCTGGCGGCATTTACGACGAGATCAAAGGCGTCGACATACTGATCTCTTCCTTATACTGTGGTTGTATCATACAGATTTATTGGATTTGTTCTTCTGGTTTTTCTGGTTCGGCTTAATCCTGCAAATGAATGTTGTTTTTCCTTGAGTGTTATGGAATTCCGCAAAGTAACGCCTGCATCTATCCAATGTTTAACTCTTATGTTTCGATAGTACCAATCTACTAATTAGGGAAAATTGTTTTCCCATGGGAAGAAAATCATTATTTTATTTTTATTTTATTTTATTTATTTGTTTGCCAACAGGCACTCGCACAAAAATGACAAAGAAAAGAAATAACATGTAAAGAAACATTCCAGGTGTGCACCCAATTACAGGCAAACCGACATGCATAAAGTCAAAGTGCAAATGCGGGTTTGCCCTTACAATTACTTACATAATAAAGTTAACATAATTAAAAAAAAATAAGAAAAATATATAATACAATTCTCTAACTGAATTTCAAATTACTACTGTCGCAAAGAGAGCGAATGCAAGTCCATTGCATTTGAGTTTTTAGAAAGCTTGTTGTACTCGCGACAAATTCTGGTTAGCACATTGTTAGCCCCCATTTTTGTTCCACAACCAGAAATGACGAATGGTTTATATCTGGAAATCCGCAAGTTGTTTCGAGAAACAGAAAAATTGATTTTTGACAAAAGGCTTGGACAGTCAATTTCATTATTAATAATTCTGAATAGAAGCATCTGGTCAGACACCCAACGTCGGTTCTCAATTGATGTCAATTTAAAATAGCTCAATCTTTGTCTGTAAGAGGTTAATTTTCTCCTCTTGTTCTGGTGGACAGTTAATAAGAAGAGGAAACGTTTTTGAATTCTTTCGATTCTTTGGATAGGATCTTTGTAGAAAGGATTCCAAACGCTGGAGCCATATTCTAATAAACTCGGATTAAGGCAAAATACACAATTATAAGAGCCGAGCAAGATAGATAGATTTTGAAGAGCTGTAGAGTCAAATGTAGAATTTATAGCTTTATAAACTTTTAAACCATCTGCAAATAATGCAAAATTAGAAGACTTTATATGGTCACACAAGTCATTGACATATAATAAAAATAAAATAGGCCCTAAATGGGAGCCCTGCGAGACACCTGAAGGTACATTAAATGGAGTTGATTCATAACCACAAACCACAACTTTTTGCCACCTGTTCAATAAATAAGATCCAAACCAAGAGAGTAAGTTACCTTGAATTGCTGCATTATGTAGCTTAGTTATTAGAATGAAATGATCCACCCTATCAAAGGCTTTGCTTACATCCATATAAATAGCGTCCACTTGATTTATTGGATTTGTTTTTCTGGTTTTTCTGGTTCGGCTTAGGCGACGTTTTAGCATAGGCGATTCGCCTCGCGATGCGCGGTTCGGCGCGTCGCGTGAGCCGTCGCGCGATATGGCCAAGGTATGAGGGCGAGAGAGAGCGAGCGAGCGACGCACCGCGCGTCGCGCGGCGAATCGCCTATGCTACAACGTCGCCTTAATCCTGCAAATGAATGTTGATTTTCCTTGAGTGTTATGGAATTCCGTAAAGTAACGCCTGCATCTATCCAATGTTTAACTCTTATGTTTCGATAGTACCAATCTACTAATTAGGGAAAATTGTTTTCCCATGGGAAGAAAATCATTAAAATCTCACGCTGTGTAATGTGTAGGTTATAATAGCGGGCGCGGAGTGCGGCGCGGGGCGCTACCGCGAGGCGCGCGACGTGGCGCGGGGGCTGTGCGCGGCGCTGCGGGCGCGCGGCGTGCCCGTGCCGCGCGACCTGATGCGGGCCGCGGTGTTGCTGCACTCCTACATACTGGTCAGTGTTGCCGTATACAACGTGCAGGCGACAGTAGCGGGCGCGGAGTGCGGCGCGGGGCGCTACCGCGAGGCGCGCGACGTGGCGCGGGGGCTGTGCGCGGCGCTGCGGGCGCGCGGCGTGCCCGTGCCGCGCGACCTGATGCGGGCCGCGGTGTTGCTGCACTCCTACATACTGGTCAGTGTTGCCGTATACAACGTGCAGGCGACAGTAGCGGGCGCGGAGTGCGGCGCGGGGCGCTACCGCGAGGCGCGCGCCGTGGCGCGGGGGCTGTGCGCGGCGCTGCGGGCGCGCGGCGTGCCCGTGCCGCGCGACCTGATGCGGGCCGCGGTGTTGCTGCACTCCTACATACTGGTCAGTGTTGCCGTATACAACGTGCAGGCGACAGTAGCGGGCGCGGAGTGCGGCGCGGGGCGCTACCGCGAGGCGCGCGACGTGGCGCGGGGGCTGTGCGTGGCGCTGAGGGCGCGCGGCGTGCCCGTGCCGCGCGACCTGATGCGGGCCGCGGTGTTGCTGCACTCCTACATACTGGTCAGTGTTGCCGTATACAACGTGCAGGCGACAGTAGCGGGCGCGGAGTGCGGCGCGGGGCGCTACCGCGAGGCGCGCGACGTGGCGCGGGGGCTGTGCGCGGCGCTGCGGGCGCGCGGCGTGCCCGTGCCGCGCGACCTGATGCGGGCCGCGGTGTTGCTGCACTCCTACATACTGGTCAGTGTTGCCGTATACAACGTGCAGGCGACAGTAGCGGGCGCGGAGTGCGGCGCGGGGCGCTACCGCGAGGCGCGCGACGTGGCGCGGGGGCTGTGCGCGGCGCTGCGGGCGCGCGGCGTGCCCGTGCCGCGCGACCTGATGCGGGCCGCGGTGTTGCTGCACTCCTACATACTGGTCAGTGTTGCCGTATACAACGTGCAGGCGACAGTAGCGGGCGCGGAGTGCGGCGCGGGGCGCTACCGCGAGGCGCGCGACGTGGCGCGGGGGCTGTGCGTGGCGCTGCGGGCGCGCGGCGTGCCCGTGCCGCGCGACCTGATGCGGGCCGCGGTGTTGCTGCACTCCTACATACTGGTCAGTGTTGCCGTATACAACGTGCAGGCGACAGTAGCGGGCGCGGAGTGCGGCGCGGGGCGCTACCGCGAGGCGCGCGACGTGGCGCGGGGGCTGTGCGTGGCGCTGCGGGCGCGCGGCGTGCCCGTGCCGCGCGACCTGATGCGGGCCGCGGTGTTGCTGCACTCCTACATACTGGTCAGTGTTGCCGTATACAACGTGCAGGCGACAGTAGCGGGCGCGGAGTGCGGCGCGGGGCGCTACCGCGAGGCGCGCGACGTGGCGCGGGGGCTGTGCGCGGCGCTGCGGGCGCGCGGCGTGCCCGTGCCGCGCGACCTGATGCGGGCCGCGGTGTTGCTGCACTCCTACATACTGGTCAGTGTTGCCGTATACAACGTGCAGGCGACAGTAGCGGGCGCGGAGTGCGGCGCGGGGCGCTACCGCGAGGCGCGCGACGTGGCGCGGGGGCTGTGCGCGGCGCTGCGGGCGCGCGGCGTGCCCGTGCCGCGCGACCTGATGCGGGCCGCGGTGTTGCTGCACTCCTACATACTGGTCAGTGTTGCCGTATACAACGTGCAGGCGACAGTAGCGGGCGCGGAGTGCGGCGCGGGGCGCTACCGCGAGGCGCGCGACGTGGCGCGGGGGCTGTGCGCGGCGCTGCGGGCGCGCGGCGTGCCCGTGCCGCGCGACCTGATGCGGGCCGCGGTGTTGCTGCACTCCTACATACTGGTCAGTGTTGCCGTATACAACGTGCAGGCGACAGTAGCGGGCGCGGAGTGCGGCGCGGGGCGCTACCGCGAGGCGCGCGACGTGGCGCGGGGGCTGTGCGCGGCGCTGCGGGCGCGCGGCGTGCCCGTGCCGCGCGACCTGATGCGGGCCGCGGTGTTGCTGCACTCCTACATAATGGTCAGTGTTGCCGTATACAACGTGCAGGCGACAGTAGCGGGCGCGGAGTGCGGCGCGGGGCGCTACCGCGAGGCGCGCGACGTGGCGCGGGGGCTGTGCGCGGCGCTGCGGGCGCGCGGCGTGCCCGTGCCGCGCGACCTGATGCGGGCCGCGGTGTTGCTGCACTACTACATACTGGTCAGTGTTGCCGTATACAACGTGCAGGCGACAGTAGCGGGCGCGGAGTGCGGCGCGGGGCGCTACCGCGAGGCGCGCGACGTGGCGCGGGGGCTGTGCGCGGCGCTGCGGGCGCGCGGCGTGCCCGTGCCGTGCGACCTGATGCGGGCCGCGGTGTTGCTGCACTCCTACATACTGGTCAGTGTTGCCGTATACAACGTGCAGGCGACAGTAGCGGGCGCGGAGTGCGGCGCGGGGCGCTACCGCGAGGCGCGCGACGTGGCGCGGGGGCTGTGCGCGGCGCTGCGGGCGCGCGGCGTGCCCGTGCCGCGCGACCTGATGCGGGCCGCGGTGTTGCTGCACTCCTACATACTGGTCAGTGTTGCCGTATACAACGTGCAGGCGACAGTAGCGGGCGCGGAGTGCGGCGCGGGGCGCTACCGCGAGGCGCGCGACGTGGCGCGGGGGCTGTGCGCGGCGCTGCGGGCGCGCGGCGTGCCCGTGCCGCGCGACCTGATGCGGGCCGCGGTGTTGCTGCACTCCTACATAATGGTCAGTGTTGCCGTATACAACGTGCAGGCGACAGTAGCGGGCGCGGAGTGCGGCGCGGGGCGCTACCGCGAGGCGCGCGACGTGGCGCGGGGGCTGTGCGCGGCGCTGCGGGCGCGCGGCGTGCCCGTGCCGCGCGACCTGATGCGGGCCGCGGTGTTGCTGCACTCCTACATAATGGTCAGTGTTGCCGTATACAACGTGCAGGCGACAGTAGCGGGCGCGGAGTGCGGCGCGGGGCGCTACCGCGAGGCGCGCGACGTGGCGCGGGGGCTGTGCGCGGCGCTGCGGGCGCGCGGCGTGCCCGTGCCGCGCGACCTGATGCGGGCCGCGGTGTTGCTGCACTCCTACATACTGGTCAGTGTTGCCGTATACAACGTGCAGGCGACAGTAGCGGGCGCGGAGTGCGGCGCGGGGCGCTACCGCGAGGCGCGCGACGTGGCGCGGGGGCTGTGCGCGGCACGGGTGCGCGGCGTGCCCGTGCCGCGCGACCTGATGCGGGCCGCGGTGTTGCTGCACTCCTACATACTGGTCAGTGTTGCCGTATACAACGTGCAGGCGACAGTAGCGGGCGCGGAGTGCGGCGCGGGGCGCTACCGCGAGGCGCGCGACGTGGCGCGGGGGCTGTGCGCGGCGCTGCGGGCGCGCGGCGTGCCCGTGCCGCGCGACCTGATGCGGGCCGCGGTGTTGCTGCACTCCTACATAATGGTCAGTGTTGCCGTATACAACGTGCAGGCGACAGTAGCGGGCGCGGAGTGCGGCGCGGGGCGCTACCGCGAGGCGCGCGACGTGGCGCGGGGGCTGTGCGCGGCGCTGCGGGCGCGCGGCGTGCCCGTGCCGCGCGACCTGATGCGGGCCGCGGTGTTGCTGCACTCCTACATACTGGTCAGTGTTGCCGTATACAACGTGCAGGCGACAGTAGCGGGCGCGGAGTGCGGCGCGGGGCGCTACCGCGAGGCGCGCGACGTGGCGCGGGGGCTGTGCGCGGCGCTGCGGGCGCGCGGCGTGCCCGTGCCGCGCGACCTGATGCGGGCCGCGGTGTTGCTGCACTCCTACATACTGGTCAGTGTTGCCGTATACAACGTGCAGGCGACAGTAGCGGGCGCGGAGTGCGGCGCGGGGCGCTACCGCGAGGCGCGCGACGTGGCGCGGGGGCTGTGCGCGGCGCTGCGGGCGCGCGGCGTGCCCGTGCCGCGCGACCTGATGCGGGCCGCGGTGTTGCTGCACTCCTACATACTGGTCAGTGTTGCCGTATACAACGTGCAGGCGACAACAAATATCGATCTCGCTCAAAATAGAAAATAAATACTTTTTTATAACCCATGAATCGCTGTTTATTAGATAAATTCATAATTCCATTGATTCTGGGTTACTGTCATCATGGCTACTTTAGGCTAGTTGACATTTTAGTGTTTGGTGCAGGTGCGCACGCACGTGAAGCGAGGCCGCCACGACCTCGCCGCCCGGCTGCTGCTGCGGACGGCGGCCGAGGTGACGTTCTTTCCGACGCCACAACGTAAGTGCATCGTAGCCTATATCCTGTGCGGTGTAGCATGGTACGGAAAAAAGTGAACTTATGTTTGCAGCATTATGTACCATATTGCTGCAAACATAAGTTTCAAATTACAAAAATCGAGGCGCGACTCGGTGACGTATCCGACGCAACAACGTAAGTGCATCGTAGCCTATATCCTGTGCGGTGTAGCATGGTACGGAAAAAAGTGAACTTATGTTTGAAGCATTATGTACCATATTGCTGCAAACATAAGTTTCAAATTACAAAAATCGAGGCGCGACTCGGTGACGTATCCGACGCAAAAACGTAAGTGCATCGTAGCCTATATCCTGTGCGGTGTAGCATGGTACGGAAAAAAGTGAACTTATGTTTGCAGCATTATGTACCACATTGCTGCAAACATAAGTTTCAAATTACAAAAATCGAGGCGCGACTCGGTGACGTATCCGACGCAACAACGTAAGTGCATCGTAGCCTATATCCTGTGCGGTGTAGCATGGTACGGAAAAAAGTGAACTTATGTTTGCAGCATTATGTACCATATTGCTGCAAACATAAGTTTCAAATTACAAAAATCGAGGCGCGACTCGGTGACGTATCCGACGCAACAACGTAAGTGCATCGTAGCTTATATCCTGTGCGGTATAGCATGGTACGGAAAAAGTGAACTTATGTTTGCAGCATTATGTACCATATTGCTGCAAACATAAGTTTCAAATTACAAAAATCGAGGCGCGACTCGGTGACGTATCCGACGCAACAACGTAAGTGCATCGTAGCCTATATCCTGTGCGGTGTAGCATGGTACGGAAAACAGTGAACTTATGTTTGCAGCATTATGTACCATATTGCTGCAAACATAAGTTTCAAATTACAAAAATCGAGGCGCGACTCGGTGACGTATCCGACGCAACAACGTAAGTGCATCGTAGCCTATATCTTGTGCGGTGTAGCATGGTACGGAAAAAAGAACTTATGTTTGCAGCATTATGTACCATATTGCTGCAAACATAAGTTTCAAATTACAAAAATCGAGGCGCGACTCGGTGACGTATCCGACGCAACAACGTAAGTGCATCGTTGCCTATATCCTGTGCGGTGTAGCATGGTACGGAAAAAAGTGAACTTATGTTTGCAGCATTATGTACCATATTGCTGCAAACATAAGTTTCAAATTACAAAAATCGAGGCGCGACTCGGTGACGTATCCGACGCAACAACGTAAGTGCATCGTAGCCTATATCCTGTGCGGTGTAGCATGGTACGGAAAAAAGTGAACTTATGTTTGCAGCATTATGTACCATATTGCTGCAAACATAAGTTTCAAATTACAAAAATCGAGGCGCGACTCGGTGACGTATCCGACGCAACAACGTAAGTGCATCGTAGCCTATATCCTGTGCGGTGTAGCATGGTACGGAAAAAAGTGAACTTATGTTTGCAGCATTATGTACCATATTGCTGCAAACATAAGTTTCAAATTACAAAAATCGAGGCGCGACTCGGTGACGTATCCGACGCAACAACGTAAGTGCATCGTAGCCTATATCCTGTGCGGTGTAGCATGGTACGGAAAAAAGTGAACTTATGTTTGCAGCATTATGTACCATATTGCTGCAAACATAAGTTTCAAATTACAAAAATCGAGGCGCGACTCGGTGACGTATCCGACGCAACAACGTAAGTGCATCGTAGCCTATATCCTGTGCGGTGTAGCATGGTACGGAAAAAAGTGAACTTATGTTTGAAGCATTATGTACCATATTGCTGCAAACATAAGTTTCAAATTACAAAAATCGAGGCGCGACTCGGTGACGTATCCGACGCAACAACGTAAGTGCATCGTAGCCTATATCCTGTGCGGTGTAGCATGGTACGGAAAAAAGTGAACTTATGTTTGCAGCATTATGTACCATATTGCTGCAAACATAAGTTTCAAATTACAAAAATCGAGGCGCGACTCGGTGACGTATCCGACGCAACAACGTAAGTGCATCGTAGCCTATATCCTGTGCGGTGTAGCATGGTACGGAAAAAAGTGAACTTATGTTTGAAGCATTATGTACCATATTGCTGCAAACATAAGTTTCAAATTACAAAAATCGAGGCGCGACTCGGTGACGTATCCGACGCAACAACGTAAGTGCATCGTAGCCTATATCCTGTGCGGTGTAGCATGGTACGGAAAAAAGTGAACTTATGTTTGAAGCATTATGTACCATATTGCTGCAAACATAAGTTTCAAATTACAAAAATCGAGGCGCGACTCGGTGACGTATCCGACGCAACAACGTAAGTGCATCGTAGCCTATATCCTGTGCGGTGTAGCATGGTACGGAAAACAGTGAACTTATGTTTGCAGCATTATGTACCATATTGCTGCAAACATAAGTTTCAAATTACAAAAATCGAGGCGCGACTCGGTGACGTATCCGACGCAACAACGTAAGTGCATCGTAGCCTATATCCTGTGCGGTGTAGCATGGTACGGAAAAAAGTGAACTTATGTTTGCAGCATTATGTACCATATTGCTGCAAACATAAGTTTCAAATTACAAAAATCCAGGCGCAACTCGGTGACGTATCGTAGAACGGTACCGATAGTCAGTGTGTGAGTGAGAAAGTATTCGGCGGGCGCGTAGACAGACTGTTTTAATCATGGAACTAGGAATTAGGTACGACTGCGGTTTTAATATTATCCATGTTAAACATATTTTATTGTTCCACAGATCAAGTATCAATTTTGACGTCGACGGTGATCGAGTGCGGTCGCGCGGGCCTGCGGCACCAGGCGTACCAGTGGGCGCGCGCCCTGATGCAGCCCGAGTACCGCGACCAGATCGACCCCAAGTACGCGAAGAAGATCGAGTCGGTGGTGCGGCACGCGCCGCGCGACGCCGCGCCGCCCGAGCCCGCGGCGCCGTGCCCGCACTGCGGCGCCGCGCTGCCCGTCGCCGACCTGACGTGCGCGCGCTGCGCCGCCGACGTGCCCTTCTGCCTCGCTACGGTTAGCTCTGTTACACGACTATGTATGTTGTCTTTAAACTATAAGGCTGGAACCACATCTGTGCGCATCGATTCGCATTTTGTCCATACAAATCATTTTTCATAGTCGTGTACCTCCGAATGAATAATGACAGTTTGAAAAAACCCAACAGGAGCACATTCACGATTGAACCTTAGCACGAAACTGCGAAAGAAACAGAAACGAATTTTCTACTAAATCTATATACTAATATTTGTATCAATCGATCGTCTCAAACCTGCCTATACCTTGAATGTTACATTGGACAGTCAGGAAGCTACTCATTCACCCGAGCTAAGGACAGAGGAAAGCCAGGCGCCAGCACAAGGTGTACTACAACCCACATTGAAGAAGACTAGAAGCGGGCGCATAACTAAGCCACCTGTACGCTTTCGCTAGAGGAAGAGTCCTGTAGCTGTCGCACAATACTTACCAATACTTACGAAATATCCAGTCTACGCCTGCCGCCGCAATCTCCTCCACACGACGTGTCGCCGGATTACCTTACCTTGAGCACAACCATTACCTCAATCGTACCTTCAGGAAAAGGAACATGGATTTGGAGCATTTGGAACAAGGGATTGAAATAAGCAAACACCATAAGATTTATTGCAATGATGGTTACGCTAGCAATAGTTGATGACGTCAAGCGCAGATGGTTACACGGGCGATAATTGATGATGGCAAGCAGATGGTTACATTGCACAGCTGATGATGATTGCAGGCACCGACACGAAGGCGACACTCAACACGTGTTTGGCGGCACACCCACTCCATGATGGCAAATTGACACTGCACGACGACTTTCCTTCGCGCGGCAGAGGACGTCTGCACATCGCGGCGCGCGCGAGACACTGGACAGCTGGTCCAGGGGGTCTTCCGCGTAGGCCTTCACAGGTCTCGGGGTAACTGGTCGGGGCGATGGCCCCCTTCAGTGGTAGAATCGCCGCCTGCAACTACAGGCGGGGCACTGGGTGGGACCTGTTGGTCCTTGGTGTCGTCTCCGTGATGTCAAGTCCGGGGATATCCTGTTGCAGTGCGATCGAGCCCGCGTAGTGTCGCGGGCGATCTGCGAACTGCAGCAGGGTAGTATGTCCGTGGTGGGCTTCGCCCGCCGCTCAGCGAGGTCGAGCCCGCCGGTAGCGTACCGGTGGGCGCCCTTCAGCCAGCGGCGAAGAAGCAGTCGTGTCCTATGGAGCTAGGTCACGTGGCAGGCCTCTGATGTATGTGATGATGTGTGTGTATGGCGCGATGCCACGCAGATGCTGGGATCGCGCTCCGTCGGCGCGTGCGAACATTGAGCCACTCAGGCGGCGAATGAAGTCGTCCAGGCTCTCCATGCGCAGGTCTCTGGAGATGACCTGATTCCGTACGAAGAGTGGTGCTCCGGAGATGGTGCGGAGCGACAGCGACTGCTGTGCTCGCAGCGACTTGCGGTCCGTCTCGCTGGTCAGCGCGAACCACGCGGGGGCCGCGTAGGTGAGTCGCGTGCGAACGTACGCCTTGTATACGCACAGCTTCGTACGGAGAGGCAGGTGGGACGCGAGCACGGGTCGGAGGAGGTTCCGTGCGGCGCGCGTCTGGGCGACCACATTCTTGACATGGGGCCGCATCGAGAGGGTCCTGTCGATGGTCATGCCGAGGTACTTGGCCTTCGGGGACCACTCGACGGTCTCGCCCATGAGCGTCATCGGGGGCGGCAGTAGTCGCGCTCGTCCGATGGAAATCCCATGAGTCTTCGCCACGTTGACCTTGAGTCTGGACGGCTGGGCGACCGGCGCATCCGTTTTATAACACCATCGCCTCTCACTCGCTGACGTCACGCGTCGCCGGCGCGGCGTCAGACAGAGAGCGCGAGCGAGAGCGAAGACATGCCATACCGCTCAGCGCCGTAATTGGTAGTTTGACTTACCACGCTCATCAAATGTCTAGATTTAAGATTTGTAATTATGTAAATATAACTAGGCTAAAATTGATTAATAAATGTTCATTCTATTCCAATATAATCGTTGGTTTTACTCCTAACACCAAGGTCCCCTCAACACTGTAGGTCAGTGGTTCCCAAAGTTGTCTGGGATACGACCCATCTAATATTACAGTGTAGGTCGTTCTTGGTCTCATTTTGCTTTAATTTTGAAATATTTCGAAGCTACAACTACAACACAAGTGTTCAAAAAAAAAATTTATTTTGCGTAGGCCAACCTGTGGCTCTTATGACACGTCATGACTCATGACTCTACCACCGGTTCGGAAAGCGGATTCTGCTGAGAAGAGCCGGCACGAAACTCAGCAGTTGCTCTTTTCAAAATAATCATTTTACAATAGTATTATGCAGCTATTACATTGTAATAAGTTTTTTATATTATCTTGTGGGCAGCCGGATGCCAAGCCGATTTAAACCATGCAACTTTGTCAGAATAGAACAAAATATAATATTTCCACATTGAGGGGAAGTTCCAAAAAAGCGTAGGTACTACAATTCAAATCATGTCAAGACGGGCAGACAGAAAGTAGCCCCATTCCCGCCGGTGGCACCCGTTTATAGATTTCCATTCTAGATTTCCGAATTTATTTTCAAGAAGAGAAATTGAAGATTCTTTTCGCTCAGCTTCAAACTTACCCAATCTGTTTTTAAACTCATCATATTCCTGTGATAAAAATTCAATATTTTTGAATATTTCCACATTTCGCGTTCTAATTTCGTTTATCGATTTCTGGATTTTGATTAATTTTTTATCTTGTTCTTTAGTGAAAGTCAACAATATCATGTACATTAACCCTTGTAATGGTAGTATTAAAGTACCAGGGCAACAGAAAATAGAAGATATCGTCGATCCAGACGGTTTGCAGAGTACATTATCCCTTGTAATGGTAGTATTAAAGTACCAGGGCAACAGAAAATAGAAGATATCGTCGATCCAGACGGTTTGCAGAGTAAATTAACCCTTGTAATGGTAGTATTTCGAGTAGTTTTTCACTAGGTCAACACAAAAAATACGTCAAATACTGGAACAACGATCCGAGGAGAGAATAAGAGAGAGATTAAAAGTCCACTGAGGTTCGCAGTTCGAAATTTTACGAGCAGGGCTTCTTCGACTCAGTGGTATAGTTTTGATGGCAATAGTACCAGGCTTACAGAAGAGGTTAGGAGTAGTTACGCACGACGCGACGCTTACCGCTTGCAGAAACCGGTTGCAGGGCGAAGTATTGAGAAATAGTGTCGTCCTGCTTTCTCCAATCAGATCGGCAACGTGTTATGATACAATGATACACACAGCTAGCGGCAAAAGTTGCACATGTATGCATACGGTGGTATGACTCACTCAGTGTGCAGCTGTGAATCGATGCGTGGAATTAGCACTTGTTGTTTATGCACTCCTATTCCTCCTGAATTCTCAAAAAAGTAATTATTGGAACGAAGTTCCTTATCGGACGGTACGGACTTGGCGGGTGGAGGCTAGACGAAAAAAGTGTAAAAAAAATCCGTGACGACCCTTGTATTGTTGCCTTCGTTTATTACACACGTTTTGTCATAACTTTGGTGGCGTAGGGACTAAACGAAGGAGTGAAACTATCGGTTCGGGGGTTCGAATCCTGACTTCAGAGTATTATTTTTTATTTTTTTTATTATTAAAAATGAACTTCGTTCCAACCGAGTGTTCCACAACACTCATGCATTTTTATTTACAGGGTCTACACATAGTGAAAGACGATTTGACGGCTTGTCCAGAGTGCGATTTTCCCGCCATTTTGTCCGAATTCAAAGAGTAAGTGCTAATTTTTTTAATTTGCCAACTAGATTTGGGAATATAAATTCTGCGTTAAAAATGTATTTAACTTTTTTCAACATATTCTTCAGCAATTACAATTCAATTTACTATCAGAAATTGACTTTCTGTATCACTTATTGTTCATAAATTTTGTACTACATAGCTGTTCACAAAAAGCATCAGATTTTTTCTGCATCTTGCATCCCCTTATGACGCGCGCCTGATGCATGAAATAGATTTTTCTAAGTGACAATTTTTGATTGTATGCGGCCGACCTAAGAACAACTGTTGAGGCCAACGGCTTGGCCAACGAGACAAGGCCTGGAACACGAGGTATAGGGGCCCATCAGCTATAACCTGAGTCCAGGGTCGTTGCCCAAAGCGGCCTTTGACCGCGGTCAGATATGTTCTCACCGTAACTTACTGGTAGGGTTGCACTGACCTTCCTTGCAGTAGTCAATCCTTTTACGGCCTGAGATTGTATGAGAGTGGTGGTGTGGTATGGTGAGTGAGTATATTGTGAAGTTGAGTGTAATGTGGACTTCTTAGCGCAGCAGGTAGACAGCCAGCTGGGGCCTGCTGAAGACGCTGGGCTGACGGAGCACTGTACACTCGGCTTTTCACTAGTTAAGGTCCAAATCCTGATCACACACACATCCGCCGAGCGAGTCTCGAGCAAAATCGGCGGGTGGCAAAATGTTCTTTAATTAGGGTCGACACATAAACCGCTTAACGGCGCGACAAAACCGTAAAAAAAGCTAAAACTAGCACTTAAAGACAGCAAACGGGCGCGAGGGGACCACGGGAATTTTTCGTGAACGTGTAAGCTGTCAAAACCGAACTTGCAAAATCACACCTCAAAATGGCGGCCAATTTTTCCTTTCAAGTGTCATCTGTCAAATTAATTGCGAGCCAAAGATATTGCCAGCGTCACGACCATGGAACTAGGAATTATGGCGCAAACAATCCCCCCGCCCGTGGTCGTAAGGATTTACGTCCACTTACTAGTAAATGGGTAAACGTGATAAGGAGCAAACGGCTCGCTGCAAGACAGAGTCTCCGACCATTACCTCGGCAACCCTGGGAACCCCATCAGACCCGTAGATCAGCTTAAGAATGCGCCCACGGCGCCAGTATAAAGGCAACAAATTAGGTTCCTTAATCAACACTAGGTCACCAACTTTGGGTGGATCAGATTTGTCAGCCCACTTAACCCGCTGCTGCAAAAGATGCAAATACTCTAGTGACCAACGGTGCCAAAAACTCTGAGTCATCTGTTGCAGCAGCTCAAACCGGGACAAACGTGAGACCTTCACGTCCCTGAAGGGGTATTCGGGTAGAGCGTTAAGGGGCTGACCAATCAGAAAATGACCGGGAGTTAAGACCTCCAGGTCATTTGGGTCAGATGAGAGGGGACAGAGGGGCCGAGAATTGAGTACAGCCTCAATTTTGCAAAACACGGTGGCGAGTTCTTCAAAGGTTAAAACAGTTTCGCCTATAACGCGCCGGAGATGAGTCTTGGCCACCTTAACCACTGCTTCGAATATTCCACCCCAATGAGGGCAAGCTGGGGGGTCAAACTTCCAGGTTACCCCCATCTTGGACAATGCTGTACTTAATCTAATCTTATTGCTAGACAGGAATTCGACAATTTCTTTTAAATATCTATCAGTGCCCTTATAATTGGTGCCGCAATCAGTGCGAATCAGGTCAGGCAATCCTCGACGAGAGACAAATCTACCTAGCGTGGCTACAAAAGCTTCAGTGCTTAAGGCACTCACAAGTTCTAAATGTACCGCCTTGGTAGCGAGACATACAAAAACGCAGAGGTAGGCCTTGAGCGATCTGGCGTTGCGGAGGTTAGAGCTCTTGATGGCAAACGGGCCAGCAAAATCAGTGCCAACTCCAGCAAAGGGTCGAGTGACTAGAACGCGGTCGGAGGGCAGATCACCCATCATCGGCTGTGAAGTATTAGCCTTCAAGCGGTAACACGGAATACATTTGAAAATGACGTTCCGGATGGTGCGTCTCCCTGCCAGAATCCAAAACTCGCGCTGTAAAATAGCCGAGAGTGCATTACAACCAGCGTGGGCATTTTTAAGATGGTAGTGTGTCACTAGCAATTTGACAAAGGTGCCGTCCTTTGGTAGCAAAAGGGGGTGGCGAGCACCATAGGGCAGATTGGAATTCTTGAGGCGTCCTCCAACGCGTAGCATTCCGTTATTGTCCAAAAAAGGGCTTAGGCGAGCAAGGGGGCCCTTCAAAACTAAACCTCTCTTTAGGGTGTCAATCACGGATGAAAAATGCTCCACCTGAACCACACGCACCCAGTAGTTCCGGGCGTCTTGGCGTTCAAGAGGGGAAAGCACAGGACTCAAATTTTTATTTTCTGAATTCCGCCCATTGTGGATAAAACGTCGAATCCAACCGGTAACACCAATTAGTTTATCAAGGGAACTGTAACGGTTCAACAGAAAGTTCAAGTCGGGAATCTGTTTATCCTCAACCACTCCGACTCTTAAGCCCGGCAATACTTCGGGAGCGGAGAACCTATTTTGAGGCCAAGTCGTCTCGGATTGGGATAGCCAACTTGGATCCCACCAAAGGTGATGGTGGACCAGTGAAGAGGCCTCACAGCCGCGGGAGGCGCAATCGGCCGGGTTCAGTTCTCCGGGTACGTGTCTCCAAATCACCGGTACTGCAGAGCTCTGAATTTGGGAGACCCGATTCGCAACAAAGACCTCTAAGTTGTGAGGCGCGGCTCGTAGCCAGCAAAGGACAATCTCACTGTCCGTCCAAGCATAAACGTCGGTCAGATCGACCGCAGATGCCAAAGAGGAACGGACGTGGTTCAAGAGGCGTACCAGAAGGGCGGCGCCAGACAATTCTAATTTCGGGATAGTTAACCGTGACCGAATAGGGGCCACCTTGCTTTTTGCCAAGACGAGATGCGTCGCGACCTCACCGGCGACATCGACAGTCCTCAAATATACCACGGCGGCGTATCCTCGTTCGGAGGCGTCGCAAAACCCGTGGAGACTGGCATGACACCTTCCTGTTGGTAGGAAGCGTCGAGGCATGGAAATGCGGTTAACTTCAGGAAGTGAAGACACAAGGGAGTTCCACTCCTTCAATAACTTCCCAGGGAGTGGTTCGTCCCAACCGAGTTCAGCAATCCAAAGCTTCTGGAGGAAACATTTAGCCAAAAATATTACGGGAGTGATCCATCCATTGGGATCGAAGGTTCGAGCAACCGTAGACAAGACGGAACGCTTAGTCCAGACCTTAGGAGGTGGGTCTAATTTGACCCGGTAGGTGAAAACGTCTTGGACGGGCTGGTACTGTATTCCAAGGACCGTCAGCAAATTGGGATTTTCGGGATTTTCAAAAATATGAGGATCCTGCTGATCCTTTCCCGGAAGATCCTTCAAGACGTGAGGGGAGTTGGACAACCACTTGCCCAACTCATAACCTCCGGACTTCAGTATTGCAATCAATTCATCGCGAAGAGTCAGAGCTTCCTCAACGCTAGAGGCTCCCGTGCAAATATCGTCCATATAGACTGACGATTCCAAGATGGCTGATGCGCGAGGGTAATTCAGTCGCTCCCGGTTAGCTAGTTCTAACAAGGTCCTGATAGCAATATAGGGGCTTGACTTGAGTCCATAGGTCGTGGTGTTCAACTCAAAGACACGCATTGGCTCATTAGGATTTTCGCGCCACAGAATCATTTGGTATCTCCGATCATCGCGATGTACCATCGACTGTCTAAACATCATCTTGATTTCAGCTACGAAAACAATTTGATGCCGGCGGAAATGCGTGAGGATATCGGAGATATCCTTGATCAGCTTAGGACCGGAGTGCAAGCATTGGTTCAATGTCACCCCGTTGGATGTGGCCGCGGAGCCGTCAAAAACCACTCGAATCTTCCCTCCAGGGGTCTTCAAGACGGCATGGTGGGGTAAGAAGTGGTGCTCGTGTGCGCGCCAATCAAAATTGGATGGTGACATATGCCCCAGGCCCTCGTACTCGCGCATAAATTCAACGTACTTGGAGCGGAAGGTGGGGTCGCGCCGCATGCGCCGTTCCATAGACAAGAGCCTCTTTTCCGCCAAGGCCCGCGATTGACCAAGCGGGGGGCGAGAAGCGAGAAAGGGCAAGCGGGTTACAAATCGCCCATCAACACGGCGGCCTGTGTTGTTTTGATAAAACAACTCACATTCAAGGTCAAGAGGGTCAACTCGTGCGGCATGCGGCGGCTCCTCAACTTCCCAAAAGCGCTGGACCACGTCCGACAGCGTCAAGCCGGCTGCTTGCAATTGGTCCAGCACCGGTAGGTCCGAAGACCATAGCACGGGTCCAAAAAAGCTAGAACCGAATATAGTGGACATGGCACATAGGCCGTCCTTCTGCAAAACCCTAATTTCCCCTGACAAGACCAGGCCCAACACGTCGGAACCCAACAAAAGGTCCATAGGACCGGGTTCAGTCCAGTGGGGGTCAGCTGGGTTTAAGCCTGATGCACAGGACACCGCAGCGTCAGCTATTCGGACCTGCGGTAGGGGACCTAAGATATTGTCAAGGACTGACACCTTGACCAAGACCCTAAGATTGCCCGTAACGGGGCCAAACATTAATTCTGCTTCCCCGGTAGGAGTCGAGGGCTCTATACCCCCGATACCTATCACTCGTCCTGTTCGAGGACTCCAAGGGAGCCCTAGCTCACCCACCAAACGAGAAGAAGCAATACAGCGCTGTGAACCCGAATCCAAAAGGGCGCGAACGATTAAAAATTCACCCTTCGGGTTGAATACCTTCACTGAGACAGTCGGCAAAAGAATGGTCTGACAGACAGACTGCCGGAGATTCAAGGTCTCAGGAGAAGTTGCTGTGGTGGGGGCTAGGGCGGCAACTACCTATTGGTGGTCGTCCTCATCAAACCGGTCCTCTAACCGGGGAATCTCATATTGAGACTCAGGGGGGACCTCCAAAGGTGAGGGGGACAGACCTCCATTTGGGTAAACCCATGCGTCATCTCGTGGCGGCAGCACGGGCCTAGTCATACGGGCTGAGGTCGGTAGGTCGTAGTACTGCTGTCGACCCGCTCGAGGTGGGCGGCGTTCGAGGCGTGGCCACTCATGAAGCGGAGGTGAATAGCGGGTAGGTCGAACCGTAGACGGAGCCGCCACAAATCTCCCATCAGAACGTCGAGGGGGGTTGGCGCCCCCCTCACGGGGGGGTAAAGCCCCCATAGGCGGGGTCGAAATCCGGACGCGTCGGGATTCATGGCCCTGATCAGGGGACCGACGCAAATAATCCGGGGAGCGATGGGTAAGAGCGCCCCCGCCCGTGCGGGGCGCGCCCTCACTCTCCACCTGGCGGCCAACACCATTCTTGTTGGCGCACAAAATCTCCAGGTGGTTACCCCTACAAATTGGGCACGGCCGTTGCTGTTGGCAGTCCCGTTGCATGTGAGCTCCCAGACAACTATAGCACCAGTGGCGGTCTCTTGCAATGCCCCTCCGATCCTTAATCCGCTTAGAGAGAAACTGGGGGCAAGAAAGCACCCGGTGCCCTGGACGCCTGCAATAGTTACAGGGGGCGGGTTCAGTGGCAGCAAGTCCAGTGTAAACGGGCATTGGTCTCCGGTCGGAGGCCCTTTTACCAGGGACGCCAGTGTGACCCTTTTCCTTCCTCAGACGGTCAGGCTGCTCTGGGGTCCTTGAAGGACCAGCAACACCAGAGTTGTCAGCCTGCCGGCACTCTTCCTCAAGGAACTTTAAAAGGTCCGCAAAGGGGGGCAGGTAGCTGGCCCCGTCCCCACCATACCTTTGCTCAAAACGCAGTTTCAACTCGGGAGGTAGGCGGGACAACACAATGTGTAATAAAAGGAAGGACCACTGGTCCACGGGAAGCTCTAAACGCTTAAGAGCGTTGCAGGCTATAATCAGTGGATTTAAGAGCGATTCTCTTAAATGAGACACCCCATTGACACGTGGCAGCGCTAGAATTTGTGCCACGTGTGTGTCTGCTAACCGGCGCACGTTGGCATACCGCCGAGTCAGTAGTTCCCGCGCGGTGGTATAACTCTCCTCGGAGAGGTCCAGGTGGCTAACTAAACCCAGAGCCTCTCCCTGCAGGGAAGAGAGTAGATAGGCCAGTTTCTGGCAGGGGGACAAGTCCCTTCTCGCGTCCACCAGGCTATCAAAGAGGCTGAGAAAGCCTAGCCACTCGCTCAAGTTGCCAGAAAAGTGGGGCAAGTTTATTGTTGGCAACTTGCCCTGTAACGCAGGCTGCGTGGTGGGTCTGGTGGGAGACTCAAGAATAGAGCTCATTCTCGCCTCCTTCTTGAGCCTCGCGGCCTCCTCCACCAGACCGTCTGTCAGCTCAAAAAACTGTTCGTAGTCCCGCACTGAGGACTCCAGCGATTCCTTAGGTAGCTCCAATGCCATGAGGTCTCGGAAGGCCTCTTCGACGACTGCCTGCCTGGTCCGCACCTGCTCGCACCGCTGGAGCAGTGCGGATGCCCGGTCCTCCCGGCCTGTCAAGGCGTTGGCTGTAGCAGCCCAACGCAGCTCTGATTGAATTTGCACGCTCAATTTTTTGTGGGCTGCCATCTTAGGTAGGTACAAAACAACTTAAATAAAAGTAGTTACAACAAATAGATAACAAAATCAAAACAGAGTTATTTGTTACAAGTTATGTTTCAACTTTAACCAAACAAATTAATAATCAAACAAGAATTACCCACTTTAAACACAAACAAATTACTACTTAAATACTATTTATTAATTAAAATTATTTACTTTAAAACAAGAATTATTTATTTTAAACACATCAAACAAACTACTCTGTTACCTAACCACGAGGGGTTTTAGTAAACAAACAAAGTATTTGTTGGTTAAAAGTTCCAAAAGATACAAATTAAGCTATCAATAATTTATGTTAAGTCAATCAATAACATAAATTAAGATAAAAGAAAAATTAAGTTTTTAACTGCTACTAAGCCACTAGACTCATACTAGGCCCTGCAAATTACAAATTGACTTGGTAACAACCTACAATTATCAAATTATATTAATATTAAGTTTATTTATTACATCTAATCTGCATCTAACTGTTGGCCACGGGCATAGCTGGGCATTAACTCGTTAATCCGTTAATCGTTAATTAACGAAGTTAACATTTTGATTAACGGATTAACTTTTAAGTTAACTTTTAAAAATGTTAGCGGACACGTTAACTTCCGTTAATATGCAGAAAGTCCGTTAATCGTTAATCCAATGCCTAATAGTTACAGCACGGCACCGCGGCGTGGCGCGAAAAACAGGTTCAGACAAGTATGAAACGACAAGTGCCGGGCGGCGCGTGGCAGCGAGTGAAACAAAAACAAAACTAAATATATTTTGCGGCGCGTGCGAGTGAGAAAGAAAACTGCGAAGAGATTTGTTTCGTTTGATCATTTCATTACTTAGCGCCGGTACTTAGAATGAGTCTCGCTTTCAGACGAGAACTTCAACATGTTAATGTTAATGAAGGGGAATATGCACCTTATGCCCGACAATTAAATTACACATTTGAATTATACAGGGTGTCCCAAAAGTTAACGTAGCTGGGAAAGGGGGTGATAGGGGTGGTCACAAGGGTCACCAGAAAAATAGTAAAAAAAAATCCCCTCTGGGTATTAAAAAAAAATAAAGGGCATTTTTTAAAAACTAAAAATTTTCCACCTTGTGGGGCTATTTTGCTAACTGTACCTACAAATATTGCTGTATTTAAAAAAAAAGATGTTATGTAATCGTCAATAACCCTTTATCAAATTGAAATAAAAAAAACAATACATATCTAACAAAGATTTTAAAGAAAATTAAGTTCTTGTCCAGTCAAGGACTTAGTAATTAATATTTCACTCAACTTCTTCCAAGTGTACTGAAAAAAAAAGTACTATGCAACTCCGGCGAGTAATTTCCAAAATGGTATAACACTTATTTGAAAAATTCATACTAGGACATTTAAAAATTATTTTCGGGAACAATACCCCTGCAAAAAAAAAATATATCAATAAAGCAATAGTCTCAAATTCGTACGCAAATACATTTTTAAATGTCTATTCTGTTCCTTTGATGTTACTGTTGCGGTTTTGTACAGTTGCGGTTTTAATTAAACTCGAAAACTCCTTTACAACTTTCTCGTACTTGAGTAAATGAAGTAAAGGTTATTTTCCCTGTCATATGGTAAAGCTTGATCTGGCCTAGACTGTACTTGAGTGTTTGAGGTATGTCTGTACTCCAATCTTGAGAATTGGTATAACGGGCAGTAAAATCAAAGGAACAGAATAGACATTTAAAAATGTATTTGCGTACGAATTTGAGACTATTGTTTTATTGATATGTTTTGTTTTGCAGGGGTATTGTTCCCGAAAATAATTTTTAAATGTCCTAGTATGAATTTTTCAAATAAGTGTTATACCATTTTGGAAAGGCAATAAAATTACCTATCTTTTTAAGTTACTCGCCGGAGTTGCATAGTACTTTTTTTTTCAGTACAATTGGAGGAAGTTGAGTGAAATTTTAATTACTAAGTCCTTGACTGGACAAGAACTTAATTTTCTTTTAAATCTTTGTTAGATATGTATTGTTTTTTTATTTCAATTTGATAAAGGGTTATTGACGTTTACATAACATCATTTTTTTAAATACAGCAATATTTGTAGGTACAGTTAGCAAAATAGCCCCACAAGGTGGAAAATTTTTAGTTTTTAAAAAATGCCATTTATTTTTTTAAATACCCAGAGGGGATTTTTATTTCTATTTTTCTGGTGACCCTTGTGACCACCCCTATCACCCCCCTTCCCAGTTACGTTACCTTTTGGGACACCCTTAACGGATTAACGATTAACGTTAACTTGCGTTAATTCTTCTGAAATGTAACGCTTTAACGTTTAACGAAGCTAACTTTTTTTGTAGCGGATTAACGATTAACGAAGTTAACTATTTGATTAATGGTGCCCAGCTATGGCCACGGGCCACAAACAACAATTAGATACTATTAATTACCAATCAACAAAAATTAACAAAACAAAATCTCAATAATTGCAATCCTTATACAGGCCTACTTGTGACAAGGTATTAATAAGTTATAAGGTCCATTAATTTACATAACCCTAGAACGGCCAAGTTAAGTCACAGTAATGCCAAATCTGTCCGCGGAATCAATTTAACCGCGCTCTGACTACCAAATGTTGAGGCCAACGGCTTGGCCAACGAGACAAGGCCTGGAACACGAGGTATAGGGGCCCATCAGCTATAACCTGAGTCCAGGGTCGTTGCCCAAAGCGGCCTTTGACCGCGGTCAGATATGTTCTCACCGTAACTTACTGGTAGGGTTGCACTGACCTTCCTTGCAGTAGTCAATCCTTTTACGGCCTGAGATTGTATGAGAGTGGTGGTGTGGTATGGTGAGTGAGTATATTGTGAAGTTGAGTGTAATGTGGACTTCTCAGACCGCTTAGCGCAGCAGGTAGACAGCCAGCTGGGGCCTGCTGAAGACGCTGGGCTGACGGAGCACTGTACACTCGGCTTTTCACTAGTTAAGGTCCAAATCCTGATCACACACACATCCGCCGAGCGAGTCTCGAGCAAAATCGGCGGGTGGCAAAATGTTCTTTAATTAGGGTCGACACATAAACCGCTTAACGGCGCGACAAAACCGTAAAAAAAGCTAAAACTAGCACTTAAAGACAGCAAACGGGCGCGAGGGGACCACGGGAATTTTTCGTGAACGTGTAAGCTGTCAAAACCGAACTTGCAAAATCACACCTCAAAATGGCGGCCAATTTTTCCTTTCAAGTGTCATCTGTCAAATTAATTGCGAGCCAAAGATATTGCCAGCGTCACGACCATGGAACTAGGAATTATGGCGCAAACAACAACCCTTTTTAATTGCTTTACCAATAGTTATGTTTCGTCGATGAAGTGCCACCTCATACCTGCAATTTTCTGTGAAGTTTACTTTAAGATTAGCAGATGCCCGCAACGATTTACTTTTTAAAATCCCTCGGGAACTCTTTGATTTTGCGGGATAAAAAGTAGCATATGTCACTCTCCAGGTCCTCAACTATATACCCATGCAAAAAATCACGTCGATGGCGTGACTGAAGGACAAACCAATACACTTTCGCATTTATAATATTAGTATGATTTATTTGTCGAGAATTTTTTTGTTTTGCTATTTTTCAGCCATCTACAGTCAGTTTAACTATTAGTTGACTCGATGGATATGAGAGTTTAGTTTTTTTCACTGATGTCGGCAGTTGGGAGGTATTGACAATTTTACTATACGTTTTATATCCGGTGCAGACTACAAGCCCAAAAACAAAATTCATTAAAGAAATAATTTTCGATTTTTCTTTATTCCAATGATGTTGGGCCACTATTATACACAACAATGCCAAATTTCATGTCGATAGCTTTAATAGTTACTGAAATAATCGACTGTGACAGACGGACGGACGGACGGAGAAAGTCTCACCATAAGGGTTCCATTTTTACCATTTTGGTACGGAACCCTAAAAAACCCATTTATGAAGTTCTCCCATTTATGAATAATCTTGGTCGCAGAATTCTCCGCGAGGAAGGAAAGTGTCCAATGTGCGGCGAAACTGTGGACTATAGAAGACTCGTCAAAATAGAAGATGTGACACTATATTTAGACTTTAAGTCTAGTGAATAAGGATTATATTGCTGTACCTGAGTAATATAGACTATAGAGGGCGAGTTAAAAGCGTTAACGATGTGATTACTATCCGTCCTTGTAGAGAGATAAGACCAATGTAATTTTAGTCGTATCTTATACGGTAGGTAGTTGATTATGTCAACTAATTATTATTATTACATAATATCTTTCCATCTGTGATTTCAAATCCATTTGTGACCGATAAATATTTATGTTAAATAAATGAGTTTTAAAACAGTTACCTACCATATTATTTTATTTGACCAGTGCCGTAGTGGTATTCTCTAAAATTGATTGCATCAGTACAATGATCGCAAAGGCCTCTGATTGGTCGGTACTCTCCCGCTATTGGTAAAAATGTATTGTTGCAGCAATAACGCCAATAATTCAGCCAATCAGAAGCCATTGCGATTGTTACACTACAGATTCAAAACTGATTTTGCAATATTTATTTTATTAAATAATTATAATAAACTAATTTAAGTATGGGGAGGGGGGGTTGCCAACACTGCTTAACGATGCGGGTTGGCCACTCCACCACCACACATATCCTCCGAAATACATCTTAGATACGTTTCACTTCGACACGTCAGTATATTGGATTGAAATAAAAAAGCATAAATAGTGATGAAACATTTAATTTTCATTTGAAAGTATACCAAGTTGCAGTTACACGTCCGATACTGAGATTCAAATGAAACGTAAAACACAATTATTGTTGGTATATATTATACAAAATGTAGAGACCATCTTGGCATAGTTCGGCTACATGTCTACTCCAGAAATTGTTTCATAATTTATCAAAAAAATATTAGTTTTCGAGCGAAACTGAAGATAACTAAAAAAAAAGTTACGTGATCGTCGTTCAGAAATTACATTTTTGCTTTATTTTCAAGGTACAAGATCGCCTTCTGAAGTAAAACCCTTAGCCATATGCCAAAACGTTCCCTTCGACTTTTCCACTTGGTTATTCTACAATCGTCATATTTGCCCTAATATAATTACCACTACCTATCTATGCCTTAAGTAGACAATACATTTATACAACTTAAATTAATGACAAGAAGAGTAAACTCATAATAATACATCGATAATAATAATTAATTAATAGAAATTATTTGATTGTGCTAATAATATGGGCTCTACCACAACCCGCTAAAAGACGACTCGAGCTAGGTATTAATTTGCTAGAATTTGGCTACAATCACCCTGAGTACACACAAAGTCGGGGCGTCTACGCCGACTAAGTTACCCTATGTCAATTCTCAAGTTAAGTCTATGAAAGTTACAAAAATTTTAAACCATTCAACCGCAGTCTTATGTCTAATTCCTCGCTAAACCTTAAATACTGTATAAGAGTTATCAAAAAGTGAAGTTAAAAAATGAATAAAATGCACCCAACCTTGTGTATACTCATCTAGAACATGTTAAAGATAATTCCATCCACAGGCAATTCCTAAATTCTATCGTCACCGAGTCGACGTTTTGATTGCAATACATCTAGGCCTTGCAAATGGACTTTAGCTCTTCGGAATAAGTGCTAGATTACAATAGCGGCGTTTCAAGCTGCATTGCAGTGGCCGATTGTTTGCTCTAAACTAAGAAAGCTTAGCTGCGCGTGACGCTAAAGACTCCTTTGTAGACCGATCACACCAATTATATTTTATAGAACTTTAGGCGTCCGTTAATGACATTAGTGGGCGAATCTATTCGCTAAACCTACCAATGTCTAAAGATTTTTAGGCTATCGGAAAGAGAATTTTATGACGAAGAAGCGCGTCATATGAAAAAGGACAGTTTCATAAATTTTCAAGAAGAAAATTGACTCAACACGTCCGTGCCTCCAACTTTTCATTTTAATGAAACTTGGCAGCATGCTTTCTAAACCTACAAAAGATGCAAATAATTGGAGTACACAAAAACTTTAATTTTATATTCGTAAGATTTCTTTATACATTGTAACATGATTTCATATAGCTGTGCATGTTTCTTTTATTCAATCGTCAAACAATTAGATAGTTACTTTTTTAATGTAAAAGTACTACCCGTCCGCTTCAAGTTAGCCGTTACCTCCCGTCGCCCTTCCCCGCACCGCACCTCAAGTCAGATCCACTTAGTACAGATAGCAACGTACCGCTCGCGATTGTCAGTACCGTGTACTTTCAAACTTTTGTTAATGTTAATTTTAATTTTTTTTTCCTTAATTAGTTATTTATTGTTGTTTGGTTACTATTGTTCGCGTGTAGTTTTCAATGATGAATAAAAAAGGAAAAGTTTTGCATAGCGCAGACTATTTATTACTTTAATGAATGACTTTCTTAGAAAAATAAGAAATTAAAAATCACGCCCTTCGACATTCAAGACTTCATTGCCATGAAAAGCATTGCCAGAGAAGAAAACTTCCGTCACAGTCGTGTTAACAGTAAAAAATACAATATTGTTTTTGTTAACGGTACAGTATGACGTCATTTTGTAACGGTCGTCGACGGCATTTTGAAGCGGACGTGTAGTAGATAGTTTGAGACAAACAGCTGCGCTGCTATGCTGCAACAATTTTTTAACTCGAAAAAGTAACGATTTTTAGTTACAATAAAGAAAAAAATTGCCATTTCATGCTCTATGAAAACAACATTACTTGAAAAGTTAACTCACAGAAAACTACCTACTATTTGTCCACATTTTAAATAATCAGACACTATAATATAATATTCTAAGCTTAGACACATTTTTTTTATCGGGATTTTTGAGATTAAACAGTGTTGCATGTTGCTGCAAATGATTGCAGCGATAATAATTATCTTGTCACCCAAAAGCTATTTGAAATCACGTCACGATCGCTAATTAAATATAAATATACATTATAATGGAACGGATGACGCACTAAAGCATTGAATGAGCACTAAATTTAGTGAGAACATTCAAGTTTTCGGCTTGCACCTTGTACGACTTGTATGATAAACAAGTTTTTATTTTGAGAGCGGCTAGTGAGATACAAACTATTAGAGATCACTAAGAAATCTTAATATATATAAATTACGTGTCACGTTGTTTGTCCGCTATGGACTCCTAATCTACTGAACCGATTTTTATCAAACTTCGTAACTATCTGCAATTTGGTTCAACTTATAAGATAGGATAGTTTTTTTGGATTGGGATAGTTTATTTGTTTTATTTATATAGATAAGTTGGCGGTAGGATGTTCGCTGGGTCAGCTGGGTATCTATTATATATTTCAACTTAGAATGCTGATTTTATTTTTATCTCATTGATCGCTCTCAAAATAACACCCTGTATAGCTTCAAAAGAGTGGACATCTCGATACTTGGACGAATGGAACAAATGAATAAAATCAACTTTTCTCATTTTAAAAATATAATATACTTCGATTATAACCAACTATATTTCTATTTATCGCGATTATAATTTCATAATATATCGTTTTTTGTTGGCCGGATATTGTTTGTATACTCATAGTCCACTCTTTTTAACAGTTTCGAATAGCTCTCGTCAAACTATTTACAAAATATAATATATTATTTATATATTAAAATATTATATAAAATTATAGACACGATGGCACTTGGTTGCATTTTAAAAGGTAGGGATAAAATTGAATTTTAAAATTGAAATACATTTCTAACAGCGTTGGAAATTAGTTTGACACATCGGAGATTATAAATAAAAATTATAAATCCTACTGGATCTCCGAAAAAGTCGGGTTTGCACTCACAGGAAAAAGATTTTTATTGTGTTAAGATTAAGATATTTTTTATACTAGCGTTACTACTTGCAAATGCAGCTAGTTTGTCAAGAGATGTTGACAAAACAAAATGGCGAATGTTAGAAATCGTTAAGTAGCAAAATCCGAGCATTTTTCGGTAACCCCATCTATAAGATATTATAAATCGATTTTAGTTTCAGATGATAATATACATATTGTTTATTAAAATATAATAATAATACTATAGTTAATAAGGAATGTATAAAAATTAGCTTCATAGTTGAACTATATCAATGTTAACTCCTCAACAATAAATACTATAAATCTTTGGTTTCATTTAGTCATTTGATTAAAAAAGTTTAATTTTCACGCTCTCATTTCGCGAAAGAACTGTGACATGCCACAATTCACGCTTAATCTACGGCGAGTTTCCAGAAAATGAAGATTTATACTACGGCTCATAAGATAATATCAATGTCCATCAAATATAGCTCACAGAATAGCCACAATATCGGTGCATCGACTCAATTTACATAGTAAGATAATTATGATACCGTGAATTTTTTTAGGGCATAGTGTTCGCCCAAAAGCCCCAACCACATGAGTGCTGAATTTTACAATATTGAAAAAATTTGCCCGCATCGCGTACCTCACAAATATGCTGATGATGGCAACAAAATGATGACGTCAACATAATGATGACGTCAGCAAAATTTGTCCTCTACTCAATCATTTAACCGGACTTTTAACTGAGAAAAGCGCCTAAGGTCGTGAGGTAAGCGGGATAAAGCTTTGGAGAATATGATTCCGATTTGGCATTAAACTTCAAGTGAGCTCGATTTGAAGGTATCTATTTATAATTCCTCTATGAAAGGTAAGTAAGTACTACCTATCAGTTCTATTTTATAAATATCATCGCCCGAAGTATTCGATGGTAATTATGCAGTCGATTAATCGTTAAATAATACCTAATTTATTTTACACGAATTTCTAAATCTGGAATGTTCATTTTCAATAATAAACGTAAAGCCAATTTCTGGTCATTTGGTTTACTAAAGTGCACCGTCTCAGATATTTCATACTAATTTTATATCCGGCATATTAAAGATTATACACACATTTTCAATACCCTAATCGTCTATACTTATGTAACTTTCACCTCTTAATTCTACAATGCGTTGAAATTAAACTATTGATGTATTTACTGTCGTAACATAAATATTTCACTCTCGAAAAACCAGTAATAGGTCCTGGGCTGTCCACCAGAGATGTGCGAGAAAAATGAACGGTGCATGAATAAATCAACCATTATGAACATTTTTCCAAAGTAATGCACGGAATACACAGTTCTGAAGGAACTTTCTGATTGGATATTACTCAGCGATCATATTCCTGGCGTATCTCTTGTGGATAGTTTCCCATAGGCTGCCTTTGCGCTTCATTTTACATTTTCAACTTTGCACCATCCTCTTATCATCCCCGAAAACCTCCTGTAGAAAGGCACCTTTAAATGCTAAAGGTAAATCCGGAAAAATTAGTACGTAATAGCTACATTTTTATCATAAAAATGACATAAATTAGTTCGGAGGGTGTAATCACCGCATCAGAGCTTCGGGCGGTTCAGGGTTGCCAGTTCACTGCAGGTGGGCTAATTTGGGCAGAGCGGCGACTACTCTCACGCGGTCACTGAACTGAGGAGGTGGGGCTAAGACGGGGGCGCTTCCCTCCGCGCCGGGCAACGGAGCGGGCTCTTCAGGGGGCGGGGGAAGTTCGGCGAGGGACACGGCGGCCCTGCCTCGCCTTCCGGGCGCTTTATCAATATCTACACCCAGCCTCTCCGCGGCCGACCGACCCCGAGCGCTGCCCACGCTCCCCCGCAATAGCGCTGCAGTGGCCCTTTTGCGGGTCAGGGAGTTGTGTCGTTGCATCGGCGGCGGGGGAGTCGCTAAGCTCTCCGAAGAACTGTGTACTGGTTCCGTGCTGATGACGTCATTCGATGATTTGACCGTTACAGACGCACAGAAGGAGACCTTATCCCGCCTGGGTGGTCTCGCTTGGGCCTCTTGGTCTGACGAGACCCCAGAGGACGAGTTGTCCCCGTCGTCTCGTTCGACCGCGCCCAGTTCGTCTCCGCAGGATTTGGATGATTTGAGACGTGTTCGGATCTTCTGGATCTCGTCCACGGAGAACGAGTGCTGCATAGAGCTGGAGCCGGTGCTGCTGCCGCTGTAAATTAAGTACCTTCGTAAGCATGGTAGGTGGCAGATATGAATAAGCCCAAAGTTTTATTCCTAAGTATGTTATTTATGAAATGCGTACGAGACTTTTAGTCTGGCAAGAAAAGACCAAATACACAATAAAAGATGGCTGACCGATGGGCCGTGATTTAGAATATAAAGGAAACAGTTTGACTATAGTCAGCGAAAAAAGTGCACCAATTTTATGATTTATAATTGTTATTCGTGTACTTCCTTAGGTCACAGTAGAATTATAACCAGTACTGAAACTACCTACAAACGCTCGAAACGGCCTCACTCACACAAACATGCGCATCGACGAGCCAAATAGCAGGCCTCGCGGGACTGTCAGTACTGAGGACCGGTATTTGGTCTCGTCGATGCGCATGTTTGTGTGAGTGAGCCGTTTCGAACGTTTATAGGTAGTTTCCATACTCTATGTATCTTTACTCTGCTTAGGTGTTCATATCTTTTCATTTTTTGTCGTTTCATAAAAAACCGACTGAACTATGGGCGGATCAAACTTAATAATGCGTTGGTACTGTTATTTTAGAACTTTTACTAAATCGCTTACCTAATCCCTTAAAAGGAAGCGTTATTTGGTAATCATTTTATGGCAAGATAGACATTTAAATGAAACTATGTAGGAATAATAAAGAAGATCAACAGAGACGAAAAGAACAGGAAAAAATATCAAACACAAACAAAAAGATGAAAAATTTAGCAACAAGACAATGGAATGGTAAAATGAATCGGTGAATAAGTAATGCCCTTGATTTTAATTATTATGATAAATATTAAATTTAAAAATTTTACAGTTTGATCTATCATTGATTTCAACTGAAGAGAAGCGAAGGTCTATAACAACAAAGTCGATGAAACACTTGACAAACATTTTCCCAATGATACAAACACAGCTTGACCCAGAGGCACGATTCAAATATTTACATAAAAGTACCTTTTCAAATAACATGCAATCTTTACAAATAATAATTGACATCTCCATCGTCATTTTCATATATTGTTGTATAAATTGGTACAATCCTGAAAGCGGAATTTAAAAGTTAGGTATTTACACAAAGAAATATCATGTGATCCAGTGGGCCTAAACTCATGAATCTCAAACTCCAGAAAAAGTATCATTCAAATGTGCAGCTCCTACTATTGGTAACACAATTCAGAATGAAACTGAGAGTCTGAGGCATTTTTTGGTATCGTTTGAGGGGAGAAAAAATCTCGAATGAAGCCATTTTCTTTGCTTTTTTTTGTTCATCCATGGCTGCAAATCTGCAAATCTATGATTACGATTCCATTGGAAGCTTAGAAAGTTAAGGACAAGATCGATCCAGATTTTTTGCATATAAGTGAGAAGAGATGGATAGATTCATTCAGTGACAAGTCTTTTTATAAGTTTCGATAGATTATGGAAATAGATAAAGCAAAATAGGTTTATCATGCCTTTTTCATGTTGTAGGTAGTGAATTAGACCCAATATTTTAATTTGAATCCTAATTAGGAAATATCTTTTGCCCCGCAACTTCATCCACGTGGAAATAGGTTTTGGGGTGGAATTTTCAAAAACTGTGAAACACGTATTTTATTATTTTTAATCGAAAGCCAAAATACCAAGTTTCATAATTAATATACCTAACTTGAAAATGACGGATTTTCATACAAATGTTTATCCCATTTTTCTCCCCCTTTTAATTTTGACAATGCTTTCTTAGTGCGCGCCTACGTCATAAAAGAAGCCTACTGTCACACGTTTCTAACTTCAGTGGTTTAGGCTATGCGTTGATAGATCAGTCAGTCAGTCAGTCAGTCAGTCAGTCAGTCAGTCAGTCAGTCAGTCAGTCAGGACAAGTTTTTTTTTATAAGTATAGATTATGAAATTAGGATTTTGGTTTCTGAAATAATTAAAATAAAATTTATTTATAAATTTGTTTTGGTTTATTTGGAATGCCCACCGGCTTCCGTTTTTCCAACAAATTATAACTTGGGTACATTTAAATCAAGAGTGAATAGGCATCTTCTAGGCAAGCGCGCATCATCTTAGGCTGCATCTTCACTTACCATCAGGTGAGATTGCAGTCAAGCGCTAGTCTACTGGCGGGGCTACTTTCTGTCTGCCCGTCTTTGACATGAATTGAATTGTAGTACGTTTTGTGGAAATGTCATATTCTATTCTAACAAAGATGCACGGGTTAAATCAGCTTGGCATCCAGCTGCCCACAGGATAGTATAAAAACTTATTACAATGTAATAGCTACTTATATTGTAAAATGATTACATATTTTGAAAAGAGCAACTGCTGAGTTTCTTGTCGGCTCTTCTCAGCGGAATCCGCTTTCCGAACCGGTGGTAGAATCTTGACGTGTCATAAGAGCCACAGGTTGGCTTACGTGAAATAAATAATTTTGAATTTTTGATTTTTTTTTAAATCTATATTAAAAAAAAATGGATCGCCGTCTTTTCTCTGTAAGTTAAGCGTTTACAATAAATGTGTTGGACGTTGGTCTATATCGTTGGACTCCAGCGCCGTTACCTGGTGTTGCTGTTGGCGCTGGTCTCGGCGACGGGCGCCGGCTCGCCCTTGGCCTCGGGCGCCGCCTCGTCGTCGGACTCCGACATGCTGTAGTCGGGCTCCGGGATAGGGGGCGCTGGCGTCGAGTTCTGGAAATTATCATATTTCTATTGTATATTAAACGGTACCTAAGAATGCTACATACAAATTTAAAGGTAATTTTTTGACAAATAAGTAAGTGTGCTCCTTTAAGGTGGAAGACAAGGGTCTGCCCGCGAAATTCAAATTTAATTTGGTTTTTCGCAATTTGTAAACTAATACGACAAAGTAGGCTTATGGTCTTCTAATTGCGCCAGTGGAATTATCATCTTCACAGGTTTACATAAAAATCTTTACTTGTGAATGTCCAGTGAAAGTGTACGTTCGATAAAGAAGAAATAAAGTAGAGATGAAACGGATAGTGGTTTGGCCGGATACCGGATAACGGATATTCGGCAAGCTACGAGGCCGGAGCGCCGGATATCCGGCTGCCGAATATTCGGCTCTTTACATATCGCGATCAGTTTATCTTTCAGCACCTGGCAGTAGCGTTTATAGCGAAAGGTTATTCTGGTCTATTAGGTCTGGTATACGAAGCTAAGCGGAATCGACTCTTACCAACAAATGCGGAAAATTTGGTATTCATTCACCACAATTTGCCACTTGTTAATTTTGAGTACTAAATTTTTATAACACAATATGTTTTTATGTGCGATTATAGAAACAAACAGTGTCAATAACTTATTATTTTGTATAATTTACCCAAAGTATAGAATAATATTTTTCAAATTTCACTATCCGGTATCCGGCCGAACAGTGAAAACAAGGCCGGAGAGGCCGGATACCGGATAGTTAACGGATATCCGTTTCATCTCTAAAATAAAGTAACAGTGCTAACCTGTCGCACAAATCCCTTGTGTAGGTTGATCGGTTGCGCGTACTGATGTGACGCGTCGTCCGCCGAGTGAGCGCGCGCGGGCCCCGACCACGACCTCAGCGGACCCGCTTTGCGTAACTGAGGAGACAATATGTGAACACTGAGGACTAGTTCTAGTGGCTTATCTATCAATCATCAGCAACCAATTAACGGCTCACTACTGAGCGCAGGTCTCCTCTCAGAGAAGGGTTATAGATAGTCCATAGTCCACCACGCTGGCACAATGCGAATTGGCAGACTTCACACACCTTTGATAACATTAGGAAGAACTCGCAGATCTGTAGGATTCCTCACGATGTTTTTCTTCACCGTTGAAACTTGTGAATTTATTGCTTAAACACACATAACTTAAAAAAGCCTGAGGTGCGTGCCTAAGATAGAACCTGCGACCCCCCGAATAGGAGACCGCAGTACTAACCGCTAAGCTATCACTGCTTCTAGACTTAGCTGTAGCTTAGAGCTTAGTTTAATGCAAATGACAGTGGGTACTGGGAAGACTATGGCTTTTCGTAGTAGCGATGGCTGTCAGAGCTGATCAGTTCAACGTTGAATATGGAACAATGAAGCGCTGTGTGGGTACCCACATTCAATTCAATTAATTTCTTTGCGGCCCGAAAGTCCGTTTTGTCATGTCTAATATTATTATGATTACAAAATTAGATTATTCAAAAATATATATCTACTGATTGGGCAAAAGACAGAGATCTCACTCACAAAACGTTCACCACGCACGCATGACTAACCCAAATAGTACCTACGTTCTAAGCAATGAAATACGACTTCCTTTAACGGTGAAGGAAAACATCGTAATGAAACATGTGTGCCGGAGAGTGTGTGTGAAGTCTGCAAATTTGCATTGGAGCGTGACGTATGGCCTAACAATTCTCTGAGGAGGAGACCTGTGTTCAGAAAGATGTGTAGTTTTCCAATAGGCATGATGACCGATTTTGGAAAACTATTGGATGATGTTGGGAAGTATCTACCATTTCGAAAAATATCTTATTTTAGCAAAATAAAAAACTTTGGTAGATAAAATTGCCATTTTGATTTTAAGTTTTCAAATTCACCCAAAAACGCTCGCCGGCGTCATGGCGTCGTTCGTGACGTCACCTCTATGTTTTGTCAAAGTTTGAAGATATATGTGACGTATCGTTCTGATTGGTGTAGAATCCAACATGGCGGGTTGCTGTATTTTATAGTTTCATTTTATCAAAATAAATATCAATCTCGCTCCAAATAATAAAAAAAACTTGAGAGGTGTCAAGGGACACCCGGATGGAACGAAGTTCCTTTCGATTAATTAGTGAAGGAATTGTAATAAACTAATAGTGGTGTCATCTAGTATTAAATTGATTCATCATCATCATTATCATCTCAGCCTGCGGACGCCCAAGTAACAATTCGTAGTCGTATAAAAGTCGTGACAACGTTTTTAGTTTACCTTTTAGTCCTAAAGAAAGGTCGTATAAACGTTATTATAACGTTTACAAAACGCGAAAATGGCCCCAGTTATACGACCATTTGTCGTTTAATCGTCGCATAAAGGTCGCGACGATGACCATTTACGTCGTATAGACGTCCTGTAGACGTTGCAGAATAGAACGTTTTGATTATATAGACGTTACGAGATAACCCTTACATAACTTACTAAGTTATATAATGGTTATATTAACGTTGTGAAGTGACTAAAACGTTGTATTAGCGTTATGCGAGTGACTGTTTTTTGTTGAAGTTGAAAAGAAATCGTACGTGCTCTTGTGAAAAAAATATAAACTAAAAATTTATGGTTAGAAGGCAAGTAAGTAAAACTAATTCCATTAAAAATTAATTATTCTATGTTTGTATTATATTGCGTAGCGTTGATTTCGACTGGAAACTTAATTTTTACGAGAAAGTATATATGAAAATACTATGAATATTTTAATGCCCCCCCGTGATTTTGTGTTTTATGCATTATATTTAAATAATTTTAAATTATGTCTTCATTCAAAACTTCCGGCCATGATGTTTTTGTTAGTGTCCAACGTCTATACGACGTTAATATAACTAGATGTCGTGTAAACGTTTTTGTGACGACCATTGAAAACGCCATGTTTTAGACATTAGGGTTCCTCAAGCTAGGGTGTATTAACACTATTTTAGTGTATAATCACTATTTTTTTCTATTATTATGTGTATAGATATATATTTCCTAACTAAAATTACAATCTAGCCTATTTATATGGCTAATGAGTAATTTTACTAACACTATTTAACACTATTATAGTATAATAGTGTTTGGACTATGATGCCACCATATCAGTCTGTTTTATGTCATACTCATAATATTATTTATTTTAGTAATATATTACTACTAAAAACATAATCATATTATATCAATCCTTAATTCAGAAAACTAAGTTAGTTTTAATAAATAATATATAAGAATAAGTATTATCTGCACAATTAATTATACAGAACCTTTTACTGCAAGTATGATACACTCTTTTCAATAGATTACAGAAGATTTTGGACGTACTTATTTGGTGTACTTTTCAATATCTGAAAAGATTTATTTACTTTTCGTTTGAAGGTCTCACTGCGTTATTTTTGTCTCCAATATTTTTTATTTGCGTCCATTTTTTCAATTTAAGTAATATTATTAGGTGTAGGATAAGTTGTATTAAAGTTGTGTCTAGACTCCTACTCAACTTTAAGTCTTATTAAAGTTGGAGTTTGACACTTATAGGACTTATTGTCTTGTAATAGTTATATTGCAGTCACAAGAAAACTACTTGGTTGTATAAAAGGCTTAACCACGACGACTAAAAAACAAAGTAATGTTAGTTATATAAATGTTATGAATTAACGTCTACATGACTTTCAGTCATATAAATATCATACACCGACGTTTATACAACCATACGAATGTCGTATAAGCGTTGTGGCTGTGACCATTACATAACGTCATATAATTTCCTTTTACATGACTTTCAGTCATATAAATGTCATACACCGACGTTTATACAACCATACCAATGTCGTTTAAGCGTTGTGGCTGTTACCATTACATAACGTCATATAATTACGTTTTATAGACGTTTACTCGACTATTTATTATAACTTAATAGTCGCACGACTAAAAGGCCAAATTGATGACATCTATAGGACGTTATTGTTGCCTTATTACCATTATAAGACTACTACACGACATGACGTCGTATAACGTTAGACTTATACGACTTTTTTGGACTTTTTTGCTACTTGGGTCCACTGCTGAACATAGGCCTTTCCCAGAGAACGCCACCACACCCGGTCCTCAGCCTTCCTCATCCAGCCACTTCCCGCCACCCGCTTTATATCGTCGGTCGGTCGGTCTCCACTCTAGAACTTTTCGGCCCCAACGGCCATCGCTTCTACGACAAGCATGGCCTGCCCACTGCCATTTCAGCTTGCTAATGGTTTGGGCTATGTCGGCGACCTTGGTTCTCTTTCGGATCTCTTCATTCCGAATGAGAAACTCCTAACATAGCCCTCTCCATAGCTCTCTGAGTGACTTTAAATTTGTGGATCAAGCCTTTTGTTAGTGTCCACGTTTCAGCGCTTTAAATTGATTAAGAACAATGAATTATATTTAGTTTATTTCTATTGCAGCAATGTTACAAAACCAAAGAGTTACTCTGGTTTTTTAACAGATGGCGTTAGTAGTACAATAACATTTTATCCAATACTAGCTTTTGCCCGTGGCTTCGCTCACGTTAAGTTCGATTTTTCAAACCCTTATTTTACCCCCTTAGAGGTTGAATTTTCAAAAATGGTTTCTTAGCGGTTGGTTAGCTCACGTTAAGTTAGACTTTTATTGGTAAAAGCTTTTGCCCGCGGCTTCGCTCACATTAAGTTCGATTTTTCACACCCCTATTTTACCCCCTTAGAGGTTGAATTTTCAAAAATGGTTTCTTAGCGGTTGGTTAGCTCACGTTAAGTTAGATTTTTATTGGTAATTAAAATCCAACCTAAGGCGATTCGTATCTCCGTAAAAAGCCAACATACCAAGTTTCATGGATATTACTTGAAAACTAAATTTTTTCCCTAATTTTTTATAACTTATAAGTTATAAAAATTAGGGAAAAGTTCCAAATGTAGAAATTGTTTAAAATAAAATTGAAAATGGAAAATTCGGTCTGTCGAGCTGGGATTCGAAGCATCGACCTTTGGCTGTTAGGCGACTGCAGAAGCCACAAGGCTACGGAGACCCATTATTGTACCGCGAAAATACCGAACACAATGCCAAATTAATTAATCGAAAGGAACTACGTTCCATCCGCGTGTCCCTTGACACCTCTCAAGTATTTTATACAAATTTTCATCCCCTATTTGAAGTGTTTGGGGGGTGGAATTTTCAAAATTTGCGAAACACGTATTTCTTATTTTTTTATCGAACGCCCAAAAATTAAAGTTTCATGGATATTACATGAAAAATAATTTGATAAAAGACGGACTTTTATACAAACTTTCAACCCCCATTTAACCCTCTTGGGGTTGGAATTTTCAAAAATCCTTTCTTAGCGGACGTCTACGTCATAATAACTATCTGTGTGCAAAATTTCAGCCCGATCCCTCCAGTGGTTAGAGCTGTGCGTTGATAGACCAGTCAGTCAGTCAGTCAGTCAGTCAGTCAGTCTCCTTTGCCTTTTATATATTTAGATAAAAGCTAAAGTACCAAGTTTGAAGGATATTACTTGAAAATTAACTTAAAAATCTGGACTTTTATACAAATTTTCATCCCCTTTTTGAAATCTTTGGGGGTGGAATTTTCAAAATTTGCGAAACATGTATTTCTTATTTTTTTATCGAAAGCCCAAAAATTAAAGTTTCATGGATATTACATGAAAAATAATTTGATAAATGACGGACTTTTATACAAACTTTCAACCCCCATTTAACCCTCTTGGGGTGGGAATTTTCAAAAATCCTTTCTTAGCGGACGTCTACGTCAAAATAACTATCTGTGTGCAAAATTTCAGCCCGATCCGTCCAGTGGTTAGAGCTGTGCGTTGATAGACCAGTCAGTCAGTCACTCAGTTAGTCAGTCAGTCACCTTTGCCTTTTATATATTTAGATGAAAGCTAAAGTACCAAGTTTGATGGATATTACTTGAAAATTAACTTAAAAATCTGGACTTTTATACAAATTTTCATCCCCTATTTGAAATCATTGGGGGTGGAATTTTCAAAATTTGCGAAACACGTATTTCTTATTTTTTTATCGAAAGCCCAAAAATTAAAGTTTCATGGATATTACATGAAAAATAATTTGATAAATGACGGACTTTTATACAAACTTTCAACCCCCATTTAACCCTCTTGGGGTTGGAATTTTCAAAAATCCTTTCTTAGCGGACGTCTACGTCATAATAACTATCTGTGTGCAAAATTTCAGCCCGATCCGTCCAGTGGTTAGAGCTGTGCGTTGATAGACCAGTCAGTCAGTCAGTCAGTCAGTCAGTCACCTTTGCCTTTTATATATTTAGATAAAAACAATAAAAAATTAGGGAAAAATTCCACATGTAGAAATTATTTGAAATAAAATTGAAAATAGAAAATTCAGTCTGTCGAGTTGGGATTCGAACCATCGACTTGTAACTTTTAAGCGACTGCCGAAGCCACTAGGCTACGGAGACCCAATGTTGTACCGCGAAAATACCGAATACAATGCAAAATTCACATTCAACAAAAAAGTGTCGGTTTCAAAAATGTGTCGAGTGTCGGTTCCTTAATTTTTTCCGTCTAGCCCCCTTCCGCACCGCGCGATAAGGAACTTACGTTCCAATAAATACGTTTTTTATAATCCATGAATCGTAATTCATTGAATAATTCATAATTTCATTGATACTTGGTTACTGTCATCATGCCTGGCCTGTTATCTGACTTGGCCAGAGGTCCTTCTCATTGTGAGAGTGAACGCGGCCCCGTAGTGCGCCTGTGATAGATCGAGTGATGGCGACTGACCGTGTGTTCGCTGGTGTTGGCGGGGCGGTACGCGACGGCGGCCAGGTCCCGCGGCGACGCGTACAGCTTGGCGGCCGCGGCGGGCCGGAACGACGACGCGGGCGCGTCGGGCGGCGGCGGGGGCGCCTCGGCGGGCGGCGGGCCGCGCTGCGAGCCTGCGAGAAGACACGCATCGTCATCATCATCATCATTTCTTAACAGAAAGCTACAGTTATTTTTTTAGTCCGGTCCGGATTTCATACACACATCCTTATGCTTCGCAGCAGGACTAGTTAGCCAGACTAACGAGATACGAGTAGGTAAATAGGGAGTTGGGGAAAAGTAGGAGACTAGACTAGATTCTTCTTCTTCTTATTCGTTCACTCTTGGCAGAGTGGTCGTGGCTATGACTTGGCCTTCACAGCAGCTCTTACGATCTCCTTCCAGCGATTTCTGTTGGTGGCATCACGAGAACACTCGGAGACGGATAAATTTGTGGCGGAGCGGATTGAATCCGTCCACCTAGTAGGGGAGCGACCACGTGGACGTGTGCCCTCGACTCGACCTTGTACAATGAGGTGTTCGATGGTACCAGTCTTCCTAGTGATATGCCCAAAGAACTTAAGGAGACTAGATTACTAATCATCAAATCAAAAAATCTGAGTCACAAAAAAAGATGAATGTCCGAATGGGCTCGTGAATCGTCAACTACGTCTTCAAAAGAACGTCCAAATGTCGGTTTAGGAATGGGCGTGGGCGTTCTTTAAAATTCCAAAGTCAATTTTCAAAAGCATACCAATTATAAAATTGAAAATTATTTATATGATAAAAAATCATGAATATAACTCGCTCCAGAAATTCATGAGACAGTAATAGCTGTAAACTGTTTAAGTAATATGATGAAAGAGCAACTGTTTCTTGCTGGTTTTTCTTGGTTGGATCGGCATACCGAATAAGTAGTAGAGTCACTCGACGATACAAAAGCACTTTGTAAAAGTGTCTTCTTCTTCTTCTTCTTTATCAACCGACAGACGTCCACTACTGGACAAAGGTCTCTTGCATGGACTTCCACAGGCCACGGTCTTGCGCCGCCTGGATCCAGCTGCTCCCTGCGACTCGCTTGATGTCGTCGGTCCACCTGGTGGTGGGTCTGCCAACACTGCGCTTTCCGGTGCGGGGTCGCCACTCCAGCACCTTGGGACCCCAACGACCTCTTCGAACTATGTGCCCCGCCCATTTCCACTTCAGCTATGTCGGTCACTCTGGTTCTCCTACGGATCTCCTCATTTCTGATTCGATCCCGCAGGGACACTCCGAGCATAGCTCATACCATTAACCTACTAAATATTTGATTCTTTTGATGTCGGCGTAAAGAAATGTGTCATCGCAATCATCATTTACCGTGCACGTCCTCACTGGATCGCGTGCGAGGCGGGTGCGCGGCCAGCTCGGCCGCCAGGTCGGGCGTAGAGTGGAAGTCGCGGCGCAGCGACCCCGCAGACTTGCTCCAGAACTGGAACACACCAATAATGATCGGCGGAGCAACGATCATGCGTCATGTTCGTGAACGGGTGCCGCCGGCGGGAATGGGGCTACTTCCTGTCTGCCCGTCTTAACATGCATTGAATTGTAGTACGTTTTTTTTTTGGAACTTCCCCTCATTGTGGAAATATTATATTCTAACAAATTTTCATGGGTAAAATCGGCTTGGCATCCAGCTGCCCACAAGATAGTATAAAAAAACTTATTACAATGTAATAGCTACATAATTATATTGTAAAATGATTATTTTGAAAAGAGCAACTGCTAAGTTTCTTGCCGGCTCTTCTCAGCAGAATCCGTTTTCCGACCCAGTGGTAGAGTCATGACGTGTCATAACAGTTTGATTTTTAATAATTATTTAATTTTTGAATGTAAATAACGGACGAATACACTAATCTTCTGAAGCACTGATAGCCTTGTGGTTAGTACCGCGGTCTCCTATTCGGGGGGTCGCAGGTGCGTTTAATAAATTAAATATCACAAGCTTTATTACAAAAATGGCGGCAATGACGTCATAATATATTTCGCTAGGATGCTGCGGCAGTGTACTGGCAGTCCATAACGGAACGAAGTTTTCACCATTGAGAGCAATGAGCAGTGCTCGCAGTGTATGTACAAAGACAACTCTTCTTCTTCTTCTTTGTCAACCGATAGACGTCCACAGCTGGACAAAGGTCTCTTGCATGGACTTCCACAGGCTTCGGTCTTGCGCCGCCTGAATCCAGCGGCTCCCTGCGACTCGTTTGATGTCGTCGGTCCACCTGGTGGGGGGTCTGCCAACACTGTGCTTCCCGGTGCGGGGTCGCCACTCCAGCACCTTGGGACCTCAACGACCATCAGCTCTTCGAACTATTCGCGCCGCCCATTTCCACTTCAGTATCGCGACTCGCTGAGCTATGTCGGTGACTCTGGTTCTCCTATGGATCTCCTCATTTCTGATTCGATCCCGCAGGGACACTCCGAGCATAGCTCTCTCCATCGCCCGCTGAGCGGTCCTGAGCCTACTTATACATAATACATAAGACAACTTACTTTTCCCTTATTTCGCTTCATATCCGCCACGGAGGCGTATACCTTCCCGGGGGGGCGCGCGGGCGAGCAGGGCGGGGACGGGCCCGCGCCGCTCTGGAACGCGGACCGCGTCATCATGGCGCCACTGCAGCTGTTAAGAACGCGTAAAAAAAATCAGATTTCGCGATGAAATAAAACATAGCCGCAACCTCATGTGAGGCGAGACAAAAGAAAGCGTTTTGCGCGGAATAGGAGTGTAGTAAGCGCCAAATACTTTGTAACTCGTAAAATATTCATTTTCTTTTCAATTCACTAGGCTCTCTTGATAATATCAATCGGAATTTAATGTAAAAATTTTGGCTCTGTAATATGCAACACATTGAAAATAAATGAATATTGGTTAAAAATTAGGCCTAACTTCGCGATTTTTTATTATCGAACAAATTTCATCATTTTATGTTTTTGCCTAAGCACGTCCCTTGGCAGTTTTTAGTATATTTTTGGGTGTTTTTTTTCGGATAGTTGAAACTTGATCTACTACTGTAAAAATCAAATCTGTTTACTGTTAACGAACGCACACCCACTCTTAACGAGAACAATGTACTTATCGCAGTAAGACAGTTGAAGCCGTGATATAGCTATAACCCTAGGCTTATGGCTATAAACCGGAATATAATTATACGGAAGCGGTTCTTACTAGGAATATAGTCACAATACGAACACGATCTAGTAATATATAGCTATCTGACTAGACTAATGTAGTGAAGTATAATTTTATACCTCTATAATAATTTCACTAAATTAGTCTAGTCAGATAGCTATATTATTTTATAGGTTATAGCTATATCACGGCTTCAACTATCTTACTGCGAGATATTTACTATTTAGGCTATAAGAAGAAAAGTGTTCTTGACGGAAAATGATTTTCTGACCGATTCGTTATTTGTGGTATATTATTATTTGCTAAATGTAGCTGCTAGGAAATTTTACTAAGTTAAAAATTAGGTATTTATCAAAGAAAGGATTTTCCAAAATAGGTAAGTATGTAAAATACTCATCGGCTATTAATCGTGATTTTAAGTGTGACCATTTTAATTAACAACATTTTGTCAATGTATCTGAGATTTTTACAATCATTGAAAATATTAGAATGAGAGAGAGAGAGAGAGAGAGAGAGAGAGATGCAAAACGTGTTAGTCCTTTTAATGTCCCGTGCGAATCACTCTAATATTATAAAGGCGAAAGTTTGTGTGTGTGTTGTTACTCTTTCACGCAAAAATTACTGGATGGATTTGGCTGAAATTTGGAATGGATATAGATAACACATTGGCTACATTTTATCCCGGAAAATTAAAGTGTTCCCGAGGGCATCAAAAACCTTTATTCACGCGGACGAGGTCGGCGGGCATTTTCTAGATCATTTATGAATTCTAGAACTAGAAAGAGTATAATGTGTTTTAGTAGCCAACAGTAGCACGGAGTAAGTAGTAGTTAGTAGTAAACCACGGCCGTTCAGAGAATGCGTTCCTGACACGTCGCGATTGAACTGACGACGTAACTTTGTAATGGCGTAGCAGTTACGATAAAAATATTATTGCTGGTTGTTTACCGTTTTAACAATTGATGAGCATTAAAACAACATTATTAAATCAATAATCAATTAATGTTATAATTTTGTGCCAAACTGAGTGTCAAATAACTTGGTAAACAATATTTTACTGATAGGTGTTAGGAACGCATTCTCTGAACGGCCGAACTATAGTAGTAGTAGACTGACGTGTTGTCGGCGCCGGCCTGCCGCTGGAACAGCTCCTCGAGCTCGGCGGCCGTGATGCGGCCGGACACGGGCCGCGCGCGGATCGACGCCGTGCGCGGCGCCACCGGCGTGCCCGACACCGGCGTGCCGCCTGCAACAGAGGCATTTCATGTTATATAATTTTATTTTTAAGAAAGTTTAGATTAATTATTAAAAAAATATTTTGTTGCGAGAGAATAAAATAAAAATTAAATATAAAAAAATTGTGAGCCGTCGTGGGACGCCTGGCAGATGTGAAACATCGACATTATTTTGTAAAAGTAGTATGCAGAAAAGAACAGATTGTGATAGAAACTAAATATGTCACTAAGTATACATATAACATCGGCGAAAGCGTCGCCACGGCAGAAATCTGTTTTACGTGCGGCTATAGATGTTTCACAGCAATAACATGTAGGTAACTAAAACTTGGGTACCTGCATATTAAGAGTGAATTGGCACAGTTTAAAAAATATTTAAGCAAGAAAATTTAAATTACCTATCTTCTCAAAAATAACATTATAAACGTAGGCTACGTTAAACGTTTGCCATTTCTCTGAAGTAAAATTTAAGTATTTAACGATGATCACAGATCATTTCAGGCTGTTACAATCACAAGTTGGTATTATTTTATAATATATAATTTCCAAAAAACACGATTTACAAAAAAAAAAAGAAATAACCGAGCAAAGGTCACCCAGATATTAACATATTCTATAACCAATAAAAGCAGGAGGTCCCGGGTTCGATTCCCGGGTCGGGCTGATAAAAAAAATGTATTGGGTTTTTCTACCAAAGAAATTCTCAGTACTAACCCGGAGTTAGGAAGTTGGCGGTTAGTCACCCCCGTGCCTCGGAGAGCACGTAAAGTCGTCGGTCCTGCGCCTGATCTCTCTCCGGTCGTGTCGGATTTCCGTCCCATCAGACTATGAGAGTGAGGGAATAGAGAGTGCACCTGTGTTTGCTCACACACTTGTGCACTATAATATCTCCCGCGCAGATGGCTGATGGCTCTAAGGAGGTTGGCCGCCGTGATCGGATTCGGTCAGGAGGACATTATTATTATTATTATATAACCAATAAGTAGTTTTAGGAGCATCACTCACTGTGGCTGCCGCCCGCGCCGTGCAGCTGCACGGACTCGGCGGACGAGGACTTGCCGGTCACGCTCAGCGGTTCACAGCTCTCCTCCTTCTCACCGCCATTTTCTGTAAACATCAGTATCTACCTTTAACCGTTTCATGGATTTTTAATGAAAATAATAGCTATTTATGCAACTGCATCGTAATGAGGGTCATTTTAATTCGAGTGCGGTTTTTTGATACGAGGCTTGCCGAGTATCAAAATAGGATAGTATGAGAATTAAAACGACTAATTACGTACAGTTGCATACAAGTTGTTTATCTACGACAAGGAAAATAAAATCATTAACAAAATACGCCGTAGGCTCAATATAGTAACAAAAAGTAACTCCGTAAGCCGCCACCAGCCGCCTGTGGCGCCTCTGTCGTATGAACGGTATAAAAGTGCCAGAACTCAGAGCCTTAGCTTTAGTTATCCTATTTTAAGAAGATAACCATTTCGATTCAGCTCCCATACAACGAGCTGCATCCAAATGAGAAGCAAAACCGAAAGAGGGTTCATTTCGATTCAGCTGTCAAATTCGAAATTGGAACTTTTCGATGCTGGAGTAGATAAACAAACAAACAATCGATACTTAATTCCCTATTCATAATTTTTGGAAGACGACCAATTGTTTTTAAGTTGATTGGGTTCGTTAAATACAAGTGTAAATTAAAAATTTCAAACAACCCTGACATGTGAATATATGGCCAGACTATGTACGATATACCTGACATATCCAGTTACCCAGTTTCCTGGTCCATCATCAGATCCTCCTTTTCGATCCTTGATTATCATCTATCTGAAACCTGATAATTGAGACCATTCTAATGAGCCCAAACACACTATATCTGCTGTAAGTTGCTGAGGAGTTGGGTATTCCGCAGACTATTTGATGCTGCTGCATCAGCTCTAGGTTAGCATGCCTTGGAAATAACAGTAACCGAAGTAACAGTACACCAAACAAATCAATCGCACCCGAGCGGAAGCTTGTCAAACCTGGCAAGATTTAACCTAAACATACATTCATCATCTCAGCCTGCGGACGTCCACTGCTGAACATAGGCCTTTCCCAGAGAACGCCACCACACCCGGTCCTCAGCCTTCCTCATCCAGCCACTTCCCGACACGCGCTTTATATCGTCGGTCCAACGTGCTGGAGGGCGCCCCACACTACGCTTACTTGTTCGCGGTCTCCACTCTAGAACTTTTCGGCCCCAACGGCCATCGCTTCTACGACAAGCATGGCCTGCCCACTGCCATTTCAGCTTGCTAATGGTTTGGGCTATGTCGGCGACCTTGGTTCTCTTACAAACATACATTACATTGCAAGTTAAATGAAGGTGAACGTACCGAGCGGACGGGAAATGGGAGGACAGAGTTCGAAGAGCTGATCTCAAGGAGGTCTCAAGGTGCTGGAGTGGCGACCCCGCACCGGGAAGCGCAGTGTTGGCAGACCCCCCACTAGGTGGACCGACGACATCAAACGAGTCGCAGGGAGCCGCTGGATTCAGGCGGCGCAAGACCGAGTCCTGTGGAAGTCCATGCGAGAGATCTTTGTCCAGCAGTGGACGTCTATCGGTCGATAAAGAAGAAGAAGAAGAAACGTACCGAGGCCAGCGACCATAGACTTGGCTCGTGCGCGGCCCACGCTGAGTGTGGTGCGCGGGTCGCGGCGAGGCGGCGCGGGCGCGGGACTGCGACCTGCGATCATATATTTGATATAATATGATCATATATTATGATCAATTGAATTGTAGTACGTTTTGTGGAAATGTCATATTCTATTCTAACAAAGATGCACGGGTTAAATCAGCTTGGCATCCAGCTACCCACAAGATAGTATAAAAACTTATTACAATGTAATAGCTACTTATTAATATTGTAAAATGATTATTTTGAAAAGAGCAACTGCTGAGTTACTTGCCGGCTCTTCTCAGCAGAATCCGCTTTCCGAACCGGTGGTAGAATCTTGACGTGTCATAAGAGCCACAGGTTGGCCTACATGAAATAAATAATTTTGAATTTTGAATTTGAATTTTATACTCGATATTATTTGATGCTAATAAACAATGGACGGGCAGATAAATCATGAGTCGGTTATAAAACCATTATTATATTGATTCTATGAGATTTTTTTATGGACTTGATTTTGATTTTATTTTTTGTGGACATGATTTAGTTAATGGGGAAGAATAATGTCAATTAGTTCTGCCTAGAGGGCGCCCTATATTTGCTACTAGATGATGCTGATGATATTTCGATTCCCGCGGGAACTCTTCAGGATAAAATGTAGCCTATGTTTTAGTCCTGGGTATGAGTTATCTCCATTCCAAATTTCAGCCAAATCGGTTCATTCGTTGTGGCGTGAAAGAGTAACAAACATCCATACATTCATCCTCGCAAACTTTGGCACTTATAATATTATTAATAGGAAGTAGGATAAAGCAACTGTCAATATCCATATAAATTGTTTAATAATTTGTAATTATCTTGTTTTATACAAAATTCGGTCGTTGTATAGCCTTTGATAGTTTGAAGAACTGATGGTCGTTGGGGTCCCAAGGTGTTGGAGTGGCGACCCCGCACCGGGAAGCGCAGTGTTGGCAGACCCCCCCCCAGGTGGACCGACGACATCAAACGAGTCGCAGGGAGCCGCTGGATTCAAGCGGCGCAAGACCGAAGCCTGTGGAAGTCCATGCAGGAGACCTTTGTCCAGCAGTGGACGTCTATAGGTTGATAAAGATCCCCTCCAACTAATCGGAAAGCTTGTGCTAGGAGTGGGTACGACAATAGTGCAACGGGTGGGATTCGAACCTGCGACCTTTCAGTTTTCAGTCCGCACCTTTAACCGTTGGGCTATTGAGGCTCTAAATAAAGGCTCTAAATAATTCCATATAGGATGTAGTATGGAGCAACCCGCCCCACCCCCCCCATCCCCCTTCACCCCCTCACCACAAGGAAATGTTAGGGTCTATCCCCACCTCCCCATTTAACTAACTAGTTCAACGCGCTAAACACGTACCGCCAGCGGCTTTCCTGGGCAGGGTGGCGGCGTACGGCCGGCCGGTACTCGACAGCTGACTCTGCGATTTACTCGTCGGCACCGTGCATGTGTTGTTTTCATGGCTCACTGTCGAATTTTTAAACAACTTTACACTTGAAAAAGGATTAAAAAAAACTGTAAAATTGTACTGTAATTGTTAAACTCAACAACTCGCCAACAAACTGGTCCACCAGTTTGGCGAGATAGTATCATAAGATCCATTTTGTTAATTATTAGCATGATTAAATTAATTTAAAAAAATATTTTAAAAAAAAATGTAAAAAAAAACTACGGAAAATTGGATGTAACATCTATCATAATATTGATTTTGTTCATAGTATCGAATCGTTTGACACCTATTTCATGAAATTCAAAGTAGTTTAGGCGTTACGGTGGTACTTATGTAAATTCAAACATACATACATACATAGAATGCAAATTACATAAACCTTTGATTTGGCTTTGCCGTAGTCGGAAATGGCTTAGCAATAAAAGTTAAGTTTTCACCCCTTTTTAGGGTTCTGTACCCAAACGGTACCAACGGGACCCTATTACTAAGCCTACGCTGTCCGTCCGTCCGTCCGTCCGTCCGTCCGTCTGTCAGCAGGCTGTATCTCGGTAACCGTAATAGGTAGACAGTTGAAATTTTCACAGATTGTGTATTTCTATTGCCGCTATAACAACAAATAATAAAAATTAAATTAAATTAAAAAAATTAATTAAAATATTTCCACGGGTATACATGGAAATATTTTTATGTAAATTTTTTTAACGGAACCCTAAAAGAGCGAGGCCCAACTCGCACTTGGCCGATTTTTTCATCTAGTTAAATCATAATAAAACTCTCTAACTAAAATATCCGTAATTTAACTGTCAAAGATAATATAATTGACCACATTTTGTCTAAAGTATCTCAGATTTTTACAATAATTGAAAATATTAGAATGTTATTATGAACGAGAGAGGGGGATGCGAAATGTAATAGTTCCCTTAGGGCCTGTTTCACCACTATCCGTTAAAGTGTCCGATATACCTATAACAGATAAAATAGCTGTCAGATAAATCTGTTTGATTGACATTTTTTGAGTTTATCTGCTAGATTGTCTTAACGGATACTGGTGAAAGAGAAAGGAGACTGTCCACTTTGTATGGAGGTTTTGGCTTAGACTGGACAGACACTGAGAATAATAATTTTATGTTAAGGTGGAAGACACAGTTCTGCCCGTGAAATTCAAATTTAATTTGGTTTTTCGCAATTTGTAAACTAATACGACAAAGTAGGCTTATGGCATTCTAATTGCGACAATGGCAGTATCATCTTCACAGGTTTATATAAAAATCTTTACTTGAAAGTGTCCAGTTTAAATTAATCAAAATATCGACTAATTTGTGAGTAACTCACATCCAACTCAGTATTTTGATTAATTTCTTAAACTGGTCACTTTCAAGTAAAGATTTTTATGTAAACCTGTGAAGATGATAATTCTACTGGCGCAATTAGAATGCCATTAGCCTAGTTTGTCGTATTAGTTTACAAATTGCGAAAAACCAAATTAAATTTGAATTTCGCGGGCAGACTCGTCTTTTCATCCTTAAGTTAGTACCATTTACCAGTAGGAATTAGAAAAATAATAAAGTTTTGTGTCCAGGAGTTCCTAAGTTGTTTTTTGTGAAGGTTTAAAAAAAGGTTTTTGAAATAAAATATAGTTGTTTTTGTGTTATTTTTTTTTTATGATTCTGAATCATATGTTAATAAGATGTTATCTAAGAACTGGGCAGGTGGATTTATTAAACACTTACCACTTGGGGTGCAATCCAGTGTCGTATTACGGACATAACCTGTATAAGTTCAAGGCTTTGATTCACGTCGGTACCACAATTAATACATCTCAATTCCAATGCATCGGAATTACCTTCCATTGGAATGATCTAAACTAGCGGCACGCTATGATGGCCGGTTTGACACATTACAATAGTGATGTGGAATGTCAATTTATTCTCGAACAAAAAACAATTAAGTTTTGTTTTTGTACCTGATTAAATAGGTTTAATAAAACAAAAATGTATATGTTTATTTAATTTATTTGAACGAACTGAATATTTGAATGAAAATGAATATACATACTTTATATGCACACAAGAAACATATGAATACAAAAGATACCAAAAAAGGTGCCACAAAAGGCCATAATTAATCAGATTCGTCCATACTACTATTTTCACTGTCGTCACTGCTATCATCACCTACATTAATAATTATATGTTCGTTTTCTATAATATTATCTATTTTCACATCTCTTTCATAATCTTCCCTTATTAATTTAACAGTTCTATTCACAACCTTTTCCCAGTCTCCTTTAGTCACATGTTCACAAGCTTCTTCTAATAATTTTAGCATTTTTTTTGTGGTAAATGGGGGTTCTGTATTGTGTCTTGCAGCATATCCCTTAATTTGAGCCCACACCAACTCAATCGCATTATACTCACAATGGTAAGGCGGTAACCGTATAACTCTGTGCCCATGTTCTAATGCTATTTCGTCAATGACGTATCGGATCTTGGTTGGTTTGTTTTCTTTTAAAAGACGTACTAATTCCGCTTTTAACATATTCATGTTTGCATCTACGCCATTTTTACGAAGCCATGCGACGATATCAGCTTTCTTTTGGGATTGGGCAGGTGGCTTGTCAATTTGCATCGAGTGGTATGGGGCGTTGTCCATAATTATAATAGATGGTTCAGGGAGGCTACACAACATTGAGGTAAACCATTCAGTAAACTTTTCTCCATTCATGTCTTCATGATAGTCTCCAGTGGTTTTTGACGCAAAAGCCATGAGAGAACCTTCGACAAACCCGTTGATGGTTCCGGCGTGACAAATTATAAGTCGCGATCCTTTTCCTACAGGAACTTTGGAAGTAGATGCTGCTGTGTCATCGTTCCAAGAACGGCCTACAGTATGGTTAGCATTAAGCCATGTTTCATCCAAGAACACAACATTTTGCCAATTTTTGATTTCTTTCACTTGCCGTAAAAAAGTATACCTTGCCATCGCTATATCAAATGTTTCCATCAATATTTTGCGTTTGTTACATTTTTTGTATCGAAATCCAATGGTCTTCAAAATCTTCGTTAAAGAACTTTCCCCACCGAAGAATAATCCAGCTTCCTTCAGTGAATGCACCAACTTTTTTCTTGTTGGATACTCCTTCTGTAAATAGTAGCCGTAAACATGTCTTCGGATAGCATCGGCATCAAAGCTATCGATGCCTACGACTGGTTTTGCTCGTTTTCTCTTTTTTGGTGTGTGAAGTTTATTTTCTTCTGTGCCAGTCTCGCCATATTTTTTTTTAGTTATCCGTCTAACAGTTCGTTGTCCAATATTAAGCGCATCAGCTACGCGTTCAACCACTGACGTTATAGGTAAAATTGGCCCTCCATTTTGAGCTTCACGATCGAAATAGTTACGAAGGCGTATTACGAACTCACGTGTCTGACTATTTAGAACAGTTCTCTGCGTACGTTCGGTCATATCGACGAAATCCACAACAAAGGGCTTGAACAGAGTCCAAATTAACGAGCAAGGGTCAACAGTAATGCAGTATCAATATTTGAAATCTAAAGCCAGGTCAAAACTATATCACAATCGCATTGCACTGACAGTTTATACTTTTCGAAGCAACGTCAATTCGAAACTGCTTTGTTTTGCATTGAGCATTGACGCGAGTTTGCCGGAGGTAGTAGTTGTGCTAGCCAGCGATCCTATGTGACGATCGTATTAGATTCCATTTTTAAAAATTTTCAATTTAGAAAACCAAATGCCGAGTTGTGGTATATATCATATAAAAATAAAAATTTTACCTTTTGTATGAAACAGCTGATATTTTTTTGCGATTTCAGAGGTTTGTCCACATAGTGAAAATTGTTCATATTCACAAGTACATTCACCCCTTAAATGGTGCAAACTGATTTTTCTACACTTGTATACATTTTAGAAATCAATTTAATAAATAAATTTTGAGTCCTAAACCTAAAACTACATTCGATAAAATTTATGAATCTCTGCACATCACTATCGTCAATAAAGTAATACAATTATTTCCTTCAAAGTCGTTATCAATTAATACGAAACTTCATGAGCGGACAAACGTCAAACCGGCCATCATAGCGTGCCGCTAGTGTACATCAGGGCTTTTATCAGTACCGGTAGGAATGCCAGGGTTGTCGTAAATAGCTTCATCAGTGTCCATTATTATTAGTAAAAGTCGATATAGAAAAACGGGAAGCAACAAAAGTAACAACAAATGATATAATCACTAAAACACAACAAATAACAAAGCGAACTGCGAATGTTTGTAGTTTTACCGCGGAATGGAATAAAACAAAATGACAAGTGACAAGACAAAGTCTATAGTCTATGGACTGTTACGTCAAGGTTGCCGTAAAAGACATTTTCGGTAAACCATTAAATCGATTAAATCGATAATCGAAGCTATTACAATAATTATTAAGGCCCGCTTGCAGAGACGCCGAGTTAGTTAACCTAGGAATAAATTTGTAATTTTGACAGAAGATGTATACGCAATCTGTCAAATTTGTCCTTTTAACCCAGAGTTAGCCGCTAACTCTGGGTTAGCAGAGTTCTGCAAGTGGGTCTAAAAGTGCAATAACGACATTAGGTATCCTTTCTATTTATATATTCAATAATAATGTACCCAATAATCATTGCAACTCTGTGATTTTTCACCATAGTTAGATGACATTTATTTTAATTATAGGCCTTTTATAGATAACTTTTCTTTTCTTATTCGAATTAAAAATATTTCAAATCGATTATTTGTTAATAATTAATTGGTTTTTTAGGCTGGCAACGTGACGTTATATCGGAAATAAACCGGAACTAAATAATTAATGAATTAAATACTTATTAAATAAAGTTTTTATCTCTTTATATTGATACAACTGAAAATCACAAATAATCATGATCTAATCTTAAGATTACTACGTACCGGCGGATTAATAGGCAGATCTCTAAGGCACAAACTCGCGACCTTCGGGTCTTTAATACCAAGTGTATTAAAGATACCATCGAGCGGAACAAAGGCTCAAAAGTGTTCGCGAGAGATCTGTCTATCGGACAGAGCCAGCTGACGCGGCTTAAAACTGATGACGGTCGTCTCGTCTCTTCTCGACCTGAGATTTTGGGAGAGGTCGAGAAGTTCTATGGGCAGTTATATACCACGACACAAAAACCTGTTGAGGATTTGGCCAAAGATCCCAGAGCCAAACTGACCCGACACTATACCGAAGATATCCCGGACGTTAGCCTATACGAGATTAGAATGGCTCTCAAACAGCTCAAGAACAACAAGGCGCCAGGTGATGACGGAATCACTGCGGAACTCCTGAAAGCGGGTGGAAAACCGGTACTTAAGATCTTTCAGCAATTGTTCAATTCCGTCATTCACGAGGGTATAACGCCGGAAGCATGGCACAGGAGCGTGGTGGTCCTGTTCTTCAAAAAGGGTGATAATACCTTGCTGAAGAATTATAGACCCATCTCGCTGCTGAGTCATGTTTACAAGTTGTTCTCGAGAGTCATTACGAATCGTCTCGCTCGTAGGTTTGACGACTTCCAGCCTCCCGAACAAGCCGGATTCCGAAAAGGCTTTGGTACCATAGATCACATTCATACGCTGCGGCAGGTTATACAAAAGACGGAAGAGTATAACCAGCCACTTTGCTTAGCGTTTGTGGACTATGAGAAAGCCTTTGATTCGGTGGAAACTTGGGCTGTATTGAGGTCGCTGCAGAGATGCCGGATTGACTACCGGTATATCCAAGTGTTGAAGTGCTTGTACGAAAACGCCACCATGTCAGTACGTATACAGGACCAGACTACGAGACCAATCCACTTGCAGCGTGGAGTGCGACAGGGAGATGTAATCTCCCCGAAGCTATTTACCGCTGCGTTGGAGGACGTCTTTAAGCTTCTGGATTGGAACGGACTTGGCATCAACATAAACGGCGAGTACATCACTCACCTGCGATTTGCCGATGACATAGTAATCATGGCAGAGACTCTGAGAGATCTCAATACAATGCTCAATGATCTCAGCAGGGTTTCTCAACAGGTGGGCCTGAAAATGAACATGAGCAAGACGAAAATCATGTCTAATGCTCACGCTCCGCTCCACCCAGTAATCGTTGAGAACTCTGCGCTCGAAATTGTAGACGAGTATATATACCTGGGACATACAGTCCAGCTAGGTAGGTCCAATTTCGAGAAGGAGATTAACCGCCGAATCCAACTCGGCTGGGCAGCGTTCGGGAAGCTCCGAGATGTCTTCTCGTCCAAAATCCCTCAGTGCCTGAAGACTAAAGTCTTCGAACAGTGCGTGTTGCCAGTGATGACTTACGGATCCGAGACATGGTCGCTAACTATGGGCCTCATAAGAAGGCTCAGGGTCACCCAGCGAGCGATGGAGAGAGCTATGCTCGGAGTATCCCTGCGAGATCAAATCAGAAATGAGGAGATCCGTAGGAGAACCAAAGTCACCGACATAGCTCAGCGTGTCGCGAAACTGAAGTGGAAATGGGCGGGGCACATAGTTCGAAGAGCTGATGGTCGTTGGGGTCCCAAGGTGTTGGAGTGGCGACCCCGCACCGGAAAGCGCAGTGTTGGCAGGCCCCCAACCAGGTGGACCGACGACATCAAACGAGTCGCAGGGAGCCGCTGGATTCAAGCGGCGCAAGACCGAAGCCTGTGGAAGTCCATGCAGGAGACCTTTGTCCAGCAGTGGACGTCTATAGGTTGACAAAGAAGAAGAAGAAGAAGAATCTTAAGATATATAAATTACGTGTCACGTTGTTTGTCCGCGATGGACTCCTAAACTACTGAACCGATTTTTATTAAACTACGTAACTATCTGTAATTTGGCCCAACTTAAAGATAGGATAGTTTTTTTTGGATTGGGATAGTTTATTTGTTTTATTTATATAGATAAGTTGGCGGTACGAAGTTCGCTGGGTCAGTTAGTTTATAATAATTTTTGGTATAATTGTTTTTTTGTATGAATTCTGTTCACGCCAAGCCAATAATGGACAATTCCCTTTGAACGCTATCTGTCAGACAAGTTGTGGATTGGCTATCAGACCTTTATCAGCAAGTGGTGAAACATGCCCTTAAGCTCGTAAGAATAAAGCGAAATGATCATCTCACCGTGGCTGTTGAGCGAGACGACGGTCATGGAGACCAGCGCGCCAGAGCCGCGGATCAGCTCCACCACGCGCTCGTGCGAGGCTGCCGACACGTCCTCGCCGTTGATCTGCGCACACCGGTACCGGGTCAAAGACTAAATTCTTTACTCAAAGTTGGCGCACTCTACACTCTTTGATTGTCAACAATTTTGAAAGTGAGGTTTGTGGGAGACTGCAGGACTCGCTGGGCACTCGTTGCGGTTTCTAGATAAAAAAATTGGTAAAAAAGCCGATAGAAGTGAAAACTAGATTTGCTAATAATTAAAAACAAATATAAAATAAAATTAAAAAAAGCGCACTTTCACGTTTCGTGAGTGAGATTTGAACCTGCGACATCATACATTAAACGGTAAGGAAGGCGGCTGCTGTCCGAGTTACTCACAGCTATCAGGAAGTCCCCCTTCTTCAGGCCCGCCCGGTCGGCCACGCCGCCCGCGTCCACGTCGTCCAGGTACTGCAGCGCGGGGCAGCGGTCCGACGGCCGCAGCTCCATGAGCGGCGACGAGGCCTTGGCCCCGCGCAGCACGAAGCCGAAGCCGCGCCGCGCCCGGTGCAGCACTACTGTCCGAGTTACTCACAGCTATCAGGAAGTCCCCCTTCTTCAGGCCCGCCCGGTCGGCCACGCCGCCCGCGTCCACGTCGTCCAGGTACTGCAGCGCGGGGCAGCGCTCCGACGGCCGCAGCTCCATGAGCGGCGACGAGGCCTTGGCCCCGCGCAGCACGAAGCCGAAGCCGCGCCGCGCCCGGTGCAGCACTACTGTCCGAGTTTCCATGTTGCCATATCTGTAAAACAAAGGTTCGATGGTAGAAGGGTGATGGAGGAACTAGTTCAAATAGTTCTTGAGCACACTCTCCGAAATATATCCTGTAAAATACCGACAGACAGGCAACCTTGCGCCGATGTTCCAGACTTTGAAGTTTGAAGTTACGTCTTAGCGATTCGTCGCCAATTAGTCTTCTGGCGCGTCTGTCCACCGAATCCAATGCAGCAAGTACCAGACTTGGCAGAGCCGTCCCATAAATGGCTGCAGTACTCCATGCACGATCGAAATTGTGCTTGATACAAGGTAACAAGCTGTTCCGGCGTGAAGTAGCGCTTGACTTTATTGAGGACACCAAGTTTTTTGCCAGCAGTGTTTGCCTTGGATTCGATGCATCGTCCTATGTTAAGATTTGACGAGACATTTATGCCAAGAAGATCAATACTGTCAGTGACCGGTACGGATATATTTCGGAAAGTCGGAGTCAGCGGGAATGAACTCCGTTTGGCGGTGAACAAACACGCTTGCGTTATGGTAGCATTAAATTTGACAAGGTTGGCATCACCCCAATCCGATACCTCTTTCAGAGCCAAATTTATGCGTTCTACCAAAGCCTCTCTAAGCTCCAAAGTTTCAGCGCCACTAGCACGGGGACCGGACATGTATCTCTCCGTAACGGTGCTGTCATCCGCATACCCAAAGATACCGGGCCTGAGGAGGTCATTAATGTGCAGCAAAAAGAGCGTTGCGGAGAGAACTGATCCCTGAGGGACACCGGCGTTAATCGCCATCCGATCAGACGAGGTGCCATCTATGACCACTCGAAATGATCGCCCACTCAGGAAATCCGATATCCAGTTACAAATTCCAGTGGGTATCCCATAAGCTGAAAGTTTGCTCAAAAGGCTTTCATGCCAGACCCGGTCAAACGCCTTCGATACATCAAGTGAGACGGCTAGCGCCTCACCATGCTTATCGATGGCTTCACCCCAGATGTGTGTAGCATACACTAAAAGATCTCCCGTGGACCTGTTACGGCGAAAACCGTACTGCTGGTCCGACAGGAGGTCATTAAGCTCGAGGTATGCCAGGAGCTTGTCGTTCAATACACGCTCCAAACATTTACATAGTATGGAGGTGATTGCGATAGGCCTGTAATTGGCCGGGTCGGCACGACTACCCTTTTTGGGTACTGGCTGTACGTTAGCTGTAAACGATGTACGACTGACTGATCTATCAACGCACAGCTTAAACCACTGGACGGATCTGGTTGAAATTTGGCATACAGATAGCTGTTATGACGTAGGCATCCGCTAAGAAAGGATTTTTGAAAATTCAACCCTCAATGGGAAAAATAGGAGGTTTAAAAATCGAACTTCGAACACATTCGAACACTTAAAAATTTAATTTTGGCAAAATTGTTGATGTCTGAATAGCAACTCTAAATAACTAGGCAAGATTTTTTAAAATTCTTGACAAGATAGGCCCTTGACTGCGATCTCAGTTAATGGTAAGGACCGATGCAGGTCCAGCTTCGAAAGTCCTGACTGCCTAAGTGCCTAATTGGTTTCTACACGCCATTGGGGCATTCCGAACCAGTGGTAGACTCACCGATGATTCAAAAGCACTTTTTTAAGCAAATGTTTATTTGAATAAATAAAAAACTATTCTATTTTATTCTATTCTATTGCGCCGGAACGCTTAATCGCTAAATCACCACTGCGTTCAAAAAAATGATTGATTTATAAGAACAACGAAACATACACAATAATTAATCTTTACCTTCCGTACTTAGTAAATATTGCTAGACAAACTGACGCAGTACATAGCGACTTCAAACCGAGAGCACTATTACAAAACACGCGCTTGTAGATTTGCTTTGATAAGCACATACTCCCACATACATTTACCACCTTTTTACTTTACAAAGGACAAAGTTGTCAAAATCACATATACCTATCCCCCGAAAATATGCCCTCTAAATCGAAAGCGTAGTTTTCGACTGACCCATAAGGTTCAGAGGAAGGAAACAAATAAAGTATTGTTTGTAAATCTAATACTCTGTTTGTTGTTGAACGAATCATTGTTCTATACAGTAGCATTGCAATCTAAACAAACTGTTCTTTAAGACGGGTTCCATAATATGTATAATACATTAAATTAAAGAGTTTGAAGATTTGAAAAAGTTGTCGTCTTCTTGGAGCGCCATCTTTTGATTACAAGGTTCGTAACGATTAAGGCTGAATGTATCTATTTTATGTGGAAATCATTTTGTCTCTACAGTCCTCTTATGGACTTTTGTCAAGTTCATATGGAAGCATTAGATTATCTAAAATTTTCAAGGTAAATTGACAGATTTATTAACTTACTGGATGATGCCGGCCACTTCTTCCGCGTGGATTAATGTTTTTTGATTCCCGCGGGAACTCTTTAATTTTCCGAGATAAAGTGTAGCCTTTATGTTAATCCTGGGTATGAGCTATCTTCATTCCAAATTTCAGCCAAAACGGTTCACTTGTTGTGACCTTAAAGAGTAACAAACATCCATACATCCATCCTCACAAACTTTCGCATTCATAATATTAGTAGGACAGGTAGGTACCTAAAATTGTTTTTATAAAGACTCTGTAAGGACTTTAGTAAAGCTATACATACGTAAATAAAGGTTATAACTTACGATTTCTTAATCCTAGGGGCTGTTGCACTATAAGTTTTGCTTAACGCCATTTCTCGCCTTCCGGTCACTCGCGAGTGGTGGATTGGTCCAGATGATAGCACCTGGAAATTGATGGAAATTGATAAATAATAAAACGAAGTGGTACCCGAATAGTATTAATTATCGAATTTATCGAAGATTACTGCGTTTCTTGAAAATCTTTGGGCGTCCCGACTTCCGTATTTTATATATTATATATTTTCCTGGAAAAAAGTAACCTATGTTCGTTCAGATTTCAGGGTACCAATTGTTTAAAAGTTATTTCTATTGATCTTATTCGTATTACATGACATTAGCGTCATAGTAAAATAATAATCCTTGATGGTATAAATTTAAAGTCACAATTTCAGACAACCGATTTTAATATGGAACGTGTCAAACATACGTAAACGTATAAGAATGCATACACGAAATTGAGTTCTAATTCAATGCGAGCTCTAAATCAATGGACTTATGGTTTATTTTACTTTGACGCTAATGTCATCGATTATGAATACGATCAATGGAATAACTTTAGACAATCGCACCTCAGTTCACACTATGACCATTAGTCATCTGAACGGACAGCTATTGAGGTATTTATAGTACAATAATTGTGTCTCCACTCTCGTTTTTTTAGGGTTCCGTACCAAAATTGTAAAAATAGAACCCTTATGGTGAGACTTTCTCCGTCCGTCTGTCTGTCACAGTCGATTATTTCAGTAACTATTAAAGCTATCGACATGAAGTTTGGAATAGTTATGTATAATAGTAGCCCAACAACAATGGAATAAAAAAATCGTAAATTATTTTTAGTTTAATTAAAAAAGGGCGAAAATCGGGAGTTTGAAATTTCAAAGTAAGATAACTATACAGAGTGGGGTATCATTATGAAAGGGTACCTGTACTGTAAAATGTGCTGTGCTGTAAAATGTCGAAAAAAATACCATCCCCCTCCCCCTTATCGAAGTTTACCAATCGAAAAATCTGAAATAATTATGGTCAATAGAAGTTTATGTATATTTTACAGGAAAAATAAAACCAACGGTCTAACTAGCAGTTTTTTTTATATTAACAATAAACCTCTACAAAGTTAACGATTAATAAGCAAATTGATATAATATTATCGTTTTACTTTTACTTCTAGAGTACGGAAGCCTCGGTGCGCGAGTCCAACTCGCACTTGGCCGGTTTTTTCATTTATTACAAAAACTTGACCTTAAAATAAGAGTAGCATGAAGCTGAGTACTTACATCAGTTATAATTTGGCCATAATGCATGGGTGTTCAGTGTTCAGGTCTGTCATCTAACTAGGGAACCTGTATTTAGGTTGACATTCCTAATTACCCTTAGCTTAGTTAAGATATCTTGATACACACCATCGTAAGCGGACCACGACAAGGAGGACGTACCTGGTGCAGATGAGCGTTCTGCCTCAGCCGCACCTCCTGGACGCAGTGCGTGGGGAACAGTCCGCTGGCGCCGCTGCCTCGCACTGAACCTTCCAGGTACCCGTCGTCAGTCGCGCCGGTCACTGCGTGTGTGAACGTGGCATTATATTAATTTATTGTTTCGTGTACAGGACAAGAATATGTTGAAGTCAATTGACAGATCCAGAGTTAGTTCTTGGAGCAAGAAACCGCGATACGTGTCCGCGACAGTTCGCGTTCCTCTGTTTTTTGCCTTTTTCTTTTATTCGGCTCTTGCCCGCGTCTTCGTCAGTGAGTGGTTAGGTTTTAAAAATCCCGCGAGAACTCTAGGTTTTCCGTGATAAAATGTGCCCAATCCACACTCGCGGTCACGTGATGCTTAATGCGGTTACTGTTGTAAGGAAGGACACAACTTTAAGCTCTGTCAATTTGCATTAAATTGAAATCTGTCTTGCTCAGGGATGGATTTGACTGCTAAGTAAGTGTATAAAATAGGTCTCTTCTAGGACATAATACTTATATAGTTAGTTTTGTGTTTTGAACGTCACAAGAAGTGCTTAATTGATTTATGATGTTTGTAACAAAAATTTTTTTAGTTGATTAATAATACACGCACAGTTTAATAATGATTTCATGACGTTACATGTTCAATCGTTCACAGTTAATATTGTTAGTCAGTAGATGTTTGAATTAGTAAGTAGATAAACTTTTTCGTAATAACAAATGACGGTTCTAGATAGCAAAATATTTCTATCCAGTGTGCCATTTTGGCGTCACCACCTCTAACACAAATTTTCTTCATCAAAAATGTTAATAACTCAAGGAATTGATTTGGGTTGAATATTTTATTGAAATCCGAAAATAAATACTTAGCACGGGCGACGGGAGTGCATTCTTTTTTAATTTTACAGAATATATAAGTATCATTCATAGCTTTTTAAAAATTTTAAAATTACTGCGTGCAAGCACACGTGCACACTAATCTGGAGTAAATAAAAATTTTTGAACAATTTTTTTTTTAGTTTCAAAAGTTATTACTGACCTTTGAATATTTTATTAAAATCTGAAAATAAATACTTAGCATGGGCGACGGGAGTGCATTCTTTTTAATTTTACAGAATACATAAGTATCATTCATGGCTTTTTAAAATTACTGCGTGCAAGCACACGTGCACACTAATCTGGAGTAAATAAAAATTTTTGAACAATTTTTTTTTTAGTTTCAAAAGTTACTACTGACCTTTGAATATTTTATTAAAATCTGAAAATAAATACTTAGCACGGGCGACGGGAGTGCATTCTTTTTTAATTTTACAGAATATATAAGTATCATTCATGGCTTTTTAAGATTACTGCGTGCAAGCACACGTGCACACTAATCTGGAGTAAGTAAATAAAAATTGTTGAACAATTTTATTTTTTTAGTTTCAAAAGTTACTACTGCCCTATCTAGATTGTAGTTACCTTCGATGATGTCCCCCTGGTTGAGCCTGAGGTGCCCGTGCGCCTGCGCGGCGGCGGGCGGCTCGTAAGGCGTGAGGCACACCACGGTGGCGGCGCCTTGCAGCGAGCACGTGGTCGTGTCGGAGTTGCTGGTGCCCACGCCCGACGAGTCAGAGATGATGTCGCTGGTGTCGCCCGCGCTCTTATCTGTACACATCGCCAGCCCTAGTGTGTCAGTAAAGCCGTTGCACATCAACGGCCCACTTTCACCGTACAATCTGAACTGAAATGGCTGAATCCTGTAAGCGGCGTAAGTATGCCTCTCTGATCGAGAGTTACATATTTGTTCCGTTTGCTGTGGAGACCCTAGGGCCATGGAGTCAAAGTGCAAAAAAATTCTTACGAGACATTTCACCGCGGTTAATTGCCTCATCTGGTGACAGAAGGGCTGGCTCATTTTTTGCGCAAAGGATCAGCCTGGCTGTCCAGCGCGGAAATGCCGCCAGTATTCTTGGCACCATTCCACGCTGGCATGATTTGTATAGTAATTAGATTAGTTTAGCTATAAGTTTTTTGTGTAACATTTTAATAAAAAAAAAACTGAACTAAATGTAACATCCTACAAAACGTTGGGACAGTTCTCTGCTAGAATAAATTTAGCCGATTTGTAAACTGAAACATTGACCTGATGGACCATTTCAGCTATTGAACGCCAGACTGCTTTTTTTTTATTGAATCTTAAGCTTTTTTTAAAACATATTCTGTTTAAAACCAGTTGCGTCCTAAACAATTCATAACTTGCGATAAAATCTGCTCAAAGTGTCGTAAAGTTTCTATCCAGTTGAATCGCTCTCGCCTGATTGGGTCAATTCAGGCGTTGATCTAGTCATCGCACGACGGATTTTTACTATATCTGCTCGCAATTAAAGAATCTTAAAATACAATTTGATATGATCTATCTACACCTATCAATATTATTAGATATGTTCAAAAATTGTTTCAAAAGTCAATATTAGATTAGGGTCACACAAGGAGCAAAACATCCCTATGAAAGAAAATCAGAAATTGGATAGAAGAAAATTTAAAACGTTCCGTAAGGGTATGAAGCGAACAAGCAGACCGTGGAAACATCTAGAATTAATTACATTTACACAGAACATGCAACAATGGTGTGACTGGTGACGTCGGTGCATGGTGATGGTTGTTGGTCACACGGACATGTGTTGGAACAGTGCTCAGCGCTCAGAACTGTGTGTATATAGTAGAAAGAGTCTTAAATTATGAAAATAATTGTCAAACGTACACGGTGACACGTTTAGCATGTATAAAATCCATAGACTGCGAATTAAAAATTAATGATCGCCACCGCCCTGACACAAATTCAAAATTATTTATTTCATGTAGGCCAAATTATGGCTTTTAACTCTGTTATTTAATTGTATGAGCGTAAAAATTGTCTATAAGAATAGTCGTAATATATTAAATCCCTTGATTTCATTTAGTATCTATTTATTCAGGTACAGGCGTGTTTATATACGTCCGTTCCCGTTCACGAATTATCAACGTAATAATTAAAAAATATTCCTAAGTTAGTTCTTGGCCTCATGCATAGGCAGTTTCAACGATAAAATAAAGTACGTTTTTGACAACTATAACACAAATAATCTTAAGGCTCCTTCTACTGTATTCATTGTTCTGAAGCTCAGTGGGCAAAGTTTGGTTACCTCGGAAGTTTTACCTGTTAGTATGCTCGCGTCGTCTTCGTGGCTCGGATGGGACGCGTCGCTGATACTTGAAGAGGCGGAGGAAAATGGCCTTTCAAGGCTGCAGGGGGAGTTCGTTGACCCTTGCGGCCTTCGCAATATGGCGTCCAGTTCCGCCGGGATCCTCGTAGAGGAGGCCAAGGACGATCGGTCCCCGGCAGTCCACCAGCCGCCCCACGCGGCGGAGCGTCTCTTCGGGTTGTAACGAGGCGGCCCGCGGAACGGTACTGCAATCGTTTTGTTACCAACCGAACAAACTAATAGTAAAAGAAACCGTGCGGGAAACGAAAGAAATAAAAGAAACATAATTCGTTTATCCTTTGTGGTGTTACAAGCAAAACTTAAGGCCACAGCTAATGGTATAAGGTAGAATTCGGATCATTGCGACGTCGATCGACCCACTGACCGACATTTGTAATTCTAGCTATATGAAGTGTTGGTCCATACCAAGCAGCTAGTTTCAGTCGTCGATTACGATTTTCAAGGTTCGAATGCTGTCTTAAGACCATACCTACATATTCAAAAGCGATGCAATCCAATAAAACAAATATGGAAAAGTATGACGTCTTAATAGCTTCGATGGCAAAACGATTCCATAGTAAACATTTCTTTTCGCTTGTCTCTACGTAATATGTGAGAAAGCTGTGGCCCAGGACTTATATTCTAACGCAGAAACATTATATTTATCTGTAACAACACTCAATATGAGTGTACAGTTCAGCGTATATGCCGTGTCATAAATGGAGCTAATTCTTAACAGAGCACCGGATGCCATATCCCATAATTAAATAAAAATATATTTTTATCAACCACTAAAAAGGCCGTGTTAAAATATCCCTCAACATATTTTCCAACACAAAATAAACGTGCCAAAAACAAAAAATATCAAGATACATAAAACTCAATGCTTTTAAATACTAAGACTATAATTTATATTAATTAATAAATACACTTGTATACATATTATATTGGATAGTGTGGAAGGAATTGTGTCTTATATAAGTCATATATGTACTATTATTTACCTACCCAATACTTATGTACCTATCAATTATATTATATTAATAGTGGTACTTAATATAACTAGTTATAATAGTACTCAGTATACAACCATCACCATTATGATAATAAGCAATGGAATAGAAACTTAAAGTTCGATGTAGTTAGTATGGATGGTCACATGCAATATTTAAATGTTTTAATGCTATGCTATAAAATTATTATTAAAAATAAAAATTAGTTACACTCTATAAGATATGAAGCATTTCCGAAAATGCTATAAACTCTTACCCTGGTGATTGATAGGTATAATTATTATTATCGGAGCCAAAAGAGTACTTTGAAATTGTGGACCACTATCGGAAATAAGTAGACAAGTAATACGTACCAATTTAAAAAGTAAATGTTAATAAAAGAATGAAGTACTTAATTGGTTGGTTATAGTAATTACTACTTGAAACCCTAATGATTTTAAAGTTTACTAGATGATGCCCTCGACTTTTTTGGATTCCTGCGGGAACATTTAATTGTCCGGGATAAAATGTAGCCTAGATGTGTTAATCCAGGGTATAATCTATCTCAATTCCAAATTTCAGTCAAATCCGTCCATTAGTTTTTGCGTGAAAGAGTAAAAACATACACACACACAAACTTTCGCCTTTATAATATTAGTGTGATTTTGAGGAGTTTTTAATTGCAATATCAAATTGAAAAAGCATGTAAATGTAATTAGACTAATAATAATTTAGGAAACCTCGTTTGGCGTAGATAATAACAAACCTAAATAGGCTATTATTTATGCATTAAATAATAATATGTTTATAAAGCGGCAGCCGCATGCAGAATATAAAAGTTTCAACTCACCAACTTCCTCAGATTTGTAATTCTTTATCACCTCTGCCAGTTCTAAATTTCCAGCTATAACTGCAACCTGCAAGATGTTTAAAGATCATAAAATAACTAAGTACAGGAAAAAGGACAATAATGGCTTGATAAAGTTTATCAAAGCCAATGAGTCTTTAGCATAACCCGGATAAGTCCCACGGATTTTAAATTTTATCTTCTCTACTTCTAGAAGATGTTTCTGGTTTAAAACAGCGAATTCTTCGGTGGTATAGCTTACTGAAAGGCTGTGGATTATTAGGTCCAGATTAAGTCCCGGGTCGGACCAAAAAAATTGCTTGGGAAGTTGACCATGTTGCACCCCCATAATCGAAGAACATGTACAAACCGTTGGTCGTGGACCTGATTTCACCTAGTCGAGGTGGATTGTTGTCATTAGAGTTTACACTCTTTTTGCGCAGTCGGCTAACTCGTAGCCGAAATTAAGGCAGAATAATAGGGTAGGTATTTGGATGATTTTTTTAAATATTTAAAATAAAATTAGTAAATTAGTATTTTGGCGTGTGGTGACGGCAGATCAGAATATAGTTGACACCACCGCTCCTCTTTCCGCGGGTGTCGTACGAGGCGACTAAGGGAACATAACGGAGAAAGGGCAGCAGCGTCCTCTGTGCTACTACTACCATCTACTGCGATCACCAACCCGCCTCCCTACCCTCGCCGGACACCTGCGCGAGGGGGAGGAAGACGTGCTGTTGTCGCTCTACGCCGACGACAGCGCGTATCTCGCGTCGTCGTTCCACCAAGCCGCCGCCTGCAACAAGATGCAGCGCATGTTGGACCTGCTTCCGGAGTGGCTGGACAAGTGGAGGATGGCCGTCAACGTGGGGAAGACGGCCGCGATCCTGTTCGGCATCCGGAAGCCATTACGTCAGCTCCGCTTCCGAGGGCAGGACATAGAGTGGCAAACTTCGGTGTGCTACTTGGGGTGCCGCATCGACCTCAGCCTGAACCTGATTCCCATGGTCAACCACGTGGTGAGTCAGGCTAAGGCGGCACTGTCGATGCTGTACCAAGTCCTCACCTCGAGTCTATCACCGAAGACCAAGCTCCTCATCTATGGAGCCTATGTCCGCTCCAGACTGACGTACGCGGCCCCAGCCTGGTATGCGTTCTGCTCAGCATACCAGAGGCGCCGCCTACAGGTCCAACAAAATAAGTGCCTCCGCCTGATCGTTGGAGCTCCGAGGTACGTGAGGAACGATGTGATCCATCGCGACCTCAAGACGCCCACCGTGGAGGAGTACGTCCGTATACTGGCGCGGCGCATGTTCGCCAGCGCCGACAACGGACCGTACGAACACCTCCACGGCATCGCACCGCTAGCCAGCCGACCACCGACCGGGCGTCCTCTACCTCGTGAGCTCCTGCGATCGCCACCACCGAGGAGGCACGCAGGCGGCCACAGCGACGACGACGCGAGATCCACCGGATTTGACCTCAGCTCCGCGCACGGTGGCGACACCATCGCCCGTAGCGCGGAGCACTCCACCGGACTTGACACCGCCCCGCTCGCGGCGGCTATCTGCCCGCCAGCGACGCGGGGCCCCTGGCGATACACTGGCCCCGCGCTCGATGACGACCCTTTCGTCAGTAGCGCGGGGCCCCACACCGAACACGACACCGCTCCGCTCGCGGCGGCGACTTGCCCGCCTGCGACGCGGGGCCCCCGGACCGACACCGGTCCCGCGCACGGCAGCGACCTTATCGCCCGTAGCGCGGGCCCACCCTCTGGACCCGACACCGCTCCGCTCGCGGCGGCTACCCTGCCCGCCAGCGAGCGGAGCCACTGGACTGACATTTAGCCGCAAGGCCCCTACCCATAGCGGAACAGGAGCCTCAGCCGTCGTGGATTGCCAAGACGGCTGAAAACTCACCACCGGGGAAGTGTTCTTCCCCGCGACCCGCCCGGGTAATGAGGCCACGCCTCGAAGCCCGCACCCTCCGCTGGCCACGGCCAACGAAGACGACCCTCGCAGCAACCAACCCGCCTGCCCGGCCGCGTGGTGATTATGGGCAAACCCTCCCCTCGGGAGAGGCCTTTAGTCCAGCAGTGGACTGGTATAGGCTATTGATGATGATGACGAAATATGACACAATGCCATTTCTCTCTTTTTAAATATCTCAAGTAGTCTCGGAAATATATCAGAGCTTTTTAAGTTTCCTGTTAGACAAAGAGAGCGCTACTGACGTATGACCTCACAATACATTGGCTCTATACATTCTTCATATAAAATTTCGTTTTAGAAAGAGCTGTCACTGTTTTCACCGATTTATTTTCTCTTTTTTTACAAATAATATCTGGGTGACCGAGCATTGCTCGGTTATTTTTTTGCTTTTTTGTAAAACGTGTTTTTTGGAAATTATATATTAAAAAAAAATTATAAATAAAAAAAAAATTCATACGGGAAAATATAATCATCTTGGACTCGAACCGGGGTTTTCTGGTTTCGGGACCGCCCGACTTACCGTCGAGCTATCGGGAATATATAGATGATGGTGAAATTTACCTTCGTATTCTCATGATATTGTAAGGGATTTTTCATTGCCTGAAAACACGGATAAAACGACCTTTTCTTAAAAATGAAACCTAGCTATCGATCAATTTATCGTCCCCGAAACCCCCTGCATACCAAATTTCATGAAATTCGTTGGAGCTGTTTCCGAGATTCAGATTATATAATATATATATATACAAGAATTGCTCGTTTAAAGATATTGGATAGATAGATTATTCTTACATGTTAAAGTTTCGAATTTTGACAAGTCAAATACCCAATTATAATAACGTACCTGATATGGGGTCTGATTGGCGAAGTTCAGTGACTCCTTATCGCAGCCCCTGAAGAGCAGTTGTCTCGCGCAAGAGTCCTGCGCGTTGACGGCGCACACGTGCAGTGGTGTGTTGCCGGAAGCGTTCCTCCCGTTCATGTCCGCCCCGTAGAAGAGGAGGTGGTCGAGGTGCTGGACTAGGCCGTTCCGACATGCCTGGAAGTTGTATAACAGCCGCATTCATCATCATCATCATTAGCAACACATCAACGGCTCACTACTGAGCGCAGGTCTCCTCTTAGAGAAGGGTTATAGGCCATAGTCCACCACGCTGGCCCAATGCGAATTGGCGGACTTCACACACCTTCGAGAACATTATGAAGAACTCTCACGTGTGCAGGTTTCCTCACGATGTTTTCCTTCACCATTGAAGCAAGTGATATTTAATTGCTTAAACGCACTTGACTCCGAAAATTCAGAGGTGCGTACCCGGGATTGAACCTGCGACCCCCCGAATAGGAGACCACAGTCCTAACCACTAGGCTATCACTGCTTACAGGCTATCACTATCACTATCACAGCCGCATTAGAAGCCTTAAAATAGCGGTATAAAATGGTATATAAACTGGACCGCAAAGAAAAAGGATTGGTCAGAAAATCTTCAATGTCTTCAAAAGTACCTGACCCAGCTTAATGAAATAAAGACTAAATTAAAGAATATTTTAATGTGCTTATATGAAAATAAAAAAAACATGAAGCTTTTTATTTTTAATTAATATAAAATAAATGAAAATGCGTAGTTTTTCGTTTTGAAGATTTTCTAAGCAACCCTTTTTCTTTCCGGTCCAGTTTATTTAAAGCGGTATAATGTATAGCAGTGATAGCCTAGTGGCAGAGTAAAGATACATATGTATCTTTACTCTGCTAGTGGTCAGGACTGTGGTCTCCTATACGGGGGTCGCATGTTCGATCCCGGGAACGCACCTCTGACTTTTCGAAGTTAAGCGCCTTTAAGCAATTAAAATTCACATTATTTAACGTTGAAGGAAAACATCTTGAGGAAACCTACACACCTCACAGTTCCCCATATATAGTTCTCGAAGGTGTGTGAAGCCACTTCGCATTGGGCCAGCATGGTGGACTATATTGCCTATAACCCATCTCTGAGAAGAGACCTGCGCTCAGTAGTGAGCCGTTGACGGGTTGCTGATGATGATGCTGATAAAATGGTATTTATATTGTATCGCTCATTTTTGAGGGTCGTGATACTTTCAGATAATCATGCGGTGGGTTCCCAGATCGACTCAGAATACGGAATTTCAACCCGTAATACAATTTTTAGGGTTCCGTACCAGTACCGTTCCGTATCACTTCGTTGTCGATCTGTCCGTCTGTCAAGACCCTTTTTCTCAGGAACGCGTGGAGGTGTCAAATTGAAATTAATATCAAATACTCAGGTCTGCAAATTGCAATGCTTTGCAGCAGTGAAAAATCAAAATTCTAAGTCGACGCAATCAAATGATACGGCCTTTTATGCTCCATTTGTGCCGCATATTTTGACTATCAAATCAAAAATCAAAACTTAAATGGTAGGTACTTCCCGTTGACCTAGAATCATGAAATTTGGCATAAAGCAATGTCATGCAGCACAAGTAAAGGAAAAAATGCGAAAACCGTAAATTTATAGTTGCGTCACAAAAATTTTTTTGCGATTAAGTATAAACTCATTTGCAGTTGGTAAACTAACTGCGACCAAATATTATCGTTTTACTTGAATACTTTTACTTCTGGAGTACGGAACCCTCGGTAAGCGAGTCCGACTCGCACTTGGCCGGTATTTTTATATCTGTTTTCGTAAGTATAATAATCAGAGAAAGTCAGAAATCTGATTCCCAGTCATACGATGGTAAATTCCTTGATAATGTGCTGAGGCGATTAAAATTTCTAAAACTACTTATAAGAAAATGAGGTTAAGGATGATTATACGGGTCTGCCCGCGAAATTCAAATTTAATGTGGGTTTTCGCAATTTGTAAACTAATCCGACAAAGTAGGCTTATGTCATTCTCATTGCGTCAGTGGCAGTGTCATCTTCACAGGTTTATATAAAAATCTTTACTTGGACGATTTCTTTACGTGTCCAGTTTAAGAAGAGAAGAGAAGATTAGCAGAATATCGAGTTGGACGTGAGTCTACTCACAAATTGGTGATATTCTGACTAATTTCTTAAACTGGACACTTTCAAGTAAAGATTTTTATATAAACCTGTGAAGATGATACTGCTACTGGCGCAATTGGAATGCCATAAGCCTACTTTGTCGTATTAGTTTACAAATTGCGAAAAACCAAATTAAATTTGAATTTCGCGGGTAGACCCGTATAATCCACCTTAAGAAAGACGTTACCTGGTGTACTTCCTGCCATCCTTGCAAATCAGTAGCTCCAATCGTTGCATGGTCATGAAGCAAGGTTTCACACAACAATGGATCTGTTTTGTTCGTAACCGACAGATATAAGGGCGTTAATCCTTTGCCATCCTTGTAATTAGGGGAAGCGCCAAGTTCTAACAAAGTCTTGACTGCTTCTAAGGAGTTCTTTTCAACCGCTCGATGTATTGCTGTGCTGCCATCTTTAGTCCGATAGTCAAGAAGTGCTCCACCATTTACTAGTGCTATTAGTACTTTAGCGGGGGACTTTAGGCCGGCTGCTACTGTTAGAGGTGTTTCTGGAAAATAATGATATCTTATGATCTAACGATTATAAAATATACAATGGTGCTATTGTAGTTCGGTTACATACATTTGCGTGCACCTACTCCATAGATCCAAAAAGGCACTGCCTATCTTAGAACTGCCTTATTGAAGGATTTGTTAATTTAGTAGTATCATTTCCTTTCTTCAGTATCATTTCATTTCTAAAGCAGTGATAGCCTAGTGGTTAGGACTGTGGTCTCCTATTCGGGGGGTCGCAGGTTCGATCCCGGGTACGCAGCTCTGACTTTTCGGAGTCAAGTGCGTTTAAGCAATTAAATATCACTTGCTTCAACGGTGAAGGAAAACATCGTGAGGAAACCTGCACACCTGAGAGTTCTTCATAGTTCTTGAAGGTGTGTGAAGTCCGCCAATTCGCATTGGGCCAGCGTGGTGGACTATAATCTATAAACCTTCTCTGAGAGGAGACCTCGCTCAGTAGAGAGCCGTTGATGGGTTGCTAATGATGATGATGATGATGATGATTTCCTTTCTCGTGCTATCTAAATTATCTTGGTGGAAAACCCTGTGCATATCACTGGCTTGTAAACATAAGTGACTTAAATTAAACTAAATCGACTTTAAATCATAATATGCCCTTAAAGCTCAGAGAAAATTATTTGCTTTTGTGACTTTAATTATTTAAATAAAAATTCTTTTCAAAAAACCGACTTCTAACGACACTACAAAGTATAAAAATAATTTTAGTTTGTCCACGTTTGTTGAAGTCGGGCGGGCCTATATACAAACTATGAAACCGATGCGCGACGCTACAGAATATGATAGACTCGTTTGTAGAAGTCGAGCGAGCATCGCGAGTCGGTTTCATAGTTTGTATTTTAGGCCCGCCCGACTTCAACAAACGTGGACAAACTAAAATTATTTTTATACTTTGTAGTGGCGTTAGAAGTCGGTTTTTTGAAAAGAATTTTTATTTTAAGCTTTTAAGTGTAGTATCCTATGATTGAGGAGCTAGGACCTGGAGCTCCATGATGTAGTCCATACTTGTTACCTACAATATCAATTCGTAATCGAAATTTCCTAAATCGCCATAGTTTTAGCCTGCAGCATCAGGCTTGAGGAGTTGAAGGTTAAAATTTTTATGGGACCATTTCGCAAACATCCTCTGTCGATTAAAAAAAAATCACGCGAATCGGTCCAGTAATCCCAGAGAAATCGGTGGACATACATAGAAAAAAAAAAAAGATACCGGCCGAATTGAGAACCTCCTCCTTTTTGGAAGTCGGTTAAAAATTATAGCTAAATTATAGCTATAATTTTTATACCACCAAATTAGTGTCAATGTCTAAAATTAAAGCTCGAAATAAACTTTCATTTATTATTTTCATGTCCGTTTCAAATAATAACTATTCTATCGTACAATGTCATGAACTCATGAAAGTACCTAATTAAGTTCCATATTATAATAGTGTCAAGGTAACTAAAATAGAATTAAATTGGCCACATAATGTTTCACGTCGCCGGTTGCATACCTACCATATAATTTTGTTTGCAATAAAATACTAGGTATCAAGGTAGCACACATAAAAATGTAGGATGCCGATATAAAATAATTGTCTACCTAAATTATAAGAAGCAAAGCAAGATGGCTTTTACTAATAAAGTAGAAAAACGTGATCATGCTGAACTACAGATAAAAGAGTATCAATAGGCTCATCTATATATATAAAAGAAAGTGGTGTTAGTTACACTATTTATAACTCAAGAACGGATGAACCGATTTGGCTGAAAATTGGTGGAGAGGTAGCTTAGAACCAGGAGATGGACATAGGATACTTTCTATCCCGTTCGACCGCGTTTCCGTCAAGTCACTATAAAACGTGGTATAACAAAAACGCATCTGACATGGAATAACAAAACGCAAAAGACAGTGGAATAACAAAACGTAAATGACAGCTAAACGTAATTTTGTCTTTGGTTAAGAATGGTAAAAAATTTGACAATTATAAAAATGATAGCTAAACGTAATTGATAATATCATCAGTAACATGTTTTCTCTTTGAATCATCATTAACAATGCCGCGAGTAATATTATAAATGCGAAAGTGTGTTTGTTTGTTGGTTTGTCCGTCAATCACGCTGCAACAAAGCTACGGATTGACGTGATTTTTTGGATAGGTATAGTTCAGAACCTGGAGGGTGACATGCATCCCGGAAAATCAAAGAGTTCCCGCGGGATTTTAAAAACTAAATCCACGCGAACGAAGTCGCGGGCATCAGCTAGTTAATTAATAAAGAAAAGTACAAAACACGAAGACGAGTATTCGTTTGAATAGCCAATTAGTTTCAGTTACTTTCAGGGTCAGAGTATTTATTACGGATTATCCACGCTAGATTGATACGGCATGGTATTACAATGGAAACTGATACAATAGTGCTCAATAAGTTAATTTTTAACACATTGCCATACTTCAAATGTATCATATTCATAAAGGGCAATAAAGTCTACATTACAGTGGATGTTCTTCACCTTACACGTAACAAGCAGTTAGTGCTAAGTAAAGGTGAAACAATGGGAGATAAAACATCGGTACGGAATGGTAATAATGGAATGGCTTCTGTATGTATAACAAGTCATTTGATTCTCGATTAACGAAGGCGGTTACTGGGGCGAGAATGGCAAGTTGTGACTGCTATTTCGAATCGCAGGTGTATGGGTAGTATTGACTATTGGATAATTTTAGCGTTCATGATGTTAAAATACTAATCAGATGTTAAAATAATCAGCTCTTAATATCGACAACTATAGTGGGTATTAGCTAAACAATAAAGAGAAATAATGTCTTCGAATAAAAAGAATTTTTTAATTTTAATTGTTTTCGTAGTGAGTTGGACGTGAGGTACTCCTAAATTAGTAGTTAGTAATATTCTGACTAATTTCTCAAACTGGACACTTTCAAGTAAAGATTTTTTATATAAACCTGTGAAGATGATGCCATCGGCGCAATTAGAATGCCATAATCCTACTTTGTCGTATTAGTTTACAAATAGCAAAAAACCAATTTAAATTTTAATTTCGCGGGCAGACCCGTGTACTGTACCCGGCGATATATATTGCACATCGGCCTTTGGAATAAAACGCTATTTCTATTCTATTGCAAGGAAAGCTAGCCAGAAATTCACGTAGTAATTACTGAAATCTCTTGACAATCGGCGAGCACATCACGTAACATATATAAAAAAAATGCAGTCGAACAGTGAATAGAATAGCATTTTATTCCAAAGGCCGATGTGCAATATACACACATCAAAAGTGTTTAGGGATCAAGCATTTTTATGCGGATTTCTTGAGATTGAGATGTGGCTTTGTAATAAATTTATGATTTTATAAATTTATATGGATCCTTTTTGGTGCATTTCATAATTTGAATCAGGAACTGTCAATCAAATTCGAGTAAAAGATGAAAATCAGCTGTCAATATTTTCCCTATAAAAACATACAACGCATTGAAGACATTATTAGTGCTACTGTTTCCCTACTACTGATTAAAACCAACGTTATTATGGAGCGGCGACGTCATTTAAGCAGGGAAGAAATGCTCAGAGCCGTGGGAATGATAGAAGCTGGTTCCCGGCAACGTACTGTGGCTTTAGCTCTGAATACAAGTCAGAGTGTTATCAGTCGACTTTGGACACGTTACCGAAGCACTGGTACCGTGGCTGAGCGCCATGGAGGACGGTATCGCTGCACCACACGGAGACAAGACCGATACATTCAAATCTTAACTCGAAGAGCTCCAACAATTACCGCCATGATGTTAGCCGTGAGGCTTCATCACTCTTCAGGGAACTTAATTAGCGACCAAACAGTCAGAAACCGCTTGCATGAAGTGAACCTTCATTCCCGAAGACCGCTACGGGTACCACCTATAGCAATGCACCATCGTAGGATTCGATATCAATGGGCTCTTGAACACAGAAATTGGGCAGAAGAACAATGGCGTTTCGTGTGCTTTTCTGATGAGTCTCGTTTTGGTATGAGACCGGATACAAGACGTATACGACACTGGAGAACCCCTGGACGCCAACAGCGATTAAAATCCTGCCAGGAAGTCCATCCTTATAGTGGTGGAACCATCATGGTATGGGCGGGTATTTGGATCGGCGGAAGAACTGAGTTGATTTGGATCAGAGGCAACCTCAAAGCTTTGTATCAGACGTCATCGTTCCCCTACAAGTGCAAATCGGTCCCTTATTTCAGTTAATGCATGATAATGCACGACCGCACACCGCAAGAGTTGTAAGACAGACTCTCGCCGCAGCTAACATCAATGTCCTGCCCTGGCCTGCTCAGTCGCCAGACTTGAACCCGATTGAGCATGCATGGGATATACTACAGAGAAGAGCTCTGCCGAATATGGAGGGTATCCAGTGGCAAGAAGACCTTTTTTTGTTGTTGCAACGAACATGGGCGGCCATTCCACAGCGTGATTTGGATGAACTCATTTTGAGTATGCCAAACCGATGTTCTTGTGTTGTTAGTGTTCGCGGTAGAAACACGGATTATTAATTGTTTAAGTTACCCAATAAAATTTTAAAGAAAACTGTTATTTCAGTCTTTTTTTCGAACTTTAATGTTAGTGGTTCAAATGTCAAAAATCCCTTTATTAGGAAAATGGCAAATTTCTTTATTAATGCAAAGGTGACTTGGTTTATCGTTACTGTGACAAACGAAAACACTTTATTTGATGAATCCTTAAAGAAAATTTTAATTAATATCAATCAGGAGAAAAGTTATTGCAAAAATATATGTTGATCCCTAGACACTTTTGATGTGTGTATATCGCCGGGTCAGTACCCGGCGATATATATTATCACCTTAAAGTAAGTATAGTAGTTAAAGTATATCCTTTAATTTCAATAGATTTTTAACCGACTTCCAAAAAGGAGGAGGTTCTCAATTCGGCCGGTAGGTATCTATTTTTTTTTCTATGTATGTCCACCGATTTCTCTGGGATTACTGGACCGATTCGCGTGATATTTTTTTTAATCGACGGAGGATGTTTGCGAAATGGTCGCATAAAAATGTTAACCTTCAACTCCTCAAGCCTGATGCTGCAGGGATATTGCTCACCTAAAATAAAGAGATTTAGGAAATGTCGATTAAGAATTATTATTGTAGGTAACAAGTATGGACTACATCATGGAGCTCCAGGTCGTAGCTCCTCAATCCTGATGCTGCAGGGTACTGCCCACCTAAAACTATGGGGATTTAGGAAATTTCGATTATGAATTGATATTGTAGGTAACACGTATGGACTACATCATGGAGCTTCAGGTCCTAGCTTCTCAATCATAGGATACTACACTTAAAAGCTTAAAATAAAAATTCTTTTCAAAAAACCGACTTCTAACGCCACCACAAAGTATAAAAATAATTTTAGTTTGCCCACGTTTGTTGAAGTCGGGCGGGCCTAAAATACAAACTATGAAACCGACTCGCGATGCTCGCTCGACTTCTACAAACGAGTCTCTCATATTGTGTAGTGTCGCGCATCGATTTCATAGTTTGTATTTAGGCCCGCCCGACTTCAACAAACGTGGACAAACTAAAATTATTTTTATACTTTGAAGTGGCGTTAGAAGTCGGTTTTTTGAAAAGAATTTTGAAATGTCTTACCGCCCGTGTCCTGACAGTGAAAGTTGGGGTCGAGCCCCTTGGCGCACGCCTTGGTGATCTTGTCTATCTGCCCGTGCGTCACGTGCTCCAGGAACCTGCGCAGGTTCGCCCTGGAGTGCAGAGCCTTCATCGTCTTCTCGTCCAGTTTCAGCATCTTGTACACGCGCCTTTTGTATTTCAGCTGAAAATATAAACTGTTGATCATTACAAATTGTAAAACAACTTACATCTACACTGAGTTTGTCTGCGCGCGCAGTTGTCATTGCTGGATTGCCTGATTCTGCAAGGTTTAGCGTTAATTGGATATTTGATTGATATTTTTATATTTATTTAAAATAATGTTTTTACATATTATATTTTTTTTTACATATAATATCTTTACTAGTTTAGTTTACTAGAAATTTTGTATATCAGCGTGTATGGAGCTGGTGAAATGTGACACCACACTTGAGTAGTGCTCTCTCTGTCTAACAGTAAACTTTAAAGCTCTATAACTTATTTGTTTTTGGACCGATTTATTTTCTGTTTTTACAAATATTATTCTTACATGGTGATATGGATGATATGAGATGATTCTGATGCTACGGCTTGTTCGTTTGATTGCTTGCTGGTTGTATCAGTGGAACTTTTCTGCCTTTTTTGGTTTGGCGAAAAATATTAAACAAAACTGTCGTCTGTCACTCGTAATTCTTCAAACAAATATTCATTGATTCAAATATTTATTAGTAACGAACTGTTTTAATTCCTCAAACATCTCTAGTAACTATTTTCCGAAATGAATAATCGAAGCAGTAGGTAGTCGTCAGCAGCAGCAGAAATAGCAGTACTGCTGCCGATGAAAACCGCAAAACTGCCGATGAAAACCGTTCATTCTTACTAATATTATATTATGTATTTTTTGAAGTGTGTTTGTGTTCCAATACCTATTATAAATTATAATGGTGCGGCTACATTATCGTGCGAACATTCGTGTCGAGCTGTCGCGATAAATAGCTGTGTCTCGTTCTAGCGTGTCGTGTAGCCGCTGTGATAGAACGAGACACAGCTATTTATCGCGACAACTCGACACGAATGTTCGCACGATAATGTAGCCGCACCGATCGACGTGATTTTTGAATAGGTACTTAACTACTTATAGATAAGGATCTGAAGAGTGACATAATATGCATTTTATCACGGAAAAGCAAGAGTTTTCTTTGCGTTGACTTAGGTAACTTATGTTTAAATCTAAATCGCGTTGCTTGTATAATAGTTAATGGTTTAATAACTTCGGTGGCAAAATCTAGCTTATAATAAAAACAAAATATTATTTAGTTATTCAGGATATAGGTAGATAACAATGAAATGAAATTACCTACTGTTTTCCCGGCAAAGCTATAAGTTCGTTGGGGTAATAAATTCCTTGCTATTTACGCGTATTATTTGCTGACTAGACGACTGTGACCTATGGGTATATGAAATTTTATGGGTCTGAGTTACGACCTACGTGGGAGCCCTCAGCCCAACTTTGTTGGTAATTGTTTGTCTAAATACGGAAGGTTGTAAGCTTATGTGCACCCACGCGGATTATGAAGTAAGACAATAAATTATCTACACTTTATTGTAGTTTAATTTTTTTTATTTCACTAGTACCTGCCCACGGCATCGCCCGTGTGATAATCAGGTCAGCCTGAAACTTGTGTGCGTTCTAGTGGCAAAGGATAAACTCTTAACCAAGTTCAAGTTCAAAATTATTTATTTCATGTAGGCATCTAGGCCAGCTTGAGGTTCTTGTGAGTTATGACCATCCAAGACTCTATCACAGGTTCGGATAGCAGATTCTGCTGAAAAGAGTTAAGCAAGGCAAGCGCGCTCCAACCTAGACCTCATCAATGGTTCCCAGCGTTGATTGTCGTTAAGCGCAAGCCTATCTATTATAAAAAAACCGGCCAAGTGCGAGTCGGACTCGCACACCGAGGGTTCCATACTCCAAAAGTAAAAGTAAAACGATAATATTATATTAATTTGCTTATTTATCGTTAACTTTGTTTGTAGAGGTTTATTGTTAATATAAAAAAAACTATGCTAGTTAGAGCGTTGGTTTTATTTTTCCTGTAAAATATACATAAACCTCTATTGACCATAATTATTTCAGATTTTTCGATTGGTAAACTTCGGAGATAAGGGGGGGGGAACGGTATTTTTTTCGACATTTTGGCCGATTAATCAGAAACTATTGTATCTAGAAATAAATAAAAAACTGTTTTAGAATGCACAAGTAAAGGCCTTTCATATGATACCCCACTCGGTATAATTATCTTACATTGAAATTTCAAACCCCTGATTTTCCCCCTTTTTTAATTAAACTAAAATAATTTTCGCGTTGATTTTATTTTTCCTATAAAATATACATAAACCTCTATTGACCATAATTATTTCAGATTTTTCAATTGGTAAACTTCGGAGATAAGGGGGGGGGAACGGTATTTTTTTCGACATTTTGGCCGATTACTCAAAAACTATTATATATAGAAATAAATAAAAAACTGTTTTAGAATGCACAAGTAAATGCCTTTCATATGATACCCCACTCGGTATAGTTGTCTTACTTTGAAATTTCAAACCCCCGATTTTCCCCCCTTTTTAATCAAACTAAAATAATTTTCGCGTTGCTTTTATTTTTCCTGTAAAATATACATAAACTTCTATTGACCATAATTATTTCAGATTTTTCGATTGGTAAACTTCGGAGATAAGGGGGGGGGGGGGGGGGAACGGTATTTTTTTCGACATTTTGGCCGATTAATCAAAAACTATTATATATAGAAATTAATAAAAAACTGTTTTAGAATGCACAAGTAAAGGCCTTTCATATGATACCCCACTCGATATAGTTATTCTACTTTGAAATTTCAAACCCCCGATTTTCCCCCTTTTTTTATGAAAACTAAAAATAATTTTCGATTTTTCTTTATTCCAATGATTTTGGGCCACTATTATACACAAGTATGCCAAATTTCATGTCGATAGCTTTAATAGTTACTGAAATAATCGACTGTGACAGACGGACGGACGGACGGAGAAAGTCTCACCATAAGGGTTCCATTTTTACCATTTTGGTATGGAACCCTAAAAAGGCAAGAATGAAGAATCTTTGCAGTTGCTGTACAGAAACTGAAGATTGAGAATTAATCTACTTTTAGAACACTGCCATGTTTTTGGGAACTATTATTACTACATATTGTGTATAGTGATGACGGAGTTTATTATCACATTTTACACAGAAGATCTTTGGCTGCTTTGATTTGAGGCTTTGATACGTACCCACAGTCCTAAACTAGAAACCTACGTAGCATTTTGTAAAACTCATAAAACGTACAACGTAGTATCACACGAGTAAGGTAATAGTAAGGTATCACACGAATATTTACTCGTGTGGTAGTATGGTAGTGGAAATCGCTTGGCAGTACAATGTCGCCCGTAAAACCAGTATCAATTTAAAGAAATGTTTTTCCGAGTTTGTAAAGAGTGGCCATCTATGTCGGTGTATGCACGATGGAGCAATTATAACTAGTTTTTCGGAGAGGCCGTGCGACTCGATTGCGATCGTAAGCATCTGGGAAATGTCAACGTCTGAGATGATTGACTAACCAGTAACTAGTGACACTAATGCGCGACCGGTTACTAGATCAGCTAGTTAAATAGTAACCGTAGGTACATAGTAAAAGTAAAAAGCTTCGTACTCATCTTCTACTTCTTTTTAAACCGATAGACGTCCACAGCTGGAGTCTTTTGCATGGACTTCACCGGCCTCGGTCTTGCGCCACCTGAATCCACCGGCTCCCTGCGATTCGTTTGATGTCATCGGTCCATCTAGTGGGGGGTCTGCCAACACTGAGCTTCCCAGTGCGGGGTCGCCACTCCACTTCGTACTCATGCTCAAACATTATTGGAAAAGCCTCGATCAGAGGTCATAAGGGACTATACGCTCTACGGATCTACGACCGCTCTAGTCTAGTCGTACGTAGTACGTAGGTAATCTTGGTCGCAGCAGCACGTTCATAATAAAGTGAGGACACAATGGGCTACGCTAGTTTGATTGTTTAGTTGTGGATTTCTCAATTTATTGCTAGTATAGTTCAGTTAGTAAATTAGTATAGTTAAGTGGGCGATGGAGAGAGCTATGCTCGGAGTATTCCTGCGAAATCAAATCAGAATCTGAAGTGGAAATGGGCGCGGTACATAGTTCGAAGAGCTGATGGTCGTTGGGGTCCCAAGTTGCTAGAATGGCGACCCCACACCGGGAAGCGCAGTGTTGGCAGACCCCCCCCCCCCCCACTAGGTGGACCGACGACATCAAACGAGTCGCAGGGAGCCGCTGGATTCTGGCCTAGTCCTAGGCCTGTGGAAGTCCATGCAAGAGACCTTTGTCCAGCAGTGGACGTCTATCGGTTGACAAAGTATTTTGTATCATGTAATATATTTAGGTATCTATTTGTATATAATTATGTATATTATTATTATATTCAAAATATTTATGTATTATATATTTATATATTATACTCTTTTTACACTACCCTTTTGAACACCTACAAGTGTTGTCTCACATCTCAAGGTTGACCGGTAGAAAATGCTTTAGCATTAAGTCCGCCTTTTGTATATTTTTTTGTGCAATAAAGTGTTTAAAAAAAAAGTAGAAGAAGAAGAAGATCCTTTGTCCAGCAGTGGACGTCTATCGGTTGACAAAGTAGAAGAAGAAGATAGTTAGTTTAGTTTATTTCTTCTAACCTAAATGTTAGTTGTAGAGAAGATGGCGTGTTCTCACCTCGAGGTATCCGACGGGTCCATTGAAGGGGTAGTCACCGAGGCGGCGCTCTTCGTCGAGGAACTTTCCGGCCTTGCCGTTGACCGGCGGGCAGAACAGACCATAGTTGAAGCTCTCTTTCAGTTCCTGGAAAGACGGAAACTCTTATTATCAACTAGCTGATGCCAGGGACTTCGTCCGCGTAGGCAGAACCCCTGCAGCATCAGGGTACCAATTGCCTTAAAGTTATTCCATTAGTGTCAAAGTAAAATAATCCTTGATGGTATTGATTTACAGTCACAAATTAAGTACAACTGATTTTAACATGGAGCGTATCGTACATACCTAAACGTATAAGAATGCGTACACGAAATTGAGCTCTAATTCAATGATGTTATGGTCTGTTTTACTTTGACGCTAATGTCATCGAATACGATTTAAGATTTTTTTGGCATTCAACATCGTCTTGTACTGTTATAATTCTCCTTTGTTTGAAATAAACTTTAATCTTAAATTCGAGGCGTTATTTTCAAGCATTATGAATATTTTAATTAAATTTCTTTTTCAAGACAGGCAACGACGTGCCCTTGTGTGTGCAATTATGCCCTGGTTCTACCGAAGCACAGTGGGTCGAAACTGCTATATGAGGGACATAGGATTTTTTGTTACAAATTCCATTAAAAAAAAAATACCTATCGAAAGACCATGTTATTCTGATGAATAATTGTTATTAAACGTTTTTCTCTAAAACTGATACTTTGCCCGGAAAAAAATATTTTCAGTTTTTGTTGTATGGAATGAAACAGAAACTGCTAAAATTTGGCCAAGTCTTGAGAGGTCTTGATTTAAAACTACTTTATTCTTATTCTTTGGCTTGTTGGCTATAACTCTATGCTATTAGCTCGCACCCAAACTTGCCCGTTCAAGAGTTATAAGAATCCGAAATTTTTTAAAAAATATGATTTTGTAGGTGTGATACATAGAATAGAATAGAATAGAAATGTTTTTTATTCAAATAAACTTTTACAAGTACTTTTGAATCGTCAATGAGTCTACCACTGGTTCGGAATGCCGTTCCTGCCGAGAAGAACCAGCAAGAAACTCGGCAGTTGCTCTTTTCAAAATACTTTTACAATATACTTAACAGATATTCTATGTATGCAGAGTTTCCACAATGAGGGAAAGGTCCACAAAAGCATACGTAATTATTTCTAATTATAATTCAACACATGTCAAGACGGGCAGACAGAAAGTAGCCCCATTGCCGCTGGTGGCACCCGTTCACGAGCATGACGCATGACCCAGCCATTGCTTCGCTCAACCATATTTTAGGGAACGCAACAACCCGCATCACACGACACCACCGCAGAAATGTTAAAGAGAATGTGACATACTTAGGCTACCCATCTTAAGGCATCGAATTGAAACTAATATTCAAATCAAATACTCATTTTAAAATATGACTTGTACACAAATAGAGTGGAAACTCTGAATAGAATAGAATTATTTTGATATACAATTATACAGGTTAATCATTACCTACTGTCTCATGAATCGCTGGAACGAATTACATCCACGCTTTTTTGTCATTTATATAGTCTTCAATCGTATAATATGCTTTTTTCATGAGCGTAGTTTTAATCGATTTCTTAAACTTGTGTAAAGGCAAGTCCAAGATCGACTGTGGAATTTTATTATAGAACGTCACGCCCATTCCCACAAATGTCTTTCGGACCCTCTTGAGGCGCAGTCGAGGAATCACGAGCCTATTTGGATCTCTAACCTGCCTATCTCATAATTCACCCTTTTTTTTGTAATTCACAATGTTTTGTCTGACAAATATTATATTGTTATAAATATATTGTGAAGCTACTGTAAGAATGCCTATTTCTTTAAATTTGCATAGATGCTGCACGGTGCACCTGGTTCAAGTGCAGAATCCCATAGATTAATTAATTAATTTTGATAAGTTAAGCGATATCGAGAGAGCCTAGCACTTTTTCAGGTGTATGTATATATAAACTTTTCTTTTTTCCTGACTTATGCAAGTCTTCATCTTATCAATATCTTCAGGATGGTTTAGCAAATATTCCATTAAAAAAAAAAGAATTTTAGTATCCGCCAAAGATCCAACCTGTTCTCGTAGCACTATGAACAAATCCAAATTATTCACTAGAACTTCCATATTTGTCATAAAAATATTTAGGTATCTACACTGCAAGTTGTCTTGGTAGTCAAAATACGTATCTCTGAATGATTTTATTTAAATGAAACCCCTATTTATATAGGTAGGTCGGAATTACTCCTTCCTATCCCTATCATTAAGGTATATTATTAGGGAAGTGGAGTCATTCAATTTAATTACATTACTAATATAGTAATTAGCAAATTGAAAAAATAATTTGCAGAGGAGATAATCCGTAATGAACAGAATAGCGAATGAAATATTATAATTATCTGATGAGTAGCTAATTTTTCACTGTTTGTAATTAGTTTCCAGCAACAAAGACAGTTTAGCTAAGGAGATACATTAAATACGTAATAAAATGAATTGTTAAAAAAGAAATAAAGAAAGCTATATTTTGAAAGTTTTATTTTTGTAGATCCTTTGTTTGAATTTACGTTATTTTAATATAATTTACAGTTTCAATCTATGAAATATCCTTTTTTAAGTGCTTAACTTATAAGTTTCTCTTCGGTGTAGTAGTGCTTTAAAGTTAATTTCAATATTTATTCATAGAATTTTCATGTAGCACATTATTTTGGTCTAATATTTGATAATCCACGACATTATAAAATCAATAATAATCATATTTTTTAAAAAAATTCGGATTCTTATAACTCTTGAACGGGTAAGTTCGGGTGCGAGCTAATAGCATAGAGTTATAGCCAACAAGCCAAAGAATAAGAATAAAGTAGTTTTAAAGCAAGACCTCTCAAGACTTGGCCAAATTTTAGCAGTTTCTGTTTCATTCCATACAACAAAAACTGAAAATATTTTTTTCCGGGCAAAGTATCAGTTTTAGAGAAAAACGTTTAAAAACAATTATTCATCAAAATGACAAGGTCTTTCGATAGGTATTTTTTTTAATCGAATTTGTAACAAAAAATCCTATGTCCCTCATATAGCCATTTCGACCCTCTGTGCGAAGGCGCGAGTTGTTCGGTTGCTGCGTGAATAAAAAAACAAACAAACACACTTTAGAATTTATTTTATTACTAACAATTTCCAGAAAATTTTTATTTAACTTGTTTCAGACTTCGTTAGCGTCATGCGTGGAAGGGGTTATAATATTCCGTAGGAACTCTTCGATTTTCGGGAATAAAATAATATTCTATGTTCGTTTTCAGAATACAATGTCTATCTACGTCAGGGAGGTAGTGACACACTAGTAAATATTACTCGTGTGGTACTGACGGACAACCGACACCATTTCGCGTGTATAATTTTAGTGTAGAACTATACAATATACATATAAATTTAATTCTAAAATTAAAACTAAAATAAATGAATGAATGAATGAAATGAAATGAAAAACACTTTATTGCACACCACATTAAAAATAAACAAAAACTAAAAATAAACTTAAAAATAAATAATAACACATGGTAGTACAAATGGCGGCCTTATCGCTAAAAAGCGATCTCTACCAGGCAACCACGTTGCAAAGGATATAATGATAAAGTATAAAGTGAGGGTGCACGCAAGTTTATGAGGAAAAAAAGAGAGAGAAAAAAAACAACATTCAGATAGCTAAATACACAAATAATGAATATAAACACATAATTAACATACGCATATATACCATACATAACTACCTACATATATATATATATAATATAAATTATATAACTTCATACATACATAAATAAATATATTTATCCCGCAAGCAATCTGACATCCGCTGAAGAAAAAAGTGCATTCAAAGTGGCGTCCACCGCCTTTTGACGTCCGTATACCGGACGCCACTTTGTTTTACGTTTGCACTTGCGTCCTTGTGGTTCTAAGAGACTGTAGTACGAAAATCGATGGTAGCCAAATTGTGGATCCCATGACTGCAAAAGTATTCTGAAAAGTTCCCGACAAATCCTCAACAGAGGTGTGGCGCTGCTGCAGCGCGTATATTTGTAGTTGTATACTTAAACCTCAATGTGTCGCGTTTTTGGCTTCCGTGTGCGACGTTGCCAGCTTTCTTGATTTCTTTTAGCGACTCTGTCTGCCAGTGGCCAGTGCTAAATTCTATCATTTGGAAATATAATATAATATCATTGTTGAACACGTACGCGTGACGTATTATTCGGCGCTCGCTCGATAGTGCATTTAAAATTTGCAGCGCTTGTTCCTATAAATAAATTTAAATGTGCCACCAAAATGAGTTCCCGTGGATTACTACGTAGCAGAAACATTTTGAAGTTAGTGGAAGAAAATCGTCTCACCGCAGGTTAGTTTGATTTTCCATACCTTAATAGCTAAGTACCTACCTACCTACTAGGTTAGTAACCTAATCATTTTTCATACAAGAAGTAAGAACGGCAGTGCGTTCTTTGCTGTTAATGTAAAATGGTTGTCTTTGCAGATGTAGACACATTTTTAAAGAAAAGTTACATAAAGTATATTTTAAAAAATAAGCAAAAGTGGCCGTGGGATTCGACCCATTTTATTTTACGTAAAAAGTGCTTTTGTGGTGTGCATCTAAGTTCTTTTGGAAAACCTCTACATTTCATAATGGATATGAACAATAGCTCAAATGTAATTTGGCTCTTACAGAATAATTTCTTTTTCTGTCATAACAATTATTGTAACTATTTATTGTACGATCACTACCCTGCCGACGAGTGTGATACATGTGCCTCTAGCAATTATTAGGTTTGTACCTACTTATTATACCTACCCATTAAATTTTTTTACAAATGGAAATAACTGACCGAGCAAAGCGAGATCTTAGATTAGTTGGTTGAAATTGCATTTTGTCCGTCTGTCCTTCTGTCAGAGCTCTTTAAGGTGAAGTAAGTGGGTCTGCCCGCCAAATTCAAATTTTATTTGGTTTTTTGCAATTTGTAAGCTTATAACAAAACGTAGGCCTACGGCATAAAAATTGCGACAATGGCAGTATTATCTTCACAGGTTGATATAAAAATCTTTACTTTAAAGTGTCCAGTATAGGAAATTAGTTCGAGCACCGACTAATTTGTGAGTTACTCACGTCTAACTCGATACTCGAACTAATTTCCTAATTCTCGCGGGCAGACCGTGTTCAACGTTTAAATGTAGTTACTTCGTTACAAATAATATGTATGCCTAGTTAGACATAGTTTTTTCATAGGTAGAACGCGAACTTCTTATGCGTCTCAACTCTCAATCCCTTTTTATGTCCCACTGCTGGAAACGGATCTCCTCTCAAAATCAGAGGGATTAGGCCAAGTGCGGGTTGGTGAGCTTCACAGACCTATGAGAACAACTTTTTTATGTCCCACATAATATGTACCTATATGTGGACTCTAGGTATGCAGGTTTCCTAACGGCTTTTTTCTGCATCTTTAAGCAAGTGATATTTACTTTCCTAAAACGCACATAACTTCAATACAATAGAGGTGCGTGCCCGGGATTCAAACCCTCGACCTCCTGATGAGAGGCAGAGGTCTACAACTCTGACATTATTATATAAACATCCATATGGTCCAGTGCGAGTCGGACTCGCGCACCGCGCACAGGGTTCCGTACTACTACAGAAAGAGTAAAACGGTAAAAAACACTTTTCTTATCGAACCGTAAAAGTAACTTTGTTTTTGGAGATTTAATGTTATCAAAAAATTAGTTTTTCTAATAATGTCTATACATTATTAGAAAAACTAGTTTACTTTTTCATGTCACTACAGCCCAGTTGTTCGAACCTTTTATCAGGAGATCGCGGGTTCGAATCCCGGGCACACAATTCTGACTTTTAGAAGCTAGTCGTTTTAAAAATCTACATATCACTTGATAAACGGCGAAAACATCGTGAGGAAAGAGAGTTCACCAAAATGTTCCTAAAGCTGTTTGAAGCCCGCCAACCCAGACCAGAGTGGTGGGCTATGGCCAAATCCCTCTCAAATCCCAAGAGTCCCGTGCCAACCAGTGGGATATAAAATAAGGTTAAGGCGTACCTATACGGATCTCTACTCCTGGTTTTTATCTCTTAGGTAGTGATGAAAAATAGTGTGTCACCTGAGGCTGAAATATTTTGTTCTCATATTGAATTCTTCGCTACGCTCAGAATTCTAAATAATTTAGACATTCTAAATAATTTAGACAACCTCTCTACGCTCGGGATTCACTTCTTATGAAGATAGTCACTTTTGTACATAATAAAAAAGTACATAATTATAAAAGCGGAGATTAGTGTAGTCTACTCGCTTGTAAACTATGTGAAATATTTGAAATACTTTATTTCCAAAGCTCCAATCCACACAAACTTCACTTATTCAACATTTTCTTTTTTTAAGGTCTCAATATTAACTCAGAAGCCCCTACATGCAGTTCAATCCCAATTGATACTCGTACATACCTGCCAGGCGCACCATGCTTTAGCGATGAGTCCGACATATACAGTGAATTTTCTGATAAGGACTACGTACCATCATCTTCTGCATCTTCGTCAGATGAGGATTACGTTGAACGTTTGGATGGATTGCATAAGGTAAAAACAAAACTTATTTGCATTCACAGCTGCAACGCGATTCTTTCATATTTTTTTGTAGTTATAATAGATTTGACTTACTACTAGGACCACCTTTAAATAGGTACTTTAAAGGTGGTCCTAGTAGTAAGTCAGTAGTCAGTCAGTAGGTAAGAGTAGGTACCTAATTCTGTATTTTTAACCGACTTAAAAAGAGGAGGTTTTCAATTCGTCTGTTTTTTTTAATTTTGTTAGCTCAGAACTTGGGTGAACCGATTTTGATGATTCTTTTTTTATTTGAAAACTGGTGCTCCCCGAGTGGTCCCATTTCAATTTGGTCCAGTTCTGATCATTTGAAGTTTGTTTTTAGTAGTAATAAATGGTCATGTCGTATTTAGTCAAAGATTAATTTTACCTAAGCGTCCTACGAATTTCCATTTTAAGAGAAAAAGAGAAAAGAAAAAAACACTTTCTACAAAAATTCAAATGCCTTTGTATTTATTTGTTAGATTTGACGATTTGTTTTTTTTCAATGTTTGTCTTTTATCCTAGTTTATGATAAATAAATAAAAAAAAATTGGTCAAGTGCGAGTCGGGCTCGCGCACTGAGGGTTCCGTACCATCAAGACCCATTCTCTATGGTATTAAAGCAAACTAAACACACCTGCCCACTAAATCAAAAACGAGCATAAAAATCACGTTTGTTGTATGGGAGCCCCCCTTAACTTTTTAATTTTTTTTTGATTTAACTATTTATTTCTACAGTAAGTATATAACTAAACATTCTGTGAAAATTTGAAGCGTCTACCTGTTACCGTTATCAATATCGAGCAAAAACAAGCAAAAAAAACACGTTTGTTGTATGGGAGCCCCCTTAAATATTTATTTAATTCTATTTTTTAGTATTTGTTGTTATAGCGGCAAAAGAAATACATCATCTGTGAAAATTGCAAGTCTGTAGCTATCACGGTTCCAGAGATACAGCCTGGTGACGGACGGACGGACGGACGGACGGACAGACGGACGGCGAAGTCTCAGTAATAGGGTTCCTTTTTTACCCTTCGGGTACGGAACCCTAAAAATGAGTAAAATACCGTATTGTAAATGTAGAACACTCAAGCGTGCACATATTATATAAATAGTATAGTACGCCTGTTTTTTACCCCCGACGCAGCAAAACCTTATAACACCCCTCGTGTTATAAGTTGACGTCGATGTCTGTCTGTGGTATCGCTCCCAAACGGATGGACCGATTTCGATGCGGTTTTTTTCATTTGAAAGCCAGTTTCCTTGCGGTGGTTCTTAGCTATGTTTGGTTAATATCAGTCCAGCAGTGTAAGAGTATCAGATCTTTTCCAAAATTATGTAAGACATTTTTTCACAACTTCCTCAATATGGGTATCAAATGAAAAGGCTTGAGTAGTAGAAAACTATCACACAGGCGAAAGTTTGTGTGTATGTGTGTGTGCGTGCGTTCGAGCGTGCGTGCGTGCGTGCGTGCGTGCGTGCGTGCGTGCGTGCGTGCGTGAATGAATGCGTGCGTGCGTGCGTGCGTGCGTGCGTGAGTGCTTGAGTGAATGCGTGCGTGCGTGTGTTGTTACTTCTTCACGCCGCAACTACTGAACCGACTTGGCTGAAATTTGGAATGAATACCCAGGATTAAAACAGGCTAAATAGTCAATGAGCAATTGGAATACTTTTCACTTTGTCAATATTTAGACCAAGTAAAATGACTTGTTTAACGTTAGCTTAGTTATTTTTAAGGAAATATTGTTTTAGGTTGCATCAAACCAGGCCGAGGAGGGGGGAAACACACAGGACGTTCCTCTAAAAAACGTGAGACAAGACGAAAACAATAAAGAAAATTTAGAAGCATTACATACTACAGAAAAACCAGAAGATACTTTGAAAGATAAACGTATAAGAGAAAGAGATTTCTGTTTTTACTGTGAAACTTTCATTTTAAATTTCTCACGACACATGACTCGCAACCATTCAGCTGAACCTGAAGTTCAAAAAGCCTTGTCATACCCAAAAAACAGCATTGAACGTAAAAAAACATTAGCAGACTTAAGAAAAAAGGGTAATTATATTAGTAATTCACAAACTGCGTTCAAACCTGTGAAGAAGTCTCGATTTTCTGATAAGACTGATTATTTACCTTGCTCAAAATGTTTAGGTTTCTATTCCAAAAAACAACTGTGGAGACATGTAAAAAAATGCGATAACACTGCTTCGACACAGAATGCGCAAGTTCAAGCACAAAACTTTCTTTTACGATATGTCAAAGTGGACAGTAACTTAATGGCCAACGTATTTCCTCGCATGATCCCAGATAAAATATCACTAATAGCCAAAAAAGATAAATTGATTTGTATGTTCGGGGCACAATATCTAAGAACACACCGTGAAGAACATTTTGCAACTGTTGTTTCACGTAAAATGAGAGAACTAGCAAAGTTGCTTCTGGAAGTAACTAAATTAAAACCGAATATTAATAGCCTTGAGCAAGTATTAAAACCACAATATTATGACACTTTAGTAGAAGCAACCAAAATTGTAGCCCGATATAATGAAGTAACAAGACAGTTTGGCGCACCGACCTACGCGATGAACATTGCGACATCCATAAAACAATGTTGCAGTATAGCTCTACTGCAAAGTTGCAAAATGGAAACTACAACTAATACTGCTAGTATTCAAGCTGATCTGAAAACATTATCAACGCTAATTAGCGAACATTGGAAGTTTGACATTTCCAGTCAGGCTGCCGATGATCTTAATGTCAAAAAATGGAACAAAATAACTATAGTTCCACTTGCTACTGATTTAAAATTGCTTAAAGATTATCTCTGTGAATTATCAAAACAGTCATCCGATACTTTAACACAGTCCAAAGAAAATACGAATATTCAAGCTTTTAACAATTTGGTAGAGTCTACATACTGTCGCGTGCTTCTTCTTAATAGACGTCGGCCAGGGGAATTACAACGACTAAAATTGAGTGATTACAACGATCATGGAACCGCTAGCAATAAATATGAAGAATTTGATAACGTACTTTCTTCGACGGAAAAGATTTTAGTAAATAAATTGAAAAGAATTGTTATCCGTGGTAAAAGAGGAAGAGGAGTACCAGTTTTATTTAGCACTGAAGTTCAAGAAGACATAAAAAAGTTATTACTGGTAAGACCTAATTATATAAAAGAGGACAATAATTTTTTGTTCGTAAAGTCTGATGGAGCAACTGTTTGCGGCTACAAAATTTTAGAAAAGTATGCAAAAGCCTGCGGAGCCAAAAATTATAGAGCTCTTACTTCAACGCGCCTCAGAAAACACTTAGCCACAATGACCCAATTATTCATCATGACCGAGTCAGAGCTGGAACAGCTAGCTACTTTTATGGGTCACACATTAAGTGTACATAAAGACAATTATAGATTGCCTAGTGACGTCTATCAAACCGCAAAAATATCAAAATTATTAATGTTGATGGAAGATGGAAGAGCTGATAAGTATAAAGGAAAAGCTTTAGATGACATAGACTTGAATTTGGATGAAGAAGTAAAAGGAGATGAAATAGAGAATACAGAAGTAGTAGATTTTGAAATTGAACATGAAGATGTACCGTGTAATGATAATGCGAGTATCCCTGAGCAGGCACCTCCACAAGAATGTATAAAACCACCTGATGCAAAAAAAAAGAGGACCCTTGTTCCTTGGACAACTGAACAAAAAAATGTCGTAGTTAAATATTTTAAACAACATATTCAACATAAAAAACCCCCAAAACGATCAGAATGCGAAGAATTAAAAAACAAATATCCCACACTTTTCCAAAACAAGGACTGGCTCAAGATAAAAGTTTATATACAAAATACATATAGTAAAAAATAACTGAAAAAAAGTTAAAAAACCGAAACCCTTAAAGAAGTTAAAGCTCTTTCATTTAAAATCTTACTGAAAACATAAAAAGAAGACTGAAAAAATTAAAAGTTAAAAAACTGAAACCTAGGAATTAAAGCTTTTTCATTTAAAATCAAATTCGGAACATTTTCAACATTGTTTTTCTTTGCTTATTTTGGTCCGCTTGTTTTATTGAGTCTGCTAATGTTTTTTTTAAGTTCAGTGCTGTTTATTGGATTGTGATGTCATATAGCACATTTGGGTCTGTAACAGAAAGCCATAGTGTGTTTTGTTCCATTTCTACACATTAATATCATCGGCAATCTGACTGCAAATGTCAAATTTCCAATTTCCGCTAATTAAGGCGAACTAAACGGATCTGCCCGCCAATTTCGAAGATAGATAAACTTTTTTTTTACATTTTGTAAGCCAATAATAAAAATTATTTATTAAGTTTATGACATTAAAATTGCGCCAATGGCAGTATCATCTTCATATGTTAAGGAGCACACCACAGGTGTGCCCGCGAAATGTGATTTTTCGCGATTTTTAAGCTAATAAGACATAATAGGCTTATGGCAGTCAAATTGCGGGAATTCCAATATCGTCTTCACGTATTTATATAAAAATCTCTGCTTGAAAGTGTCGAGTTAAAGAAATAAGTTCGATTTTTGCGAGTTACTCACTTAAAACTCGATACTCGAACTAATTTCCTAGGATAGACATTTTTATGCAAAGATTTTGATATAAACATGTAAAGATGATACTGCCATTCCCGCAAATTGACTGCCATAAGCCTATAGTGTGTAATTAGCGTACAAATTGCAAAAAACCGCGAAAAATTTGAATTTCGCGGGCACACCCGTGGTGTGTTCATTAATATAAAACCTTTGCATAAAAGGGTCCATTTTAAACATAAGTCTAAACTAACCTAGCCTCATTTTCATGTAAAGATTTTAATATTAACCTATGAGCATGATATACGAGTATAAGATGATGATATAGCCATAGGCACAAATTTAATGCCACAATGCTAGGTACTTTGTCTATTAGTTAAACCCTAATTACTATTTATTGTAATTGAACTGTATGTATGGCCTTCTGAGTTAAATTGTACAACTTACATAAAATCACAATCGTAAGGCGGACGCTTTGCCCTTAGACCTTCGAGTTATTTCGTTACGCATTTTTTAGTTATTGAAATATTGATTATGATTATTCTCAAGTTCATTTAATTATTTGTTTTGATTCTACTTTGTGTGGTCATAGTTGTACCTATTGCTAGAGCATTTATATTAGAGCAGGCGGTGGTTGCACGATTACTTACGTCCTCGGGTTAATGGAAAATACCACTTCCCACGAAAAGTAGACCTAAAATAGGTTAGAAAAAAAAAGGTCTGCCAGGGCGCAGCTTGGCAGGTTTTTTGCAGTGAAAAAAAAATGTTAAAAACATCAAAGCGAGCTGGCAGACCAATAAATATTTAAGGAGCTTCATTTTAACTACCACTAGAACTTTGTTTCATCCTGTAACTCGGTCAGGTTCCACAGTCCGACCACTTTCAGGTGTACTATGGAAGACCATTTACATTTCACAGTTACAGGATGAAATCAAGTTATTGTTGGTGGTTACAATGAAGCTCTTTAAATATTTATCGGTTTGCCAGCTCGCTTTCATGTTTTTAACATTTTTTTTTCTCAATTTTTTTCTACTAAACAACCTGCTAAGCTGCGCCCTGGCAGATCAATTTTTTTCGTGGGAAGCGTTATTTTACATTAACCCGTTGAGGTAAGTAATCGAGCACCCGCCGCTCGGAGTATATTGTTTTGTTACGTAGGTATTTATTTAGTTATTGAAATATTGATAATGTTCAATTGCATTTAATTTGTTTTGATTGTACTATTTGTGGTGATAATACGTAATTGCTAAATTCCATTGGATTTTTATTATTTCGCCACGCATGTTTTAGTTACTGAAATAGTGATAATACTAGATTCCATTTAATAATTTGTTTCGATTTTACTATGTTACGCGATAATTGTATTGCTAGAGGATTTTTATTATTTCGTTACGCATTTTTTTAGTTATTGAAATATTTATAATGCTCAATTGCATTTAATGTGTTTTGATTGTACTAGTTGTGGTGATAATAATTGCTAAATTCCATTGGATTTTTATTATTTCGCCACGCATGTTTTAGTCACTGAAATAGTATTATTACTATTAATACCTACCTATACCTACTAGACTACTAGTTAGTAATACCTACTAGATTCCATTTAATAATTTGTTTCGATTAAACTATGTGAGGCGATAATTGTATTGCTAGAGGATTTTTGTTGTTACGTTGCGCGTTTTTTAGTTATTGAAATTATTGATAATGCTCAATTCAATTATTTTTCATTGTACCTTCTGATAAGTCTTGCTTTTGTAACTATTCTGTAGGCTGTAATGTATAAAGAAAAAAATAAATAAGTCAAAACTTTTCGTATTTCTTTTTGTTAACTCATCAACAACCAAACCTATAAATTAATTGCATGGGAGAAGTAATAACCTAAATAAAATCAGTGAAACTGGGTACGGAACCGTATAGGTACCGTAACTTACCGTATGTAACGAAAATTTTAGCCCTTGACTGCTCTCTCACCTACTGATAAGTGATAATGCAGTCTAAGATGGTAACAGAGATGGGCATTATTCGAATAGATTTTTATCTAATTAATTATCCAAATCGCTTAGTTATCAGAAGGTCGGGGGTTCGAATCCCAGGCACCCCTGATTTTTCGGAGTTATGTGCTTTTCATTAAAATTAGGTATCACTGGAAACCTGCATGCTTGAGAGTTCAACAAAAATATTCTCAAAGGTGCTGAACAAGTGCAGTTTGGCGGACTACGATCAAATCCCTGTTTCAAATCAAATCATTGTGTGCCACTGCGGGGCACAGGTCTCCTCTCAAAGGAAGAGGTCAAAAAAGAAGACGAAGAGAAAAATACCGGCCAAGTGTGAGTCAGACTCGCGCATCAACGCGGGTTTCATACTACAGAAGAAGTACCTACAACGTTAAGAATCATTTCTAACGAACGATCAAACATTTTTAACGAACCGCAAACCTAACTTTGATTTTAGAGGATAAAGCCTACTAGTTACTTAATTTACTTTGTTGATTTTAATTTTCCTCTAAAATATAAGTATATTATATTGATGTAAGGAGGTACTTTAAAGATCGTGCCAGGAATATCTTATTTATCTTTTCCTTCACTGATGTGGTGGACCACTCTGGGTGGATAGCTTGAGCATATTTCGGTATGGAACCCTAAAAGAGTGGGACATAAGACGAGCGAGACCTGTGCTGTGCGCATTACCTACATGTCACCGCTCGAATGAAGACATTTAAAGTACCTAACTACCTACCTAGTACCTACTGATGATTATGATGATGATACGAGACATTAAGTTTTTTGAATATCAACATTTATTTTGCACTAAGTAGGTAGTTTCTCATAAAATATATTTTTACGATGCTTTAAACGTGACAATACAAACTATTTATAGACACAATTTTGTTCTTTCCATATTTCGAGCCAGGTGTCATGTTAATGCACACGGGTTATACCTAAGTGCGTGTGTGTGTGTCCGTCTGTGTTTGTCTATCTGTCTGTCTACCCGTCTATCCGTCCGTCCGTCCGTCCTTCAGTCAGTCAGCCAACTTAGTAAGTCAGTATCAGTGAGTTTTGTCAGTCCTTCCGTCAGACTGAAAGTCAATGTCAGACTGTCAGAAAGTCAGTGTCAGTAATTCCTGTCAATCACCATCAATAATAATCTGACGTTCGGAATATCTTATTATTTAGAGTAGGATGTTGTGACTTGTGAATAGCGTTTGATAGAAGAAATCTAACTATATAATATTGGTAGGTACGTCGCGTGACGGCGTCCGTTCGATCTGATTTCGACAATCTCAAAGTTAAACATGGGGTCAGATATTCAAGAGGATTAGCAGTTCCTCTGGTGCCGCAAATGTCCATTGGCAGCGGTGATCACTTAACACCAGGTGACCCGCCTGCTTGTTTGCTCGCGTCTTATACAAAAAGATACGATTGTTCTGAATTGAAAATACATCTATCCATACCAAATCGAAGTATTCTGAATCAGCCTGCTGGCGCGTGCCAGGAATGGAACCCGGGGTCTTCCCGAGACCTTTAATCTGAGCGTGCGCCACTGCGCCAAGCAGGAGAAAAGTTGGAACCTAAGTCGGAGTTTAGGATAAAGAACCGAGTAACTAAAACAAAACAATTTTTTACATAAAAGTCTTTATTGCAAAATAAAAACAAAAACAAACAAAAACAAGGAAATTATTTGCTTACAGTAAAAAAAATGTATTGACTTTGCTTGCAAATAATTATTACGTTTTTCATGAGACATTAGATAATTGTGTTACAAAAACAAAAAAATTTTCTTTCTTAAGCTATTATTCTGTCCTTATAGTCCTTATAATGTTAATATTCTTTTTAACGAATGTTATTCCTCATACCTACATTCTAAGCCTACATGTTTAGTTCTCGAAGCGTTAGCGATCTTAGAAAGAGAATACCGTCCGTTTAAGCGATATACCTATTCGACGTCGCATATAGACGTCCACATAATATCATCACCAAGATGTTTTAAAGGGTTCGTTTCAGCCGAAGGATGTCCACTGCTGGACAAAGGCCTCCTGCAATGATTTCCAACCTGCATTTGATCACGTATAGATACTCCACGCATAGCTCTCTCCATCACCCGCTGAGTGACTCTGAACCACCTTATGAGGCCCATAGTTAATGACCATGTTCGGATCCGTATGTCATCACTGGCAACACGCACTGTTCGAAGACCTTAGTCTTCAGGCACTGGGGGATCTTAGACGAAATGACATCACAACATTTATAATAATTTGTATCGTAAAGTAGGTAGGTACAAGCAACAGGGTACGGTTTATAGGTAACTTTATTACGTATAGTTCAGGATAATAATAATTTGTATCGTCAAATAGGTACAAGAGAACTGGCAACGTCGCATCTACGCACAAAACCCAAAGGACGCAAAAAAGTTGGCACGTTAGATAAACCTTGAATAATATATCCAGGAAGCCAAGAAGTCATCAACATGAATCGGGGTTCAAAAATGCTTGGGCATGACTGAAAGAAGAATATTGCGGATAATAAAGCTAAAGGAAAATGAAATACCCCACTGACTAGGATATCATTAAATTAAGCAATATTCGCAGAGAGATGGGAAAAAAAGTAAGCAGAACAGGGGGACGTCGTAATGATGCACAACGTGCATGACGCCAAAAGTGTTCCTGGATGTAAATATATATATATATATATATATATATATATATATATATATATATATATATATATATATATATATATATATATATATATATACATATAGATACAAACTTACACAACATTTAATATATTATACACAAGACTAGGAGAAAATACAATAAAATAAAATAAAATAAAAACTAATTAAAATCTAAAACCCCATCCAAGCCACCGCAGTGTGGCATAGTACCCAAGATGCTGGCAGCATTACCTCTTTGGATAGCCAAGCTAATCCTTTGGCCAAGGTAGCTGCCAGCTCTTGGATCCCCGGTAGACTCGATCACTTTTTTTGATATCTCTAAAAAAAGTGCGCGAGCCTCCGGGCCCCACGGCCCCAGGGTCTCTACACCAAAAGGCGCAAATATGAAACCACATATACATATAGGTTTTGACCCTACATATTGAGTTCCTAGGTTATTCTTATTAACGGATTTAAAAAAGGAGGAGGTTATCAATTCGTCGGATTTGTTCACCGATTACTCGAAGACGCCTGAACCGATTTGGAATACTTATTTCTTTTTTGTTTGTAAGGGTATACTTCCCAGATGGTCCCATTTAAATCATCCATCCATCCATCCATCAGCCTGTATTCATCCACTGCTGGACATAGGCCTTTCCGAGAGCGCGCCACCAAACACGGTCCTCCGCTTTCCTCATCCAACCGCTTCCCGCCACCTTCTTAAGGTCATCGGTCCAGCGAGCTGGAGGGCGTCCTACACTGCGCTTACCGGTACGCGGTCTCCACTCCAGAACACGTCTGCCCCAACGGCCATCGGTTCTGCGACAGATATGACCTGCCCACTGCCACTTCAGCTTGCTAATCCTCAGGGCTATGTCGGTCACTTTTGTTCTTCTACGAATCTCCTCGTTCCGGATTTTATCCCTGAGAGAGATTGCCAACATAGCTCGCTCCATAGCGCGCTGAGCGACTTTTAATTTGTGAACGAGGCCCACCGTCAGTGTCCACGTTTCCGCTCCATACGTCATTTCCGGTAGGACACACTCATTGAAAACCTTTGTCTTCAGGCTTTGCGGTATCGACGAATCGAAGACCTGACGCAGCTTTGAAAATGCTGCCCAGCCCAGCTGAATTCTTCTGTCAGCCTCCTTGTCGAAGTTGTTCCTACCGAGTTGTATAATCTGGCCAAGGTAGTTGTATTCCTGAACAACTTCGATGCTGACATTGTCGACGTTAACAGGTCTTGAGATAACGTGCTCGTTCAACATGACTTTCGTTTTGTCTATGTTCATCTTAAGACCCACTTGTCTGGAAGAACAGCTGAGCTGGGCCAGCATTTCTTCAAGGTCTTGCAGCGATTCCGACAGTATAACTATATCGTCTGCAAAACGCAAGTGTGAGATGTATTCACCATTCACATTAATGCCTCGACTTTTCCAGTCCAACACCTTAAACACGTCTTCTAGGGCGCAAGTGAAATATCGGTAGTGAGGTATCGGTCGGGCCCATTTAAATATTATCGAAATATCGGTCGAGCTGTTTTTAGGGTTCCGTACCCAAAGGGTACCAACGGGACCCTATTACTAAGCCTACGCTGTCCGTCCGTCCGTCTGTCAGCGGGCTGTATCTCGTAAACCGTAATAGATAGACAGATGAAATTTTCACATATTATGTATTTCTATTGCCGCTATAACAACAAATAATAAAAATTAAATTAAATTAAAAAAATTAAATTAAAATATTTCCATGGGTACATGAAAATATTTTAATTTAATTTTTTTTAACGGAACCCTAAAAGAGTGAGGCCCGACTCGCACTTGGCCGATTTTTTAAAAATTCAGCAATAAATTACAATACTTTGTAGTGGCGCGGGCGTATGAAGTCGGTTTTTTAAATATTATTTTATATTGAATTATTTATTTATATTAGGTTCCTATTATTAAAGGTTGATGTCTATGTATTTACTAGAGCTTCTCAAATTACCGTTCAATCCGCTTTATATATTATCACCTATCTAGGCATAGAGATGTTGGAGTACGCTGAAATAATGGAGATGTTACGAGTATACTTACCAAAAGTTAATTTTAAGTTAACCACAGTGCTCTAGAGTCTGAACGTTAGAACAACTTTATGACTCGTAAACCAGAGTACTAAAAGAGATGAGGCATAAAAGATCATTGTACAGACAGTACAACACTGCACATCACTAAGGTACAGCTATGGCACGGAATATAAATAACCTGATTCCATATCGGCATGTATCGAGCAGAGCTTTAACGAACCGGGAACCATTCAGAATGCCACGATTGATGGATGCAAGATGGACGGAATGCCCCGTCCACTGTAACATTCCTAGCGAATGTTTGCATCCAATAAGCAAAGTGAAATATCCTCGCAAAGGGAAGAATCTATATGCGTCGTTCCCTGCCATATACTGAGACCACTGACTGGGGCAAAATATTATAAGTATGCAACAGTTATTGTTGATATGTTGATCTATTTTTATTAGCGTATACGGTATACTAAAATTATACCTTCCCACAACCATTTAGACTTAAACTTAATATAATTAGTTTTTATTTTTAGAACATGTTGGGAGCCAACTTGTTTGTGAATAGTACGTTTATGATGCGATTTTTTTTTTAATCATTTACAAAGTACATTTATATTGATGATTTGTTAGAATTAAACAGTTTCCTCATTTAGTTACCTTTATGAAAGTAGTTAGGTTTCGATGATTAGCTTAGTTTCCTGTTGTTACAATGAGATTTGATGAGAGCGTGAGCGGCGAGCTTTGAAATCGCGGAATGGAACTATGTAAATTAACTAACATGTTCTTCCACAGTAGGATCGACGATAATAATGATTCATTAATGGGACTTAGTATATTTGAGGATCCAAATAATGAAGATGTTTTGCACGATGGCAACGTCTCCTCTCTCTTGGACTACACAAATATTAGAACTGCGCAATAGAATAACTATTGCGTAATTTGCCTTTGCGTCATGCGTATCTATTTATGTAAGTTATAAATGTTTGCTCGCACGAAATGTCAGAACTTTTTGTATTGTATCATACGAGCGCTATGCGTGTTGGTCGATGGTTCGCATCAGGTCAAGCCGGCGGGCTAAATAAATGACCGCTCCGCAATAGATTTATGAACGCGTCGCAAAACTATTCTGCCTACAGTCTGGATATTAATTAGGTCGTTCCAAAGCACACATAATTCAACGATAACACAGTGACAATAACATAAAACTTAACGGTGTCTCGGTTAGGGTTACCAGACGTCACCATTTGTCCCGATAAGTCGGGATTTATAGGCTCTTGGTACAACTCCGACTGGTCATCAAAAATGTCAGGATAATAGGAACCATATCTACTTATTCAACCAAAATTAACCACTTAGGTTGAATAGTCTAAGCTGAACCATAATTAAGTATGTTAATTTGTTAAAAGAAATCGTGTTTAAATGACACTTTATTCAATAAAAAATATCTTTGTTTTCTTTGTCTCTGCGTATATTGGATCGTAAATATAACAGAACTATAAACCCTATTTATGTGTATTTTTAACCGACCTTTTAAAAATGAGGAGGTCATCAATTCGTCGGAAACTTTTTTTTTTTGTGTGTTCACCGATTACTCGAAGCCTCCGAAACCGATTTGGAAAATTATTTTTTGTTTGTAAGGGTATACTTCCGAGATGGTCCCATTAAAATTTTATCGAAATCGGTCGAGCGGTTTAAAAAAATCAACAATAAATTATATACTTTGTACTGGTGCGGCTGTTTGAAGTCGGTTTTTTAAAAATAATTTTTTACAGGGCTTTCCGATTTTATATCTGGTAACCCTGCTCGTTTAATAATTTATTAGCCTGGTAAACTGCTGTAAACAAGAAAATCATAAATGCTGTCGTTATATTTTGTGTTATTCTAAATTGGGAACTTGTAGTATTGCATTAATTAGTTAGTATTAGGTTACTATTCTGTAAAGGACTGCAGTTTGCGTAAAACTACAAATTATTATTGAACAAGTGCGGCGCTACTCGGCATATTAATGTTGCGTTTTAGAAAGGAGCCGCTTTGTAATCCCTTTCGTTTGTATAATTTACAATAGCGAAACAGAAATAGTTGGTTACTGTAACCCCAGCTTTTCCCACATTGGTCCCAACTCCAAACGTTTGTGCCAAGATTGGGAGTTGGCAGTTCTGTGGCGGGTTTTTCAAGAATTAGTAAGTGTTTAATATGTGACATTTATGTTACGTTAGTAAATAGTACTACTATATGTTTATGTGTAATACTTAATACTAAGTGTAAGTGTAGATACTTTTGTTAGGGGTGATTTAACCCTTCTCTGAAAGGAGACCTGTGCTCATTAGTGAGCCGGGTTGCTGATGATGATAATGATTTAAAGTTTTAATTGACACCTTCTTAAACGTTGTTGTTTAACTATAGGCACTTACTTTAACTGCCGCACTCAGTCATTCATTAAATTATGATCAATTAATCATTGACTTGTGATTATCTGCCGCACTCAGCCGCATGTATTAAATTATGTTATTTAATGATTAATTAATTAATTATCATTAAATCTATTACTGATTTGTCATTAATGTACAAACGAAGCGTTAACTTTTGAGAGTGAAACTTTTTAAAATCCAAGATTAAGTCGTTAAGTAACGATTAGCGACTCTGAGTGCAGCAGTAAGATGCACAAATTATTTTAATTTAACGTTTTTTGTACCTATCTGGCTAAGTCTGAATAAAGTGACTTACTTATATCTGAAGATAACTGTTACAGCGTTTCGTATATCCTTACAAATATTATAAATGCGAAAGTGTGTTTGTTTGTTAGTTTGTCTTTCAATCACGCAACAAAGGAGCAACGGTGAGTGATTTTTGAATGGGTAGGTATAGTTAGACTTTGAGAGCAACATAGGGTACCTTATAATCAGAGGGTTCGCGCGGGATTTTTAAAAACCTAACTTCACGCGAACGAAGTCGAAGGTAAAAACAAGTCCTTATATTTAACGATGTCAACGTCACTTATTTTACATCGGCAACAGCCTTCCGTGCGTGGAACAAGTCTCGGGCCACTGTTTATTATATAATGGAGCGAGCACCGAGATCAGGCCTGTCTCACTCTTGGTACTTATGCGATTTAGATACCTACAATCGCGCACACTCACTGAGTGCAACGACAGTCGGGGCTAGCGCGTTCTAGGCGAGTGACGCGTATTACTGATTTCAACATTGCTTACGCGTAAATTCTTTTTTGTAAATATTGGTTTAGATAGTTTTAATTTATGTTTAGTATATTTAGTTGTAGGATAAAATAGTTGTAGACATTTATATTTTATATGGATGGACATAAAATAATGAAACAATGGCAAAAAGTCGTCGTAGTAATTATTGTTGTGTGGATGGATGCCTTATGAGCTCAAAAGATATATATAGTTATACCATACCTAGGCTACCCATTTTAGGGCATCGAATTGAGTACCAATATTCAAATACCTACTCATTTTAAGACATAGCTTAGAGTGTACAACATTGCTTCCAAGCAACCTTTTCATTAAGAAATTCACTCACATTATAACTAGTGGTTCGCCCCGAACTGAGACCTCGCGGTAACGGTATCCCATGATTATTCATTCAATCGATACATGACGACCAAACCTGACATTATTATTATGCCCGTTTTCACCAAACATACCTAAATCATCCCCTAAGTAGGAGTTTTTTTACGTACGTAGCTCCTAAATACAATCCTAAGTCCTAACATCCGTGCCAATGTCCTTTTAGGTGTCCCGTACAGGATCGTGATAAAGAAGTTGACAGAAATCATCACCTAAGTTATCATAGGTAGCCCGTAAAGGTTAGGCAACCTTAGTGGAAACATCAAATGAATAAGTACTAACGAGTGAAAACGGGTTACGGGCATCTGTACAAATCGTCATCTATCGACGCGAATAGAAAATATACAAAATGCAGTAATTAATAGTTTATTGAAGTTTGATATTGAACTAAACAATAATTTTAATTGAATAATATGTTATTATTTTATGTCACTAAATAATAATGGTCAACGCAAAACTGTTTTTGGGATAGTCGTAACTCCTAGTTCCATGGAATAGTTAATGACTGCGCCATCTATGAGCATTATTGTGAAGCTATTTTGATGCTATATGAATTACTAATGCCCATTAAAAATTAAATAACCTCGTTTCTTTATAATATTCATATAATTTTAGTCTTTGTTGTTCAAGTACAGGATATAAGTAAAATAAAAAAATAAAATCAGTTTGAAAATACATAGCAGATTCTGCTAGAGAGCGTCTTCAAGCGAGCGTATTAAACATCCACTTTGAAAGCCCCCCGTTTCGTCAATTTTAAGGGAAAAATTAAAAAAAAATATTTTTGTACTAGGTATTTATATCTTTAAAATGACATGTAACAATTTTATGTAACGCGATAAAATTTTTTTTACTTCGCATTCACTTCTATGAGAGCCCCCCTGCAATAAAGGTTTTTAAAATTTTTTATGCAATATTCGGCTGAAGGCCATCAGCTTACATATTATATCTAAATTTGAAGTGATTACGGTCAGTAATTCAAAAGTTATAAGGCTCTGACAGACGGACGGACGGACGGACGGACGGACGGACGGACAAGTGCAAATTCACTCTAGTAGACTCAGAGACCTCGCTTCGCTCGGTCAATAAATAGCCTCTACTTATTAAATGTGTTTTTACACTGTTTAAATGTATGTAATGGCAAATCTGCCAATTCTTTGGGAATCAAGTTATAAAGGACTAGTAGTTTATGACGGTGTCTAGTTATAGATCATGTGTATCACCTCTTTATTTATATTATGGAAAAATAAATAAATAAATAAAAGTTATACCTACTGTATTTTCTTACTCTTTGTTGACAGCCCTAGGCAACCACGCCACGGCGTCCGTGACGTAGGTAGGCGAACAGATCCAAAGCAATATGGATCCTCGCGCCGAGCTATAAAGTCTAATTTAGCTTGCGTGAGTGATTTATCTATTTAATAAAAAATAAGTAGGCTATTAAAGCGCCGGCAAGTAGTCAACATCAAAGGAGTGAAACTTCTGTACGTAGTACTATTATATATTCTGTGCCGAGATTAACAAGTATGATATATTGTGCCAGCTAACAACTCTGTTCACGAGAATTATTGTTGGAAGCCACCAGATGATAAACAGTTTATTCGGAGTTGAGAAATTATGAGGTGTTAATAGCTGGATTGGACGATAAGGATGATCAATATTTTTTTGGCACGTACCTACCTACCTATAAGCATCATCTTTAAACTGTATTTAAAATATTGTCAACTTAAAGCTGCCCATAGGGAGTTTTTCGGTAAGTACTAAGTTAATTAAGCAATTTGACTCTAAAGAACTACGCTAATAGGGGTAGCGGCTAGCGCTGATAGGGATAATTAAGAGTATCGGTTTGTAATTATGCCAATGAATAAAATTAAATAAATTACATATTTTATTTCGAGAATTAATTCCTATGTTATCGTTTCCCAAAATGGGGCGTTTGTTATTAAAGCGCGAAGCCCAGGTTGGGTTGGAAGTGGCACCCATATCTGTTCAAATCTAGAGAAGCCTTGAAAGTTCAAATGTTTATATTATTTGATAGTTTTCCTATAAAATTCTTTATATATACTACTGCTGTGAATTTTTTCATGTATCCTATAAACAACCATTTAGCTGGCACTTGACTAATAAAATTTAGCACTTAAAGAATCATATTTCACAAACGGATCCCTGAATCGAAAAATGGGGTTCACACACCCACAATATTTTGAAAGACCTATTCAACGACACCCCACACTATGGGATAGACGAAAAAAAATTTCATCCCCACTTTACATGTAGGGGAGGTACCCTAAAAAAATTATTTTTCACAATTTTATTTCACCACTTTGTTGACGTGCTTAATATTTATACCCTTGCCAAATTACAGTATTCTAGTACCAATAGTCTTTGAGCTAAACCGCGGACGGACGGACGGACAGACGGACGGACATGGCGAAACTATAAGGGTTCTTTGTTTACTACGGAACCCTAAAAAGAAAAAAAGTTTCAGAAGAATTGAGAACCTCCTCTTTTTTGAAGTCGGTTAATAATCCCCGAACCCCCGGGACCTCGTCATCTGCACTCGAGCATGCTAACCACTGGGCCAACGAGGCAGACCTAGATGTCAAGAGCAAACCAGCAGGCCTAACATGCACGCGCGAGAAAATTTTGTCTACCCCTTTTCTCGTATTATCTCTATCGAAACTAACATGGTTGGATTGATTCACTAACATGGTTGGATTGATTCACACACCATGATTCGTCTCATTACGTCAAAAGTAGAGATAAAATTATTGTCTCTAATTTTTCTACGAACTCTAAAATTTTGAAGTTTAAAAGAGTAAACGAGAAATCAATCTACATCCACAATAGCTCTCTCTCTAGAGAGATATCTCTTCGAGATGCATGCTAGGCCGGCTGGACGAGATAAAGGATTCTTGCTCTGACCGTACACGTCACGCGGCCGGAGCCGTGACCACTCGCCGTGTTTGGCGCTTCCGTGTGTTTTTGCCTTTGTTATGCGTCATATTCGATCGTCGAACTAGATAAACAGCGAATTAGTTGAGTTCTTCCGTTCAGTACCCGGCGATATTATATTGCACATCGGCCTTTGGAATAAAACGCTATTTCTATTCTATTGCAAGGAAAGCTAGCCAGAAATTCACGTAGTAATTACTGAAATCTCTTCACAATCGGCGAGCACATCACGTAACATACATAAAAAAAAATCCAGTCGAACTGTGAATACAATAGAATAGCGTTTTATTCCAAAGGCCGATGTGCAATATATATCGCCGGGTACTGTACATAACATGAGGTACCTACAAGATCTTTTATTTAAGAGGCATTTTTTATAATTTTTATTAGTGTTTCCTAAACTTGATGGAAATATCCTAATACATCAGGAACCCATTACCGGCTCACTAGAGCGCAGGTCTCCCTTCAGAGAAGGGTTAGTTAGTTAGGTTCTCTTCTCAGGATTCGGTTATAGGCTCTAGTCTACCATGCTGGTCCAAAGCAAATTGGCAGACTTCACACACATTTTAATAGAGAGGTGTCCTCACGATGTTTCCCTTCATCGTTGAAACTTGTGATTATTAATTTCTTAAATGCCATAATTTAGAAAAGCCAGAGGTGCGTGTCCGGAATCGAACCTGCGACCCCCCGAATATGAGACCGCAGTACAGTGGTTATCAGGCTATCACTGCTTCGTCCTTATTAATGCTACAGATGAATTTAGGGCCGATTTCACCAACGTAAAATATGTCTTATTCGAGCGTTGATATTTTGGCAGAATTTCAATACAATAAACGTCCGATCGCGTGTCAGGCCACACGCAGTGTAGGGTTCCGTCGTCGGTCGTAGCTATATCATGCGTACATAAAAAGGTGTACATAATATTATATAATTTTCATCATAGTACAATGTTTTTTTTAAATAACATGACAAAATAATAATGCGCCTCGTTATAAACTAATAGCAAACACGCAAGATACAACTTACCGTACGCTGACGCGTCCCCAGTAGTAGTAGGTATAACAAATGACTTGCGAAACTATAAGGGTCCCTTGTGATTTTACTACGGAACCCTAAAAGCTGTCAGAAAGTCCAATTTATACCTCGGTTAAACTTCACTCGACGTTGGTGAAATCGTCACTTAGATATAAAAATTAGGACACAGACCACATTTGTAAGTTGTAACCTTTATGCTAGTTCCAGGTACTGTATGATAACTTCAATGGAAGGCGAGAAATCGAACCGACGACCCAGTGACACGGCAGACGTCATCGCAGCATCGTCACGGCCATTGTATGCAAACATACTTAATTGTTACCTCTCCACACTCGATACAGATACCGCCTACTTGTATTGAAGATTGTAACACGATTTACGCATGTCTATTAATGTATTAAATTCATTCAGAAATAGAGCAGTGATAGCCTATTGGTTAGAACTGTGGTCTTCTATTCGAGGGATCGCGGGTTCGATCCCCGGCATGCACCTCTGTTAGTTATGGGCGTTTAAGCAGTTGAATATCACATGCTTCAATAGTGAAGGAAAAACATTGCAAGGAAACCTGCACGTCTGAGAGTTCTCCATAATGTTCTCAAAGGTGTGTGAAGTATGCCAATTTGCATTGGGCCAAAATGGAGGATTATGCTGTATTGCTTATACTCTTTTCTGAGAGGAGTCCTGCGCTCATTAGTGAAACGATGATGAATTGCTGATGATAATAATGATCATGCAAACAGCAAATTCATATTCAAATTCATTTATTTGAAGATTGAGTAGATATAAGATCTTTTACAATGCATATTGAAACATCAAAAAAGTCTTCGAACAATGCGTGTGCCATTGATGACTTACGGATCTGAGACATGGTCGCTAACTGTGGGCCTCATAAGAAGGCTCAGGGTCACTCAGCGAGCGATGGAGATAGCTATGTTCGGAGTATCCCTGCGAGATCAAATCAGAAATGAAGAGATCCGTAGGAAAACCAAAGTCACCGACATAGCTCAGCGAGTCGCGAAACTGAAGTGGAAATGGGCGGGGCACATAGTTCGAAGAGCTGATAGGTCATTGAGGTCCCAAGGTGCTGGAGTGGCGACCCCGCACCGCGAAGCGCAGTGTTGGCAGACACCCCACACTAATTGGACCGACGACATCAAACGAGTCGTAAGGAGGCGCTGGATTCAGGCGGCGCAAGACCGAGACCTGTGGAAGTCCATGCAAGAGACCTTTGTCCAGCAGGGGACGTCTATCGGTTGACCAAAAAGAAGATGAAGATTCAAAAACGACACTCCTTTTTAAAATTCCTCCTCCATTTTTTTCGACAACTCTCTATCTATAGTATTATCCCAGTTTAAAACTGGTTTATTAAAATTACAATTAGTATAGTGTTATATTATAATAGGAAAATAAACAGCAAAGAACGAAACAAGAGCATTCGAAATAGGGAAGCAATCAATTTATAGCGCGCCATGGCAGAGTGAATTGATGTGTGGCCAAAGCGAAGTTGACGCGCCACTGTGCTGCGTTTGAACGCTTGAATAATTTGTCATATAAGTAGTATTCGTTATTTTTAAAGTTATATCCATGAAACTTTGTATTTAGACTTTCGATTAAAAATAAAGAAGTACGTGTTTCACATTTTTTGAGAATTTATTTAACCCCTAAAGAGGGTTAAATAGGGGTTGAATGTTCATATGAAACTCCGTCATATCGATGAAACTTTGTTTTTACTCCTAAAGGGGGTTAAATAAGGGTTGAGTGTTCATATGGAAGTTCTACATATCGATGGAACTTTGTATTTTGGCTTTCGGTTAAAAATAATGAAGTAGGTACGTGTTTTGAACGGAGCAAAGGGAGCAACAGATTGACGTGATTCTTTTACAGGTATGGTTGCGGACCTGCAGACAGACACAGCAGTTTCTTTTTATTCCGATAAAACAAGGAGTTCTCGCAGGATTTTCAAAGAACCTAGGTACACGCGGACGAAGTCGCGGGAGCTAGAAGCTAATTAGATATATCTGCTTTAACATTAAACATTGTGAAGAAAGTAGTACGTCTGGGAGCTATAGCGACTGAGGCTTTTCTTAAGCGGATACATAACTCTTCTCTAAAGCCTCATCCGCACGTTTGGCAAACCTCGGCAAGCCTTCACAAGTTGATACGTGCGGATAGAACGTTTGGCATGGCTTGCGTAGGTTTGGCATGGCAATAACTTACTTAAGCTTTCATGCTTGCCTCTTCAAACATACAAACGCATTCACAAACGTGTGGATGGCGGCTTTTGTTTTGCAAATTCTAGGCAAACGTTTGCATAGGTTTGGAGTTTGCGGCAAACGCCAAACGTACGGATGAGGCTTTAGAGATGAGTGGAAGAATGATTGTTCTTTTAGAAAGATACTTACTTGATGCTGGCTAAGTTGAAATGTAAGTGAACGCAGCACCAACTTTAAGTGGAGCAGCGGTCAGCTGGTAGATAAATGTGCTTTGTCACATTGATGTCAACCCCAAGAATGCGTACGGGCATTGCTAAAGCTTAGCTCTCTTATGAACAAGATTAAAATTATAAATTAAAAAAGAAACCCAAGTAGCAGCCCCTCTGGTGGCTTAAAAACTTAAAATGTATTTAAGACAATCTGGGTAATTCAAAAATCTGGATCCCAGTAGTTTTTCAGGAAAATGGTAAAAACTTACTTTATACAAAGCAAATAATAGGTAACATACCGTCTCCGTTCTGTTGTGGATAAATAAAATAAAACTTATCAGATTTTCTACATTAAATGTTACTATTTTAACTTTAATTTTCTTTCAGATATCTCAAACGCACGAAATCTCTTTGGTGCCGTCAAACTTGAGCATAATATCTATTATTGATGTTACAAATGTATTATTATAATTGAATGTCGTAGTGTATAGAATCGAAATCCCCTAGGAGCAGATGATTTATTACTACAACATAACTAGTTTACTATTTTTAATTGCACAGATAGTGTCGACAGAAGTGACGGTAAATGTTCCGTTTTAAATATTTCATTGCTGATCTTCAAAATTTCCCCGAGTACCTATAGCCAGCAAGCATCTAAAAAATAAATTAGATATAATATGTAGTTACAAAATTGACAGTATCTTAATTCTTATCATGTGATATTTTGACACATATTTGAGTGTATTGTGTAAACATTCCGCGATGGTTAATCTTATCTTGAGGAATATTGAGCTTGCATCTATCACAATTCCTACGTTTCACATTATATACACTTTAGAATTAGATAACATCAGATTTATTTCGTAACACCGTAAGTAGAATGATCCTCAACATATTTTTACTTACAATACCTATACTTCAACATAAATTACATATATCTAAATCTATGTTGGAACATTGTTAATTAAATTAAAATTCCACACACTATCCTTGTAAACTTTACAAATAACATATACAGTTGAAGCGATTTTGATAAAATTGGGCACAGAGATTGCATAGGCAACTTTTAGATCCAGATTTTTACACAAGATAACAGGTAGAATAAGATAGGTATACCTAAATAAATTCTACGCAACCGAATCTACGGGTAAAAGATATTGACTCATAATGCAATGAAGTAGGTATGTTTAATTCAACACGATCTAAGAGAAATAATAAAGTAGTCAATATCAATAATAAATAAGTACCAAAGCCATACATCTCTGTAGTGAAAGCGGAACATGTATCATGTATCGAAAAATGTAGTGTCATGCGTGACTTGACTTAACGCGTGTACTGGAATTAAGTAAGTAAGCCATAAACTCCGATATCTGACGGAAGCTTTACGGGCGCTCCGCAACGAATAAACACCGAATATAAAAACAATACAAGCAGTGATAGCAGTGATAGTGATACAAGCAGTGATAGCCTAGTGGTTAGGACTGTGGTCTCCTATTCGGGGGGTCGCAGGTTCGATCCCGGGTAATCACCTCTGACTTTTCGGAGTCAAGTGCGTTTAAGCAATTAAATATCACTTGCTTCAACGGTGAAGGAGAACATCGTGACGAAACCTGCACATCTGAGAGTTCTTCATAATGTTCTCGAAGATGTGTCATCATCATCATCATCATCATCATCATCTCAGCCTGCGGACGTCCACTGCTGAACATAGGCCTTTCCCAGAGAACGCCACCACACCCGGTCCTCAGCCTTCCTCATCCAGCCACTTCCCGCCACCCGCTTTATATCGAAGATGTGTGAAGTCCGCCAATTCGCATTGGGCCAGCGTGGTGGACTATGGCCTATAACCCTTCTCTGAAAGGAGACCTGGCTCAGTAGTGAGCCGTTGATGGGTTGTTAATGATGATGATGATGATAGAAACAATACACAATTTTACCTACTATACAAATAACTTTAAGAAAGAAGATTTGATAGCTCATAAAACGTGAAAATCCGAAGTATATAAAAATATTCTACTAATAAAATTAATGTTTCTTCAACGAGATAAACTCGGTAATTTTCTCCTGTTACACAGTTTCTCGAAAAGACAACATTATAAAGGGAAAACCGTGACTGTTTATATGACGAATATCTGTGCAAAATAAGAAAGCATTAGAGCCGAAGAAGAATCCGACCTACTGAATTTGCAATGGGCGGCGCAAATATTTACTTTGGGGACTGATGGATATTGGAGATGTAGTGCCTGACTGTTATAATATAAACTATGTAGGTAGTTAGATTCCAAATCTTCTGAAACGGAGACATCATAGACAGTGCAATAAAGCTAGATATTGTAACACTTTTTGTATTTAAAAGTGCAACAGCTGAATTTCTTTCCGGCTCTTCACAGCAGAATCCGCTTTGCGACCGATGGTAGATTCTTGACTTACTTACTTACTTATTTGAAATAATTAAATTTGAATTTTAACGCCTAGTAACTTTGTCAAGTGCACTTGATCAAGTACAGAAAAGCGATATCAACTAGCTTAATTGTATTTAGTTTAGACAAATGATTAAATAAGGACGTTGAAACAAAGTACGGTACTCGTTAGTCCAACCATTCTCTGACCGATATATTTTAAACAATTTGTATCAGGGCCGCAGTGAGCATATACTAGGGTCATCGTAGGAGCATATATCAGGGTTAGGGTTAGTTCCTGTTCCTGCCATGTTGTAGGTTAATTGACTATCGAGGGCTTAACGACTCGTCCCGGCCACTATGTAGATATGTTTAGCTGTTTATGATCACGATACATCTACATATTACCTGTATCGGTCGAAGTGTACCTACTATAAGTAGGTAAAAAGTTTATGGTCAGATAGATCGGATACAAATAATTTTATTCCCTTTTAAGATAAGCCGGAACCCTTTGTTTTTCGCATCTCTCTCTCTTGGTGTCTTGCGTGGACTTCTACAGGTCTCAGTCTTGCGCTGCCTGTTAGCTTGTGACTCATGCGATGTCGTCGGTCCACAGTGGGAAGGGTGTGTCAACGCTGCTCTTCCCAATGCGGAATCACCACTCCAGCACCTTGGGACTCCAACGACCTAATGTGTCCCGCCCATTTCTACTTCAGCATCGCGATTCGCTTTTTTCCAACTTTTTTCGCAGGCATTTTTATATTCGTAGATAAAATTTACAGTTAGCTCGACCCTAAAAAGTATGTAGGTAAAGGTCACAAGAATTTTAAATATTCAGGTGCATGTTCATAAGCAAATGTTTCAAACTTGTCTGTAAGAGCTGGCAAAAGGCACATAAGTAGTGAAAGAAAACATGCGCACAGCTTGCTAGTTAATTAGGCCATTCTTTCAAACCTCGCGTACGTACTTGCGAGTACTTTCAGACTTTTTGAGGAGAGCTTAATTAGATGGCAGTCAGCCAAAATGTGTCCTACTTCGTCTGTCTTACATGGACTACTTAAATTATTATTTTTTTATAGATAACTAGATTTTTCCAGCGACTTCGTGCGCCTCCGGTTTTTAAAATCCCGAGGGAACTCTGTTTCTACGGGATAAAAGGTAGCCTATGTCACTCTTAAAGTCCTCATTTAAATGTACTTACTCATGAAAGAATCACATCGATCCGTGCTCCGTTGCTGCGTGATTGAAGGACAAACCAACAAACAAACACTTTCACACTTATAATTTTAGTAAGGACGAGAAATCAACAAACTAGACGATGCCCGCGACTTCGTCCGCGTGGATTAAGGTTTTTTAATTCCCGCGGGAACTCTGTTGTTTTCCGGGATAAAAAGTGTTAATCCTGGGTACGAGCTATCTCCATTCCAAATTTCAGCCAAATCGGTACATTCTTTGTGTCGTGAAAGAGTAACAAACATCCATCCATCCAAACATCCTTCCATACATCCTCACAATCTTTCACGCTTATGATATTAGTAGGATTACAACTATCGAAATCGGATAAGGCTTGGGGATTACCCTAACCTGCACGTTACTTTTAAATATAACTTAATAGGTATAAATTCAATCCAGTATCAATATCGAATCCGAGTATTTCGATTGTTTCAATCGAACCGGTCCATCTGCGATATCTGATATCGATAAAAATACATACCTTTGTTCGGCATCGGGTACTCACTACTCAGTTACAGTTACTCTCGATACAGGAGATACGATAATATTATCGCAGCCAGCCAACAAACTGCACGCCTTCGAGAAGACAACAGTGTGGTTATGCCGAGATTTAATTCGTTTGATCGTAATAGTTAACTATGACATTTGCATCAAAGTAATATATGAACCGTATTAGTATCGATTTAAGGTCACAAATTCAATACAGACGATTTTAATTTGGAGCGTTTTCGTTTCGTAAATGTATAAGAATACATACACGTAATTGAGCTCTAACTCAATACTGTTATGGTTTATTTTACTTTGATGGTAATGTCATAGTTTACTATGCATAGTTAAATATCCAATCTTGTACTAACCCCTCAGGACCCTGGAGCCTTAAAAACGCACGGAGCGGATTTCAATCCCACGTAATCACTCAAGTGTAAATTGTGAAAACCTTGCACGTTATTCCCCATGAAACCCCCTTATTTACGAGATCATTAGAAAGAGACCCTCAACAAAGAGGGGTATGACGCAGTTAAAGATAATATTGTTTGTTCCCTTTAAACTACGCTGTGGGTCAAGGAGCGGATAACCAAAGTTGTGATGGTATCTCCGGTGCAAGCAGCGAAAATAAGTAATAACATAGCATCAGGGACTACACGGGCAGCTAATATCTAGATGATTTTTCCACAATCGAGAATTTTGAATCTTTTTTTTATGTATGTCCACCGATTACTCGAACAAAACTCGCCAACTCACCAGAACCGATTTGGAAAGTTCTTTTTTTTTGAAAGGGTATACTTCCCAGGTGGTCCCATCTAAATTTCATCGAATTCGGTCGAGCGATTTTTAAAATATCAACAATAAATTATATATTTTCTATAGTCGAAGTCGGTTTTTTAAAAAGATTATTTTATATTAAATTATAAGTGACCCAAATTATTTTTAGACCCAATGGTCATATAAAGAAAGGTGCGATACTTTCTCGTAGCTTCTCCCCCTGTGACTAGAGGCAGACTGCTTTTTGCTAGCAGCCCATACCTGGATGGTACAGAGGCTACAATTCAGCAAACAACAGTAACGGAGGTTGCTCCCGATTCGATGGTCATAAAAACTTATGTAGATATATTCTGTTTTATTATGTTCCTTAGGCTGTTCAGCTTCCTTATAAGTATGACCACAGTGTAATATTTCAAGTTCTATGACTGACCGCTGCACGTTTCAACTATAGTCCGCATCAAAATGTAATTGTAAGGCTCGCTTGCAGAAACGCTGGGGTATCCTTTTAACCCAGAGTTAGCTGCTGCTTTGACAGATGTCGTATAAAGCTTTTGTCAAAATTACAAATTTATTCCTGGGTTAAACCTAACCCGGCGTCCCTGCAAGCAAGCCTAAGACTATGCATGGTAGGTACCTACATAGTCTATTCTAAACCATTTGCTTTAAAGGTGAAATACGACCTCCCTGGCGCAGCGGTGAACACAATGGTCTTGTACATGGAAAGTCTCGGGTTCGATTCACGACATGGTCAATATGGAATTTTAAGAACGTGTTTGGATTGCTTGCTTTCGTTCAAGTAATCTCTTTCTCTCTCTCTTTCTATCGATAGACGCCCACTTGGACATAGATCTCTCGCGTGTACTTCCACATATCTCGGTCTTGCACCGCCTGTATCCAGCTGCAAGTGCCACTCATCTGATGTCGACTGTCCACCTTGTAAGGGGTTTCGAACCTTGGACCCTAAGTAACGACCATCAGTTCAAATAATCATAATATTATGAGCTTATTATGAGGCAGTCATTACGAAATGTCATACAGACACTTCAATTTTATGTATTTATATGACTCGTAGATGCATCATATTATGATTAGTACCTAATTATTATAATTAACATTAACATTTTGCTCTTTGTAATGACAAAAACTTTATGGCTGATCATTTACATGCTAATAACTTTATATATTTTTTGCTAGAACATAAACGCTAGTTAATTGCTTCCTTTTTGAGATCATGTGCTGCGATTAAGTAAATGCACCTACTTAAGTCAAAAGCAATAAATTGTAAAGTAACAGATATGATGTAATTACGTTTGACAGGTTTCGGAGCGCGGCCATATTTGTCAAATGTCAAGGAAACAGCTCGTTACATTTTGTTGCCGTGTAAGCGAGGGTGTGACGACAATGGCACGTCGAGATCGTATCGAAACCTCATCATGTCATTTATTGCAAGTACCCACTTTAAAACATCTAAATACATACAAACTTACATTATAAGTGCGAACAAGTGAATTTTTTTTTCAGAAAAACAAGGTTTTATTTGTCAGTAAAGAACTGAAAAGTTAAAAAAACTCGATGAAGAAAGGTCGTTACAGAGTTCCCATAGCATACTTCCAGGAGGCCACCTTCCGGCTTCATCATAGGACCCTGGATATCATCTGGGACAAGAGTACATGTCAAGACGAATCAAACGAGCCCAACTTCGATGGGGTTACATCGTTTTATTACAGAATTCCGATTGCTATATTCCGGCTCCATCATCAGATCAACTCCATGTCCCAGTTATGCCTAAGCCTAAACCTACATACACATACTTATATTATGTATGCCACATTGCAAGTTAAGGTTGAAGACAAGGGTTTGCCCGCGAAATTCAAATTTAATTTGGTTTTTCGCAATTTGTAAACTAATACGACAAAGTAGGCTTATATGGCATTCTAATTGCTACAATGGCAGTATCATCTTCACAGGTTTATATAAAAAAATTTACTTGAAAGTGTCCAGTTTAAGAAATTAATCAAAATATCGACTAATTTGTAACTCAAGTCTAACTCAGTATTTTGATTAATTTCTTAAACTGGTCACTTTCAAGTAAAGCTTTTTATGTAAACCTGTAAAGATGATAATTCCACTGGCGCAATTAGAAGGCCATAAGCCTACTTTGTCGTATTAGTTTACAAATTGCGAAAAACCAAATTAAATTGGAATATTCGTGGGCAGACCCTTGTCTTCAACCTTAAATAAAAGCTTGTAAAAAGCGTCAGTAAGGCGAGTGAGTACGTTTGTTACCTTTAACGACATAGAGACAGCTTGCAGATTCTAGAGACAGATTAAGACTGGTAGTTGGGAGACTTTATTTCTTGCAAATCAAAGAATTTCCACTGTATTTTTATTAAACCTAAATCCAGTCCTGCGTTTTCCGGCAAAGAACCGGGAAAACTAAAAGTTCCAAGCTACAGTAGAACATTAAGATATAAGATGAAACGTATTTCCTCTACGTATTGTAGTTCCATTGAGCTCTATTAATTAATCTATGACTAACACTGGGGAGACTGCTGTAATATTTTTTGGACCTACTTGACTGAAGCCATTTTGGCGCTGAAAGCAGTTAAACGAGTATCTCTGTTACTAATAATATTGCAAATGGCACACCAATTTCTATAATTTAACTAATTTTAAAACCTCTTTCTGTAACCTCTTTAATTAAATGAAATCATAGCTTAATTGAAGAGGTCGGTGCGCCATTTGAGATATTATTAGTTCCACAGACACTCGTATGTCAAATGTGGCGCTTCAAATTATTCCACAACTTTGCTATCAATTGTAAAGGGACAGCCAATCCAGTGTTAATCATAGATTAATTTAGAGATCAGTGGAATAGACACATCAATTCGTATTCCCATTTGTGTCCTATTTCCTATTCGTGACAAGTTCGTCCCAGGAAGTGACCCGGGCGGGAGAGCGAGCGGCTTAAAATATTATGTAACTTGTTAAAGTTTCCGGCGCGTGCGGATGGAATTAATTACCAGCATCGAGACAAGCAAGCAACATACGTCATACTACTGGAGTAGCAGAATATTATCATCATCACCTGAATCAGAAAAAAGTTTAAAAACTGTAACCCGATCTGCCTGACGATGATGCCTGATGTACCCTGTTGAACTTGTACCTTTAGCCTATTAACCCTATATTTTATCGCTACCAGTAAGCGCTCAACCCAGGTGCGAGCGGGTGCGGGCAGCGGAGCGGGTAGCGGGCGCGTCCTCCTAGCGTTCATACCGCTCGCACCCGCCTTCGATTATGACACGTCCGCGCGTCTTCCTTCCAATTTCTTATAAATCTTAAGGTTGAAGACAAGGGTCTGCCCGCGAAATTCAAATTTAATTTGGTTTTTCGCAATTTGTAAACTAATACGACAAAGTAGGCTTATGGCATTCTAATTGCGACAGTGGCAGTATCATCTTCACAGGTTTATATAAAAAAATTTACTAGATCGACTAATTTGTGAGTAACTCACGTCCAACTCAGTATTTTGATTAATTTCTGGTCACTTTCAAGTAAAGATTTTTATATAAACCTGTGAAGATGATTATTCCACTAGCGCAATTAGAAGGCCATAAGCCCACTTTGTCGTATTAGTTTACAAATTGCGAAAAACCAAATTAAATTTGAATTTCGCGGGCAGAACCTTGTCTTCAACCTTAGCGTTTGTTCTACACGCCGACCGCTCCGCTGCCCGCACCCGCTCGCTCCTGGGCCGAGGCCTAAGAGTAATACATAATAATAAAATTTAATATGTATCGAAATATGTTCTTTGACGTACCTTCGTATCTATACAAGTATTATGCTAAATAACCGTCGCAGAGTCTAATAATATTAAACAAAACTAGTATGCTATTATGCGATACTTAAAATTTGCAAACCCGTTTTATTCAGGTAATTATAATAAACAAAACGAGTATGCTATCAAGCGATACCTAAAATTTGCAAACCCGTCTTACGGTAATCTTTGTGCAAACGAAAGTGTTAAAGAGATAAAATGTAAATAAAATTACATTTACAGAAACCCGCTGCTACCGAGTGTCGACGGCAGTATAAACCTACAAATTACATCGCACGAAAACAAATTATTTTCATTATTCGTCTTCTTTTATGTACCAATAATATGTGTACCAATATATTATGTTCCAATAAAACGGCACCGTAACTGACTGGTTGACATTCAACATAGTGCCTCCTAAATCTTTAGACCTAAAATTTTAAGCTATTGCATAGCTTTTATCGCAACTTGAACTTGTTTTGAACTATCAACTAGGACAACACGAAACAGTTTGAGCGCGGCGACCGAATCAAGAAATTCCGTAACGAAAATAAACCTAACACCGTCGTTCAGTAAGCGTTCAACATTTTAGAGGTTCACAAGTAGCTCTGCTACTTGTGAACCTCTAAAATTAGCTTTCTTTAGAATAGAATAGAATAGAATAGAAATATTTTTTATTCAAATAAACTTTTACAAGTGCTTTTGAATAGTCGATGAATCTACCACTGGTTCGGATTGCCCTTCCTGCCGAGAAGAACCAGCAAGAAACTCGGCGGTTTCTCTTTTCAAAACAAATTTACAATACAAAAGTAAATACCGTATGGTGTATGATGTCGCAGGTTCGAATCTCACTCGCGAAGTTGTGACAGTGCGCTTTTTTTGTTTGTTTGTTTTTTAATTATTTTTTTGCATAATTTTTATGCAAAAAAAAAATATTGCATAAATATTATAATTGCATATGTTGATAAAAAATGTTATGCAATAGCTTTACCGTGGCAGTCCCAGAGTGCCACTTAATTTTTTAATTTGTAAGAAATGTTCCTTCTTGAATCAGCTCTGCGAACCGGTGGTAGATCTAGACTTGTCACATGTGCCCAAATTTGGCCTTCATGAAATAAATAATTTTCAGTTTGAATCTCGCAGGCTCGATAGTCATATTTTTGAGCGAGGAATAAATTGGGCGTTCTGACAGTGTTTGTATTGAAAATATGCCAAAATATCGTTACGCCCGGATGAAACTTATTTACGTTGGTGAAATCTCCCCTAAAGATAAATAAATATCCTTAATAAATACTCGCTCTTCATACCAAAATCGATTTTCGTATTTTCGTACGCTCTCGACTTCACCTCAAGTCTGGAGTCTTAGAAGTTTTGTTTGGAACTTTTAATGAGATCGTAAGGATCATGTTAATGAAGAGATAAAGTTACGCGTAGCTAGCAATTAAATCCTTGCTAATATTATAAATGCGAAAATGTTTTTGTTTGTTGGTTTGTCCTTCAATTACGCAGAAACGGATTGACTTAATTTTGCATAGGTATAGTTGAGGACATGGACATGTGAGTGACATAGGCTATACCTACCTTTTATCCCGGAAGGATCCCGTGGGATTTTTAAAAACTGGACTTCAGGTGGACAAAAGATAGAAGTCATAAATGATGAAAATACTTTATGTGTCTTTCACTTCCTTCCGAATATGGAAATTAAAAGTTGAAAAAACATTTTTACGTGCCCCCTTGAGTGGATCATCGTTGAATTATAGGTGCCTGGTGCATATTTGAAAATGATTATGAAGTCTCTTTTTCGAAATACCAACATCCTACTAATAACATTTTTAAGATGTGCCGATTTCACGTCGAGTCAACGAACAACGTCGTGTGATGTTAACTGAGGAATTAATTAGGCGTTCTGACAGTTTTCGTATTGAAAATCTGCCAGTATAACAACACGCTCGGATAAGAGTAAGACTTATTTTAAGATGGTGAAATCGGCCTTAAGTACTATAAAATGCTTATTAGGAATATGATTGCAAGTCTTATGATGTTGATGAGGTCATAAACAAATTTTAAGACATGTTTTTATACCTTTTGTTATGACAAGGTAATATTTAATAAAGTGAAACCTACGGTGTACTGCAACATTAGAAAGTTAATATAGTTTTTTTATAATTATGGCCTTTATATTTGGAGTGATAAGTCGTCACGTTCGTTTTTTTTTTATTTATTTATTTAATAGGACAGTCAACGGGTTACAGTAAATCATTATAAACTAAACAGAAAGAAAAACATATTTTACAGTACTGTAGACCCACTTAGAGACTGCCACAGCTTGCGAAATAGAAAAAGAAACTAGTTAGTTGGAGAAGAACGAAAAAGAAAAGGGACTAGAGAAATAGGTGTTATTTATAAGATCCAGCAAGCTATGCGGATGAACTAATTGGATCTAGTGCCACGAACAGGAAAAAGAGACATAAATTAAAACTAAATTAAAAATAACATCAAAAACTTAAATTATGAATGAAATAATGTAAAAAAATGCAGATAGAAACTAAACTAAACTTCGTTTATAGGTACTTACTTACATTAAATTTTTTATCAACAGAGTTAACTGCTCACTCATTCTTTATAGGTATATTCTTTATATTCTTTATAGGTATATTGAAAGATATTCATTAGCATTCTGTAATTATGATTATGAACATGACTAGCGTTGGTCTGCAGCTTTACGCGCGTGCAATTATCTAAGGGAGAGGGCACACTGGCTTCTTTTAGCGGCAGCGATCGGCGATTTTATGGCTTTTCGCGACTGCATCGTGTTTTCGCGACTCAAACGCATTCGGTCGTGAAAATACCAAAATCAAGCGATTTAACGATTCAGCGTTTTTCGATCTCTGATTTCTGCGTTTGATGCACGATTTCAGAGATCGAAAATCGCAGAATCGCCAAATCACGTTTGAGTCGCAAAATCGCGATGCAGTTGCAAAAACTAAAAAGCCTTAAAAACGCCGATCGCTGCCGCTAAACGTAGGCAGTCGGCCCTCTCCCTAAATTGTGACAACCTAGTACCTATTTTTACAAGCTTTTATTTAACTTGCAATGTTTGTTTGGGTCAAATCTTGCAAGACGAATTAGACCCACTTCCCGGTTTCTGATCGAGCTGAAATTTTGCATGTTTGTGTAAATCGGATAACAATGCAATATTATTGTGACATGGAGCTGATATGATGATGGAGAAGGAAGATGGCTATCGGAACTCTGTAATAAAACGACGTAACCCCATCGAGCTTGGGCTAGTTTGATTCGTCATAACAAGTACCTACTCTGATCCTAGATGATATCCATAGAGTCTATTGATTTAGCAACTAAAAGCTTGCATTTAAAAATAAAATTTTTAATTTACACTTGTATGTCAAAGAAGTCTCTTAAAAATTTACACTACGGAAATAATGCAAATAAATCCACTGCCTCTTGGGGACTTCGAAAAATTTGGCCTAAAATAACTCGTCTGTGAACCCCTGTGCAAATTTTCAGCTTTCTAGCTCCAACGGTTTTGCGCTCTGCGTTGAGTCAGTCAGTGAATGAATCGGAACTTTTCTTTTAATTTATTAACCGACTTTAAAAAATTAGGAGGTTCTCAGTTAGTGGGAATCTTTTTTTGATGTAAGTTCACCGATTACTCGAAGACGCTTGAACCGATTTGGAAAATTCTTTTTTTGTTTGAAAGAGTATACTGCCCAAGTGGTCACAGTTAAATTTTATCGAAATCGGTCGAGCGGTTTTTAAAAAAATAACAATAAATTATATACTTTGTAGTGGCGCGGGTGTTTGAAGTTGGTTTTTTAAAGATTTTTTTTTATTAGGAAAATTATGTTATTACTATTACATCATTTGAAAACTCGTTGGAAAATCGGAGTCTCAATGGGATTAGGAGGTGCTAAAACAAAGATAAAATTTTAAAAACCGTAACCTAACTACGGAAAAATTGATGTAAAATCCAACATATCGATTTCGTTCATATAAAATTTAGTCTATGTCACCCGGACCATCATAACGAATCGATTGACATCTCATTCATCAAAATCAGCTCAGTACTTTATTCGCTACAGTGGTGGAACATTCGTAAATAGTCACAGACTAATTAAAATCTTAATCCTTATATATATAGCTATAACCCTTTATTTTTCGTGGTCGCGTACAAATCCTCAATTCACGCGAACGAAGTCGCAGGAATCAGCTAGTATTATGTAGAATTCAACCAATAAAAAAATTAAGTGGCACTCGGGGACAGCCGCGGTAAAGCTATTGCATAGCATTTTTTATCAACTTATGCAATTATAATATTTATGCAATATTTTTTTTTGCATAATAAAAATTATGCAAAAAAAAATTAAAAACAAACCAACAAAAAAAACGAACTGTCACTACTTCGCGAGTGAGATTCGAACCTGCGACATCATACACCATACGGTAAAGAAAGCGGCCGCTCGCCCACTGCGCCAAATAGAGCTACTTGAGAATCTCTAAAATGTTGAAAGCTTACTGAATGACGGTGTTAGGTTTTTTCGTTACGGAATTTCTTGATTCGGTCGCCGCGTTCAAACTGTTTGTCCTGGTTCAAAGCCCGCGATAAAAGCTATGCAATAGCTTAAAAGTCGCCCAGCGGTGGTCGGTAGCCACATTTCTTGCACTAATAACTAGCAAAACGTCAACCGATATCCATTACATTGGCATAGGGCTAGCATGGGGCATGCTCGTAAGATAAACGAGGCGCATTAGCAATGTGCTCGTGTGAGGCGCAACGCGAATACGAATGTTGCCCCTAACTAAACTAGCGGCACGCTATGATGGCCGGTTTGACACATTACAATAGTGATGTGGAATGTCAATTTATTCTCGAACAAAAAACAATTAAGTTTTGTTTTTGTACCTGATTAAATAGGTTTAATAAAACAAAAATGTATATGTTTATTTAATTTATTTGAACGAACTGAATATTTGAATGAAAATGAATATACATACTTTATATGCACACAAGAAACATATGAATACAAAAGATACCAAAAAAGGTGCCACAAAAGGCCATAATTAATCAGATTCGTCCATACTACTATTTTCACTGTCGTCACTGCTATCATCACCTACATTAATAATTATATGTTCGTTTTCTATAATATTATCTATTTTCACATCTCTTTCATAATCTTCCCTTATTAATTTAACAGTTCTATTCACAACCTTTTCCCAGTCTCCTTTAGTCACATGTTCACAAGCTTCTTCTAATAATTTTAGCATTTTTTTTGTGGTAAATGGGGGTTCTGTATTGTGTCTTGCAGCATATCCCTTAATTTGAGCCCACACCAACTCAATCGCATTATACTCACAATGGTAAGGCGGTAACCGTATAACTCTGTGCCCATGTTCTAATGCTATTTCGTCAATGACGTATCGGATCTTGGTTGGTTTGTTTTCTTTTAAAAGACGTACTAATTCCGCTTTTAACATATTCATGTTTGCATCTACGCCATTTTTACGAAGCCATGCGACGATATCAGCTTTCTTTTGGGATTGGGCAGGTGGCTTGTCAATTTGCATCGAGTGGTATGGGGCGTTGTCCATAATTATAATAGATGGTTCAGGGAGGCTACACAACATTGAGGTAAACCATTCAGTAAACTTTTCTCCATTCATGTCTTCATGATAGTCTCCAGTGGTTTTTGACGCAAAAGCCATGAGAGAACCTTCGACAAACCCGTTGATGGTTCCGGCGTGACAAATTATAAGTCGCGATCCTTTTCCTACAGGAACTTTGGAAGTAGATGCTGCTGTGTCATCGTTCCAAGAACGGCCTACAGTATGGTTAGAATTAAGCCATGTTTCATCCAAGAACACAACATTTTGCCAATTTTTGATTTCTTTCACTTGCCGTGAAAAAGTATACCTTGCCATCGCTATATCAAATCTTTCCATCAATATTTTGCGTTTGTTACATTTTTTGTATCGAAATCCAATGGTCTTCAAAATCTTCGTTAAAGAACTTTCCCCACCGAAGAATAATCCAGCTTCCTTCAGTGAATGCACCAACTTTTTTCTTGTTGGATACTCCTTCTGTAAATAGTAGCCGTAAACATGTCTTCGGATAGCATCGGCATCAAAGCTATCGATGCCTACGACTGGTTTTGCTCGTTTTCTCTTTTTTGGTGTGTGAAGTTTATTTTCTTCTGTGCCAGTCTCGCCATATTTTTTTTTAGTTATCCGTCTAACAGTTCGTTGTCCAATATTAAGCGCATCAGCTACGCGTTCAACCACTGACGTTATAGGTAAAATTGGCCCTCCATTTTGAGCTTCACGATCGAAATAGTTACGAAGGCGTATTACGAACTCACGTGTCTGACTATTTAGAACAGTTCTCTGCGTACGTTCGGTCATATCGACGAAATCCACAACAAAGGGCTTGAACAGAGTCCAAATTAACGAGCAAGGGTCAACAGTAATGCAGTATCAATATTTGAAATCCAAAGCCAGGTCAAAACTATATCACAATCGCATTGCACTGACAGTTTATACTTTTCGAAGCAACGTCAATTCGAAACTGCTTTGTTTTGTATTGAGCATTGACGCGAGTTTGCCGGAGGTAGTAGTTGTGCTAGCCAGCGATCCTATGTGACGATCGTATTAGATTCCATTTTTAAAAATTTTCAATTTAGAAAACCAAATGCCGAGTTGTGGTATATATCATATAAAAATAAAAATTTTACCTTTTGTATGAAACAGCTGATATTTTTTTGCGATTTCAGAGGTTTGTCCACATAGTGAAAATTGTTCATATTCACAAGTACATTCACCCCTTAAATGGTGCAAACTGATTTTTCTACACTTGTATACATTTTAGAAATCAATTTAATAAATAAATTTTGAGTCCTAAACCTAAAACTACATTCGATAAAATTTATGAATCTCTGCACATCACTATCGTCAATAAAGTAATACAATTATTTCCTTCAAAGTCGTTATCAATTAATACGGAACTTCATGAGCGGACAAACGTCAAACCGGCCATCATAGCGTGCCGCTAGTTTAATAGCCGGGCTGCATTCATTTGACGTTGGAATCTTAACTGGCGTTTCGCTTCTATATGCAGACTCGATAGATATTATTAAGACTAATAGGCAGTCACAAAATGCCTTGTTTTTTAACCGATTGCCGAAGGATGGTAATGTTTAGCTTCAATAGCCCAATTGATAAAGGTGCGGACTGAAAACTGAAAGGTCGTAGGTTTGATGCCTGTTGTACTGGTATCGTATCCAGTGATATTTTATTGCTTATATTAATTAGATATAAAAAATCTTTTTAAGTTACCGACTTCAAACACCCGCGCCGCTACAAAGTATATAATTTATTGTTGACACCTGGGAAGTGTACCCTTTCAAACAAAAAAAGTATTTTCCAAATCGGTTCAGGCGTCTTCGAGTAATTGATGAACACACATTAAAAAAAAGACTCCGACGAATTGAGAACCTCCTCCTTTTTTGAAGTCGGTTAAAAATAAGTTGTATTTAAGTCAAGATAATGACCTGTAGTAATGTTATCATTCGATACCTCAACGACGTCATAAGGCTTCGTACATCGACACCGTATGTGGAACAAGTACCTATATCAAACAGCTAATTTAACTCCGCCATTTTGAAAACTAAAGGGGTTGTTTCAAATATATATATATGGAGCCTGGGCCAGGTCTTTGTACAGTCTTTCAAAATGTTTGGGGTCATGAAATAGTGATTATTTTTTACTTTATTTCTCATTAAAGGGTCCTTTTTACGAGGTACAGTGCGAAATTATTTTGCAACAACATGGCGTTCTTTTTGACAATGACACGCACGAGTCATGATGACATTTGACAAAAATAACCACAATTGACAGCAATTGACATTTGAAATACCAGCAATTGACGTTTGACAATTAAAATGACATAAGATGACGTAACGTCCTTACAAAGATTGACAGCAAAAGCAGATGAATGCACTCCGGGAGTTGCCATTCTACAGATGTACCCAATTATCAATTTTATAATTGCACCTCTTATTCGCTGTAATACTACAAAAAAGCACATATTTTTATTTCAATTTCTATGATTTAATACTATTTTTTGGTATAGCGTACAAGTACCTGGCCCAAGATGAAACAACCCCTTTTGCCAATTAGGTAGGTTATATTTATAGGTAGGTTATAGGTATATTGGTGTTCGAAGTTGATTTAACGATCATTCACGACTTTTCTCATTGTATCAATGTGAAGGTCTTGCACTTGTGTGTGCTTGCGTTAAGTATTTAGTTTATAGTGATTATATGGATTATTTATTATTATCACTAATAGTACTCCGAGTATAGATACTCGTAGTAGGACATTAGTGTACTCTTCAGTAGCTTCAAGTCGTATTATAGCATCGTCAATTCATATTGTGTTATAATAGTTCACTTACACTTGAAGTTGCCTAGAAAAAATAAAAATAATAATATGGAATAAGCGCAGAGGTAACTTGTTTACACTGATACTATCGTGTATTTTGCCTGTGCACTTTTGACGTGATAACGTCTTAAAAATCGATGAACACCTGTGTCACGTTCAAAAGTGTCACGTTCCGCCTGAGCCTGTGCGTGCAAGCGAGAGCGCGGAACAAGCGATAGAGAGGCACGATCGGCTCAAGCGTTGGCTTGTGACTAGAGCGCCCGCCAGTCATCGCGTGCGCTTATGTGTATTATCTATGGCGTGCGTGCTGTGGTTAGCGGATGTGTTTATCAATGTTTCTTGACGTTATCACGTAAAACTATCATCCGTAAATCGACTTTACAGACAACCAATTTTTTTATCTTGTGCATGTCATGTCATGTGCAGGGCACTGTTTAATTAAACTAATGTTTTATATGGAACAGGTAGAAAATTTAAAAACAGAACATTAATTTGACCTAAATGACGGTACATCGTCACACGCTGAAATGTTACCGTTATGTAAGTTCAACTTTTCATCACACGTTCCTAGTGTGTTATCGCTTGAAATAACGACACACTGGCCCTGTAACAAGTGCAGTTACCCGCGGATACCGCCAATTATTTCATTAAGCCCCATTAACTACGACGGTTTTTACGAGTTCTACTAATATGTAATAAAGGGCAATCGTTCGCAAGTTAAATTTTATCGTTTCTCGAATCAAGCAAGCGGCCGGCGGAATTTCGTTATTTTCACACAATTTATTACATTTACCGAATTTTCAAAGTAATTTAAAACAGTATGGTGTTTGGGGGAGTCCGAAATGTAATTTTTTTTGAAATTAAAGGCCTGTAGAAACAAAATGGGTTCAAATACTAATTGAGTTTATGCTGTCTAATTTTTTAGGTTTAGATTTAAAGACATATTTTATTCACATAAAATACTTCAGTCACATAAATGAGAATTGAGAACTTAATTTAAAATTATACGATTTTTTCTAGTTACAATATTTACTTTGGTGTGAAAAATCGGCATTTTGTAGGATTTCTAAGCCAACGCAGCCAAAAATGTTAGAATTCCGTCGAAGGAAATTAAATTTGATGTAAATAAAAATATTCTATTAATTTATTTGTACCTAATCAATAGCGTTTGATATCATAACATGGTTATCAATTATCATATACAATAAAACGCTTTACTTAAAAAAAATTGTTAGATTTAGGTACAAGCGGTAAGCGTGAATGATGCGTTTTGAAAGATGTTAAAATGTAAATTAAGAAAAAAAAATTAAGTGGCACTCGGGGACTGCCGCGGTAAAGCTATTGCATAGCATTTTTTATTAACTTATGCAATTTTAATATTTATGCAATATTTTTTTTGCATAATAAAAATTATGCAACAAAATAATTAAAAAACAAACAAACAAGAAAAGCGCACTGTCCCTACTTCGCGAGTGAGATTCGAACCTGTGACATCTAAAGAAAGCGGCAGCTCGCCCCCTGTGCCAAACAGAGCTAAATGTGAACCTCTAAAATGTTGAACGCTTACTGAACGACGGTGTTAGGTTTTTTTTGTTACGGAATTTCTTGATTCGGTCGCCGCGTTCAAACTGTTTGTCCTAGTTCAAAGCCCGCGATAAAAGCTATGCAATAGCTTAATTACTGGTTTACTTGTAAATACAAATAGACCGAACTTTTATTTTTTTTTTATCAAACTACTGTTTCATAAGTTCATAGTATATCTTTGTAGTAAGTATAAACCAAACAACTGAAAATTCCTACGTAATCCATCACGTAGATCCTCGTAGAAGCGCAATATTCACGTGATTCGCAGCAGCAGATAATGTTTCCCAAACTTATATTACTTATATACCAGCCAAATATTTTTCTTATACGACCAAACTACTATTTTTCTTATCCACCTAGCAAAGTTTCAAACAAAAGTAACTCTTATACTATTTCTATTAAGACTGGCAAGTCGCAATCATATAAGGCCCACGATTCAAGCTACACGCTTAAGAGAAGACAGCGTTCTCGACAAATAGACATTTTCCAAAATTTCATGGAGGGGATAATTCCAAGAAGACCCCGCTGTCGCGCGTCGCTCTGCTAAGTACCATGAAGTGTATCATCCAATATGCTCGGCATTTTTAGATTTGATTGGCAGCATTCTCTTTACATCTTCACAAGATCAAATTTGCATTATCAAGCTTTCATAAAGCAAATTGGGCTATATTATGTATTATACTAATTGGTGTTTAGCCTACATTCAGTCAGACATAATATCCCTAAAACCAATTGCTATAATGCTACTCGTTTTGCCAATATGAATAAAAAAAGGAGGAACACTTGTTTTGTGGTCAAGTACATTTGTAGCACCAGGATAATAATTGTCACTTCGTTGTTGGCTTTTCAGGCTTCTGAGTAGCTTCTTTTAAAATCAAAACTCTTTGACTTTACGCACATTTCGATAGTATTTTACTCATTTTTTGACACAGTGGTCCGGTACTATTGCAAAGGGTAATTTTCTGTTCTCTGACAGCTCCCTAAGAAATGGTTCGTTTCTTTTGGGATTCAATTCACTATAATGTGCCAGTGCTTTGGGTCAGTTCAGGTCAGTTGGCTGAGATATCTTGAAGAAGGACAAGATTTATTTCGTCAATTGATGGGATTACTGTGTCCTTCAACGAAAATAGAGAAACTGATTTACTTATCTTCTTGTATTGTAGTATGTAGGTATAATATTCTGATTAGGTACAGTGTTGGTATTGAGTATGTATACGTATTTTCTAATGATTTATCTCGGCTGCAAGTCTTAATATTAATTAAAAAGGTTTAATTAATGTTCTTGCAGCCGAGTCATTATAGGGGTTTTTTTAAAAATTTTCCCTATCATTCTTCTTTGTGCTTTATATTATATTGCGAATTTAACTTTCTATTTGTATGATACTCTAGAACTTCAAGTGGTCTGAGGCGACCAAGTATAAATCAAGTTAACATGAGTTTGATTAACGTGAAATGAGTGTGGAAGTGATTCTGACACTCAGAAAGGACGTTTATAGCCTCTATAACTCAAGGTTGGCGGGCTGAAAACTGAAAGTCGACGCGACCGTTCGATACCCGTTGCACTCCCATTATTTGTCCACGCTTTTACCCATTCTGGTACAGAACTTGCCGGTAATTTGCCTAGATCTGACAACGTTTCGATTTATGTCGTATTGCATGTAGCTCGTTAAAATAAGAACGCTACGGAGACTATTCGTCAGCAGTGAACGTCGCAAGCTGTATCGCTAGTAATTGGGCTTCTTTCAGTTCGTATATTTTATCTGTATGTTTAAATACCGTTTTATTCTACGCATGTACGAAATATATGACCCAAGTTGATGATTAATAAAATTTTTCTCTCTACTGAAAGGAAATTGTAGCGCGATGATTAAATTATCTTGCAGTAGGTACAGTTAAATTCAGAGAGAAAAAAAATGTGTATCAAAAATACAAGAAAAAATAATATAAAATAAAAATATCAAAGTATCAAAACAAGGTGATTTATTCATTTTAACGCAACTGTGTTTGTGGGTGTGGGTGTGCCAATGTAGTAATGCGATTTGATACCTATTCGTTTTGAGAATACGTCCTTAAACCTTACCTTACTTGCCCTGATGCCCGCGACTTCGTCCACGTGGATTAAGGTTTTTTAAATCCCGCGGGATGTCTTTAGTTTTCCGTACATTAAATGTAGGGTACCTGTTGATCCTAGGTATGAGCTATTTCGATTCCAAATTTCAGCCAAATCGGTTCATTCGTTGTGGCGTTAAGGAGTTACAAACATCCATCCATCTATTCATCCTAACAATCTTTCGCATCTACATATAAATATTCTATACAAGGACGAGATAGTCCTTGACTGTGATCCCACCTGATGGTAAGTGACGGTAAGATGGTAGCGGGCTAACTTGGAAGAGGGTATGGCAGTTTAGTAAACCTTCAGAACCATGTGGGAAATCTTATTATTATGTAGGATAACTAAAAACTAACTACTAAGTTGGTAAACTGTCTCTTACAGAAGATTTGTTTACCCACCAACTTTGTGGAAAATGAATAGGTACGCCAACAAAACATTTTCAATTAGGACAAGGAGCCTGTGGGCACAAAACACATTGTAGTTATGCAGGTACACAGGAATGAAATATTAAAAGCGCCACTCCAGGCACCTACTCCTACACGTATACTCCTGACCTACTTACCTAAAAAGTGTTTTGTACTTAAAAGTTTCTGTACATTACGCTATCCTCTGTGGAGGCTCTACAGTAATAAGGTTACATTAACAAAAATATACTAACAAGCTATGTTACTTTATAACTTTAAGTAATTAATAAAGTGTCAGAACTCTGAAGTGCGTTAATGCTTGCGCCTAGTGATGATAATATATCTCTAGAGAAATTCTATTGGCTATGTGCTCTTCAGCTTGACTTATGCCTATATTAAACATAAGCCGTACTCGGAGACTTCATTAAATTATGCCATTAACTCTTCTGAATCTGCTTTCCGAACGGTCTGGTATGTTTGACTTGTTATAAAGCTACCTGCAAGTTGGCCTACATAAAAAAAGTTTTATTTTTCAACTAATACTCGTTAATGAAGTGTCATTTGATGCATATCATATTTTGTAACACTACCTTGGTCCGTGATTCACTGATTGTAGGTAAAGTTGTTTAAAGACACAATTTTTTCTTCGCCAGTGCAGTCAATAGTAATATTATGGCTATATTTAAATGAACATAAGTATTATCTAATCGTATTAAAGTTTTACGTCTCCTTTTAAAAATGAGTGCTCTAAAAATAGATACAATTTAAAAAAGTCGAGTGTCGTTGAACACTCAGTTGGAACGAAGTTCCTACTAATAAAATAAATTAATAATAAAAATAAATAAAATAAAAAGTAGGTAATAATCTGAAGTCAGGATTCGAACCCCCGAACCGATAGTTTCACTCTTAAAGACATAATATCATTAGTCGGCCTAAAGTGTACGTGAACAAGTGTAAATTATTTTTAACTTTTTACCGAATATTTTTTTAAATTGTAATAATACATTAATAATAAAAATAAAAATAATTAATATTATTTTATATTTATATCAGATTATAATCTGAAGTCAGATAGTTTCACTCCTTCGTTTAACCGATAGGCCACGAAAGGTATGATGCAACGTGTGTAATAAACGTCGGCAAAAAGTGTCGTGACGATAAATTCTTACACTTTTTTCCGGCTAGCCTTCATCCGCCAAACCGTCCGAAAAGGAACTTCGTTCCAACAAATCTCTTTGCTATTCCCCTTTGCCTATTACTAATCGCCTAAAAAAGTGAGTTCTCCGATCCTTTCGCTATACGGCGCATAAATCTCGCACCGCAATTACTTATCTGTCACGTACAATGGGACAGTCAATGCGCCGGTGGGATGGGAGCGCGGGGACAGATTCATCTCGACATCCTTCCGCAGGGGCCCGCGCCCGCTCAGCCTCTGACTCCCACTCTCACGTCCACGGCACCGATGCGTTCCATTAAGGCTGCCTGTTCACCGCAACCGATAAGGAAATTCATAATTCACTTCACGTAGGCCAACCTGTGGATATTATGATTATGATTCTTCCGCGGTGGTATTGTTGACTTCGGTCTTGATCCGGTTCGGAAAGCGGATTCTGCTGAGAAGAGCAAGAAACTCAGCAGTTGCTCTTTTCAAAGTTACAATATTATTAAGTGTATTATAGCTATGACAAGGAAATAGATAAGTTATTACATTATTTTGTGGGCAGCTAGATGCCGATTGTTCCCACGCAACTTTGTCGTTATGTCTGATCACCGACACATCGGTATACAACCGTTATGTCGGTCAAACTGTTCAGGATGCTTGTGCGGATTAACAAATTTCTGAAAAAGCCAGCAACGTATTGGCGGTGCCTCTGTAATTTTAAATGGTGATGGGCGGCGGTAATTCGAAAGCACTTTGTAAAAGTATATTTGAATAAAAAACTATTCTATTCTAATCAGTTAACATTTTAGGTGATTCATGCGCTCGTTTGCTCACGATTCATATAAAAAAACTAGTATCTCCGTTAAAGCCAAAATATCGGTGACGGGGCCGATCGCGCTATTTTTTTACGACTGAAACGTAACTGAACTGCAAACGAACCGCAACTTTTTGAACGTTTCGTATCGCGCTAACAATTTGACAGCTAGGTGACACTCAGTTGAACTTGAGTTGGAACGCAACTGCTGTCAAACGAACGTTTTTGCAACAGTTCGATAGACGCTACTTTTTTATAGTTGAAGTTCGATCGCAACAGTGCAATACAGTGTTTACAAGTGTAGTGTTTATTTGGATTAGATATTTTTAAATTAGGATATTTTTATAAACTTTAGCGCAATACCGAATGCGACAAAGTTGAATTGTACTTGCACCACAATCGCAACTGATCCATAACTGAACTGTAAACGTTTCGTTGACAATGCAAATAGCGCGATCGGCCTCGCTGTTTATCGTTTGTCGGCCGTCGGTATAAGTCGTCGTGGACAGACGATCATTTAAAATTTAAATGCATGGACCGCCAGATTCAACCGACATGTCGTCGGTTGTCACTAATATGTCGTTATCGTTTTCGGTGGATAATCAGCCTAAACCGGCGCAAAGTACGCTAGCATTGAAATAGACGTTTGCCGTTTCGCGTTTCAAATTCCGGATGCCTTTTACTAGGGAGTTCGTAGTGTTTATTTTGGCTTATTGCACCGGCTCCGAAACAGGGATTTTAAATTCCGCCTGGCAAACATGTAACTATGACTTCAGGCGCTGAATGGATCCTCTTATCGAGAAAAGAACATGTTTTAACTAACCAACGGACGTATGCGACCTACATTGGTACTTTTATTCCTCTTCTTTTTTAATTTTATTTACTACTCATCTTAATTTTTCTTCTTCTTCCTATACACGTCCAATGCTGGACAAAGGTCTCCTTCATGGACTTCCACAGGCTTCGGTTTTGCATCGCCTGAATCCAGCGGCTCCCTGCGACTCGTTTGATATCGTCCGTCCACCTAATGGGGGTCTGCCAACAATGCGCTTCCCGGTGTGGGGTCGCCACTCCAGCACATTGGGACCCCAACGACCATCAGCTCTTCGAACTATGTGTGCTCTTCAAACTCTCACTATAGTCCAGGTTATTTAACCTACTCATTATAAGGGAAGGGGAAAATAATGTAGAAATGTATCTTCTTCTTTTTTCTTCCACACATCCACATTTCTCGGTCTTGCGCCGCTTGCAATGTAGGAATGTACCACCGAGTGCAATATAGTAAAACCGTTGACACTTTACCCACATAGTTTGGTAGCATTATGAGCGAATCCGTGTGAACCATCGGTGCAGTGTAGTCATTGAAAACTCGTTAGTGTTGCACAATCCGCCTTCAACTCTGTGCCTACGCGTCGCTAGCGTTCACTGATTGTGCGATACTCTACTGACCTACCTAACCTTTTAACCGACTACGACAAACCCAAACGAAGGGTAATGATTTTAGCAGTCTATGTAGGTATGCCGAATCCAACTCGGCTGGGCAGCGTTTGAGAAGCTCCGAGATGTCTACTCGTCCAAAATCCCTGAGTGCCTGAAGACTTAAGACTTCGAACAGTGCGTGTTGCCAGTGATGACTTACGGAGCCGAGACATGGTCGCTAACTATGGGCCTCATAAGAAGGCTCAGGGTCACTCAGCTAGCGATGGAGATAGCTATGCTCGGTATATCCCTGCGACATCAAATCAGAAATGAGGAGATCCGTAGGAGAACCAAAGTTACCGACATAGCTCAGCGAGTCGCAAAACTGAAGTGGAAATGGGCGGGCGGCTCATAAGAAGGCTCAGGGTCACTCAGCGAGCGATGGAGAGAGCAATGCTCGGTATATCCCTGCGAGATCAAATCAGAAATGAGGAGATCCGTAGGAGAACCAAAGTCACCGACATAGCTCAGCGAGTCGCAAAACTGAAGTGGAAATGGGCGGGCGGCTCATAAGAAGGCTCAGGGTCACTCAGCGAGCGATGGAGAGAGCAATGCTCGGTATATCCCTGCGAGATCAAATCAGAAATGAGGAGATCCGTAGGAGAACCAAAGTCACCGACATAGCTAAGCGTGTCGCGAAACTGAAGTGGAAATGGGCGGGGCACATAGTTCGAAGAGCTGATGGTCGTTGGGGTCCCAAGGTGCTGGAGTGACGACCCCGCACCGGGAAGCGCAGTGTTGGCAGACCTCCCACCAGGTGGAACGATGACATGAAACGAGTCGCAGGGAGCCGCTGGATGCAAGCGGCGCAAGACCGAAGCCTGTGGAAGTCCATGCAGGAGACCTTTGTCCAGCAGTGGACGTCTATAGGTTGATAAAGAAGAAGAAAAAGAAGATGTAGGTATGTAAGTATCATCATCATCAGCAACCTATCAAAGGCTCACTACTGAGCGCAGGTCTCCTCTCAGAGAAGGGCCATAGTCCATCACGCTGCAATGCATATTGGCAGACTTCACACACCTGTGAGAACATTCAGAACTCGATTTCCTCACGATGTTTTCCTTCACCGTTTAAGCGTGTGATATAATATAGGTAATTGTTTAAAAGTACAATAACTCCGAAAAGTAAGAGGTGAGGCATGTTAGTATGTATGTGTATATTTACGTATGTTCCCCCGAAGTGCCTAAACTACTGAGCCGATTTTGATGATGAGGTGTCAATCGATTCATCATTATGGTACAGGTGACATAGACTACATTTTATACGAACTTTAAAATCTACAAAATATTTAAGAAATATGCTATTGTATAGTCTTTATTAATTAAGTTTTCAATATGTATTGAAATAACTACACTCAATCAAATTCTTTAATTAAAATGAAACCATTATTAAAAAATTCAAAATTATTTATTTCACGTAGTCCAACCTGTGGCTCTTATGAACCTCATGACTCTACCACCGGTTCGGAAAGCGGATTCTGCTGAGAAGAGCCGGCAAGAAACTCAGCAGTTGCTCTTTTCAATATAATCATTTTACAATATTAATTTGTAGCTATTACATTGTAATAAGTTTTTATGCTATCTTGTGGGCAGCTGGATGCCGAGCCGATTCAACCCATTCAACTTTGTTGCAATAGAATAGAATAGAATAGGATATTTCCACAAGTTCCAAAAATGCGTACTTAATACAATTCAACACATGTTAAGACGGGCATTATTAATTTGTTCATCATCATCTTTAGATCAGGAAAGGACCGAGTGAAGTGTATAACTACACTCTGTATAAGTGGGCAAAGAGAATAGAAAAAAAAACGAATGGAAAAAAATACGCACAGCTATATTTACCTGACATGATATTTCTCCCTCTTTCATAGTCACTCATTGCAAGTGCAGTCATTGAAAGCTCGTTAACTTGCGCAACTCATACTAATCCCGTACGTAATAGTACTTGCGTACAGTCAGTCAATGAGCGTTCATTACCCTACTGACCGATCTCGCGTCTCGCATCGTTCGACGGTCGTTGCGAAGCCGATAATGGTATGTTGTCATTGCATATCACAAGCAAATCACGGACGCCGCGGCACTTTCGAATGATTAGAACGTTTGATACCTTCGTAAGTGTGTAATTTTTCATCGATAACAGATAGCTCACCTTGTTCCACAAATTACCATTTGATGACGTTGACTTTTGCGTTTTTTTTTCAAAACATCGCGTGTCTCACTTTTCAGTTGCGCTGCAGCCTTTTTTAACCGACTTCAAAATAAGAGGGGGATATAATTCGTCGGAATCTTTTTATGTATGTTCACCGATTACTCGAAGACGCCTGAAACGATTTGGAAAATTCTTTTTGGTTTGAAATGGTATACCTACTTCCCAGGTGGTACCATTTAAATTTTAACGAAATCGGTCGAGCGGTTTTTGAAATCATCATCATCATTATCAACCTTTAGATGTCCACTGCTGGACATAGGTCTCCTGCATGGACCTCCACAGGCCTCGGTCTTGCGCCGCCTGAATCCAGCGGCTCCCTGCGACTCGTTTGATGTCGTCGGTCCACCTAGTGGGGGGTCTGCCAACACTGCGTTTACCGGTGCGGGGTCGCCACTCCAACACCTTGGGACCCCAACGACCATCAGCTCTTCGAACTATGTGCCCCGGCCATTTCCACTTCAGTTTCGCGACTCGCTGAGCTATGTCGGTGACTTTAGTTCTCCTGCGGATCTCTTAATTTCTGATTTGATCTCGCAGGGATACCCCAAGCATAGCTCTCTCCATCGCTCGCTGAGTGACTCTGAGCCTTCTTATGAGGCCCACAGTTAGCGACCATGTCTCGGATCCATAAGTCATCACTGGCAACACGCACTGTTCGAAGACTTTAGTCTTCAGGCACTGAGGTATTTTGGACGAGAAGACATCTCGGAGCTTCCCGAACGCTGCCCAGCCGAGTTGGATTCGGCGGTTGATCTCTTTCTCGAAATTGGACCTACCTAGCTGGACTGTGTGTCCCAGGTCTCGTCCACAATTTCGAGCGCAGAGCTCTCAACGATTACTGGGTGGAGCGGAGCATGAGCATTGGACATGATTTTCGTCTTGCTCATGTTAATTTTCAGGCCCACCTGTTGAGAAACCCTGCTGAGATCATTGAGCATTGTATTGAGGTCTCTCAGAGTCTCTGCCATGACTACTATGTCATCGGCAAATCGCAGGTGAGTGATGTACTCGCCGTTTATGTTGATGCCAAGTCCGTTCCAATCCAGAAGCTTAAAGACGTCCTCCAACGCAGCGGTAAATAGCTTCGGGGAGATTACATCTCCCTGTCGCACTCCACTCTGCAAGTGGATTGGTCTCGCAGTCTGGTCCTGTATACGTACTGACATAGTGGCGTTTTCGTACAAGCACTTCAACACTTGGATATACCGGTAGTCAATCCGGCATCTCTGCAGCGACCTCAATACAGCCCAAGTTTCCACAGAATCAAAGGCTTTCTCATAGTCCACAAACGCTAAGCAAAGTGGCTGGTTATACTCTTCTGTCTTTTGTATAACCTGCCGCAGCGTATGAATGTGATCTATGGTACCAAAGCCTTTTCGGAATCCGGCTTGTTCGGGAGGCTGGAAGTCGTCAAACCTACGAGCGAGACGATTCGTAATGACTCTCGAGAACAACTTGTAAACATGACTCAGCAGCGAGATGGGTCTATAATTCTTCAGCAAGGTATTATCACCCTTTTTGAAGAACAGGACCACCACGCTCCTGTGCCATGCTTCCGGCGTTATACCCTCGTGAATGACGGAATTGAACAATCGCTGAAAGATCTTAAGTACCGGTTTTCCACCCGCTTTCAGGAGTTCCGCAGTGATTCCGTCATCACCTGGCGCCTTGTTGTTCTTGAGCTGTTTGAGAGCCATTCTAATCTCGTATAGGCTGACGTCCGGGATATCTTCGGTATAGTGTCGGGTCAGTTTGGCTCTGGGATCTTTCGCCAAATCTTCAACAGGTTTTTGTGTCGTGGTATATAACTGTCCATAGAACTTCTCGACCTCTCTCAAGATCTCAGGTCGAGAAGAGACGAGACGACCGTCATCAGTTTTCAGCCGCGTCAGCTGGCTCTGTCCGATAGACAGATCTCTCGCGAACACTTTTGAGCCTTTGTTCCGCTCGATAGTATCTTTAATACACTTGGTATTAAAGATCCGAAGGTCGCGAGTTCGCGCCTTAGAGATCTGTCTATTAATCTGCCGGTAGGCAGCCGCGTCTGCCGATGACTGCAGCCTCATCTCTCGTCTCTCCTCCATGAGCTTGAGAGTATGGGCAGAGAACTTGTCGGTTCTTTTCCTGCGATGGGTCTTAAAGAATTTAGACCCCACAGTATGGACAGTTTCCACGAACCTGTTGTTAAGATCGTCCACAGAAACGCAGTCTGCGAGGCAATCGAATCGGTTCTGCAGTTCGAGTTGGAAGTTTTCGGGGTTTCGGATATGAGCACGAGAAGGTCGGAGAGTTGACTTCACCAGTCTGGCCCTTTCCAGCTTTACATTAATATTCAATGTGCCTCTTACCATACGGTGATCGCTCCCGGTTTTCACCCTGTTGATCACAGAGACATCATTGAATATATGCCGCCTGGTCGACAAAATGAAGTCAATCTCACTTCTCGTGGAACCATCGGGGCTCATCCATGTCCATTTTCTGTGTGGCCGCTTCCTGAAGAAAGAGTTCATCATAAAAAGGCCCTCCTTCTCCATGAAGTCGGCCAGCATTTGACCCCTCTGGTTCCTTCGCCCATACCCAAACTGCCCCACTTTCGTCTCTGCACCGCTTCGTTCGCCCAGTCTTTCGTTGAAATCCCCCATCACAACACTGTAGTGAGTGGTAGAGGTGTGTATGGCTTTTGATATATCCTCATACAGCACCTCCACCTCCTCGTCAGAATGTGTCGATGTCGGTGCGTAAACCTGTATAACCTTCAGCGAATACCGTTTGGTGATTCTGAGTATAAGGTACGCTACCCTACTCGACACACTTTTGACTTCGACGATGTTGTTGACGAGGGACTTGTGAACGATGAACCCGACACCACCCTGGGACTGTTGGTCGCCCTCCCGGTAGTAGAACAAATTGCCGGAATTGAGGATTATCGAGTCTTCCCCCTCTCTTCGAACTTCAGATAATCCTATAATATTCCAGCGCAACTTGCTTACTGCTTCTTCCAGCTCGATGATCTTCTCGTCGGTCCTCAAGGTGCGTGCGTTGTATGTCGCCAGGTCCAGTCGTCGGGGTTGGCAGCGGAATCTCTTCCGGAGATTCTTAGCACCCCCTGCCCCGCCATTACCACGACCGCTGCCAGGGTCAGGAATAGCGGGGCCGCCAGGAACTAGGGGCCTTGGCCTTGTTTTGGTTTCCATTCCTGTTTTGCCCATAATGACCACGCTGGGCAGGCGTGTTGGTCATCGCAGGGCTAAACTGATCGCACCGATGTCGCTGCTGCCCGACACCGGCCTGTGTCATTTGTTCAGTTTAGCTAGAATGAGATGGTTATACCGCCATCTTTCGGTCGTCATAGCCTCGTCAGTAGAAGCAGGGGGCACCGCGAGCAGGTGAGGTTGACTGTTGGAGCGCTAGATGTAGGTGCACTCCCTTACCCCCCTTGTTTTTAAAATATCAACAGTAAATTATATACTTTGTACTGGCGTTTGAAGTCGGTTTTTTAAAAAGAATTTTTTATATTAAACTAGCTGACCCAGCGAACTTCGTACCGCCAACTTATCTATATAAATAAAACAAATAAACTATCACAATCCAAAAAACTATCCTATCTTTTAAGTTGGACCAAATTACACATAGTTACGAAGTTTGATAAAAATCGGTTCAGTAGTTTAGGAGTCCATCGCGGACAAACAACGTGACACGTAATTTATATATATTAAGATTATTTCAAAACATCGCGTGTCTCACTTTTCAGTAAGTGGGTATGCTCCAGCCTTTTAAATGATGCCTAAACAAGTATAAAATAGTTCTATTAAAACTGCAACGAAAATTGGATGTAACATCAGTCATATTAATTTGGTTCGTATGTAGCTCTATGTCAACCGGACCATAATAATACACTGATTGACACCGCATACAATATCAAAATCGGTTCAATAGTTTAGGCGCTACGGTAACTACAAACACACATACATGTAGACTGCAAAAGTCATAACCCCTCCTTTTGACCAAGTCGTAGTCGGGTAGTTGATAATACTTTGCAAAATCCTTCTTGATTTCCACCTTATTTGAGACCTTATCGAAATTAGATTAGACCAGGTAATTAATAACTTCATTCTCTCATGAACAAATGATTCTAAAGGGTCAAGCAATTTTAAACCGTCTAAACTTAGCAATAATTGACTCACTAATTGATTCATTGGTTTTAACAATTCATTAGTGTTCGTGTCTTGTTTTGATCGTCCCTGTTAAGTTAAAATTAATGAACTAGACGATTTTCATAATTTGTAACCAGCCTCAGATCTATTTATGTCATGTTAGGTCCATAACTTTACTAATTCCTAACTACCTATACTCGTACTGCTGAATGTTGTTAATGCTCTACATTTTGAATAAATAAATTATAATCAATCCAATCAATGTTATCGTGAGTGATGCTTTTTGCTACGGCTACTATAGTAATTCGGCGTTTAATATTTATGAATACTACTAGCGCCATCTA